>CM076581.1:1554049315-1554794478 GCA_034641835.2 Pinus albicaulis
ATGGTACATAAATAGCCAGAAATATCTGAAACATGGCACCAGGGGCTCCACTTTAACCACTCAGCAGAAACGCGAATTGAGATTGAAAGCTGTGTCCTACCAGCTGGTGCAGGGTGAGTTGTTTTGCAAGCACCACAGTGGTGTCCTGCTACACTGTTTGGAGTATGATGAAGCACAAAATGTGTTGGTAGAACTCCACGATGGTCTAGCAGGTGGACACTATTCAGGGGACACCACTGCTCACAAGATCACGCGTGCCGGTTTCTATTGGCCTAATCTGTTTAAAGATGCACACGTCTATGTTCGAAAATGCCAACAATGCCAAAAGTTCGCAAATAGAGATATACGACCTTCGGCCCCTTCATAGTCTGTTGCAGTGGAAGAACCATTTCAGCAGTAGGGTCTGGACATGATTGGGGAAATATTGCCGCACTCCTCCAAGCAATATAGATACATCCTCACTGCCACAGACTACCTCACAAGGTGGGTTGAAGTGATACCGTTGTGTCAAGTCAATGACCAAGACGTAATAGCCTTCATCACCCAATGCATCATGATCAGGTTTGGTGTTCCAACCTCCCTTGTTTTTGATAATGCAACATATTTTTCATCGTTAAAATTATATGATTTTTCTCTAGAAAATGGTATAGTGCTGAAACATTCTACCAATTATTACCCCCAAGGAAATGGGTTAGCTGAGTCAACCAACAAGAACCTCATCCGCATCATCAAAAATACTTTGTTGTCCCAACAATGAAATTTTCATAACACTCTCCATAATGCCCTTTGGGCTGATCGAGTCACGCCCAAGCCATCCTTGGGGACCTCCCTATTTTTCCTTGTGTATGGTAAAGAAGCTTTTCTTCCCCCAAACTTGTCTCTCCCAGCCCTTCAGTTATCTCAAGAGACTCATGGCACCCCTTGCCCTACCTTGCAAGCCTGAATAGACACATTATGGAAGTTAGAGGAGGAAAGGCTGAAGACCTAGGAAAAATTTTCCATCCACCAAAGTCGAATAAAATGATGGTTCGATAAGAAATTTTCCAGAAAAAAATCTTTCGAGGTGGGTGACCTAGTCCTCAAATGGGACAAATCTCATGAGGATAAAGGAAAACACTCCAAATTCTAGGCCCTGTGGACAGGTCCTTTCCAGATTAAATAAAAAATCGGCTCCCACACCTACAGGCTACAGACCCTTGAGGGGAGAATTGAGGTCCTCCCAGTAAATGGGCACGATCTTAAGCACTACTTCACCTGATAGCCCTGAGGGGCCATCATCACACCCTTTACCATATGTCTATTTTTTTTCTTTCTTTTCTTCTTGTTTCATTCTCTTTTGTGTTATTTTTTGCCTTTGTTCTCAATTTCTTCTTTGTTGTCAATAAACCACTTGTTCCCAGCAAGCTCCCATTGACCCTGTCCCCGCCACATCCCAAATGTGGAAGGAGGGATGTAGAAGTTACTCGATTGGCAATGTTGTGATGAAATCTGTGCTGGTGAAGAACCCCCTGCCTGAAACTCAAAAGGGACACAACTTGCTTGTGATATGCATTCAGTGGGGAAAACATAGCTAAGTCCCAAGAACCAAGCACAGGCAACCTGCCTAGCATGCTGGCCCAGGGAGTTGGGATACAAAAGAAAACCTTGGTGTGTTCGATCACTAGAGGGGAAAGGGACAGAGCTTACTAAAGGAGATAAAAGGAACATCTGGGAAAAACCAAAATATCCTCATATAGACTAGGAGCAACCTCTCTTGCAAACAAAATAAGTCGGGATCCCTCATCCGCCCTAGGAAAAAATGCCACTATTAAAATAATGCCTTGAGCACAGTCAAATAAGTGCCCCGAGAACATTTTAAATAAGTGCAAACTAGCACATGAATAAGGATAAAGGATTGAGAAAGGCTTCCTGTGCAAAGAGGCGACGCGACGACTCCACCGGGGTACTGACCAGGCTCGTTGGCAGCAGAGCAACATCCGTGACTCCTAGGCAGTGACTCCATCGGGACCATTAGGTTCGATGGCAGTGGCGAAACACAATGAGGACAAAATAATTGTACCGGATCCTGAAAATATCCGAGGTGACTCCAACCTTTTACGTCTAGTCTCCTGGAAAGAATTGTGATACACCCACACCCTGAGACACATAGATAGGTGGAGCATACATGCAAGGTCCAAGGAAAAAAGTGGTGGGACCCGCAAAATGGAAGGATTAGTAGGCACAGTCTCGCCCCTCACTTGATGAAGCACCAACAGAGATCCTGGGTTCTACCAGCAAATCACCATTTGTTGTAGCTGCTACAACACCCTCCAAAATTTTGCTCCCCTTAAAATTTTTGAGCCCCTAATACTTGTGAAAAAGAGAAATCAGACCTAAGATTCACCTTTGCTAAACCTCAGGTCGCTAAGTCACAAATATGATTAACTTCCCTAAGTTTCGACCCCGTGACCTTGCAACCTCCCAGGTCGCTAAGTCGCTGGGTCACACATCAGTCCTAAATAAAACATCAGGGACCTAGCAACCATGTGACCCCGCGACCCCTTGGGTCGCAAGTTCACGCATCTCATTAATGTAGCTCATCCACGACCTTGCAACCCTCATTAATTGTCCACACGTGTGACCCCTTTATATATAGAAGGTTCGCATAGGTCGCATTTCACCTGCGCGACAGAGAACAAAAAATTCTTTTGACAACCCAGCTGGAGCGCGATTTTCCTGGGTAAGTGCCTGATCCTCCTGCTGTTTTGTTTCTAGGATAGTTGTTACTATTATTTTCTAAACCTAGCATATTTTAACCCTGCATGACCTTGACCTAACCCTTTAGCAATCCTTCCGCAAGCCTCCCCTCCCTCGGTTTTCTTTGAATCTTGTGCGAGGCTTGCCTACCCCTTACCCCTTCCTAAGACCTTGCCTAAACTCACTTGTGAAGGCTCCTTCAACCTTCTGTGGTGATTTTTTTGGATACCTTATGCTCTTTCTTAAGCCTTGTTCCGCCACGCATCCGCAAAACCCTAGAGTGACCCCGTGACCCTGCGCCCTCATCGCTAAGTAGAAAAAAGCACTAGGTTGCATTTCATGGGAATGTAGAGGGACACGAATCAACGACTTAGTGACCTTGTAACCCTGTCACGAGTCGCTAAGTCGCTAGGTCACACTTCCTCAAAGTTTCCAACCAGCACGACCCAGTGACCCCGCGACCTAGTGACCTAGTCGCAGGTTGCGAAGTCTCCTTCCCGTCGAGTTTTAAGCCAATGTGACCTAGCGACCCTACGACCCAGGAACAAGGTCCCCAGGTCATAGGTTAACCCAACTCCTTGGAAAAGACTAAGAAGATGTAGAAACAACCCACTTATTTAAAATCAATGGCATCTACTTATCGTGGGATTGTTTTATGAACATGCCAGGGGATATTGAAGCCGAGCTAGAGTGTGTATCCATTTCGTCAGCATCAAGTGACATGGGGCCGCCAGCAGTTCACAAGAGGAATAAAATCCCCGAGATAGAAATCGTAGAAGAGGAAAGACCTGTTGTTCTTCCCCCCATCTATGGTGACACAACCTGCATCTTCGGTAAGGGGGACAGTATGAGCTGGTACTAGATCTATAAAGAGTTTACTCAGGCTAAATTTCCAGAGGACCTCCCTGACAGGCAGATATATATTCAAGTGAAAAGATCCATGTTGTACTACGCAGGAGCCCACCCCCCGGTGTTCCCATGTGCCAAGCTAATTGAATGGATCCTACGGAGAGTCAACCCCAATATCTGGGTCATTCGGGACCATGCCGCGAAGACTTTCGCCAACCTAAAAGGGAAAGATGCAGAGTACTACTATAAGCTTCCCACACAAGAGCAGACCTTCAATGATGAATGGGCTACTACTCATGCAGTTCCCATATCTGAAATGTTGAAAGGATGGTGGGAAGACTCGAAAAAATTCCGTCTCAAGAAGGATCAAGAATATCTGACGGTAGCCCTTCGGAAATTGTACAAACTCGTAGCTGCAAAGATATGCAGGATATATGGCTGCTCAGACTCCACCTTCTTCAACGACACTTGGATCTCTCTAATTTACGCCATCACTGTTTACGGTACCCATTTCAATTGGGCCAACATAATAATAGCGGCTCTCAAGTGAAACATATTTGTAGCTCTGGCACCCGATGAAGGGTATGCCTTGGAATTTTACATGGCATCTTATCTCCTAGATGCAGTGTGTGCCAGGTGCCATTTTGAGGGGTGGTCACATAACTGGAACTCAGAGAATGGCGGTCCAATTCACAAAGACCTAATGGTGTTTTGGGATTCCAGATATAAGCAAGACATGGAGTCAATAGCAAGTAGCTTCATCCCCACCCTCTACATGAAGTTGTTTGGACAAGACCCCCCTTGTATGTCCGAGCGAGCCATGGATACAATAACTCAGGTGGCCCACTGGTTTCCAGACACCGAGAGCACCTTCCTCTGAGTTTTTGGGTCACTCAAGGCCCCCCATGCATTGCCTTGCTTCGTTACTGACAAGCTTCTTCTTCAAGAAACTTGTTATCATATGTCAGGCGGTTTTTCCAAAGTCCTCACTAAAGGCAAAAATAAACCATGGCCAACCTTTCCACTCACCATCGGCACCTACATTGTAAAGGAATTCAGAGAAGTAGAAGCAGAAGTCGAACAGATAAAGGGATTCCATCTACCTCCCCTGGCACACCGCACATATCATCCCGAAAGAATCATTCCCGCACATTCCAAGCAGGCCAAATTCAAATGGAGCTACCAACATACTGACTGCCTGACCGACGACAGAATAAAGAACTGATACAACAAGGATAGAGATACGGCTCCAGCCAAATCAAGCGATCAGGAGGAACAGGAAAACCAAACTCTGGAGGAAAGAGCTAATGCAATGGGAGGAGCCTCATCCTCCAGATCTAAAAGACCAAATACTGGTATAGGCCCCAACCCTTGTGCCCAAAAAAGAGAAACGGAAGCCAAATCTCAACAAGAGGCTGAAAGGAGGGCAAGAGAAGGGGAGGCCAAAGCTAAACAAGAGGCCGAGGAGAGGGAAAAAGGAAGAAGAGGAAAAACGAAAGAAGCAGATGAAAGAAGTGTTAGCCACCTATAAATTTGTTATACCAAAAGGTGGCTAAATAATTTTTGGAGCCTTCAAAGAACAATTTTTATTGCTAAAAAGTGTTGGCTCTTGAAGACTCTTGAAGGCATCATGCCTCTGTCCAAATCTTCACTGCTGTGCTCATTTCACACTCAGAAATCCTATTGATTTCCAAGACAAAATACTTCTGCAAACTCCTTTTCCCTTTCCTTTCCTCTTTCTAAACTAACCTCATTTTAACCCTTTCATCCCCCATGAAATCTTTCATTTTTCATCTTTTCCCCCTTTTTCCTTCATCAAAACCCTTTTGGTAAGGTTTAAGACTCCTTCTTGCCTTATCGAAACCCTCAAATTCCTTTGAAAATCATTGAAAATCTATAAAAATCACATTTTTTGTATATTATAGACTTAAGCCCCCTTGGGCTAAGTTTTTAACCTTCCCCCCCCATACGCCTTGAAGCTGGAACCAAGCGCTGCTCATCCAAGTGCTTATCGCATCGCCCAATTGTGATTAGCCCTTTCCTCCATAAACCCCTGGTCATATGGTTTTCCATATAACCCATGGCCCCGCAGATGGGCACTGAACCTTATTGAAAATTAATCTCTCGCCCCCGAAGTCTAAACCTTAGTTTTATATAAATTTGTTGGTTTTATTATATAATAAAGTTTTCCGCCGGTGTAAAGGTGCTAATCGCTCTCCACCATTGATTTGATCCGCAGATCGACAGCGCGCAATCCATCGCCCTGGTGGTCCCCACCAGCCACTTACTGTTGCAAAACCGAGCGGATTTCATCGCACTGCTTTTGAGAGGGGGGCGGTTTTTTTCTATTTCGCAATGATTCCATACACCGGCCGACACTTGTCTTGGGCCCATTCTCAAATACCGCCCTCATCGCACGGTAAAGATCGGACATGGACTCGGTGTGATATTGACGTCCACTGTCCGATCTAAGGTCACTCATCGGACGATGATCGCTCTCTGAAGACGCCTAAGTGATAACCACAGGTACGGTGCAGTCATAAAAGAATTTCTGCCATCGATCCAATCCGCAGATCAATGGCCCATACTCCATCGCCCCGGTCCCCAGCGCCACATCAGCATCCACCCGACATTATCAGATTGGAGCAGGTTTTCATTGGTTCCTCGCACAGTCAGCAAATCCAGACTGGGGAACTTTATTCAGCATGGTTTTATTAAAAAAATTTGATGTCCGAGTGTGTTTTATAAGTTTTTTTGATATATGATCTCTGCCATTGATCTTGTGGGCCGCTCTCATCTGACGACCCATGATCGTCTCAAACCCCGAACATGATCTTCGACCATTTTTTCATCGAAACAAAGGTTTTAAACCTTTGTTCCGTTTTTTATTTTATTTTTCTAAATAATGTGACCCCTTCACATTGTTCAGTCACCCTCGCTCTCGACCGTCAATCTCTGCGCGATCAACGGTTCCAAATTAATTTCCTCCTCCGCTCTCCTTTGACCTCCTCTAATCAATCTCGACCGTTGGATGATTCCATCCAACGGCCACGCTCCTTCCACGTGTCCTTCCGAAGTAGTTAACCTATACATGCAGGATTTCATAACGTTTTTGTATTTTTGTAGGGTTTAAAGGTTTTTCTGCTATATCTGAAGAAAATATAGAGGTAGAGGGTGACGATCCTCCCACCTTCGATTCACCAGAGGAAACCATTTGCTGGAAATAGCTCCACATTTCATCAATGATTCATAAAGCATTGATTCCATATCATCCCTACGCAGCCCTGCACACCAGTAAAACACAGTAAAGCAGGCACAAATCAAAGAGTATCAGCGTGGAAGACAGGAACACACCAGAATATGAGATTGAGGATAGATTTGTGGGGATCACGGCTAAGATGGGTTATCAAAAGCCTAATCCTCCCAATTAAGACAGTTAAAGGGAAATCAAAACGTTTTATCAAACAAGAAAGCCTCCACCGCCACAATTGAGGCAAATTGATTTCCTCCCAGCTAACATGATGCCACCTGTGCCTCAAAGCATTCAAACAGAGGCTGAAGTTGTTGATCAAGATCAGATATTTGCCTCAAGCACAGCCGAATAGTTATTTCTGCCAAGGAACTTAATGTAAAAAATATCAACAGAGTAACTATTACACAACACAGAGCCTCAAAAGTAAAAAAGAGCTCCCACCGAGCTTAAATCTCAATGTCAATTATTTAATACAGAGGACACCTATGTAAGCTTCTTCATTGAGCCCACAAGGGCCAAGAAGCCATTAAGACTGTATTAATTATCTTTGAGATCTTTTATCAGATCTCACCTCCTCATTCTTCTATAAAGACTACTAGAGAAGATGAGAAGTGGGTTGGTTGATCAGTAGTTGTAATATTGAAACTCTCTGAAATAATACATAGTCTGTTGAAGTTGAAGAAGAAATTGAAGTCTTGGAAGTCATGATGATGTTGTTGCATGCTTGTTCTTGAGAAGGCTCTATCATTGGATCCATGAGATTGGCTATTGGTGAATTACTCTGAACTGTTTAATGTTTTCTACTGTTTTCATTATGTTCCATAATTTCTTACTACAGTAGGTTGAAATTTTTAGGCTAATAAATGACTCCTGGAAGCACCTTAGACCTGTTCATCCTTCACTGTTTCATGTTTTCCTCTGCTGAGGTATTTTAGAGTCTTAATCTCTCCCTTTAGTCCTCATGCTTGTTTATTTCCTTAATAGTTAGAACAGTTGGTTTCAGCATGATTTATGGTTCTCCCTGCTTGTATGTTGCCACTTAAAGACTGTTATTGAAGTCTCCCTTTGAAGTTATTTGTTTACAGTAAGTCAAGGAGGTCTGTTCTGATCTTTCCCTTTGTCCTTGCTTAAACATTTGTCTTAAAGGTCTTTATAGTTGTAAGCATAGATGTGTTAGGTGTTCCCTCTTCTATGACTGTAATTATCAATGAAACTTTTATGTTTTCTAAGTCATTTGAAATAAAATCTTTGAGGAAATAGGGTGTTCCCCGAATCTTAGATTTCATTTTAAAGGTTTTTTTGAAATCATTATTTGCTTAAAGGTGTGATTTGTAGAATTCATGGTTTTCCTTGTCTATCAAATAGCTCTTTATTGTTCAATCTATGTTTTCAAATCCCTGTTGTTGAGAATTAAAACTTCTCTTTCCAAATCATTGATGTCCATCTAATTCCAAAAACCAAAGGATCCTATGGCCAAGTTATATTTTCCCTCTGATATGCCATATCCATTGATAGTTTTGTCATGACCTCTTTTTTACTCCATTTCCCAATGAAGCTACTACTTCCTCTTTCTACCTACCTTTCCTAGATCTTTCATATTCTGCTATATCAATTCAACCAAAAAAATAAACAAACACCTGCACTTAATAACTAGTCTGAAACCAATAATCTAAGCACACAAGATAAGCCTTTGCAAACAAACTTTTGAGAGCTCCCTCTATGAGAACAGGAGGACTAGATCTTGTAACTCTTAATATTGGTTCTGATGTTGCCTTGTCTTTTGATTTGCCAAACTATCAAAACACGGGACACCAACATAATGGCGATCACGATGGGACGCTGAGTAAAATCTTCGAAACAAAACACTCATTGTCTAGCATAGCATAAGTAACTTTCTTCAAGCACTACCCAACATAAACGGTAATCATGATAGGACCTATTTGAACTAGTGAAAAACTAAGTAATGCTTAGGATTCTCATAGAACCTTATCAAACCTTGAAGGAATCAGTTACCAAGCCATAAGAGTGAACTTTGTATGTTTTGACACCTTAGCTAAGTGTTAAGTCAGATTTAGGACACTCTCACAACCTATAAAACCAAGAAACTCAGAAAAACCCAAAAAACATTTCAGTTTGGCTTCATAATAAACTTGGTGGTGGACCATAAAACCTTTTACCTCCAAAAAAGAGCTAAACATTTCCACCTGGTGACTCCACAATCCTAAAAACAGACCTTAAGACTCCACTGGGAAGATCCATAATCTTTGTAACATCATACAAACTCAGATAGAAGGCTTTAGGATTAAATTCTTCTTCTTTTAGAAGATCAGTTAGCCTCTTAAAGATTTTCATATTTGGTTAAAATTTTTATTTTAGCTCGGTTCGAAAAACACTGCATAGTGGCTCCTAGAAAGATTCATACTAGAGCCTACCCTGACCCAAACCCATCGGAAATAGTTGACAACCCTGAAAGTATACTTAGGGAGTCTCCTAAGATCAATTTTTCAACTGTTTTTAGATCACCCTTGAGAGCTAATTCAGTTCCTGAAAATCTTACAGCTCTACAACAATCACAAGTTGACTTAAGAAATCTTTTTAGAACTAGGTCGCTTGATGATATAATTCAGATAGACTCTGAGTCTTCACTTCTATCCCTAGAACAAAGTGAACATCCTGGTAGTAGAGAAACCACACCACCTGATTTACATTTCCTTCTCAATTTAGGTGTCTCTCATCCAAGATCAGCTCAACAATCTATCTCCGGTACACCCACATCTTTCCATCCAACATCCACTATCCAAACCACTTCATTTCAACCCACTTTCCCTGTTGAAAACCCACCCTTGTAAATCCCCCTTCCTTTCTATCCATGGCAACATGGTATGCCCCATTAGTGTTACCACAACCTATGCTTCCCTTACCAAATGATTATCAATCCAAGATCCCCCATTTCACTGGAAAAGAGTCTAAAATAGCTCAACATCATGTAGATAGGATAGATGATGCATTCGATTACATGGAGATAGAAGAAGAAACCATGAATATGAGGATATTTGCCCAAAGTTTAGGAGGATATGTAAAGAAATGGTTTAAAAACCTACCTCCTAACAGCATAAATGATCTCCCTTCTTTGCACCAAACATTCATCAACAAATGGGAACTCAAAAAGAACCCTCTCCAAATACTAGCAGAGTATAGCAGCCTTAAAAGAAATCAAGGGGAGAGTGTTCATGATTACTCCACTAGGTTCAATAGTGTCTACAATGCTCTTCCACCTCACATGAAACCTCCTCAAGGCATGGCCTTGGTAAGGTATCCTGAAGGCCTTGATGCTGAAATGACTTATCAGTTAAGGGAGAGGGATTACTTTAACCTTAGAAGACATGAAGAAAGCAGCTGTGAGCGTGGAAGAAAACATAATTGAGAAGATAAATAGGTTAAGATCAGAGAAGAGGGTAACTTATAAAGATGATATCTCACCCTCAACTTCTGACACTAAAATTGATAACCTAGTGAAAGTAATGGAGAGGATGCTTGAAAAGATCAATTTGAATGATAGAGTGCCACCAAGAGAACCTCAAAATAACCAAAACAGAAATAAAAATAAGAATTATAGGAGAGAAAACAATCAAGACAAGCAAAAGGAAAATGACCAACAGATTAGAGCTCCCTTCCAACAAAACTATGTAGATCAATATGAAGAGGATAGGGAGATTGAAAGGTTGGCAAGAGGTCATGTAAACTTGATTGGATCAGACAGTGGGGATGATGTTTTCCTCACTGAGGAAGAACAAGGTTTTTTCTCTTATGATCAAAATACAAACACCTATGAAGATTCCGATGATTATAGATTGGGGTTTGAAAACGCAATCATGGAGGTGCATAAAAAATACGATCTTAGGAGCAAAGGGAACATAGACAATTCAAAGGATAAAAACACTAATATTGCTGTCAAGAAAAACATAGAAACTCAACCCAAAAGGACAACAGAAAAAACCAACATTTTGACTAAGAAACCAGACATAAATAAAGACAAAAGTGTTCAGCCAAATGTTGAATAGAGTGCCCCTAGAACTTCAGCTAATGGTCCTAATAAAAATGTCCCAATTACCAGTCCAAACAAGGTTCAGCAAATCAAAATTGCTGAAAATAAATCAATTGAAAAGATAGATGTAAATATGAACAAGTCAATTTTTCCTTTCAGCCTTGAGGGAGAGATTGCTAAGATAAAAATTATCATTCCCCTAGCTGAACTAGTAACCCAGGAAGTGTACAAAAACCAAGTTTTGAAAGTTTTGAACTTAGGAGGTGATACTGACTCCTTGAACTTGACAGATGACAAACTTGAGTTGTTGTTTGGTCCAGAAGTTGAAGGAAAATACCAAGAAGGGGCTATCCCCCCCTTCTATGTTAGCTTGAACATACATGAGAAAATTTTTACACAATGCCATGTTAGATTTAGGAGCTTCACACAATCTAATGCCCAAGGTGGTAATGGAAAGCTTAGGCTTAGAAATTACCAAACCATACAAATACTTGTATTCCTTTGACTCAAGCAGAGTCAAATGTTTGGGTTTAATCAAAGATTTGTGTGTTAACTTATCCCAAATCCCTGCTAAGAGTTTAGTCATGGACATAGTGGTAGCTGAAATTCCACCTAAGTATGGCATACTCTTATCAAGATCTTGGGGACCCAAACTTCAGGGAAGCCTTCAAATGGACATGTGTTATGCCACCATCCCTGTTTTTAACCAAAACAGAAGACTATACAGGGAATCTCACATGAAGTACATAGTGAGAAACATAGACAAACCAAACAACTCTCCAATCTATTCTATTCAATCAAGTTTAGATTCCTTTATCTTATGTAACGAAGATGAAATTACTCAACAAGATAAGGAAAACATGGACCAAATCAGTTCACCAGAACAATCAAATCTTCCCTCGAATCAAATTCAAAACATTGACAATCAATAGCAACAAGAAAATGAAAATAAGTCAAATATACTTTGGACAATAAACTTTGATGGATCCTGTAACAAAACAAGTGCAGGGGCAGGTGTTTGGATTCAAAATATGAATCAGAGTTTTTCATATAAACTAGATTTCCCATGCACTAACAATATCGCTGAGTATGAAGCATTTCTCCTAGGCTTACAATTGCTTAAACAATTAGAAGCCCAAAGGATATCTATCTTAGGAGATTCTGAACTTATCATAAGCCAAATCAAAGGAGAATACTCAGCTAGAAATCCAAGGCTTAGGGAATATCGAAATGCTGCCCTTGATTTATTAAAAACCTTGAAAAGTATGAACTTATTTTCATTCCTAGAGCACTAAATCATCTAGCGAATGAACTCGTCTTCAATGCCAGCAACTGCCAAATACCTGAGATAAATGAACAGCTTAGCGTAAAGGTAAAACACAGGCCTGCTGTGCCTGATAACAAAGATCATTGGCAAGTTTTTGACTCTGACAAACACATAGATGATTTCTTAAAATCAGAAAATGATTTTTCCATACCAACAATAGAAATCGGCCAAAAATAAAACTGTTTGTATATTGAACAAATCCCAAAAGCTGAAATGACATATATTGCTGATATAAATCATTATGAAAATCCTTTTGAAGCAGAAACAATTGACAACATAGACCAAGAATACTTGGAAGTTTTACAATGCAAAAGCGATAAAATTCCAAGAGGTCTAGCACCTTTAGAACACCTTTTTTATTTTAACGAGGTAGCCAAAGAACCGAGAATGGAGCCTGTGGAAACAGATGTAGAAGAACATAACATAGGAAGTCTAGCAGAATCCAAGATGATTAAACTGTCCAGCACTCTCCCAGCTCACATAAGATTGCAATACCTAGAGTTGTTCAAAGAGTTTGAAGATGTTTTTTCTTGGGGATACAAAGACCTAAAATCGTATGATACCAGCATCATCCAGCATAAAATCCCTTTGAAGGAAAATCAAAAGCCTTTTAAACAAAAACTAAGGAGAATAAACCTCGTTTTATTACCTTTAGTTAAGGCAGAGATTGAAAAGATGCATGCTGCTGGAATCATTGTACCAATTAGATATTCAGAGTGGGTATCAAACTTAGTTTCTGTTAGAAAGAAAATAGGGGAAACCAGGCTCTGTATTGACTTCAGAAATTTAAATAGAGCCTCCTTAAAAGACAACTACCCATTACCCAAAATGGACCATCTACTTCAAAGGGTAGTTGGGTCCAAAAGGATATCCCTCTTAGATGGGTTCTCAGGTTACAACCAGGTGTTAGTGCTCCCAAGTGATCAAATCAAAACTGCTTTTACCACACCTTGGGGCACCTTTATGTATGCAAAAATTCCTTTCGGATTAATGAATGCAGGGGCCACCTTCCAAAGAGCCATGGACATAGCCTTTTCTGAAGATATTGGCTATTTTATAATCATTTACCTTGATGACATAACCGTATTCTCAAAAACTGATGAAGAACATCTGATTCACTTAAGGAAGGTTTTTGAGAAGTGTAGGAAATTTTCCTTGTCATTGAATCCCAAGAAAACACTCTTTGGCCTCCAAGAAGGTAAAATTATTGGCCATATAATTTCTGAAGAGGGAATCAAAATAGACCCCACAAGGATAGATGGCATATTGCATATCAACCATCCAAGAAGCCTCAAAGAATTACAATCTTTCATTGGAAAGATTAATTTTTTGAGGAGATTCATCCCCAACCTTGCTGAGCTATTAAAAAACATTACAAACATGCTTAAGAAAGATGTAGGTGTAAAATGGACTCTACCAGCTAAACAATCATTCGAATTGGTTAAACAAGCTCTCACTCAAACACTAGTCCTGATTAGTCCAGATTTCACCAAAGACTTTTACATTTTTTCTTTTGCATCTAAGCATACAATAGCTATAGTTTTACTTCAAAAGAATCACTTGGGGCAAGAACAACCAATATATTTCTTTAGTAGGGCCTTAAGAGATGCTCCTCTCAAATATAACAACATGGAGAAGCAAGCCTTAGCATTAGTGAAAGCATTAAAATACTTTAGGGTCTATATTTTACACTCTCACATAATTGCTTTTGTTCCACATACTATTGTCAAGGACATTCTAAGTCAAGACCCTGATGGTAAAGGGGAAAATGGATTGCAACTATTCTTGAATATGACTTAGAGATCAGGCCCATCAAACTAGTTAAAGGGCAGGGATTAGCAAAACTTATGGCTGAGTCTAACTTCCAAGCACTAGACATGAACATGGTAGATGTGTTGGAAGAAATAGAAGAATCTACTGCTCCTTTTATTGAAGAAAAATTTCTGAATTCTCCTTGGTATGCTGATATCATTTATGTGCTTTTATATTTAAATGCCCCTCCTTCTTTGTCCAAAACTAAAACTAGATTTTTGAAACAAAAAGATTTGAGTTTTTGCATCTTAGATGGGGTATTATATTGGAAAAATGTTGTTGGAATTTTGCTTAAATGTTTACTTGAAGATGATGCAGGAAAAATCATGCATGAGTTGCATGACGGAGAATGTGGAGGACACCTCTACTGGAAGGCCACAACGAACAAAATTCTTAGATCTGGTTACTATTGGCCTACCCTTTTCCCAGACACTCAGAAGTTTGTCATGTCTTGCCATAAGTGTCAAATATTTGATGGAAAAAGAAAACTTCTTCCCTTACCCCTACATCCTATCAGAGTTGAGGCACCTTTTCAACAATGGGGTTTAGACTTCATTAGGGAAATTCACCCATCCTCCTCAGCTCAACATAAGTGGATCCTCATAGCCACTGACTTCTTTACCAAGTGGATAGAAGCTATACCTTCCAGAAATGCTAATGATTCTATCATTATCAAGTTACTTGAAACAAATATCCTATCCAGATTTGGTTGTCCTAGAAAAATCATAACAGACAATGTTACTGCTTTTAAATCTAAGAAGATGGTTGATTTCTATTACAAATACCACATAACCTTAGGCCATTCCACTGCTTACTATCCCCAAGGAAATGGATTAGCTGCATCTTCCAACAAGAGCCTCATCAATATCATTAAAAAACTGTTGGAACAAAATCAAAAATCATGGCACAGTAAACTAGTTCATGCCTTATGGGATGATAGGTTAACTAGAAAGAAATCAATAAATATGTCCCCCTATCAGCTATTTTATGGCATGGATGTAGTCCTTCCCGCCTCATTAGAACTTCCAGTCATGAAGCTCCTTCAAGAAGTGCAGGTTGAAGAAAATGATATGCAGAGGAGAATCAATCAAACCATCCATTTACAGCAGACCAGAGACGAATTTTATGAGAGAACACAGTTGGTCCAAGAAAATATGAAGAAGCTATTTGATAAGAGAACTAAGGCAAACAATTTCCAAGTTGGAAATGTTGTTCTTCAGAGGGATTCAAGGAGAGAAGAGAAGGGAAAACATGGCAAGTTTGATAACTTATGGAAGGGTCCCTATATTGTTCATGCTGAAAGGGGTCACAATTCATTTTTCTTGAAAGAATTGAATGGAGAAGATCTGTATGGAGGTCCTGTCAATGGCAGAATGCTCAAGCATTACTTCTGCCAAGAATCAGGAGTTTCAAAACATTATATTTTTTCATTGTAAATAGCATAGTCTAAACATTGCATTCAAAGTTATAAAAATAAAAGTACAAAAACAAAGAAAAGAAAGAAAATAGGGCAGATTGTCAAAAACAATAAAGGTATAGCCCCATACCAAAAAAGAGAAACAAATCTGAAAGTGTGCAAGCTCAAATGCCACTCCTGAAGAACACACTTCTAGTTAGTCAAACAGTTTAATCTTGGCTAATTAGCTTTAAATTTTCTGCTGATAGGATAATGAATTTGATCTGCCAAACTATTTAACCTTGGCTTATCAGTAGGTAGATTAGGCTAGAAATTAAAGGTTCAAACAAGCTCAAAATATGAACCTAAATTTCCAAAGAAAATGACTCAAATATATTTCAAATTCTGAGTCAAAAGATTTAAAAATATGGTTCCATCAGCTCAAAATCTGAACCAGAGGATAAGCAAAGAACAACTCAAGTAAGAGTCAAAACAGAGCTGTAAAAAGAGGAAGGAAATGCTTTGAAAATTCAGATCTTAAACCTTCCATTTTTTATTTAGATTTCTGTAAAATAAGATCTATGTGCAGCTTGTTTTTATGCCATAGACCAGCATCGAGTTAGATTGTTCAATCCTGACTTGCACGCTTTTAAATTTCTGTTGTAGAATTTAGAGAATGAAATTCTGTTGGACAGTTTAATCCCAACAGATGATAGATTAGGTAGAGAATCATATGGGCTCAACTGTTTAATTTGATTCCATGGAGGAATAAGGAGTAGAATTAGATTATATTTCCTTCTTTCAAAAGAATAAAATTTTGTGTAAGAGTTTTCCAATCCAAGTGCACTCTAATGAAGAAAAAATGTTAGATAAGTAGGATTGGGTAGGTAGAAAGATTGTATTGATGGAGATCCATTGTTTGTATGGCTGCTAATATGTTTTCAAAGCAAAAGAATATCATCCATAGAAAGAAAGGTAGCCCAAGGGATGAGGCAACTGATCAGCCTCCCAGAGAAAGAAAGTCTGAAGTTCTTGATGCCTTCAAGAAGGCACCATCCCCAAGTGGAGCCACTGTTAGCCACCTATAAATTTTTTATACCAAAAGGTGGATAAATAATTTTTGGAGCCTTCAAAGAAAAATTTTTATTGCTAAAAAGTGTTGGCTCTTGAAGACTCTTGAAGGCCTCATGCCTCTGTCCAAATCTTCACTACTGTGCTCATTTCACACTCAGAAATCCTGTTGATTTCCAAACAAAATACTGCTGCAAACTCCTTTTCCCTTTCCTTTCCTCTTTCTAATCTAACCTCATTTTAACCCTTTCATCCCCCATGAAATCTTTCATTTTTCATCTTTTCCCCCTTTTTCCTTCATCAAAAGCCTTTTGGTAAGGTTTAAGACTCCTTCTTGCCTTATCGAAACTCTCAAATTCCTTTGAAAATCATTGAAAATCTATAAAAATCACATTTTTTGTATATTATAGACTTAAGCCCCCTTGGGCTAAGTTTTTAACCTTTCCCCCCCATACGCCTTGGAGCTGGAACCAAGCGATGCTCATCCAAGCGCTTATCACATCGCCCGATTGTGATTAGCCCTTTCCTCCATAAATCCCTGGTCATATGGTTTTCCATATAACCCATGGCCCCGCAGACGGGCGCCAAACCTTATTGAAAATTAATCTCTCACCCACGAAGTCTAAACCTTAGTTTTATATAAATTTGTCGGTTTTATTATATAATAAATTTTTCCGCCGGTGTAAAGGTGCTAATCACTCTCCACCATCGATCTGATCCGCATATCGACGGCGCGCAATCCATTACCCCGGTGGTCCCCGCCAGCCACTTACTGTTGCAAAACCGAGCGGATTTCATCGCACCACTTTTGAGAGGGGGCGGCTTTTCTATTTCACAGCGATTCCATACACCGGCCGACACGTGTCTTGGGCCCATTCTCAAATACCGCCCTCATCGCGCGGTAAAGATCGGACATGGACCCGGCACGATATTGACATCCATCGTCCGATCTAAGGTCGCTCATCAGACAGTGATCACTCTCTGAAGACGCCCGAGCGATAACCACAGGTACGGTGCAGTGATAAGAGAATTTCCGCCATCGATCCGATCCGCAGATCGACGGCCCATACTCCATCACCTCGGTCCCTAGCGCCACATCAGCATCCACCCGGCATTATCGAATTGGAGCGGGTTTTCATTGGTTCCTTGCACAGTCAGCAAATCCTGACTGGGGAACTTTATTCAGCATGGTTTTATTAAAAAGTTTTGATGTCTGGGTGTGTTTTATAAGGTTTTTTGATATATGATCTCCACCGTTGATCTTGTGGGCCGCTCTCATCCGACGGCCCACGATCGTCCCGAACCCCGAACGTGATCTTCGACCCTTTTTTCGCCTAAACAAAGGTTTTAAACCTTTGTTCCATTTTTTATTTTACTTTTCTAAATAATGTGACCCCTTCACATTGTTCAGTCAACCTCACTCCCGACCGTCGATCTATGCGCGATCAACGGTTCCAAATTAATTTCCTCCTCCGCTCTCCTTTGACCTCCTCTAATCAATCTCGACCATTGGATGATGCCATCCAATGGCCACGCTCCTTCCACATGTCCTTCCGAAGCATTTAACCTATACATGCAGGATTTCATAATGTTTTTGTATTTTTGCAGGGTTTAAAGGTTTTTCCGCTATATATGAAGAAAATTCAGAGGTAGAGGGTGACGATCCTTCTGCCTTCGATTCACCAAAGGAAACCATTTGTAGGAAATAGCTCCATGTTTCATCAATGATTCATAAAGAATTGATGCCATATCATCCATGCGTAGCCCTGCACACCAGTAAAACACAGTAAAGTAGGCACAAATCAAAGAGTATCAATGTGGAAGATAGGAACACACCAGAATATGAGATTGAGGATAGATTTGTGGGGATCACGGCTAAGATGGGTTATCAAAAGCCTAATCCTCCCAATTAAGACAGTTAAAGGGAAATCAAAACTTTTTATCAAACAGGAAAGCCTCCACCGCCACAGCTGAGGCAAATTGATTTCCTCCCAACTACCATGATGCCACATGTGCCTCAAAGCATTCAAACAGAGGCCGAAGTTATTGATCAAGATCAGATATTTTCCTCAAGCACGGACGAATAGTTATTTCTGCCAAGGAACTTAACGTAAAAAAAATCAACAGAGTAACTATTACACAACACAGAGCCTCAAAAGTCAAAAAGAGCTCCCATCGAGCTTAAATCTCAATGTCAATTATTTAATACAGAGGACACCTCTGTAAGCTTATTCATTGAGCCCCCAAGGGCCAAGAAGCCATTAAGACTGTATTAATTATCTTTGAGATCTTTTATTAGATCTCACCTCCTCATTCTTCTATAAAGACTACTAGAGAAGATGAGAAGTGGGTTGGTTGATCACTAGTTGTAATATTGAAACTCTCTCAAAGAATACATAGTCTGTTGAAGTTGAAGAAGAAATTGATGTCTTGGAAGTCCTGATGATGTCGTTGCATGCTTGTTCTTGAGAAGGCTCTATCATTGGATGCATGAGCTTGGCTGTTGGTGAAGTACTCTGAACTGTTTAATGTTTTCTCCTGTTTTCATTATGTTCCATAATTTATTACTACAATAGGTTGAAATTTTTAGGCTAAGAAATGACTCCTGGAAGCACCTTAGACCTGTTCATCCTTCACTGTTTCATGTTTTCCTCTGCTGAGGTATTTTAGAGTCTTTAATCTCTCTCTTTAGTCCTCATGCTTGTTTATTTCCTTAATAGTTCGAACAGTTGGTTTCAGCATGATTAATGGTTCTCCCTACTTGTCTGTTGCCACTTAAAGACTGTTATTGAAGTCTCCCTTTGAAGTTCTTTGTTTACAGTAAGTCAAGGAGGTCTGTTCCGATATTGCCCTTTGTCCTTGCTTAAACAGTTGTCTTAAAGGTCTTTATAGTTGTAAGCATAGATGTGTTAGGTGTTCCCTCTTCTATGACTGCAATTATCAGTGAATCTTTTATGTTTTCTAAGTCATTTGAAATAAAATATTTGAGGAAATAGGGTGTTCCCCGAATCTTATATTTCATTTTAAAGGTTGTTTTGAAATCATTATTTGCTTAAAGGTGTGATTTGTAGAATTCATGGTTTTCCCTGTCTATCAAATATCTCTTTATTGTTCAATTTGTGTTTTCAAATCCCTGTTGTTGAGAATTAAAACTTCTCTTTCCAAATCATTGATGTCCATCTAATTCCAAAAACAAAAGGATCCTATGGCCAAGTTATATTTTCCCTCTGATATCCCATATCCATTGATAGGTTTTTCATGACCTCTTTTTGACTCCATTGCCTAATGAAGCTACTACTTACTCTTTCTACCTACCTTTCCTAGATCTTTCACATTTTGCTGTATCAATTCAACCAAACAAATAAACAAACACCTACACTTAATAACTAGTCTAAAACCAATAATCTAAGCACACAAGTTAAACCTTTGCAAACAAACTTTTGAGAGATCCCTCTCTGAGAACAGGAGGACTAGATCCTGTAACTCTAAAGATTGGTTCTGATGTTGCCTTGTCTTTTGATTTTCCAAACTATTAAAACACGAGACACCAACAAGAAGAACAGAAGAAGAAGCGGGTAGAAGAAAACCGCAGAAAAAGAGAAGAGGAACAGAGAAAGAAGGAGGAGGAAGAAAAAGTAGAAGCAGAGGGCCAGTTAAAAGAAGAGCAGGACAAGGTACAAATAGAGTGTCGATTGAAATAAGAGTAGGAAAAGGCAGAAGCAGAGCGTCGGCTGAAAGAAGAATAGGAAAAGGCAGAAGTAGAGCGCTAGTTAAGGGAAGAGAAAGACAGAGTAGGAGCTGGAGGGAGTAAGACACCACGCTCAGAATCAGAATGACAAACAGAGTTTCCACCCATTGAGGTACCGGAGACAACTCCTGCCTGTTTCACCCTCTCGGAACTGGGGACTTCCGAGGATATAGATGAGGGAGTACTTGATCTCACTAGGCTCACCTATGATTAATTCACGCATAGGATCAGGAAGGCGAAAAGATGTTTGGCATGGGACCCTGCGACACCTCTCATAGTCACTCAAGGAAAGGACATAGCCTTGGACACCAGGACTAACCCGATCATGATTGCCTCAGCAGGTACTGCCTTTGTAGAAGCTATCAAAGAGAACATTAACAAGATGAGCAGAGAGATCCTATCCTTACAAAACAAGCTACAAGCATCTAAACTCAAGACGACCCAAGCATAACAAGAAAATAAGGCACTGCAAGAGGAGGTCATACAACTTCAAGCCAGGGACACGTTAGCCAATGAAATAACGATCACTATATAGGGAGAGCTAACCACTTTGGAAGCCTCCATGACACAGGTCTATGAACAAATGTTTACTATAAAACAAACTATATCACCTCTACTAAAGGCACAGGAAGAAACTAAAAGGAGGAACACATAGCTGAAAGAAGCCTTTACTACATTGGATAAGATACTGGATTGGTCTAACAGGTATCCACAAGCCCCGGCCACATTGCCTAGAAGAGATTGGATTGCTATCATGAATGACAAAGTTCAGTTTCGGATGAAGATACAATCAAAGGAAAATCTCATCAAGGATCTGTTGAAGCCTCGAAAATCGCTGCTACAACATTGGGGGATAACCACCCGGTCCGGACCTTAATGCAGCTCCTTTTCCGTTTATGATAGTGGCTCCGACTGGTTTAACTAGGTCCAGTTACCTTTTCCCTATTGCTATTGGTTTATGATGTGTCCTTCACTACCAATAGACAGGGATATCAGATCAATTCTTCTTGCTGATCAAGCAAGAAAATGACCCTTAAGTTGATTTGGGTTCAGCCAAACCACAACTAAGATTTTGCCTCTTCGAGAAGAGGACTTAAAAGAATGTAGAAATTAATCTAATTGCAAACTTATTCTATAATGCAAGAAAAAAGAAACTAATCTAAATCCTATCTCAATTAGGTAGATATAAATCTATCCCAACTAAGAGCAAGATAATTAAGTAATGAGGATTAAAATATGTCTGGCTTTTAATTAATGTCAAACCAACGAAGAAATTCAATTAGCTCACATTTGTGAGTACCAAAACATATTCTATTGAGACCATTTGACTGAAATAATAAATCAACAACACTCCGGAAGAAATTCAAAAAAATGATATTGATTATCAAATCAATCAAGCCAATAATTAAACAATAATATGTGGAAGAAATTCACAACATATTATTATTTAAAAAATCAGTTTTGTAAGACAGATTTCTGAGCAAATCGTGACTCAGAAATCAGAGTTAAATCCATAAGAACAGAGATACATAACAATTTGAGACAAATTATCCATATCAACATAAATGCATAAACATGAATAAAATGAAACAACAATTTTATTAAAATAAAAATGAAACTGGTATTTGATACAGAAATGCCAAAAATACCAGTTAATTGAATCTGCTTCTCTGATCCTGGTCTCTAACAGTACTTTACATTACTTGAATTTCTTCTTTCAAGACTAGAGCTGCAGAAATGCAAACTCTGCCCATCATGCATAATAAAAGACATAAAGCATAAACCCTCAATAATGTTCAGATCTGGCGACTCCGCCCCATCTACAACTCTAAATTCCTATAACAGAAATGCTTTTAGAAGTCTGGAATTGCAGAGGAGAGCAACCTCTATTACATTTTTCAATCTGCAATTTATAATCTTTCCAAAAGTATTTTTAGAAGAGAGTTTGTTGAAGAAAAATCTGCCCAATCCAATTTTAATTGCTCAAAAATTCCAATCTTTAATTTCTGGAGTCTTCTCATTGATTGAAATCTTTTTCCTCAATATCCCTTCTATTGTTTTTTCCTGCAAAAAGAAATTAAAATGAATTAAGATGCAACAATAAAATCCAAATATTATTTCTAACATTTAAAACAAATCTAATCAAATTCTATTTAAATAAATAAAAAGGAAATTTGAGCTTCTTATTGATACTCATAACGATCTTAATTAACCAAGGATAATATTGATGCATGAATCTGCAATTAGAAGAGGCTGGGCAAATGAAAATGAAGAAAACAAAACTCAGAAAATTGATTTTATTTTTAGAAATTCGGAGCTTGATTTTCTGCCTGATTTTTGACCCAATAAATGATCAAATCTGTTATTGAAACCTCCTCAGAAATGTTCTCCTTGATTTTCTCTTTCCAATGAGCCGTCCTGGGCCTCATTTGGCCAAGTAAAACTTATTCTATGAACCTCCAAAGTTGATGAGTCAGAACTGGCATAAATTTGGAAATTCTGTTTGCTGGGCTAAAAATCAGAATTTTTAATTAGAAATTTAATCCTAAATTAGATTCTAATTATCTAATAATTAATTCTAAATTAATTATTAACTAACTAACAATTAATTCAGTTACAAAATTAAATTAATATACAAATGATTTGAAAAAGTTAATTTAAATACAATTATATTAAAATTATAATAAACATTATAATTATAATATAATTATTATAACATAAAAAATATAAAAATTAATTTACAAACCATTGGAATCAATCCAAACCTAAAACCCATAAAACAAACCATTGAAATCAATCTAAACCCATTAATTCATCCACGTGAAATTATGGAGGGATATGGTGAGTGGAGTGTGAGGTGAGGGTGACGTGAGGGTGAGTGAGGTGGAGATACGGGAGGCATAAGGGATGAAACAAAAAAAAGAAAAAAAGAAACTTTATATTAAAAAATTTTAACACATCGCATATCGCAAGAACCTTGGATGGGGGTTTTTTTAAATGTGCATGTTCTAAAAATTGCGATGGATCCAAAATTGCGATATTGCGATATGCGATGGATTCGAAATTGCAAAATTGCAATCTTGCGATATTGCGATATTGTGATCTGCGACGAATCTGAAATTTGTGATCTGCGATGTGCGACGGATTCTGAAATTTGCGATCTGCGATCTGCGACGGATTTTGAAATTTGCGATCTGCGATCTGCGACGGATCCGAAGAATTTTTTTTTTTTTTTTTTTTAATAATATATATTTTTTAATATTAAGTTTTTCTAAACTACAGCTACTCAGAAAATAAATAAAAAGAATAAAAATAGCGTTTTTAACCTAGACTTAGATAAATGATAGGACTTCAAAGGAGTACCATTTTTAAACCAGTTGACCAAATGAGGCGAAACAAGCGTCAATGGGAGGCTTATAAAAAATTAATTCTAACAAAGCAATCAAAACAAGAATTCAAAGAAAAATGAAAAATGAACAATCGCGTAGGATAATCAAATAAAATAAAAATCTGAAAAGGCGTTTAGTGAAAAAATTATAGAAAGGGTCCCCATTATTTGAAGTGAAAAAGTCAAAAATGGGGGGGTTGTGTTTTACCACAACAATGGCGACACACGGGAGAAGAACCAGTTATCTCTGTTTGATATGAATGAGATTTTCCTAAAATTCAAGTAAAAATAATTAAAGAAAAGAGAATTATGCTTAAAATGCTTGACTAGGTTCATTAGTCTGAATAAAAGAAAGAATCATCTAACTGTAATTTTTCTTAAAATTCCTCATAAATTAAAATATTTTAAAACTCTATATCAGTCCTTAATTAGATGTAGAGATAAAGCAAGGGTCACTTTATAGCTTAGCTTTTAAAATATACTCGTTTGTCACAGGTAGAGCCACTGCTGCCAGCAAACATCTATAGTCTCGACAGGGTTACCTTTTAATCATCAATGATTCAGAATCCCATCTCTTTAAGAATTATTGACCTAGAGATAAATCCATTTATATATGTTTATTTTTATTTTTTATTTATTTATTTATTTATTTATTTTTTATTTTTATTTTTATTTTATTTTATTTTTATTATAAATCTTAAAAGCCATTGTCCTGGTTTGGTAGCCAGATAGTTGACAATGCCATTCACTGGTTATAACTGGACTGAACAAGCTGGCTCGTGATGAGACCCCTTGTCTTATAATTGTTTGCAATTATAAGCCATTACCCTGGTTTGTTTGGTAGTGTTGGTAATGTCAGCCTATTTTTTCCCTATGATCATGGTAAGCAGGCTCATGATGAGAGCTCTTATCTTTTAAGTTTAAATATATGTCTGGATTATACTCTAGAAAAATAAGACTCTTTGGGACAGGGAGAATCATTGACTCCTTAAGAGTTAAGAATGACAATTTTAGAGTTAAAAGGTGCTTTGCTGTAAAGTGTCTTTACTTGGTTTAAAAATAAATTTTCTTGACTGATAATAGAACTTTGAAAGGTCTTAATAAAATATTAAAATCTCAAAATGATTACAATTTTGATGAAAAAGAAATTTCTCCAGATTTTATGATACTTTGTCAACTTCTCTAAATTGGTAATCTCTTCCTTAAGTATGTCTACCTTTATAATAAGAAAATCAAACTTTACTAAGAGATTTAAGAAAAAGTTAATAGATGACTATTAACAATTTTTTTTCCATGTATGCCAACCATAGTTAGGTAATAAGAAGGCCTTCCATATAAATTATGGCAAAATCACCAAAATCAAAACTGAAAACCAAAGGAAAAAGAATTCTTATGCTAAAATGAGAAAGAAATCAGCAAAAATTAAAAATGAAGAAAATTTAAAAATGGAAAGGAAAATCCAAGTTTCGCAAGATAAACTCAAACAAGAATGTTTATACCAATGTCTCAACAATATGAAGAAATAAAATAATCGTGTAATCAATCCTTCTTATGTCAAGATTTAGAAAATTCATACCTTGTAGGGTTGTAAGTGTTTTAGGCTTTTTAGATAGCAGTGACGATAAAATTCAACCACAATGAATACTTTCTGTCTGATATCAATCTTTTTGTTTCCAAGCATCATCTTAATCATTTTCTAATAAAAAGGAATGCTTAAAGAAACAGATTAAAGGTTCAGAAACTTCCTAGCGCAGCTGTTTCAATGAGGATTATCGCTGCTTCTTGAAATTAAGCCAGGAGAAGAGTATGGACTTCGAAAATATGATCCGGTAGAGGATTGGAAGCTTTTATGAAGAGATGCAAAATATATTCATGTATCAGAAAAACAAAACTGAAACTAAAGTAACGAAATGGAAATTAATGAAAGTGGATACATGAATCTTACCATTGGATAATTGCTTTTGATCTTACCTGAAAGGTATCAGTTTCTCCAAACTAGCTGACTTCTTATTTTAATTAACATTAAAAACATGAAGAAGTCAAACTTAACCAAAATCCTATAACCCAAAATCATTATTTATTTTATCTAAACTAAAGCAAGCAATAACATGTAAAAAATGGAATGCTTAATGTTCGAGGGAAAACAAATGCATCAGAAATGAGAATGAAAATTTGCAGTAATGACTGTTTCTCAAAATATTATAAGTTTCATATAAAATCCATGATTTTATAAATTGTCCAGAATCAAGACCACATCTAAGATAATAAAATTTAAATGTGAATATAGAGAGGTCCTGAATTTCTTTTTTAATTATGGAATTATATATTTAAAACTGAAATATATGAGAAATCAGAATGATTTGAATAAGCCGCAAATTTATCATCAGCTGCTTTCTTACCATAGTGATTACCCAAGCTTTCTTTTAAAATAACACATCACTGTATTGGATGATTCGCATCACATGTTTCTTCACCATGCTTCGAGTTTAATTTGCAAGACTTCACCTTTGTTGCTATGTCATATATCGATTAAATGTTAATGGCTCAGAGGCATGCATTAGAAGCTATCACATCAGAGATTGCAAATGGAAAATTTCCGATATGAAAACATGCAATGAGAAGATGTGCGATAAGATGGAGAGATCGCATCATTTAAGAAATATTATATTGGGGATCGTGGAATATTGACATTGTGCTTCCCATATCGCACATCGCAGATTCTGAATTGTGATGTGAGCATAAATAAAAATGCGATGAAGCGATTTGCGATATCGGCGATTTCTAATTGACGATGCTAATCGGCGATTGGTGAATGTTTTGGTACCCGATGTAATACAATATGATTCTTGCGATGCCGATATGTGATGAATGGCGTGGTTAACTGGCGATCGCGATCGGAAAACTTAAGCACATGATGTAACAATTCTCGATACGCCGATATGCGATGAAGAGTGGTCCTGATAACTTTATGATGAAAATTTAATAACATATCGGATCTGAGATATTGACCCTTTTAAAGTTATGCTCCTACTATTATTTGCGATTGAATGGACGCGATATTTTATAAACTTGATTTGAATTTCATATCGGGTCCATAATTATGTGGTCGTCACAATATTGGTAAAGGCAATTCATGATAATGGAAGTATACTTAACCGCAAACCTCTGATATGCAAAATGCGATATGACATATGAGCGAGGTAATACATCGGAGATCTTTTATGAACAATTTGTTATCAAAAATGCTAAAAGCTACTTCCAATGAAATCTTATGATATTGTTTTTTTTAATTTCGATTGGGTTTCCCAAATGAATAAAAACAAAGTTAAAGAATGCTCAAATTCTAATGAATCTTAAATAAAATTTCCCTGAACCTGTTGCCAATTTGAAATGGGTTTGCTGCTTACTTCCAATTTTGAAAACAAATGAAATCCTGCAAATAAAACAAAACAAAAATAAAAATAAACTAAGGAAAAGAGAAACTAATAATAGATGAGAAAGAACATGTGAATGCGTACCTGGAAGGAAATTGTCTGTAGATTTTACCTCATGAATCTTCAAATTATTCCTTCGATTTATCAAAATTCTGACTTTGTTCAAAATCATCTCATCATTTATTCTAAGTCAGGGTGAGCAATCAGCCTAAATAAAATCTGCTTATTCATGTTCAGGAAATCTGAAATCCATAAAATTCACCAGAAATAAATCTGAAACTATGCTTCCCTTTTGAATTGCAACAACAATTTATTACCTCTGCTCATTCTGAATTAACTTGAGAAAAATCTGTATTGTTATAGTGACTGTTCAATAATGCCTTTAGTAAATAAATATGATGCGTATTACAACATCAGATAATAAACTAAAGGTCCGAATGTGATAAAGCCACTAATTGTGGAAAAATGTCAAAACAGATTTAAATGTATGCACACAGCAAAATGGGCATTCTTAAGGTTAGCTTAGCAAATTTCGAGGAAGATAATATGAACTTCATATGATTACCACGAAAGGTTAGACTGACTAATAGTGATTGAATCAGAGTTAAGCTTGTCATATACAGTCATACATTTCATGGGATAGATTCCAAGTGCAACCTTAATTGAATTTAATCAAGACATTATCCAAAATAGACAGAGTAGAGGTATTGTTGTAAGAGAATTAAAAAAGGAAAGCAAGAATTAAAATTTTCTGATTGGGAGAAAATGTTTTCACTGAACATGTATGAAAATGGCTGATTGCTTTGTTTTATTTTTAATCTACAAAACTATTAAAAATAAATTAACTACATTAACTCTACTCCTATTCTAACCATATACTTGAAAAAATGACTAGGTATAGTCATATTTCCAGTGTAACCATTTTCTCATTTTAATCCCTGCATGTATGTACAATTCAAATGTTAGTAATAAAAATACAAATATAATTGAACTAAGAAAATTAAACCTGAAATCAGAATGTACAACTATTGTTAGAAGATTATCTAAAATCTCCTTGTCATGAATTTTTCTTTCCAATTGAATACCAATTGGATCATAGAAATCTGGATGGATTTCTATTAAAAATTGGGAAATGTTCAAAAGAGGAGATGAAAGGCCAGATCGTGGATATGAGCTTTTAGATTCAAAGGCCTGAAAAAAACTATTAGTGTTATGTGTAAATGTTAAGCTATTGACAATCTTCCATGAAGGAAAAATTTTCAGATATTTTTCAAATGAATTAATGAAAAATGGATGGAAATCTTTTAAATGAAATGGAAAATTATTAATTAAATTAGATTGCTGGCAGATTTCTAAAAATACATTCTCTTGTTGATATTGCCTTTGAGAAGATAGAAGCTTTTGATAAAACATTAGCATTGATTGAAATTGAAATTGAAATAGCTTTTGATGCTTTTGATTATAATATAAAACTTCTATTTTCCAACGCGGCAATGTATCAATTGAATGTTTGATAATAAAGTACTCAATATGCCAGCATAATGTATCAAAAATCTGAAAAATAAAATCTGAAAATAAATCTGATTTAATACAAAATAAGTGAGGAAACAAAAATAAAAGGAAATCACTATTGTTACAACTAATGTTACAGCACAATCGGGATTGTTTTGAAATAATTTCTTTTCCACAAGGATTGGCCAGAATTATGGAATTTGAGTAATTTCGAATTCCAACTTGTGAATTAAAAAGAGATTTATGATTATGAACAGGAATGAAAGCTTGATTATGATATGAATCATAAATTGGAATATTTTCTCGAATAGTGAAATCATGAAGATGATTATCTGCTTTAGAGTGAGGATTAGTTGGAATAATTTCTAAATTGAAACGTTCCTCATTCTCACATGTTATTTGAAGTTTCTGATGAGAATTCTCTTGAGAAAAAATGAAATCAAAATCTTCTATGTCAGATTAATTATCATAAATGACTTCACAAGATTCTTTAGAATTCCCTTCAATCTCATCCAATATATCGAAACAAGGAGGCACAAGAATTTCATGTTTATTAATGGAAAAAGAATGATCATTAATTATTTCTTTATCTTGATAAAAATTTAATGGTATTTCATTTAAATTATCCTCTTTAATTTCTGAAATATCATTAATACCAAGAGGAGAAAAATTACCATCATTAAAAATATCAGGATAAAGGGAAAAATGTGAATCTGAAATAATACATTTAAAAATGTCCCTATTTGGGAACTCTTGTGCATTATTATCATCGTAAATTTCAGATTCCAGATCATTCCTTTGTGTGCGCATGCTTTCTCGAAGAAGGCTTCTTTTCTGCTCTGATTTCAGCATTTGTTCACCATGGAAAAATTCAGAAATTTGTACAGCAGTTTGCATTTTATTAGTTACTTTGATTGTTGTTTGCACTTGCTAATTTGCAATCTGATTTTCTGAATTTAATGCAGAGAAACTTTCAGATTTCAATGCAGGTCTTTCTCCAAAATTGCTGTTGTTGTCTTCTTGCATTTGATTAGAAATATTTTCCAAGCTTTGTGAAACCTTTTCATCGCAATTTATTTGCACACCCAAATTGGAATTCTCATTTATGTTGGAAGGGGGTGGAACAAAGCTTGAACTAATTTCATATGGATTGAGACTAGGGGGAAGAGAATAATTATGTTCAAACCAATCTAGTGATTCTTCTTTCATAGGTTCATCTTTGACATTAAATTTTAAACAATTTAGATGAAGTCGAATATTAAAATCTCTAACAGACTCATTTTCATTTCGAAGATATTCAATTTCATCACATACCTGATCATAATCATAGTGGTCAAATTTACAAACGAAAATTGTAACAAATTGATCCCAACTGTGAATTGAGGCAACCGGAAGAGTTCTACACCAGTTTTTGGCTTTTGCCGCAAATGTGAGAGTAAAAATTCTGCATAAAATGCCTTCATCAATTCCTTGAAAATCATAATTTGAAATATTTTGAATAAATTGAAGGACATGATTAAAAGCAGAAGAATTTCTCTCACCATTAAACTTTACCTGAGACAAGAGTCTTACCACTTCGGGTGGAGTATTGGAAGATGCACGTCCATGGATACAACTCCAAATTGGAAGTTTAAGAGGAGCCATCGTGATTAAATAAAATGTTAAAATTCAAAAGACTCCAACAGACAATAAGTTTCAGGCCCTCCTTCTAGCGCCAAAAATGTTGAAGCCTCGAAAATCGCTGCTACAACATTGGGGGATAACCACCTGGTCCAGACCTTAATGAAGCTCCTTTTCCATTTATGATAGTGGCTCCGACTGGTTTAACTAGGTCCAGTTACCTTTTCCCTATCGCTATTGGTTTATGATGTGTCCTTAACTACCAATAGACGGGGATATCAGATCAATTCTTCTTGCTGATCAAGCAAGAAAATGACCCTTAAGATGATTTGGGTTCAGCCAAACCACAACTAAGATTTTGCCTCTTCGAGAAGAAGACTTAAAAGAATGTAGAAATTAATCTAATTGCAAACTTATTCTATAATGCAAGAAAAAATAAACTAATCTAAATCCTATCTCAATTAGGTAGATGAAAATCTAACCCAACTAAGAGCAAGATAATTAAGTAATGAGGATTAAAATATGTCTGGCTTTTAATTAATGTCAAATCAACGAAGAAATTCAATTTAGCTCACATTTGTGAGTACCAAAACATATTCTATTGAGACCATTTGACTGAAATAATAAATCAACAACACTCCGGAAGAAATTCACAAAAATGATATTGATTATCAAATCAATCAAGCCAATAATTAAACAATAATATGTGGAAGAAATTCACAACATATTATTATTTAAAAGATTAGTTTTGTAAGACAGATTTCTGAGCAAATCGTTACTCAGAAATCAGAGTTAAATCCATAAGAATAGAGATACATAACAATTTGAGACAAATTATCCATATCAACAGAAATGCATAAACATGAATAAAATGAAACAACAATTTTATTAACATAAAAATGAAACTGGTATTTGATACATAAATGCCAAAAATACCAGTTAATTGAATCTGCTTCTCTGATCCTGGTCTCTAACAGTACTTTACATTACTTGAATTTCTGCTTTCAAGACTAGAGCTGCAGAAATGCAAACTCTGTCCATCATGCATAATTCAAGATATAAAGAATAAACCCTCATTAATGTTCAGATCTGAAACTTTCTCTCCTCCCCATCTACAACTCTAAATTCCTATAACAGAAATGCTTTTAGAAGTCTCGAATTGCAGAGGAGAGCAGCCCCTTTTACATTTTGTAATCTACAATTTATAATCTTTCCAAAAGTATTTTTAGAAGAGAGTTTGTTGAAGAAAAATCTGCCTAATCCAATTTTAATTGCTAAAAAATTCCAATCTTTAATTGCTGGAGTCTTTTTATTGATTGAAATCTTTTTCCTCAATATCCTTTCTATTGATTTTTCCTGCAAGAAGAAATTAAAATGAATTAAGATGCAACAATAAAATCCAAATATTATTTCTAACATTAAAACAAATCTAATCAAATTCTATTTAAATAAATAAAAAGGAAATTTGAGCTTCTTATTGATACTCATAACGATCTTAATTAACCAAGTATAATATTGATGCATGAATCTGTAATTAGAAGACGTTGGGCAAATGAAAATGAAGAAAGAAAAACTCAGAAAATTGATTTTATTTTTAGAAATTCGGAGCTTGATCTTCTGCCTGATTTTTGACCCAATAAATGATAAAATCTGTTATTGAAACCTCCTCAGAAATGTTCTCCTTGATTTTCTCTTTCCAATGAGCCGTCCTGGGCCTCATTTGGCCAAGTAAAACTCATTCTATGAACCTCCAAAGTTGATGAGTCAAAACTGGCATAAATCTGGAAATTCTGTTTGCTGGGCTAAAAATCAAAATTTTTAATTAGAAATTTAATCCTAAATTAGATTCTAATTATCTAATAATTAATTCTAAATTAATTATTAACTAACTAACAATTAATTCAGTTACAAAATTAAATTAATATACAAATGATTTGAAAAAGTTAATTTAAATACGATTAATATTATAATTCAAATTATATTAAAATTATAATAAACATTATAATTATAATATAATTTTTATAATATAAAAAATATAAAAATTAATTTACAAACCATTGGAATCAATCCAAACCTAAAACCCATAAAACAAACCATTGAAATCAATCTAAACCCATTAATTCATCCACGTGAGATTATGGAGGGATATGGTGAGGGTGACGTGAGGGTGAGTGAGGTGGAGATACGGGAGGCATAAGGAATGAAACAAAAAAAAGAAAAAAAACAAACTTTATATTAAAAAATTTTAACACATCGCATATCGCAAGAACCTTGGATGGGGGTTTTTTAAATGTGCATGTTCTAAAAATTGCGATGGATCCAAAATTGCGATATTGCGATATGCGATGGATCCGAAATTGCAAAATTGCGATCTTGCGATATTGCGATATTACGATATGCGATGGATCCGAAATTGCAAAATTGCGATCTTGCGATATTGCGATATTGCGATCTGTGACGAATCTAAAATTTGCGATCTGCGATCTGCGAGAGATTCTGAAATTTGCGATCTGCGACGAATCTGAAATTTGCGATCTGCGATCTGTGACGGATCCGAATTTTTTTTTTTTTTTTTAATAATATATATTTTTTAATATTAAGTTTTTCTAAACTACAGCTACTCTGAAAATAAATAAAAAGAATAAAAATAGCATTTTTAACCCAGACTTAGATAAATGATGGGACTTCAAAGGAGTACCATTTTTAAACCAGTTGACCAAATGAGGCGAAACAAGCGTCAATGGGAGGCTTATAAAAAATTAATTCTAACAAAGAAATCAAAACAAGAATTCAAAGAAAAATGAAAAATTAACAATCTCGTAGGATAATCAAATAAAATAAAAATATGAGAAGGCGTTTAGTCAAAAATTTATAGAAAGGGTCCCCATTATTTGAAGTGAAAAAGTCAAAAATGGGGGGGTTGTGTTTTACCACAACATGATCTAGAGAAGGTAATGTTGGCATATGAAAATTTGATTAACGACATTGACTTAATGGTTGAGGTACACCACATCCCTTCTCTAGGTGCACTTGGAGAAGAGAAAGCATGGGAAGAAGTCTCCAATGATATTCAAACATTTTTACAACCCATAAGGGAAGCATCTGCCTCACAACACCTGCCAGTGTCGAGAGAAAACATGGTTCAGTTCATTGTGATATCGGTCCGGATATACACTAAACTAGCCTCCATATCAAATCAAATCATAGTCAAGAGGGAAACTCTAATTCCACACTCCCTCGAATGTCTCCCCAATAGCTACGAATTATCGAGATTGGCAGATCTACCTCAAAGAGCAGTAGCAGATAGATGTCTCAAACCTCACAATCACCCAACTACTTCCATGATCAAGTCACAGATAGCAGCCAGTAGAGTAGGTCTCTGGTCGCAACAACTGAAGGGTCACAGGTCGCAGCCACAGCTGAGGTCGCAGGTCGCAATTTCCCTCAAGTCGCAAAGTAAACCAATGGTCGGGAAGGCGAAAAGTCAGGGATACCCAAGGGTCAATTTTGTTTTATAAATAAACCCTTCCGGGAATTGTAAAGGACCTTTTTTTTAGGACTCCAAAGGAGCGGAGAATTGTATAGCATTGAATACACTCTTTATGAATGAATACAAGCACTTGTTTTGATTCCACTCTTGGATCTGATGGGAGTTAATATGTCAACATTGTTAATATTTTGCCTTATGTATCTGATATCTTGCTGATTCAATCATCTACGTTTTCGCTTATATCATTTATACATTCAGCTCACTAGATGTTATTAATGAGGTTAAGTCGTTCATATAGAAAATGTTAAGCAACTTTGTTATTCAAATTTATCTTATCTTTGGAAAACCGCTTAAGGAAGTGAGGGGTGCTCTAACCATAAAGAACTATTTCTTCCATGGTTTGAACAACTTTTTACAAGTATGACCCTGATGATGTGCGGCTAACATTACTTCCTTGGTTTCATGCTTTCAAACTCATCTTGCTATTCACAATGTTTTATGTTCATTGAAACTCATCAACCATTTGCATTGTATCATCCAGATAGATGTGTGTTCACAAGTCTGCAAAGCTCGTCCGTGTCCGAGAAAAGGGGTATTCAGCGGTAGCTGGACCCACACCCTGGACGGGATCCCTATCACAAACAGTTTAGAGTCTAATTGGGACTTTATATCGGGGAGATCCCCTATTGTTGGCCAGACATATTTTCGCGTCAACAGGTCCATAGAAAGTATGCAACATAGGAACTCCTTGGATGAGGGATGAAACTATGCATTCAATGAATGCTCCCGCTCGAAATTTAAGTAAAACCATAAGGAGGTAAGTTGAATTTTATTTTATTTTTCTTTTTTCCCTCTAAATTTTATGATGTACTCTAATCTTATTTTATTATTTCCACTATTATTTTATACTATTCTTTAGGAGACCCATTTTAGACCTCAAAATTTATCTAATGACAATGGTTTAAGAAGAAATCTAGGATGTAGCTATGGAACAAGGTTGCCTTTCAAACTCAAAGGTTTGAAGGTACATCACAAAGTCTATTCCTAATCCTATGCACACTAAGGTTAGGTAAAAATAGTACCTACTCAAAAGTGATCTCTATTGGAGGATGAATTTTTTTCTTGGAAGGGTTATAATTGAGAGAAATGAGGATAAAGAGGATATCATGTTGATGCTACACAAATTTCTCCTCCATGAACTAGACAATAGGGCTTGTTTCAAGTGCATTGTTTAAAATTGGAAAAATCCAAGTAACAAAAAAATCAATAGAAGACTATTTTAATATGTTTTTTTATGATGGTATAAGTTCTCAAGGCCAAAATTTCAACTAAATTATAATTTAACTCAAAATAAGTGGTTCTACGAGAAGTACCACTTCTCGATTGAGGGGAAATTTTCCATAATGGTTTGGGTCATCTAGGTTACGATTCAAAACAAGTCACAATTTTAAACCCCTCTGGAAACCAAGAATGCTACCGGTAGCATGAAGTCGACTTTTATATATTTGACCCAAAAGCATGGTTTTTTTAAGCTAGATTTCTTGTTTTGAGGTCACATCTCTCATTAAGTTGGTGAGAATTCTATGACCATGTTTTCCTACACAAACTAGGGTAGGTTTGAATATATATCTATATCTTACAATTATGACGCGGAAGATTTGAGTTACATTATATGAAAACTATATTTATGAAGTGGAGGTAGATGTTGTACCACTTAATGCGCGCGGTGTAATTTTTGGAAGACATTACACATCTACATGAGAAATTAAGCCTTTAGAAGGAGACATAATCAATACCACTTGAGAAAGGATTGAAAATCCTTTAACACAAATTCTCACAAAGGTAACTACAATATATCCTTGGTGAGTGCCACCTAAGCTAAGAATTTGATGAGCTCAACTAAGAAGTATGATCTCCTCTTGAGATAAAATCAATAACAAAATGAATTAGTATAGGTAAAAACATCTTTAGAGGATGCACTAAAGAGGAAAAACAATATTTTGTAGGTATCCAAGAAGTGTTTTAAGTGCCTAAATGTTACTACATAAGAGGCTCATGGAATATGAGATCTAATTTCTTCATAACTCTCCATTCCAAAACATAAGAATGTACAAATAATCAATATTGGAAGAAGTTGAAGTTAACATATAGTTGCATTGATTGCTAGGGTATGGAGTAACTTGACTAAAATTCTCACCTTGTTACTTGTAATTCTGACACAAAAGTATGGGATATGGAGAATGTGCATTAAGCACAAGTTAGCATGAAAATAGCCCTCAAGAATCAATGGTATTTGTCTTTAGTTTCCCTCTATTAGAAAAAGGGGCTTAACACATGTCTGAAAAGCCAAATTGATTTCAATTATTGTTAATAGGCTATTGTTGAATGAATTATGAGATTATTTATAGAATGAAAAATAAGTCATCAAACTATATCTAAAACAAGGATAGGAAAAAGTGCAAGTCAACAAGTAAGACACTAGGAAAACTACCTTTAATATGAGGTATGCCCTAATTGAGTGGTTGAAAAAACCTCTTAGGGTTATGGAGGGCATCAACTAGATTTGTGTGTTTAATGAATGATTTAGATATATTCATTTATAGATTAATTTGTTATAATTTAGTTAGATTATAGATTAAACTTTAGCTTATATAAAAACATCATATCTCACATTTGATAAAAGTAATAGAGACTATGAAAATGCACTTAAAGTATAAAAAAAGAAGAAGAAATGTGCACTTTGCTAACATTTCCAATGCTTGTGATTAATAAAATAGAACTTAATATAAACCAAAATTGATAATAGTCATCATCAAAAAAAAAAAGATCCTACTCATTAAATTAATAATAAGAGATTTGTGAAAATGACATATTTCTTTCCAATGACCATAACATTCAATGTCATAAATAATAAGAATCAATAAAATGACTTTGATTAGATAAATTAAAATTTAGTGGGAAATAGTTTTCACATATTTTTGTGATAAATATAAAAGTAAGTGGTTAATCTATTGGACTAGTCTTATGAAAAAAATAAGTTATTTTACTATCATTGTGAACTGTTTCATGGATTGGTTTTTAACTACCGTGCATTTTATAAGAAACTCCATGTTCTATGTGCATTTGATAGGAAACTCCATGTTCTATGATCATAAGCATCAAAGCATTAGGGTTGTAACAAAGTAGTAGTCGAGAGAATAATTCCCTTTTTAAACCCATTTTATATATTTTTCACCTTTATCTCGAAGTTCGGTACAGAGAAAAAATAGAGAAACAAAAGAGAATTTCGTGACAGAAGCAGAAGGAAAGAAAAAAAGAGTCGTTGTGAAAGATAAGGAAACTCATTTCCAACCTTAAAATTCCACACTCGTTAAATCACATATATTTGGAAAAGCTCTCATTAAATTTTTTACATAAACTAATCGGTAAACATTTGATTTTTCATAAATAATGGATCTATGACTCAACAACCTTCGATCAAACATGTTACATGTTGACGTCAGGTTAGTGGGAATTACGCAAAGCATTAGGGCTGGTCAATGACCACCTTATTTCCTTCCAACCACAGATTACGTCAAAGCCGCTGACTCCCATTCGGCACATGCATAGCACTTTCTTTCCATTTATGAATGGAATAACAACAAAAGACTCTCGATAATGATGAGGCTGACAAGTCTGTATTGCATGTAGGAAAACGTGTATGTGAAGAATCGTCAACATTTGTTGACTTTGGTGTGCATTTGGGGCCTACTACACTGACTGCCCGCTTATATTAAGTAGCGTCATTTCAGTTAGGAGATCGACAGTCCTACAATTTGATGTGTATTATAGAGCACTTAGAGTTTCTTTTTTCGTTTTGGGTAAGGTTTTTTTTGGGTTGGAATGGTAGCAATTATTTTGATGATAACTGCTAATATGTTGTTTTAAATAAATCAAAACTGTAAAGTTTAATTAACAATGTTCCTTTTAAGTAATAAAATTCAAACTTATAACATAATTTTAATTAAAATTACCAAATATATGAGGTACTTCTGCAATTTTATTTATCCCAGTCATTGAGAGATGAAAGAATAAGTTGATAGCGAAATGATTTTAATTCTAAATTATTAAAATTCTGAATTTTTGAATATTAATTTTATTTTATGAGTTAAAAGATTATGAAAAGTTGCAGTTTTAAGTTCTTAGATTTTTTTTGGAATTATGTGATATAATATATATATATTTTAAATAAAGTATATTTCAAATAAATTTATAAGATACTTAGACCGTGTAGATTATATAACTCAAACATGGAATTTTATTAACATAATAAAAACTAGTAATTTAACGAAATGAATTATTTAACTTTTCTAGATAGATTTTCTAATAACTTTTGTAAGTTTAATGAGAGACTAGAACAGTGTATCAATCAAAATGTCAACTGGCCAGACTGGGAATACAACACCCAAAAAAAATAATAATAATTTCACTTTATGTCCAACCGGCCCTAGATCCATCTAACTCTGGATCTATCATGCACCGAGAGGGATCAAATCTCTCGAGGTGCAAACCTATTTTTGAGTGCAAAACTTGAGGAAAGGTTTGCACCTCGAGAGATTTGATCCCTCTTGGCGCATGATAGATCCAGAGTTAGATGGATCTAGGCTGGTTCCAGTCGGAGGCATCAACGTCACATTTTTCAGATTATTAAAATTTTTGTATATTTTTGAGATGTAAGATGGATCTAGGCTAGTTTCAGTCATGTGCTGCCAAGGAAAATATATCAAAGATATGATTAATTTTATCAGTAATATGTAAATATATCAAATATTAATATAATCATTTTAAATATGCTAAATATTTCTGAGATTAACTTGGTCATTTTAATTTTAAATTTTCTTAGTTACCTTAGTTCGTTGAAATGATAATTATTGTTAATAACTATAATGATAAAAAATGATGAAATATTTCTTTTAAATGCAAAGTGACAATAATAGTGTTGGAAGATAGAAAATGTGAATAGTAAGAACGTACTGATGTTACAATCAATCTCAAACTATTTTCTTCTACTATTCTTATTTCCTCCCTTGTTAGTTTTGTTATATTTTCATATCGATTATATAAAAAAGAAAATTTAAATCGTAAACCATTTAAATCTTTAACTCGATCTATTGTATTAAACATGATACATTGTCTCTCTTGCTCTCCAATATTAATAGCTTAAATTACTATAACACAAAAATCAATCTACATTGTTAATAACTTTTTGTGCTTACACTAAAATCAATGCATATTGTTAATCCAATCACTTTAATATTAATGTACCATCATATATCCAATTACATCAAATCATAAATCAACATATACATTGAAATCAATGCATTTAATGCAAGCAATCAAATAATATTAGAAAATAACTTCTACATTGAAATCAATGAACCTAATGCAATCAATCAAATAAGATTAGAAACCAACATCTACACTAAAATCAATGCATTTACTCAAAGCAATCAAATAGGATTAGAAATCTCCATCTACACTGAAATCAATGCATTTAGCGCAAAGAATCAAATAGTAGTAGGAATAATCTACATTGAAATCAATACATCTAGTGCAAGCAATCAAATATAATTATAAATCGATGTCTAAATTGAAATCAACACATCCAATGCAAGAAATCAAATAGTATTAGGAATCATCACCTACACTGAAATCAATGCATCTACTGCAAGTAATCAAATATCATTAGAAATAAATATCTACTCTAAAATCGATGCATATAGTGCAAATAGTCAAATAGGATTAGAAATCACCATCTCCACTTATATCAATCCATATAGTGCGAGAAATATTCCTCCCTCTCTCCACCCTCCATCCATATCTATATCCCCCTCCATCTATTATTTTTTGTCTCTCTATCTCACCCCCCTAAACACAGACGCTCTCGTACTCCATATATATCAATCTCTTTTTCAATCACCCCCTCTCCCCATCTCTCTCTTCTTCCCTTCCTTCACCTTCCATCTATATCTCTATCTTTCCCTTCTCTCCCTCTCCCCCATTAATATCTTTCTTTCCTCCTTTTGTCCTCTCTCCCTCTCTCTCCACTTATCACACTCTCCCTCTCTCTCTAGAAACCAACATCTACACTGAAATCAATGCATTTACTCAAATAAATCAAATAGGATTAGAAATCGCCATCTACACTGAAATCAATGCATTTAGTGCAAACAATCAAATAGGATTAGAAATCATCTACATTGAAACAAATTCATCTAGTGCAAGTAATCAAATATAATTATAAATCGACATCTAAATTGAAATAAAAAAATTCAGTGCAAGCAATCAAATTGTATTAGAAATCACCACATAGACTGAAATCAATGCAAGTAATCAAATATCATTAGAAATAAATATCTACACTAAAGTCGATGCATATAGTGCAAACAATCAAATAGGATTATAAATCACCATCTCCACTTATATCAATCCATCTAGTGTGAGAAATATTCTTCCCTCTCTCCACCCTCCATCCATATCTATATCCCCCTCCATCCCTTCTTTTCTGTCTCTCTATCTCACCCCCCTAAACACACACACTCTCACAATCCATATATATCAATCTCTTTGTCAATCCCCTCCTCTCCCCATCTCTCTCTTCTTCCCTCTCTTCACCTTCCATCTATATCTCTATCTTCCCCCTCTCTCCATCTCTCTCCATCTTCCTTATCACTCACTCACTCTCTCTCTCTCCACCTTTCTCTCTCTATTTCCTTCTTCGTACCTCTCTCCTCCTCCCCCTCCAAGTCCATCTCTCTTTCCCTCCCTCTCTCCACTCTCTCCCATCCTCTCTCTTCCTTCCTCTCTTTCCCTTTCTCTCCCATCTCTCTCTCCCTCTCTCTCTCTCTTCACCCACCAACTATGTTACTATATCCCTCCCTCTCTCCTTATATCTTCTTCTCCCCCCTTATCTCCATCTCTCCTTATTTGTCTCTTTATCTCAGCCCCAAACATACATGCTCTCTCTCTGTCTCTCCCTTGTCACTCCTTCTCTCTCTCCACTTCTCACTCTCTATATTTCTTATTTCCTACATCTCCCCCTCCAACTCCATCTCTCTTATCGATCCCTCTCTCCTCCTCTCTCTCAAGTCCTCTCTCTCGTCCTTCCTTTCTCTCTCTTTCTCTCCCCTAAATCCCTCTCTCTTCCCTGATCTCTCTCTCTCTCTCTCTCTCTCTCTCTCCAATACTCTCTCTTCCCCCATCACTCTCCTCCTCTCTCTCATCCTTCCTCTCTATCCCTCTCTCTCCCACCTCTCTCTCTCTCTCTCTCTTTTCCCTGCATTCCTCTCTCTTCCCCCATATCTCTCTATCTCTCTCTCTCTCTAATCCTCTCTCTTCCCCCATCCCTTTCTTTCTCTCTCTCTTTCCACCCCCCTCCCTCTCCAACTACATTACTATATCCCTCCCTCTCTCCTTCTCACTTCTTCTCTCCCCCTTCTTTCCATACATCTTACTTTGTCTCTTTATCTCACCTCTAAACATACACACTCTCTCTCCATCTCTCCCTTATCACTCTCTCTCTCTATTTCTTCTTAGTTATGTAAACTAATGAACATAAATATTCATAAATATAAAGCAGATTATGGAGTAATTTTGAAAAGAGGTTTTATTTACTTACCATACCTCTAGTTTATTTATATTTTTATTTATTTACCATGCCCCTTTTCTTTACTATGGTATTTGGCCCATAGGCTTGTTATATAATTAGATTTTTATTTATAATCCTATTTGATATATTTTTATTTATTTACCTTACCTCTTTATGCCTCTTTGATATTTATTTATTTACCATACCTCTTTATATCTATTTTATATTTATTTATTTATTTATCACACTTGTTTATACCTCTTTTATATTTATTTATTTACCCATGGTATTTGGCCCATGGTATCAATATTAATTTGTCCCATGGTATTTGTACCATAGGCTTCATCTAAATAAAACCTCTTTTTAAATTTTTTTAAATATAAAAAAGTTTATGGAATAAATATAAAAAGAATTTTTGTTTATTTACCATACATCTAGTTTATATATATTTTTAGTTATTTACCATAGCTCTGGAGTAAGTATAAATTCATTTTACAAATATTTAATTAAAAGAAATATTAAAAGATTTTTGATTTTGATTGTTTGTGTTGAATTAACTCTTTTCCTTTGATTTAGGAAATGGTATTGACTTTAGTAAAGAGTAAAGATGTTTAAAATTTTACTTAATTTGGAAATTCAATGCGGTAGTTTTTTTTGTTAAAGATAAAGTCAATACATGCAAATGATGTTATTCAATTTCAGTATATATATATGATTAAACCATACCATCTTCACTCATATCTTTCCATTTCCCTAATTCAAGTGTATGCAAAGTAAATTTTAGCCAAGATAAATAAGGGCAAATCCTGAACTCTCTAACATCAATTCTGGATAAGCCAAGTAATATTGGAAAGCGTGAATACTAAATCAAACATACTTAGAACAAATCACCATTGTTGCAATTTTATGCACAGCACTGCTATTCATTGCAATCATAATTATGAATAATTCAAATAGGCATAGAAATTGGAGTCTAGTTATACCTAAAAAATCTCTTAGGGTCGAGGACAACATAATTTTAATGCATCAAAGGGATTTGACGATTCCAACTAACAGTGGAAGTAAAAATGTTGGAAATAAGTAGATAAATCAGATACATAAGGAACGCACAAATCTGTATGATTGAAGATATAACTATAGTATAAAGAAAATGTATCCCAGGTAGTAATACCAAGTGCAAAAGTGCAAAATTCTAGAAAGAATATCGTAATGGAAGTGATGGTTTCGACTACGAAACCATCCAAAAATAAACAATATATACACCACTAGTAAGAAATGTTGTAAGTACAGAAAAGAGAATGTGAACTTCCCTTAAGAGAGAAAAACCCTCGAAAGTAACTACAAATTCCACGCTGGTAAAATAAACCCCTCAACATTAAATTAAAATAGAATTAATTATATATATTGATTTTTTTTTTTTGAGAAATAATTCAATAATATATAAATTTGCATTCAACCATTTTTAAAAGAAAAAATTGAATCATAAAACGGTAATCCTAAAACGGTAAAACAGAGAGTCAATCTCCTGGAATAAATCACGAAGCAAACACAAATTTTTTGGCCACCTCTGTCAGTCGATTAAAGCTTCATACCAAACGCTCTTCTCTGCACCGCGCTGCTGCCCAGGCTATTTCTGGATAGAGTTCAAGGATTTATTGCTAGTGGATGAAATGATAGTTTCAGATAAATTCATTGCACGCGGGTAAAGAATATGGTTCAAGAAATGGAGTTGTTTTAGTTTTTTTTGTTTATTTATATGATTATTAAAACTCATTTGTTAAGCCAACACTTATTTTTTATTTTTATTTTAATTTAAAATTTCAGCCGACATTGAAGACATGACCCACCTGACATCGGGGTCATACTGGGCTGTAGATACGCCTCTCGACGCAACTCTCGGCGCAACTCTCGACGCAATTATGAGAACGCACTGTGTGACATTTTAAAAGGTTACCCAAAACTTTCTAGTGTCAGCGTTATCCTGACAGTTATAACCTAACATGCACTATCGTGACAATCATACCGTAACATTATCACGGTGTCCACTCTGCTTACATATACGACTGCCCATATCGGAGAATGAAGTTTTAATTTAGAAACATATTAATATTTCTCCTAGATTGGTAAAATTGAAAAATAAATAAATTTGAAATTCAGTTAATGAGTTTATCATTAATTAAATTAAATTTTAATTATTTTTAATTAATAAATTTTTAATTTAACAATAAAAATATGAATTATGAAATTAAGTTGTTTTTTTTTTTTTTTTTTTTTTTTTTTTTAATTTGATTTTTTTAATATATATATATATATATGAAATTAAGTTAAATATTTATTTAATCTTGAATTGGACTTAAAGTTGAAAGTTTCACAGTTTTTCATCATTGGTTTACTAAACTTGAACTAGAAAAAAAGAAAACACACTTTAAGAGTGGGTGTGAACTAAATTTAATGTCATCTCCAAACAAATTTATAAATAAAATAAAAAATATTAATGTATATAATTAAATTTATGGATGAATAAATAAAACGAAAAATAATTTTATTATATTATTAAAAGAAGCATGAAAAATATAATAAAAATAAATTATTAAATAAAACTTTATAAAAATTTTGTACAATTATTATGGATTTTATTATATTTAAAAAAAAACATTAAAAATATAATAAAAATAAGTTATTAAATAAAAATTTAAAAAAACTTTTGTAAAATTATTATCCATATTCAACCAAGTATAAATTTACAAGATTATTATTCATTTAAACCAAAATATGCATTATAAAATTTTAATAAATAATTAATTTTTTTTCTGCACAATAAAATAAATTTACAATCCAAAGAATTTTATAAAGCTAAAAAATTATTTTAATAAGGGATATTTTATGATCAAACAGGTCTTTTTATTTTTTATTTTAAGATTATAGATAACTTAGTTTCCATATTTTTAAATCAATATCATAATTAATATATTTTCTTAAAAATGTGAATTTTTTTAAAATTATAAGATAATTTGGTAAGAGAAAAGTGTTTTTCTTTCCTTTTATCAATTATATTATAAGAAAAAAAATATTAACTAATTACAAATTAAATCTCAAAAATATCATTTTTGAGATTTTAAGAAAGTCATTCTTAATTTTTCTATTATTTATATCATATTTATTTAATTTTTTTTATTAAATTACATTAAATTTATTTTTATTAAATTACATGAAACATTTATATACCTCTAGGTTTATAATTTTTTGCGATCTTGGTCATAAAACCTAAATGTAGGTAATCTTTAATATTATCTTCAATATCCACATTTTAACGTCAATTTTTTCAATAATTTCGTAAATCTTCTTTTCTCTTATGTCAATGTTACGAATGGGGCGTATCCCCCTATCGGAAGGAGCATGTTTTGTGATTAGGCTAATTAATCTTTTTGATCTGATGGTCTAGATTGACAGATGCCAGTATATTCTGGTCGTCGCCACTAAATCAATGGATGAAATTCAAAAAAGTAACTTCCTTGCATATCTAAATCACGTGTTTAAACCATACTTAACTTAATTTTTTACAAAACATGAATAAAAATTTACTGTGCCATTTTTTGACCGCCACCTATCAAGATTAACCAGTGATGGTTCAAACTAAAATGCCACCTATTTGATTGTTAAAATTCTCAATTAAACTAGCGCATACCTATAAATTGTCGGGCGAGGGGAAACAATCCTCAAATCTTTTAAACATAATTCATAATTCATGTTGCCGAGCGTTTGGGCGCAGTGTATCGGGCGTAATTAATTCCCTTGATCCTGTACCCCACTTGGAGGCTGATCCGATTCTTTTGGTATGGTGGTGGGCGAGTGGGACGAGAAGCGGAATTGAAGATTGAGCTCATCCGCTGTAATGACGATTAAGTTGCCCACTTCGCCACTGCTTCAGTTGTCCTTCTCCTCTTGTGCGTTAGTTAATAAAAAATGTGAAAGGCCCACGTTGATGCGTTCGGGATTACTATGTGTTGTTTTTTTTTGTTACATAGTATCGTGGGGCACACGCTGCGAACAGGAAAAACGGCTCTAGGGTCTGGATCAAGGGTGATTTTGAAGGGAACACTCCAGCCCAGCGCCAACTCTCAGTGTGCAAGCGATTATTATAGGTATTTCCTCTTCATTTACTTTAATATTTTAGATTAATGCAATGCGATATCTTGAATGCTGTCTGTGTGAATGTTGTCTGTGTGAACTCATTGATATAGCATTTAGCCCAAAGTAATGAATCAGTAAGAATGCAGTTAAGTTAGTCACAACAGTCTTGGTTTCTCATTGCACACGCGGTTGCGTTGATGCCAACGTATTTCATTTTGCTCGAAGACTTTCATTTGTGGCTCGTAATATTAGTGCTTACACAATAAATCTGCTCGTGTGTGATATTAGTCTTACTGTATGTGTGCGTACTGTTTGTCATGACGGTTTTAAAAAGATGTATACATTATTTTGTCGGTTAAAAAAGCGAGGGTTTAAAAAAATGTATAATTATGGGAAAAGGGCAATCGAATTCATCACAACGTTGTTGTTTATTGATTATTGATGTAGAGATTAAAAAATGGGTTAGAATTTGATTGTTTTTTTCAAAAAATTTAATATAAAAGTTTATTAGTTATTAGAAGTGAGGTTAAAAAATTGCTAAAAATTTGATTATTTTTAAAAATTTTAATGTAAAAGTGCTTAATCTTATATTTATGATCAAAATAGATTTAAAACTTTGAAACTTGACAATTGTAACCGAGCATTGTCAAAATTCTATTAAATTTTATAGAAATCTTAAAAAAAAAAAATTCTATTATTTTCCAAACAAATTTGAAACCACATTCCCATTCCTATCCTGTTTTTTTATCCATTATGATCAGACGTTATAAAGTATGAGTTTTCATCGTTGAAAAGGATAAAAGAAGCCTTTTCCTCTTCCTTTTATCGTGATGATCACAATATTACGTGATTTCATTATATATAGATATTTTCCTCGACGGTTTTAAAAATTTGTATACATTCTGTCCAGTGAAAAAAACAGGCTTTAGAAAATGTATAATTATGGGAAAAAGAGGCGATCGAATTCATCACAACGTCGTTGTTTATTGATTATTGAGGTAGAGGTTAAAAAATTGGTTAGAAATTGATTATTTTTTTCAAAAAATTTAATATAAAAAGTTTATTGATTATTAAGGTGGAGGTTAAAAAATTGTTAGAATTTGATTATTTTTGTCAAAAATTTTAATATAAAAAGTGTTTGATCTTATATTTATGATCAAAATAGATTTAAAACTTTGAAACTTGACAATTATAACCGAGCATTCTCAAAATTCTATTAAAATTTTATAGAAATCTTAAAAAAAATAATTCTATTATTTTCCAAACAAATTTGAAACCACATTCCCATTCCCATTCCTATCCCGTATTTTTTTGTCCATTATGATCGGACGTTATTCGTATGAGTTTTCATCGTTGAAAAAGGATAAAGCCTTTTCCTCTTCCTTTTATAGCTGATGATCACAATATTACGCGATTTCATTATATATAGATATTTTTCCTCCTATTTTCAATTTTTTTTTGTATCTGGTCTAGGAACACTTTTGTTAACCAAATGAAGATAAAATGACAATGTCTCTTTGTCAGTCAATTATGATGTCACCGTAGTTTACGTTGTACAACCGTTTTTGTTAAAAAAATGAGGATAAATTGACTATTAACCAAACCAAATTCACATTTATCTTTTTCACTCGGGTCCCCCAGTTTCACACAATACGTGTGCGACGGAAAAGCTGCGCAACTTACCTCACGTTGAAATTTCACAAAAGACACTTCTAGAAAGAAACATGAATTCTGAAAAACATAAATTTCTTCTTTCTCTTACTTGGCTAACCCAGATTTCTGATCAAAATGTTTAAAAAGTTGAGATCTGGTATTTTTCATGAGGGGTGTCATTTTTATATACGCTAACATTTTGAATGGCAAAAGACACTTCACAAAGAAACATTAGTTGACTATGGTTTATTATGGTTGAGTTTTGTTACTTATATTTTATTTTTGTTGACAAAGGTTATATTTTGTTGGTTATTTTTTAATATTATAAATATCGTTTCTAAAACATGTTCCCATGTTGACTTTTGTTGGATATGGTTCACTAATCTATTTTTTATTTGGAAAAGATGATGCTCATGTTGACTAGAGTTTAGTTTTCTTTGGATTTGTAAGGGATATAGTAAGGGGGCTGACCTACTATTAATATTAATATTAATATTGATATTGTTAAATATATAATAATAATTTTATTGTTATTATAAAAAATATACTAATGTTATTGTATTTCAATTATAATTAATAATACTAATAATAACTAAAATTGCCATAAATGAAATAAATCTATATTAATTATAATATTAAAATAATATTAATAAATATTTAATAATAAAAAATAATATAAATATAAAAATAATTAATACAATAAAAAATTATTATCATTAGAAAAAATAATAATAGTGATTAATCTATATTATTATAGTTAGTTTATTTTTATTTTTTTTATCAACTTAATATTAATTATTATCACTGCAAATATTATTTAATTATTTAGTAATTTTTCCAAGCTCACTATACTTTTGGCATCTTAAAATGCTAGGAAGGTGAGTATTACAACAAATATTATGATGTAAAAGATCTAATATTAAACTCATAGTAATAATTATATAATAATAATATTACAAAGATAACTAGTTTAATAAATTATTCTTATTTTAAATTATTTATATTATTATTATTATTTTGCAATAATAGTAGTAGTAGTAGCAAACCATGACACCAACCACTCAAAAACTACTTTTTTTAAAACACTAAACCCTTGTGGATTCAACACACATGGTGATTAACTTAGGTCTATGCCCATGTTTACTATTGTTGACTATGTTTGAGAACAGTAAAATATTGTAATAAAATTTGCAAAATATGATGTTTGGATTGACTATGGTAGATTTTGTTGTCTATATTTAACTATGCTTGACATTTGTTAACTATGCTTGATTCATGTACATATAATTTCCGAAAAATGATGCCTAAGTCGACTATTGTTAACTATAATTGGCTTTTATTGACTATGGTTAACTTTAGTTGACTGTGGTTGATTATTGTTGAGTTTTGTTACTTATTTTTTATTTTTGTTGACAAAGGTTATATTTTGTTGGTTATTTTTTAATATTATAAATATCGTTTCTAAAACATGTTCCCATGTTGACTTTTGTTGGATATGGTTCACTAATCTATTTTTTATTTGGAAAAGATGATGCTCATGTTGGATAGAGTTTAGTTTTCTTTGGATTTGTAAGGGATATAGTAAGGGGGCTGACCTACTATTAATATTAATATTAATATTAATATTGATATTGTTAAATATATAATAATAATTTTATTGTTATTATAAAAAATATACTAATATTATTGTATTTCAATTATAATTAATAATACTAATACTAACTAAAATTGCCATAAATGAAATAAATCTATATTAATTATAATATTAAAATAATATTAATAAATATTTAAAAATAAAAAATAATATAAATATAAAAATAATTAATACAATAAATAATTATTATTATTAGAAAAAATAATAATAGTGATTAATCTATATTATTATAGTTAGTTTATTTTTTTTTATTATAATCAACTTAATATTAATTATTATTACTGCAAATATTATTTAATTATTTAGTAATTTTTCCAAGCTCACTATAATTTTGGCATCTTAAAAGGCTAGGAAGGTGAGTATTACAACAAATATTATGATGTAAAAGATCTAATATTAAACTCATAGTAATAATTATATAATAATAATATTACAAAAATAACTAGTTTAATAAATTATTCTTATTTTAAATTATTTATATTATTATTATTATTTTGCAATAGTAGTAGTAGTGGTGGTAGTTATGGTATATTATTTAATTCAATATATCATTAATTATTATATATTAGTATTATTTTTAATTATTTAATAATATTATTAATTGATAATAGCAATAATATTAAATTAATAACCATATTTTTGATATTTGTTGGGAAAAAATAATATAGATTACACCTCCCATCTTGGAGGAGGAACTTGTTGTTCTTGTCGATCATATTGTTTTATACATTATGTATATGTGCATGTTACTATATTTGTAGATGGAAAATTGCTTTTCTATATTTCTTATTCTATTCACCATTAATTGAAAGTTGTTTTGTTGATATCACGTCTGTTTTCTTTTATGTTAGGTGATTTCCTTGTTTTATCATGGATCCAGCTATTTGGAGTTGTATTCCATTTGAAATTCTTGAGATTGTCTTCCTTTGGCTCCCTTTATTAGTTGTGATAAATTTTAGCACTGTTTTTCAGCAATGGAAAACTGTTTTGAAAAATCCTTGTTTCTTATTGCGTTGCAAGCATATCTGTACAAATGAATTTGGATTTATGGTTCCTTTCGTCAATGATGAAGACAATTATTTTGCTGCTGAATACCTTAATCAAAATGGGCGGATATCTCGTTTTCATTTGCGATTCATAGATTCAAGATACAAGGTGGAGTCTACTATTGGACCAATGGTGGTTTTATCCTTACCAACATAATTCTCCCATTCACGAAACTATTTTGTGATGAATCCATTTACAAAGGCCTTAAAAAACATTGGGCGAATACGGATTGGAGACTGGGGATTCTTTTCGTTATTGGAGAATGTCAGCAGCAACAAATATGACTGGGTTGTTCTAAAACATATCTATGATAGAATTCAGTCTAAATTTTATGTTTACAGTAGTCTTTATAGGGTTTGGCGAAGGGCTGATCTTCCATTTGGTGGCACCTCACCCCATCAAAATGGAGTGTTTTATAGAAGTAAATTGTTTTGGCTTTACCTCGACACAGAGTATGAAGATTATCCTCGATATGGGTATACAATCTACTGGTTTGATGTGATAAAAAATGACTGGGGATTTTCATTTGTTCCAATCACTGATATTCGGTGTATGTCATTGGCAGTATGCAAGAATGAGTTGATATGTCTTATCAATGATGGCTCCACTTCTGTGTGGTCAATTGAAGAAATAGATAATTTTCAATTTGGTCACCCGTGTAGTGAACGAAGAACTGATTACTTTGAGGATGATTGGGGCTTTAGATGGAAGTTGTTGGAAGAAATGTCTATAGATATAAATATGAAATGTCCTGTTTATCTTCCTTTTCGAACAGTCCAAGGTGTGGTTCTTATGTGCAAATGTAGTGAAGTTCCTTTCGTATTATATGACATGATGGCTGGCCTTTGCTTCCCAATAGATATTGATAATTCAACTAATCAACAAATGAATGGATTTTGGTCTCCAACGTTGCAGGATTGCAACGATTTGATCGAGTCTGGAAATGTCTTTGCAATTGCTCCGCGTATGGATTCTATAGATGAGATTCCACCATTAGATGTAGACATGGAGTCTTAGGCTATTTTCCATTTTGTATTCTCTCTGTTGTCGTGGAAAATATTTCTTTTATGGTTTTATTTACTTTGCATACTTTTGGGTATGTATGCTAAGACTATGGATATTTATATGGCTCCATTCTGAGGGGGTGTCTTCTATATGTGTATGTAACGGATGCTGGATATTAAATTCCATTGCAATTTGCTCGAAAAATATTTATTTTTTTTGTCCCGTTTAGTCCTCTTAATTGCATTTGAATGTGTTTGGATGTTATCCATTTCTCTCTGTTTCTATAATTGTAATTACTGTGACTTATTCTATACATGGTGTTTCCATCAGTTTTTTGTCATTGATTCTCAAACAATGTTATATCTTTAGGTTTTTTTGATGGTATATAGTTCCAACTATTTAGATATATTTCAAATTCATATAAATCTTTAGAATTTTGTTCCATTTATATGGGTTCCCCATTACAGTTATAATATGATACAAGAAATTTAATCCTTTTTTGTTTTGGCCATTTCAAAAAATCCATTTTTCTTTTTAGCCATTTGGTTGGAAAAATAACGTGAACGATTTTAATTTGTTTTGTGGGTGGAAAAAAAATGTGTTCCTTTTTCATCCTTTTTTGTTATTTTATATTGGATATATTATATCTATTCCATGTTTACTCTTCTATAACAAATATTTTATTATTTTTTGTAGACATGTCGTCTGAAGGTACAAGCAAACGTACAAGAAAAAGGAATAAGTCGCCTGCATCGCGTGACAAGTCTAATGAAAGTCGTCGTTTACGGTATCAACAAAATAAGGACACAATAAATGAGCATAGAAGAGCTAAATATCGTAGAAGAACGACTGAAACAACTCTTCAAAACGATTTGATGGTTCCTCCTAGGTATCGTACTATGGATGATATCATGGAAAGAACATTTTCGCTTGGTAGTTCGTTGCCAGAATATGCTCCTCGTCAGCATAATTTTGTTTTTCAACGCTCTCCTGAAAATTTTCATAATATTGAGGAAACATATTGCAATAGGGAGGAACATCATATTCATAACGTGGATGCAAATGTTCACCCTAACCCTTCTGTCTCTGCAATTGCATCTTGTGAGAAAGGCCAAAGGTTGCAAAATATCCATGGTGGAGGGAATGATGACATTGTATGTGGTGACTTGGATGATAGTTTGATTGGCCATTTGTTTGATAATATGGATCCAGCTCATCGAAACATCGTCTCTTCCAATCTCCCTTCTGAAAATAATGTTGTCCGACGAACAGAAGCAGTCATCCCTGATAGCAGCTCGCGTGGAACAATGGAGGTAATCCAATGATATCTTTACAGTTGATGCAATAGTGGTTGTTTTATTACATTCCTCTATTTACATTTCTTTAGTGAAAAGGTATTTTATTCTCTTGGAGTAGGATACACCTCATTTTAATAGAGGTCTAGAAATTTTCTCCCCACGTCTTCCATCTCTTAATATGATATTTGAATATGAAGCACATCATATCCTTCCACTACATTGTCCTCGAGAATCAAATCGACAAACTAATGTTAATGTTCAATGTGTTTGATTTGATTTTTCTTTATTTGAATTTTTGGTGCATATTTTGTTTTTCTTCAAACAGGACACAACTCATTTCAATAGAGGCATACAAATTAACTTCGTAGATGTTTCGTCTACTGATGTTATAATTGAAGAGGAACCATCGCATAGCGTTCATCCAGATCGCCAACAAAATGTAAATGTTGAATGCATTTGATATTTTCCTCCTTTTTTTCATTTATTGTTAATTGTAAAATTAGAAATCTATCTTTTTTCGACATTTATTTTTATAAAATATTTTAATTCGTTTTAACAGGAAAAAACTAATTTGAATGGAGGCGTCGAAACTAACTCGCCAAATGTTCAATATACTGATGTTAGAAGTGAAGAGCAACCATATCGTACACTTCATCGACATCGCCAAACAAATGTAAATATTGAATGAATTTATTTCTTTTTTCCATTTTTTCAATTCTAATTATTTGGACATTCAATTTAAAAAAAAATTATGCTAAAGAAACCTTTGCAAACTCTCAGGTTCTAGAAATGCAGACCATAGATTTGGAAACGCCATGTCATAGATTTGTTCCACATGTTTCAAATTTGGGGAGGGAGTCTCGTGGTGCTGAAAATCAAATAAATCTTAGAAGAAATTATACTCTTCCACATCATTCTCCACATGCTCCAACCAATACAAATCATATTTATTTTGATGAAAATATGATTGCGGTGCATAAAAGATTTTGAGAAAAGCTAGATAGCTTGTCAGTTGTCCAAATGTGCCACATCTGCAAAGAATAATATCCTGGAATCCAAGTTTTGAGAGATCCTGAAGGACCTGTTTGCAGACGATGTAAGAATGAAGGAGGTTCACATCGTTTTTGTGGCTATAATAACATGGATCCTGGTGAGCAACCTCATATTTTAAGAGTTCTTACTCAAGTTGAAGAAATGTTAATAGCACGTGTAAATCCTATTTTGCAAGTGACACATGCTCGAGGTGGGCAATATAAGTATAGCGGACACACAATTAGCTTTCCCCAAGATATTTCAACAATTGCACAAAGACTTCCACGCCATGTTGAAGATCTTGACTTTCTAATTGTGAGGAGACATGGTGCTCAGTCTAAACATTATGAATGTTATGTAAAAATATCCCGCGTTATGGATGCATTGCGTTTCAAAATTGAACGTGATCCATATTATCGAGATGTTGTGATTGACTATGATTTAGTGAATGCTCTGCCCGAAAGATCAACAGATGTCTCCTCCAGGCTTAAATTTGTTGATTGTGACATTGCAGAACCTGAGTTCAGTGCAGCTAATAATGAAGGGTTTCCTCTTAACCATTTTCCCTCTCATCCTTCGTCTTTTATTGCTCGCCTACCCAATGAACGGAGAGAAGTGGAAGAAATTAGAGCATTTCTTGATAATGTTGATTCTTCAGATGTTGATGAAATGGATTGGCCCAGTATTGGAACATCTCCAGTGAATGAATATAATACTGAGGGGTTATTAGATATGGCATTCCCCACATTGTTCCCCACTGGTGCTGCTGATTGGTTGCAACCACGCATTTGTACTATTGAACTTCATGAGTATGCATTGCATATTCTTAGATACTATGATCAGAGGTTTGGAAGCCATCCTCGCTTCCGATATTTCCTGTTGAACATGATAATGAGGCATCGTAGCCAAGCAATTGCTTCAGTTTTTGTGAAGAAAAATTTACATGATAACTCACCGACAACAATTGATGAGTTGCGTCGACAACTTTCTGATTTACCAAATAATAAGTTGGCTGAGCATCTTATGCGGTTTGGGTCTTGTCTAAGAGGTACAAGGGCATACTGGACTAAATGTCGAGCTGAATTGACTGACATGATTACTCAGTTGGGATGTCCATCTTTGTTCTTTACTTTGAGTGCAGCCGACACAAAGTGGCCAGAGCTGCATAGCCTCATGCCCGCACCGTCACATTCTCGTTCCTTAAATGAGCATCGTATGAAGGTTGAAAATGTTATCCAGTACCCTCATATTGTTGCCACATTTATGCACCATAGATTCAATATATTTCGAGAGGAAGTTATCCAAAAATATCTTAAAGCTAAAGACTTCTGGTACAAGTCTGTTTTCTTGAATTTATTTTCTATTCATTGTCAATTTCTTATTGATTTTCCATTCATATTTTTCATATTAGCTCTGTGTTCAATTTTTCCAAATATGAGTGGCAACATAGAGGTTCAGCACATATCCATGGTTTCCTATGGTTACAAGGAGCTCCTGACATGGAAAGACTTGATTGGTCAAATGATTGTGATTTGCAACATGCAAAGAGATTCTTTGACAATTATGTAACTGCATGGAATCCACGTGAAATACATCATCGCAATATAATGGTTCCAAGAAGTCTCAATGATGACCCTTGCCTACTAAATACTGATCAGATTTTCTCTTGCAATCCTCATAATGATTATGAAGAATTGTTGAACCGTGTCCAAAGGCACACAAAGTGTAGTGTAGATTCTTGTTTGTGCAAAAAGGGCACTATTCTCGCTTGTCGGTACAATGCCCCATGGGATCTTTCTAGGGAATCAAGATTGTTCATAGATGATCAAGGAAGAAAAAAATATGAACCAGCAAGAAATGATGATAGGCTCAATGTACATAACATTGACCTTCTAACAATGTGGCGTGCAAATTTTGATTTCCAACCAGTGCTTTCTCGGCATGCTGTCCTAAAATATATTGCTAAGTATGCATCAAAAGCAGAGAGAAGGTCTGAAAGCTATCATGATATGTTAACTAGAATTTCAGATTCTTTTGCCTCTGAGGATCATGCTTTATGTGCTTACAGGAGGTTTCTTACAGAAACAGTCGTTGAACGCGACATTGGAGCTCAAGAAACATGTCATATGTTGCTTAAGCTGCCTCTTGTTGTGTGTAGTCGACAATTTGTTTCCTTAAATGTTGGGAGAAAGGTGTTCAGGAAAATTTCAAGGGATGGCCTACACTGTTCATCTGAGAATACATTTGTTCAAAATTATCAAAAGAGACCTTCTTTCCTCGACCATCTCTCTTTGATAGAAACAACGAGATCTTGGACCTATGAGAGCAGCCGTAAAAAAGATCCATGGAGGCCAAGAGATGCTCATGCAATTGTTCGGGTGTGGCCACAGTTTTATTCTATTCCTAGTGAGGATTCAAAGGAATTTGAAACGTTTTGTTGGTCAGAATTGCTCTTGTACAAGCCGTTTCGTGACATTTCTGCAGAGATTGGGCTTTCAACTGAAATTATTGTTGAAAACTGGAGGAATTTCTGATATCGAGCTTGGCATGTTGATCGAAATCCATCAATTGATGAAAATATTGAATATGGAGAAGATGGTGATTTTGCTAACCAGGAAATGAATCTTGAAGATGATTTTCAAGAGTGGCAACTTTTCTCTTGCTTGGTTCCACCAAATAGTGTCAATGTTTCTGATCTTCACACCCTTGGTCGAAGGGATTTTGATATATCCTTTGACTGGCAAGGTACAACTATTTCTGATGATGTGGCCGAAGAAGCTATTAATTTTATAAGGAATGCAATATCAAGGGGTGATGTTGGTGACCTTTCAAATAGAACATTTGTCTCTCCGGATTCATTGGCATAAAAACAACGACTTGCTTTTGAAATCGTTTTAAGGCATTCTGCTGAATATGAGATTCGTGAAGCTCTTCTTATGATTATTCAAGGCACTGCAGGCACTGGCAAGTCTTTCCTTATCCAGTGTATTTCTGAGGCTCTTTCTAATCTGTCAAGTAATGGGAAAAGTCCTTTGCTTCTTCTTGCCCCAACAGGAATAGCTGCTTTCAATATACATGCAAAAACAATACACTCTGCTTTGAAAATCCCAATTAGAGATATGAAACCACTTCAGGGTCAATCATTGGCACTATTCCAAGAGGAAATGAGGCACATTCAATATATATTGATTGATGAAATGAGCTTTTTAGGATCAAGGTTGTTCATGCAAATAGATGCTCGATTACGAGAAGCATTTCCAGATAAAAAGAATTGTCCTTTTGGTGGTAGATCCATGATCCTTGTGGGTGACTTTGGCCAGCTAACTCCTGTGAGAGATAAACCTTTGTATGCAGGTAATACAGCAGGGAAAGTCTTATGGAAAAAATTCAACACTGTTGTCACTCTTGACACAATATTTCGCCAACAAGGGAGCAATGAGAAACAATCTTGTTTTCGTCGAGTCCTCAATAACATAAGAAACGCAGAACCTGTTCTTGATGATTGGGAGTTTCTTATGTCGCGGGCTGATATCAGGTTGCATCCTAGAGAAAGGGATTTATTTAATGCAGTAGTTCACATGTTTCCAACAAATAATTTGGTCTCCTTCCATAACAGACATATGTTAAAATCATTAAATTCTCCAATTGCACGATGTATTGCTGTGAATTCAAGACGTTCAGAAATCAGTGGTGCCGATGATGATCAACTGGACCGTGAAGTTTTGTTGTGCTATGGCCAGCATGTTATGTTGACATGTAATTTGTGGGTTGAAGCTGGCTTGGTGAATGGTGCACTTGGGTATGTGAAGGAAATATTTTATATGCCCAACTCTAAGCCACCTGAGCTTCCAATGTTCACAACTGTTATTTTTGATAAGTATGTTGGTGTTCCATTTGATGCAAGCAATCCAAACATTGTGCCTATCACACCAGTGATAAGAGGAAATCGAAAACAAATTCCTTTAAAGATGGCATGGGCTCTTACAATTCACAAGTCACAAGGTTTGACTTTAGAGCGAGCATCAATTGATATCGGGAATAGAGAACAACAAGGCCTGACCTTCACAGCCATATCAAGAGTGAAATCAATAGATGGTTTACGCATTGCACCGCCTTTCTCTTATCAGCGTTATGCCAAGATGAATAATAGTGCGTATGTTACAATTAGGAAGAAAGAAGAGGAGAGATTGAAGTCCATATCGCTATGATATGCAACTATTAATATAATAATAATGCTTTTGATATATTAATGACATGTCTACATTCATCAAATTCATAGTAGTATTTTGGATTGTTGTTTACATCATTTTTTCTGTTCTTTAATTTTCTTGTTTTTATAATGTCATTTTTTGTTATTTTTCTTACAATGAACCATTCACAGGTAGAAAACTAGTTACACGAGCCAACCATTAAAAATCAAGATGGAATTCCATATCACTGTCACATGTAGCTAATAGTGTTCTGACATATTTATAGAATGTTTTATAATTGTTTTTATTATCGTCTCTTTTTTCATTTAGTATAGGAATTATTTTGATGTATTAATTAAATGAATACATTCATGAGATGCAATATAGTAATATATGAGAAATTCCATACATCGTTTTTCGTGTTGTTCAATATACCTCCATTTTTTAGTCGCTATTGTTCTTTTGTTTATAGTAAACCATTCAGACATATATATAGGCAGTTATATTAGCCAATCATTAAATTCAAGATTGAAGTCCATATCCCTATTACATGAAACTAAAAATATTTATCAATGTGGTTTGCTAAATGTGTTGTGGTTTGGTTCAATGACAAGATATTTATATTTGTTAATAATATTAGACTACAATTAATATATACATTGACATTAATTTAAATACAAATATTGAATTACTAACATTATTAATATTTCATTATAAACATTGAGTTTAGAATTTTGTGCTTTCTTGTTGATTATTGTAATATGGGTCATATCACACATTTATTTTTATCACTATTTTCATGTGTGCAGTATGTATTTCTAATGAGGTTTATAGCATCACGTTTTTAAGATTCAGTTTTTTAAAAACAATAGAAACGGGGTGTTATATATATATATATATATATATATATGCCTAGATGTTTCTATCTCTTTCTGTATAAATTTTTATTTTGTCATTTTCCTTTCAAATGCAGGTATGGATAATAATGATGGGATCTATTATAATCAAGCGGTGGCGAATATTTCTAGACTCATCAGTCTTGTTTCTTACATTCGGAACAAGCTAGATAGAAAACATGGGTTCCATCCTACTTTTATTGATGAGCATCTTCGTGTGCTTGATGAAATGAAAATGAATGTGAAATACCTGTTGCATGTGCACATGAGGGAGGTTGGGAGAAAAACAAGAAGGGATTGGTTGGAAAGCGTTAAGTATCGTGATCATTATCCTGTTGATTTGAATTGGTGTTCCTTTTGTGGTCGGTCTGGTTGTGTTCTTGAAGAGGCTATTTGATAAATGACATTTGATGGACTGTTTTGAGTCCATTTTTGTGGTGGGATTTCTTTATGTAAAGACAAAAAAAAACATATGTTAATTTCAGTGATTTTTTTTGGTTTCACTGATGGCGGAATTGAGTAACATTTTAGTTTATTTATTTATTCAGTTTATTGATGTTCAATTTTTATAATATTAATGGTCCCTTTGCTTTATTGATGTTTTATGATTATACTGTTAATATTTCACTGTATTTGTTGATCAATTGGGTTTATAACATTGATTCCTTGATTTTTCCGATTCTTTCGGTTTGTAATAATATTCCGTTCACATTATTAAATTGAAATATTGGGGTTTTTATATTAGTCCTGGAGTTTAATACTAATGCATTGTCCAATTTCACATTATGAAAAACACTCACTCAACTTAATATAAACAGAATGGACTATTGGTATAACTTATGTTTTTAATAATGTTCCCTTGAGTTCATGAATTCCTTTTGTTTATAATATTAAAGCCTTGGGTTTATTATATATTTTTGTTTATATTATTAATAGTCCCTCCACTTTATTAATCTCTTCATAAATATAATGTGGTTGTGATACTAATGTTCGACTAAATTTTTGTTCCCTTCGCGTTATTGGTCCCTTGGGTTATTACTATTTTTCCCTTGGGTTCACTAGTTCCTCTGTTTTCTAATATTGGACCGTTGGGTTATTACTTCTTTTGGTTTATAATACTTTTTTAATCGATTAGGTTTGTTAATAATTTTTATTTCTATTACTCATTTGTTGGGTAATGTTTTTCCCTTGGTTCACCAATTCCTTTAGTTTATAATGTTTAACCCTTGGGTTTGTTAGTTCTTTTGGTTTATAATAAGGAATAATAGAGCTGGTCCTTTATTATAATTTTTTGGGTATCGGTTGTCCCTCGGGTTCACCAATTCCTTTGGTTTATAATATTAAACCCTCGGGTTTATTAGTTTTTTGGTTTATAATATGAATAATTGATCAATGTCATCCATGAAAAAATGTCACATTCTCGACAAACATTGTATCAATATGAAAATCACCCATGGCCAACCATGGTCATACTCTTGGTCTAACGTCGTGATTGTGACAACAATTGTCTCAATGTTTCAAATCATTTCTTTGGATTCACTAATTCCTTGATTTAGAATTCTTGCAATGGTTGTCCGGTTCACCAATTCCTTTGGTTTATAATAAGAATAATCGATCAATGTCACCCATGATCAAATGTCACATTCTGACAAACATTGTCTCAATATGAAAATCACCCATGGCCAACCATGGTCATAGTTGGTCGAACGTCGCATTGTGACAACAATTGTCTCAATGTTTAAATCAATTCCCTTTGGTTCACCAATTCCTTTGGTTTATAATTTTTTGGGTAATGGTTTTCCCTTGAGTTCACCAATTCCTTTGGTTTATAATATTAAACCCTTGGGTTTATTAGTTTTTTTGGTTTATAATATGAATAATCGATCAATGTCATCCATGATCAAATGACACATTATGAGAAACATTGTATCAATATGAAAATCACCCATGCCCAACCATGGTCATACTTGGCCCAACGTCGCATTGCGACAACAATTGTCTCAATGTTTAAATCAATTCCCTTGGGTTCACCAATTCCTTTTGGTTTATAATTTTTTGGGTAATGGTTGTCCCTTGGGTTCACCAATTCCGTTGGTTTATAATATTAAACCCTTGGGTTTATTAGTTTTTTTGGTTTATAATATGAATAATCGATCAATGTCATCCATGATCAAATGACACATTATGAGAAACATTGTCTCAATATGAAAATCAGCCATGGCCAACCATGGTCATAGTTGGTCCAACGTTGCATTGCGACAACAATTGTCTCAATGTTTAAATCAATTCCCTTGGGTTCACTAATTACTTTTGGTTTATAATTTTTTGGGTAATGGTTGTCCCTTGGGTTCACCAATTCCTTTGGTTTATAATATTAAACCCTTGGGTTTATTAGTTTTTTTGGTTTATAATATGAATAATCGATCAATGTCATCCATGATGAAATGTCACATTCTAACAAACATTGTATCAATATGAAAATCACCCTTGGCCAACCATTGTCATACTTGGCCCAACGCCGCATTGCGACAACAATTGTCTCAATGTTTAAATCAATTCCATTGGGTTCACCAATTCCTTTGGTTTATAATTTTTTGGGTAATGATTTTCCCTTGGGTTCACCACTTGCTTTGGTTTATAATATTAAAACCTTGGGTTTATTAGTTTTTTTGGTTTATAATATGAATAATCGATCAATGTCATCCATGATCAAATGACACATTATGAGAAACATTGTCTCAATATTAAAATCACCCATGGCCAGCCATGGTCATAGTTGGTCCAACGTCGCATTGGGACAACCATTGTCTCAATGTTTAAATCAATTCCCTTGGGTTCACCAATTCCTTTTGGTTTATAATTTGTTGGGTAATGGTTGTCCCTTGGGTTCACCAATTCCTTTGGTTTATAATATTAAACCCTTGGGTTTATTAGTTTTTTGGTTTATAATATGAATAGTCGATCAATGTCATCCATGATGAAATGTCACATTCTAACAAACATTGTATCAATATGAAAATCACCCTTGGCCAACCATGGTCATACTTGGCCCAACGTCGCATTGCGACAACAATTGTCTCAATGTTTAAATCAATTCCCTTGGGTTCACCAATTCCTTTGGTTTATAAATTTTTGGGTAATGATTTTCCCTTGGGTTCACCACTTGCTTTGGTTTATAATATTAAACCCTTGGGTTTATTAGTTTTTTTGGTTTATAATATGAATAATCGATCAATGTCATCCATGATCAAATGAAACATTATGAGAAACATTGTCTCAATATGAAAATCATCCATCGCCAGCCATGGTCATAGTTGGTCCAACGTTGCATTGTGACAACCATTGTCTCAATGTTTAAATCTATTCCCTTGGGTTCACCAATTCCTGTTGGTTTATAATTTGTTGGGTAATGGTTGTCCCTTAGCTTCACCAATTCCTTTGGTTTATAATATTAAACCCTTGGGTTTATTAGTTTTTTTGGTTTATAATATGAATAATCGATCAATGTCATCCATGATCAAATGTCACATTTTGACAAACATTGTATCAATATGAAAATCACCCATGGCCAACCATGGTCATACTTGGTCCAACGTCGCATTGCGACAACAATTGTCTCAATGTTTAAATCAAAAACCCTTGGGTTCACCAATTCCTTTGGTTTATAATTTTTTGGGTAATGATTTTCCCTTGGGTTCACCACTTGCTTTGGTTTATAATATTAAACCCTTGGGTTTATTAGTTTTTTTGGTTTATAATATGAATAATCAATCAATGTCATCTATGATCAAATAACACATTATAAGAAACATTGTTTCAATATGAAAATCACCCATGGCCAACCATGGTCATAGTTGGTCCAACGTCGCATTGTGACAACAATTGTCTCAATGTTTAAATCAATTCCCTTGGGTTAACCAATTCCTTTTCGTTTATAATTTGTTGGGTAATGGTTGTCCCTTGGGTTCACCAATTCCTTTGGTTTATAATATTAAACCCTTGGGTTTATTAGTTCTTTTGGTTTATAATATGAACAATTGATCAATGTCATCCATGATCAAATGTGACATTCTGACAAATATTGTCTCAATATGAAAATCTTCCATGGCCAACCCTACTCATAGTTGGTCCAACGTCGCATTGTGACAACAATTCTCTCAATGTTCAAATCAATTCCCTTGGGTTCACCAATTTCTTTTGGTTTATAATTTGTTGGGTGATGGTTGTCCCTTGGGTTCACCAATTCCTTTGGTTTATAATATTAAACCCTTGGGTTTATTAGTTATTTTGGTTTATAATATGAATACTCGATCAATGTCATCCATGATCAAATGTCACATTCTGACAAAAATTTTCTCAATAGGAAAGTCACCCATGGCCAACCTTGGTCACAGTTGGTCCAACATCGCATTGTGACAACAATTGTCTCAATGTTTAAATCAATTCCCTTGGGTTCACCAATTCGTTTGGCTTATAATTTTTTGGGTAATGGTTTTCCCTTGGGTTCACCAATTGATTTGGTTTATAGTATTAAAATCTTGGGTTTATAATGTTAATCACACATTCGGTTTATTACTCTCTTGAGTTTAAAATACTATTTCTCAGGGTTTGTTAATTTCTTAGATTTTTCAGTTTAAAATATTAATTCTTAGCATTTATTAATCTTTATTGTTTATAATATTCATCCGTTAGGTTTATGATATTTATCCCTTGGGTTCGCTGATTCCTTTGCTTTATAAGATTAAACCCTTGGGTCGATTAGTTCTTTTGGTTTATAATGTTAATAATCTCGTTCGTTTATTAATATCTTATGTTTAAAATATTCATTCTTATGGATTATTAATTAATTAGGTTTTTTAGTTTAAAATATCAATTCTTACTGTTTATTAATCTCTTGTGTTTTTAATATTGATCCCTTATGTTTATAATATTTATCCTTTGAGTTCACCAATTCCTATGGTTTATGATGACATTGGGTTTGTATTATTAATTATCCCTTGGGTTTATTAATATCTTCACTTTAAAATATTAATGGTTAGGGTTTATTAATCTCTTAGGTTTTTTGTTTTTAAATATTGTTTCATATAGTTTATTACTCTCTTGAGTTTAATAATGATTATTAGTAATATTATAATATTATAATAATATTATTAATATATAATATATATTATTATAATATTATTAATATATTATTAGTTCTTTTGGTTTATTAATAATAGAACCATCTATGATATTAATATATAAATAAATATTAAAATATTATATATTATTTATATTATTTTTATATTAATAAATATTGTTAATATATATTATATATATTTCAAGTTAATTTATAGTATGTATATAGTTAATATTATTAATATATTAATAAATATTTTTAATATATATTATTAATAAATAAAATATATATAAAATATTTTTTTATATATTAATAATATTATAATATTACTAATATTCATTATAAAAATATTCAAATATTTATTAATAATGATTATTTGTAATATTATAATATTATTAATATATATTATTAATAATATTATAATATTACTAATAATCATTACAAATAAATATTCAACTATTTATTAATAATGATTATTAGTAATATTATAATATTATTAATATTCATTATTAATAATATATATTAATAATATTATAATATTTTAATATTTATTTAGTAATATAAATAATATTCTAATATTAATAATAATCATTATAAATAAATATTCTAATATTTATTAATAATGATTATTAGTAATATTATAATATTATTAATATATATTATTAAGAATATAACCAACTATGATATAATATATATTATTAATATATTACTAGTTTTTGTGCTTTATTAATAATATAACCATCTATGATATATTAAATTATTATATATTATTAATATTTTTATAATATTATTAATATATATATAAATTATTTTTGTGATTTTAATCATAATTAATATATTTAATATATTAATATTCTTATTAATATATAATATATATTTTTCAAGTTAATATAATAAATTTATTATATATAATATTTATTTATCGATATATAAATTAATGTGATGGGTAGTATATAATATCCATTTAAGTATATCAACCACATTGGTAAATGTGGTTGTAAATCTATTTTTTATACGCCTATTCTACAGATATCAACCAAGCATTAGTAAATATAATGTGGTTGTGCTAGTTATAAGCCTATTGTGATATTCCCATTGTTTAACTATTATTCGAAACTTTTATTTCTTACTATATACCAGGTACGTTAAAAAATCATATTTTTTTCCCGCTTAACGAGAACGTATAGTCGGGAAAACGCAATTTTCGTCCTCTTTTTCCAGTGTGAACTTCATGTTTTCAGATTGATAGTTAGATGTCATTGGCTCTCACGGTGATTTTAATGTCTAGCGGTCTATTTCTAAAATGTGACTAATTGCAACATATATTTTGTAGATATGTAGATAACCTTTTGACTTAGATATTAAGTTGTAAAACTTTAAATTATTATAAATGACCATTTATTTTATTTATGCAATTGCCTACCGACAAAATTCGATTAGCGAATGAATTACAAAATGAAAAATATAATCTGCTAATGCGTCCCAGATGGAAACGCGAAAAAATAAAGAAGAAAAACTCTGAAAGGGATCGTGACAGAAAATAACCTAACGTGAAGCAAGTAACCACTTGCACACGACTTTCAGAACTCCAGGAAAGGTATCTGGACATTTACCAACTTTACTTTGAAATTCATTTAAATAGTAAAACCATGTCCAGGAATGTCATATGACAGGCAAACCCGCTTTACAATATTATTAAATACCACGTTCCATCAGGAAACTTCTCATCGAACATCCTCATCACCTAAAAACCTCTCTCCACTGCTATAAATATCAATCATATGTGACAATCTTATACGACCCAGTTCGGCTTCTCGATCTCTTTACTGCCGAAAAAAGGATGGGTATTCTTGGAGGGATGTCTTTCATCTCCAAGTTATTGATTCTTTTGATTGCTGGCAGCATTTGTGCTGCAAATCCATCAGCTGCTGCTTACTATAAATCCCCACCTCCGAAGCCATACCTTTACAATTCTCCTCCTCCTCCATCTCACATGTTGGAATTTAATTCCAACTGCAACATAAAACTGCTGGACAGAAAATTTGATTGCCGCAGATATTTCAGCAAGGTGGATGCCTGAAAGTCAAGCATTAAATTTGCAGAAGTTATTGAGCCGGCAGAGAGCCGACTTCATTTTTCCAAAAGCCAGCACATTAACTCCCACCGCTTGCTGCATTCAATACGCAGATAAGCTTTAGAACATATTTTGTATTTTTAAATATTATAAGTCAAATATGTTTTTCACTTATAAATGTAATGAACAACAATTCGTTTTAAAGTTAGAGATTTTGAGAAATAGAAAAAGGCAAAGAAGAAGGCAGAGCAGGGAAAATAGGGAAAAAACAGAGTCACTGTGTTTTGGAGCAGCAATGCATTCTACAGGCAGTTTTAGCAACTGTCTATGTGTTTCAGCAACAGACTGTGTGGTGTTTCAGCAACTGTCTGCCAGATGCTGAAACATGAATCTGTGTTAAAAAACAGAGTTTGTAAAAACAGAGTATGGAGTTTTTAGTTATTCCAGAACTGTAGTTCTGAAGAAGTTTGTAATTTTTATTGTCATTTTTATGGTTAATAAAAACAGAGCTTTTCTCCATATCCTCTTTGTCCAAATTTCTCATTTCTTTGTGTTGAGTTGAGGAACTTTGCTTCCTCTATTTTGTTTGAAATTATCAGAAATTTCCATCATGGTATCGGAGCTGGTCTAGGCACTCAGTGAGTCAAAAACAGAGTTTGTTTTTTCCACTGCAGGAGCTGTAAGAAGCTTAACTGAGCAGATTTCTCCAACAGAGAAAGTTCTTGCTTGTTTTTAATTATACAGTCAGTATCTTTTCTTTTCTTTTACAGCGAAGATGGCAGATGCTGGAACTGGTTTGACAAATTCCCAACTGCCACAGTTTAATGGGAAAAATCACAGTTATTGGTCCATAACAATGAAAGCATTGTTTGCTTCTCAAGGAATATGGGAGCTGGTTGACACTGGTTATGCTGAACCTGCAGATGCAGCAGCGTTGGCTGCTTTGACAGTAGCACAAAGAGACCAGTTGAAGGATGACAGGAAGAAGGATGCCAAAGCCCTATTTTTTCTCTTTCAATCAGTGCATGAGAGTGTTTTTCCACGGATTGCAGCAGCAACAAAATCCAAAGAGGCATGGGATATTCTCAAAACTGCCTATCAAGGCATGGAGAAGGTGAAGACTGCAAAGTTGCAGATGTTGAGGAGAGACTTTGAAACACTCAACATGAAGGAATCTGATACAATAGATTCATTCTTCACTCAGGTTATTGGGTTGATAACCTAGATAAGATCTCATGGTGAAATTCTTGAAGAAAGAAGGATTGTAGAGAAGATCTTGAGAAGTTTACCCTCAAGGTTTGAAGCTGTTGTGGTAGCAATAGAAGAAACAAAAGATCTCTCACAGTTCACAGTAGATGAACTCAGTGCTTCTCTTATGTCTCATGAACACAGACTGAGTAGAGGAACATATTCCTCTTTTGAGCAAGCATTCAAGACTCAGATGTCTTTTGGCCAAGGAAAAGGTCGAGGCAGAGCAAATAACAGAGGTCGTGGAAGAAGCCAAAACAAAGGCATAAATAATCCTGCAAGCACAAGCGGAAGGAGCTGCAATCAGAACCAAGATGAAGGTTCAAGCAAACAGCAAGCTCATGGACAAAGGTATGACAAATCCCAAGTCCAATGTCATTATTGTAAGAAATATGGGCACTATGCCAATGAATGTAGGAAAAAACAAAATGACATGAATAGTAGGCAGAATGCTAATTTTGCAAATGAAGAAGATAAGAATCCAAAGATTGTGTTGTTAACATGTAACGTTGCACAAGACAAACAAGAAGATTTTTGGTTCTTAGACTCAGGTTGTAGTAATCACATGACTGGAAATATTGCAATGTTTGCCAATCTGGATGAAAATGTGAAATCTGAGGTAACTACAGGAACTGATAGTAAGATATCTGTCAAGGGTAAGGGTAGAGTCAGTATCCGAGCAAGAAATGGAGAACAGATGATTGTGCCAGAGGTATACTATGTACCTGGTCTGAAATGTAATCTTTTGAGCATTGGACAGCTCATTGACAAAGGTTACAATGTGTTCTTCAAAGATGATATGTGTACAATCAAAGACATACCTCCAAGTAAGAAGATCATTGCACAGGTGCAGATGACCAACAATAGAATTTTTCCTCTCAAACTCAGGGCAGATTTTGAAGGAAGGAAGAACTATTGCAGCTGTAACACAAGAAGTCTTTCAAGAACAAGTGAAAGATGAGAATTGGTTGTGGCACTTGAGATTTGGACATCTCAATTTCGAAGGCTTGAATCTGTTGCACAGAAAGGGAATGGTAAAGGGATTGCCATTGATCGAGAAACCGGACAGCCTTTGTGAAGGCTGCATCTTGGGCAAACAACACAAAGAAAGCTTTCCAGCAGGAAAGAGTATAAGGGCAAAAGCACCCTTGGAAATTTTTCACTCTGATGTGTGTGGACCGATGCAAATACCATCATTTGCTGGAAATAAATATGTTTTAACTTTCATTGATGATTACACCAGAAAGACATGGGTGTATGTGTTGAAACAGAAGAGTGAAGTGTTTGAGAAATTCCACCACTTCAAAACTCTTGTTGAGAAACAGTGTGGGCATTATATCAAAGTGCTCAGAACAGATAGAGGTGGAGAGTACATCTCCAAAGACTTTCTACGTTTTTGCAGAGAGAATGGCATACAAAAGCAGTTCACCGCGAGGTACACACCTCAGCAAAACGGTGTTGCAGAAAGGAAGAATAGGACCATTCTGGACATGGTCAGGAGTATGCTAAAGGCAAAACATTTGCCAACTAAACATGAACAAAAGCATTAAAGAAGAAGGGTGGTTAAAGCAAACTATCACTCACATGAGAGTATTCAGCTATGTAGCATATGCACATGTACCGGATCAGCTAAGGAAGAAGCTTGACAGTAAGGGGGAGAAGTGTGTCTTTATTGGCTATTGTGATGAGTCAAAAGCATACAAACTCTATAATCCATTGACCAAGAAATTGATAGTAAGAAGAGATGTGCAGTTCATTGAAGATGAAGCTTGGGATGGAAGTTTAGAGAAGACAGTGAATGTGAAGACAATTGTGTCTCACGAAGAAGAAGAGGAAGGGACAGCAGCAAATAACCCTTATTTGGTGGCTCCTCCTCCACCACAACAAGTACAACAAACCACACCACAAGCTGGAATTCGAACAGCCTTGAGAAGTCAAGGAAGTGCTTCTCCAAGCACACCGCAGGGATCACAAATACCCTCAAGTTCGGATGGAACTCCAAGCACACCAAGAAGACCAAGATTCAGAAATCTGAATGAGATTTATGAACAAGGAGAGGTAAGTAACAATACCGGTCTGAATTCATTATTCACTTTATATTGTCATGTTGATGACCCAATTCATTTTGAAGATGCTGTAAATGAAGATAAATGGATTGAAGCAATGAATGAAGAAATTGGTGCAATTGAGAAGAGTAAAACATGGGAGTTAGTGGACCTCCCTGAAAGCAAAGATGCCATTGGAGTTAAGTGGGCCTATAAGACCAAAAGCAATGTTGAAGGCAAGATTGACAGGCATAAAGCAAGACTTGTTGTGAAAGGCTACAAGTAGCAACAAGGAAAAGACTATGATGAAACCTTTACACCAGTAGCGAGGATGGAAATAGTCAGAACAGTGTTGTCTATTGCAGCACAACACAAATGGAAGATTTATCAGATGGATGTTAAATCTGCATTCCTGAATGGAGTGTTAAAAGAAGAGGTTTATGTTGAACAACCTCCAGGCTATGAAGTTGAAGGCCAAGAGTATAAAGTATGCAAACTGAAGAAGGCTCTTTATGGGCTCAAGCAAGCTCCAAGAGCATGGTACAGCAGAATAGATGCTTATCTGATTGAGAATGGGTTTGAGAAGTGTGATGGTGAACCCACACTCTACATAAAGGAGAATGACGGTAAGATACTTTTTGTTGTTTTATATGTAGATGATTTAATCTTTACTAGCAATGATGCTTCTCTCATTGCTGATTTTAAAGCAGTCATGAAAAGTGAATTTGAAATGACTGACTTGGGCTTCTTAAGATATTTTATTGGAATTGAAGTAGACCAAAGTGAAAATGGTGTTTTCATTTCCCAAGTTAAATATGTAGAAGCAGTGTTGAAGAGATTTAACATGCAGAACAACAAGGCAGCTGTGACTCCAACAGTAATGGGGTTGAAATTGACCAAAGAAGACAGCAGCAAGGATTTTGATCCAAAGTTGTACAAGAGCATAGTTGGCAGCCTCATGTACTTGACTGCAACTAGGCCGGACATTATGCATGCAGTGAGTTTAATCTCCAGATTTATGAAAAGACCGAAAGAGACTCATTGGCAGACAACCAAGAGGATTCTAAGGTATGTGAATGGAACGAAGGGGTTTGGTATTTTATACTCCTCTTCTGAAAGTTTCATGTTGACAGGTTACACTGACAGTGATTGGGCTGGAAGTGTTGATGATAGGAAAAGCACATCGGGATATGTGTTTCATATGGGATCAGGAGCCATCTCATGGGCTTCCAAGAAGCAACCAATTGTGGCTTTATCAACAGCAGAGGCAGAGTACGTGGCAGCAACAGCAGCAGCATGCCAAGCAGTGTGGCTGAGAAGAGTTCTCAGAGATTTGTGTCATGAACAAGAAAAGGGCACAACCATTTACTGTGACAATAGCTCGGCAATAGCATTGTCTAAAAATTCTGTTTTTCATAAGAGGACAAAGCATATAGACACCAAGTTTCACTTCATACGTGAATTGGTTAACAATGGTGAGATTGTTTTGCAGCACTGCAGAACAGAGGATCAGTTAGCTGACATCTTGACAAAACCATTGGGAAAGAAAAGTTTTGATCATTTCAGAAAATGCCTGGGTATGCAGAAAAAAAACCCGACGGTTGAGTGGGGAGATGTTAGGTGTTGTTGCACCAACATAAAGCAGTTGAATGAGAAAATCGATTTCGCGAGATATTTATTGGCGGATGCTGAAATTCGGAGCATTAAATTTACGAGAAGTTATTGAGGCGACGGGCAGTAAACTTCATTTTCAAAAACGACACGTTAACTCCCCACTTTAGCACGCATTGAGAGACACGAGGATAAGCTTTAGAAGATATTTTGTATTTTTAAATATTATAAGTCAAATATGTTTTTCACTTATAAATGTAATGAACAACGATTCATTTTTAATGTTAGAGATTTTGAGAAATAGAAAAAGATAGAGAAGAAGGCGGAGCGGGAAAAAAGCAAGAAAACGGAGTCGTTGTGTTTTGGAGCAACGATGCATTCTGTTTGTTTGACATTGTCTGTGTGTTTGACAACGGGCTCCATGGTGTTCAATGACTATGCAAGGAGAGATGCCAAAACACGAATCTGTGTTGCAGTGTTAAAAGCAGTATGGAGAATTTATTATTCAGTGTAGTTACGAAGAAGTTTGTAATTTTTATTGTCATTTTTATGGTTAATAAATACGATTTTCTCCATATCTTCTTTGTCGATTTCTCTCATTTCTTTGTGTTGAGTTGAGGGAATTTTGCTTCCTACCATTTTTGTTGAAATTATCAATTTCCATCAGTCGGAAGTCTCAGTCCATTATAAGCCTTTGCACCCACACATGTTCCCAAGCCCTAGCAATGACTTACGCTTTGCACATAGCAAACCTCCTCTTATGCCGGTACCAGTTTCTCCTCCATATGTAGGAGCATTAGTTTGACCAGCAGAATATTTTTGCATTTCTTTCATCTCAACCAACCCATTTTGAAGAAGCAGTTATTAAAAAAGACATTGGGTTGATGCAATGAATCAAGAAATTGTTTCCATAGAGAAGAACGAGACTATGGAATTAGTTGAGCTCCCAAGGGACAAAACCATAATTGATGAAAAATGTGTATAAAAGGAGAGATTGAGAAATATAAGGCAAAGCTAGTTTCCAAAGGATTTTCACAATAGTTGCTGTCAACTATGGTAAAATATTCTCTCCCCCGTATACTACCAGTATTATGTCACTATGCCACAGATCGATCCCCATTTTTTGTATTACATTCATTTCCTTTTATCATATCCCAGAAATCTTCCCTCATGAAAACTAGTTCAACAATCATCTTCTCAACGGAATCCAGAAGAATCTTCCGAAGATTAGACAAATCTAGCTGTCCATTAACCACCTCATACAATAGTTTCAAATAAATCATTTTATCGTTGATTTTATTTAACATCCTTGGATACATAATCAACAAAGAGTTGATATTAAAAATCAATTTTAGATTTACATTATAAAATGGTTGATATGGAAGCTATTTTAGAACTAGAATGTCGTTGAGTGTTTGTTGCAAGGAAAACAATGATCTCTGAACCTAAGCTTTGATCTATCAGATAAAAACATTTGATAACTTTGGTTTATCCTCATCGCCTTTCTTGGCTAGATATGGTGCAGTGACACATGAGATTCTATACTTCTTTGTCCATGTCAATCTCAGAAGTTCATAAACAAATTCAATCTGAAACAGACGAAGTTCAAATCAGGAATTGCATTATTTATGAATAGTAAATGAAAACAATAATCCCTCACAAACAATGAATTTGTGGAAATAAAAATTATTTTTCAACAAATTCTAATTGCTTTTGAATTGACTAATTATTGATCATAATGATCTTGCAATTTCTTCTCGTTTTTTTGTTTTTAAGTTTTATAAATTGTTTTACGTTCTTTTCCACGTGTTTAATTTTTTTTTTTAAATGGAATTATGGGCATGTTTTTTCCATATATCGAATGTACCAACAATAGTAGACATGGTAGTTGGGAAAATTTACGCATGAAAATATGCATGAGATTTCGGGAGACTTCACTGGAGAGATGTTTTGGTAACAAGAGGGAAATTTCAATCCCTAAAATTATGATCTCTACGATGGAGGATCCCATGATCTATGAAAATTTCTCTCTCGATAACACATCTTACAAAGGTATCTCTATTAATAATGAATATCACGGGTGTGAGAATCAAACAATTTATGTGAAATCCATATGGGTGAAATTAATTTCATTTATGGTTGTGAATTCGCATCATACTGAGTGGAAGAAGGCATTGATTATGTTGAATCCATGATTGGATGCATATATGTATGAACATAACAACCCCTCTTTCTTGGCCTGATTTTGCATAGAGTGAAACCCTACTCTTTGAGTTATGTGGTAAGAGTTATTTGTGTGTCATTACTATATCACATAAGAAGGGTTATGCAACTAACTCACAAAATAGAAGAGAAGATAGATGAATGCATTAAAAATTAGCCTCTTTGAGGGGGAAACCATCTTTACATTACATAAATGAACAATTCTTGGATGATAAAAATGACAAGACCTACTTTGTATATATGGGAGTCAAAGGGGTTACAATAAAATCAAATCCTACATAACAATAATAATGTAAAGGCACAAAAATAACAATACTGGGTTTCTATGGGGCACAACAACAAAAATATGGGGGCTACATGGGCACAACAATAACAATAAAGGTGTTGCACTAGTATTATAGGGACCTAACATGAAGACTCACGATTTTCTCGTTTCGTCTCATGTTAGGTCCCTATAATAATAGTGTATCTCCATTATTGTTATTGTTGTGCCCCATAGAAACCCAGTATTTTTATTGTTGTGCCCTTACATTATTACTGTATATAGGCTTTGATAACAAATTTTATGCAACGAACTCACAAAATATAAGAACAGATAGATAAACGACTTAGAAATTATCCTCTTCGAGGGGGAACCTCGTTTACATTACATAAATGAACAATTCTTGGATGATACAAATGACAAGAACTCCTTTGTATGTATAGGAGTCTGAGTGGTCAAAATATAATCAACGCCTACATAAAAATAATAATGTAAGGGAACAACAATAACAATAGTGGGTTTTTATGGGGCACAACAATAACAATATGGGGGCTACACTAATATTATAGGGACCTAACAAGAAGTCTCATGAATTTTATCATAACTATTGACTATTAAATGTATTTTATAGTCACCTATTTTTATATTTTGAAAAAATTATAGTCTCACCTTCTGTCCATAACTTGGATCATGTACCAATGATTATAAAATTCCATGTTGAAATGAGCTTTAGGAATGATTTAAACGTCTTCCTATTCCCACAAAAACAAAAAAAACTTATAAAATCAACTGGCGTTATCAATGAGTCAAACAAAGAAATGGGATACAATTTTGTTGTTTTATTTTATATACGTTAGGCTCAAAGACATGGTTAATTATTAATTTCAAAGATAGGTTTTCATGAGCTTTCAAATGATATTCTATCACTCCCCGGTGGGTGTTTTTTGTTGCCAAAAAAGTTCTGGAAACGAAATTAACCAAATTGTGGGAGGTACAATAAAACATAATATTATAAGGTCAACATGTTAATAAACCTCATGCGTGTCTCTTCTATGCCAAAATGCTTGGCGGATTCTGAAAAATGAACTAGTTCCTCTCCTTACCCCCACATGGCAACCACATGGCAAGACTATGTTCAAGGTATATGGGATCACCTAGCTAGGGGCCCTCTTATTGGATGTCTAATAATTACCCTATGTGCTTTCATATGCTCCATGAATTTTACTCTAATCATTCCTTCTTCCTTTATCGATATGGCAACCTCCTTCCTTGGTGGATTGGCCATAACAAGAGAATTGACCTCATTTATGAGATAATCATGCAAAATTTTCATTGGTTTAATGAGTCTTAGTTTCACCTGGGACATTGGGACCTTGCCATGTGTTTCCCATGGTTTTCTCTCCCCTCGTCATTCCAGATCCTTCATTCTTACATTTGGTTATATAATCCCCACCTTGTTTGCAGGGTAGTGGAACACAAGAGACTTGCTTGTCAACAACTTTGCAACTTATTACATTATGGAACCAATGAAAATTATCAAATGGTGGTTGAAAATTTGGTTTGTGATAGTTGTTCAAGGTCATTAATCACCTTCCTGGTCTCTTTCCCTTATATATAAACTTCGTTCTTATTTTTTTTATCGGTCACACCAATGTTTGAGTACTCAGAGCGGTGGTCTCTCTCAATACTCTTTATGTTGTTCTTGCATAAGATGGGGTCTGTCCTTTTCTTTGATTTGTTGGGGGTATTATGCTCAACATATTTACAAGGCTCAAACCCAACTGGAGTATCCTTCAACTTCCCAGTGCTTGTCTGTGGAGTTTGGTATTCAAGAAATTTCTCGATTTGGTTTTAAAACCACGTCTCGTCACTCCTAGCTCTTATATTTTCACTTGGTCACACTGTCAATATAGTCGCATCAATGGGTGTATCATAGGCTTTACTTAACCCTCCTTTAGTCTCTCACGTTTCTCCCTTACATTTTATTCAATTACCGCTTCAGTGTCTAGGTAGAATTACACATCCTCTATGATAATGTTGGGGTCTTTTCTGTTCACCAGTGGTCGTGGCGAGGTATTTTGTTTGTATGTTTTACATGGCATCGTTCCAAGGACTTCTTGACTGAGAGGGTAGAGCTTCAGGGGCATCCTCCTCCAGGAATAGACAATTGTTTGGCTGGGAATTAGTGGAAAAATTCTTTGTGGTTGCTCCTTTGGAGGTCATGAAATAAATTCGAACGTTGGAAGCTAAGGAACTTGGAGACCACTAATATTTATCAGACTTTGAGATAAGCGGAGGAAGCCTCAAATGGTTATAGGATCTAGGAAAAAATTGAAAGAGACAATTCCATTTCCTTCACTCAATCACTCACCATCACCAAATGGATACGTTTCTTAACATGGTTGTCTGTGATAAGAAATTTGATAATTACAAACACTTTGCAGGTCAATAAGAGATCAAGTGCATCATGCGATACATTAGATAATATTTGGATGACATAGTGGTAAGGTTGACCCGGGTTGAATGGTATATAGTTTCAGACTTCGATACCGACTCCAATGGTCATCGAGAAGAGTCTGTAACAATCAACACAATTCCTCTCGACATTATCAATGTCAATTCTGCATCACTGGAGAACATTTCCCATGTTGTTGGCTCTCGAGGATCATCAATTATCATCCTTGACTATTTTTCTCTCAAAGTTATTATAATAATCAACCATATAGGAACTTATAAGGAATTTATGTTTTTTTTTTTTTTTTTCAGTTTTTTACTCCACTGTGCAGTGTTTACTTATTTTATATTTCATCTCTTAAGTGAAGTTTAGCTATCTCATGATATCCTTTTGTAAAGGGTGGTGTGGTTCACGTTTGAATATTTTGTGAGAGTTATCATATATATATATATATATATATATATATATATATGGCAAAGAAAAATGTCTACTATGCCCATTTTTTTGCACCAAGAATGGGGAATTTTGTTAACTCTACAACTGTCAAAGTTTTGAAGACTTTTTGATGTAATAGCTCATGTAATTTTTCCAGCTATCAATAGAAATGCATAGACATATTTACGAAAAAAATGATATCCATCATGTTTAAAAAATAATATATATAGCACATGTATAATTTTATTTTTTTTTTAGGTGGGGTTAACGAATGTGTTTACAATAATGGTTTAAATTTTTTTTTGTCATTCTTTATGCACACACAATAATGGAACAAATTAGATATATACGTTATATGATAAAAAACATAGTTTATATATATAAGGAGAAATTGATTATGGGATTACCACGAAGAAGCCAGGTTGAACCAAAGCTAGATAACTTAAAATAGGTCCATCAAATCAAGTTGTGTAGATGGTTAAATCAATCGAAGACCTCAAACAAGAATAATTCAAAAGAAAGGATTCATTTAATCAAGTTGTCAAAGTGGTAATAAAAATCAAACATTCAAATCATTAATGAGATGCATCAAAATCAATTTATTAAAAAATTGTCAAAAATAGTGGGACACTTGAAAGGGATCAAATCAAAACCACTCGAAACCTTAAAAAATCAAGATGAAACCACTAAGGATTGATATCAAATATGTGCTAGGACATATTCAAATCTCAAAGGAGTGATAAGAATAATAGCCACATAATGAGAATAAGAGGCAATTCTCAACCATCCAAATGCAAATAAAATGTGAAATGTCACAAAATTTTAAGTGGGCGGCCCTTCATTTTGATCTAAATTTAGGGGAGTTATTGGTAGGCTAACACCTCCTTTGTATTCACTATTTGTGAGTGAATTTTCTCTACCTTGCTAGATCAGCTACGTATGTTTGAAAGTTTTATGGGCTCTGATTCTCATCATATTTTTATGATTGTGGTACATATAAAACTTTGGTTCATTGGTCTATTCACTAAGAGTTGGAATGATGGTTAGGAAGCACACACAATGTCATCATGGAAGTGAGAGTTGAGTTGGGATGTGGGTTGCTCGTGTTCATGCCAGGGTAAAGGCATTTGCTCATTTATTCCAAGAACAAGTCCTTCATTAAAGAAATTTTGACGTCTAAATGGGTCTCAAAAAACAAAATGTACAACCAAAATTAACTTTATAAGAACCATTATGATTCAATATGATTATGTCAACCATGAGGGATGATTCACCATTTTGGGAGTAAAATCATATAATGATTAAAAAATAAAAAAAATAAAAAACCTCTTTTTCAGCTCATATTTTCAACTTATCTCCCTACGGTTTTACAGAAATTTCGAGCGGGAGCACTCTTTGGATTCATAATTTAATTCCTCATCTGAGTACCCATGTTGCATAATTTCGATGGATGTTGCTACATGAAAAAGGAGAAATACATGAAAACTATGATTGCAATCATGGTTTCATGATTTCTCATTTTTCGTGTAGTAGGGTCTATAGAAAGTATGAAACATGGGAACTCCTTGGATGAGGGATGAAAATATATATTCAATGAGTGTTACTGCTTGAAATTTGAGTAAAACCGTAAGGAGATAATTTGAAAATACAAGTTGGAAAAATAGTTTTTTTCTTTTTTCTCTCTAAAATTTGATGATGTACACTAATCTTATTTTATTACTTCCAGTATTATTTTATAATATTCCTTAGGAGGCCCATTTTAGACTTGAAAATTTCTCTAATGACAATGGTTCGAGAATAAATATAGGATGTAGCTATGGAACAAGGTTTCCTTTCAAAATTAGAGGTTTGAATGTACATCAGAAAGTATATTCCTAATCCTAGGTAGACTAGGGTCAAGTAAAATTAGTACCTACTCACAAGTGATCTCTATTGGAGGATGAAATTTTTTCTTCGAAGGGTTATAATGAAGAGAAATGAGGATAAAGAGGATATCATGATGATGCTAGAAAAATTGCTCCTCCACCAACTAGACAATATGGCTTGTCTTAAGTGCATTGAAGGTTAACTCACTCGTAGTAAAAAACAAGGTGGTTTTAGTAAGAGGAAAACGATCCCCATTGAGGTGGATGCCTCCACACCTCTATTTTTTGATGTACATAGTTCTAGAATTTCTCTAGTTGGATGGTCCAGTTAGGCTATGTTTCATTGGTGATTTTAGTTCTATTTGCATGCACTTTATTGCTCAATGTATGGCATTTTCATGGTGCTTCCTCAAACACATTGAACTCTTTCAATTTTTGGCATGATGGGTACATCTTAGAATATATTTTTGGCCTAATAGCCTACTATTTTTCCATTGGTTTAGCTTCCCAGTTCTCAAGCCACTATTAGGAAAGCCAATGTGAAACTATTGTAACTACTATATCATTATGAATTAATTAAATTTTATCTTAAAAAAAATAGAAAAATCCAAGTAACCAAAATTTCAATAGAAGACCATTTTAATATGTTTTTTTTCATGATGGTATAAGTTCTCAAGGCCAAAATTTCAACTAAATTATAATTTAACTCAAAATAAGTGGTTCTACTAGAAGTACCACTTCTCGATTGAGGGAAAATTTTCCATAATGGTTTGGGTCATCAAGGTTACAATTCAAAACAAGTCACAAGTTTAACCCCCTATAGAAACCAAGCATGCTACTGGTACCACCAAGTTGACTTTTGTATAGTTGACCCAAAAGCATGGATTTTTTAGGCTAGAGTTCTTGTTTTAGGGTCACATCTCTCATTAAGTTGGTGACCATTCTATGACCATCTTTTCCTACACAAACTAGGGTAGGTTTAAATATACATATCTATATATTACAATTATGATGTGGAAGATTTGGGTTACATTACATGAAAAGTAGATTTATGAAGTGGAGGTAGAAGTCATGTCACTTAATGTGTGCGGTGTAATTTTTGGAAGACACTAAACATGTAAATGAGAAATGAAGCCTTTAGAAAGAGACCAAATCAATACCACTTGAGAAAGCATTGAAAATCCTTGAGCGCAAATGCTCACAAAGGTAACAACAATATATCCTTGGTGAGTTCCACCTAAGCTAAGAATTTCATGAGCTCAACTAACAAGTATGATCTCTTCTTGAGATAAAATGAATAACAAAATGAATTGAAATAGGTAAAAACATCTTTAGAGGATTCACTAAATAGGAAAAATATTTTTTGTAGGCATGAAAAGAAGTGTTTTGAGTGCCTAAAGGTTACTACATAAGAGGATCATGGAGCATGCGATATAATTGGTTCATAAATCTCTATTCCCAAACATAAGAATGTAAAAATGATCGATATTGGAAGAAGTTGAAGCGAACATATAGTTGCAGTGATTGTTAGGGTATGGAGTAATTTGAATAAAAATATCACCTTGTTACTCATGTATTTTCATTCTGACACAAAAGGATGGGATATGGAGAATGTGCATTAAGCACCAAGTTATCACGAAGATAAACCTCAAGAATCAATGTTATTTGTCTTTAGTTTCCCTCTATTAGAAAAGAGGATAACACATGTCTGAAAAACCAAATTGGTTTCAATTATTGTTAATAGGGTATTGTTGAATGCTTTATTTGATTATTTATAAATGAAAAATAGGTCATCAAACTATATTTCAAACAAGGATGAGAAAAAGCGCAAGTTGACAAATAAGACACTTGGAAAACTACCTTAATATGATGTATGGGCTAAATGAGTTGCTAAAAATGCATCTTCGTTTATGGAGTGCATCAACTAGATTTATGGGTTTAATGAATGATTTATGTTCATTTATAAATTAATTTCTTATAGTTTAGTTAAATTATACATTAAATTGTTGGAATTTAATTCCAACTGCTCGCATTAATCAGCAGAATGGCGAAGTTATTATGAAGGGATCGAAAGACAACATAGTAATGGCTAATGGGAGTTTGAATAGCGGCGACATGAATGCAAAGGTGGTGCAAGTTTCATTCTTATCAGCAGCAACCACCACTTAAAAAACCCACCAAACATATTCATTGCAGAGGTGGCAACATTTTGGAGGGGGTAGCAAAGCTCAAAGCAATAAAGGGAAAGAAGCCCCCGAAATGAGCTGACGTCACTCCTCACGGGACCCACCTGTCCACCAAAAAAAAGAGTTCCAGGGGGGTGAGAGAACTCACGGGAAGGCCTTTTGAAGCAGCCCCCGGAAAGCATAAAGGAATAAGGTTTTTAACCTTAGCACATAAAGATTTTGTTTTAATTTTAATTGCCGCATAATGTTTTTTTTTTAACGTTGTGTTAATTATTTTTACCACGGTACTTTATGTTTTAAATTTGGTAATATATATTATAAATATGAGATATTTATAATATATAATATTGTAATGTCTTATATATATTCCGTGAGTTTTTTTACTTGTTGTGTATTGTATTTTTGAAAGCCCGAAGGTAGAAAAAATAGAGAAACAGAGAATGTACAGCACTACGTTTGTAGCAGTCAAGAAGTGAATTTTTTTTTGTAATCCTGAACTAAAGATTTAGAGGAAGATCTATCATATTGTAACAACGTTTTATACTTAATGAGATTGTTGTTTTATGCATCTTTGTGTTGTAAAAGAGGAATTTGTATTTCCTTTGTATGTTAAGGAATTACTCAGAAAATTCCAACATGGTATCGAAGCTAGTCCAGGCTCTTTGAAGGTGTCAAAGAAGCTGAAGGAAGGAGTTTGTTGCAGCAGTTCTCCAGTAGAGTGAAGGCTCAGCAAAAGTCCAAGGTATTTCTCAAAACAAAGTTTATTTTTTAATGTTAAGATTACAGTCCAGAGAGCTGTAAAATAGAAGTCTCAAGAGTTTTAGAGACATATTTTATTTCTCAGCAGAGAGACAATTTATTTAAAAACACAGTCACAATGGCAGCAGCAGGCACCAGTCTGACAAATCCCCAAATTCCACAGTTTAACGGGAAGAATCATGAATATTGGGCTATCACTATGAGAGCTTTGTTTGCTTCACAGGACATATAGGAGCTAGTTGAGAATGGCTACTCAGAACCAGCAGATGCAACAACTTTGGCTACTTTGACAGCAACAGAGAGAGATTTGCTAAAAGATAATAGGAAGAAGCACTCCAAAGCCCTCTTCTATCTTTTTCAATCTGTACATGAATGTATTTTCCCAAGGATTTCAGCAGCAACAAAGTCTAAAGAGGCATGGGATATTCTCAAAACACCTATCAAGGCATGGAGAAGGTGAAGACAGCAAAGTTGAAAATGTTGAGCAGAGATTTTGAAACTCTCTGTATGAAAGATTCAGAAAATATAGACTCATTTTTCACTCACATTATTGGGTTGGTTACCCAGATAAGGTCTCATGGAGAGACACTTGAAGACATGAGAATAGTGGAGAAAATCTTGAGCTGTCTACCCTCAAGATTTGATACCATAGTAGTGGCAATAGAAGAGACAAAGGATCTCTCACAATTTATAGTGGATGAGTTGAGTGCATCCCTAATGTCTCATGAACACACACTAAACAGAGGAATAGATTCCTCATTGGAACAAGCATTTAAGACTCAAATTTCTTTTGGCCAAGGCAGAGGTCAAGGCAGAGAAAAAAACAGAGGAAGAGGCAGAAGCCAAAACAGAGGAAGAAACAGCCCTGCAAGTTGGAGTGGAAGGAGAAAAAATTAGAACCAGAATGAAGGCTCAAGCCAACATCAAGCTCATGGACAAAGGTATGATAAATCCCAAGTCTAGTGCCATTATTGCAAGAAATATGGGCACTATGCCAATGAATGTAGGAAAAAGCAAAATGACATGAATAATAGGCAGAATGCTAATTTAGTAAAAGAATAAAATAAGAACCAGAAGAATGTGCTGTTAACATGTAACATAGCACAAGATAGAGAGGATTATGTATGGTTCTTAGACTCAGGTTGCAGTAACCACATGACTAGAAACGTAGCAATGTTTTCCAATCTTGATGAAGATGTTAAATATGAGGTAACAACAAGAACTGATAGTAAGATTTCTGTCAAAGAAAAAGGCAGAGTCATTATCCTGGTAAGAAATGGAGAACAAAATTTTGTGCCAGATGTATATTATGTACTTGGATTAAAATGTAATATTTTGAGCATTGGACAACTCATTGAAAAGTGCTACAATGTATTTTTGAAAGATGATGTGTGCACAATCATGGACATACCTCCAAGCAAGAAAGTCATTTCATAGGTGTAGATGACAAGCAATAGGATGTTTCCTCTCAAGCTCAGAGCAGACTTGAAGGAAGGAAGAAATGTAGAAGTTGTAACATAAGAGGTCTTTCAAGAGGAAGTGAAAGATGGAGGTTGGTTATGGCACTTGAGATTTGGACATCTCAATTTCGGAGGCCTGAACTTGTTGCACAGAAATGGAATGGTAAAAGGATTACCATTGATTGAGAAACCAGACAGCCTTTGTGAAGGCTGCATCTTGGGCAAACAACACAGAGAAAGCTTTCCAGCAGGAAAGAGCATAAGGGCAAAGGCACCCTTAGAGATTGTCCACTCAGATTTGTGTGGACCAATGCAAATGCCATCTTTAGCTGGTAAAAAATATTTTTTGACATTCATAGATGATTACGCCAGAAATACATGGGTGTATTTCTTGAATCAAAAGAGTGAAGTGTTTGAGAACTTCTGTCACTTCAAAAATCATGTTGAGAAGTAGAGTGGGCACTACATCAAAGTGCTAAGAACTGACAGAGGTGGAGAATACATCTCTAAAGAGTTCCTACGTTTATGTAGGGAGAATAGCATACAAAAGCAGTTTACCACAAGGTACACACCTCAGCAAAACGGTGTTGCAGAAAGGAAAAACTGGACCATCATGGACATGGTCAAAAGTATGTTGAAGGAAAAACATGTTCCAAATGAGTATTGGGTTGAAGCTATCAATTGTGCAGCATATATATTGAATAGATTCCCAACCAAAGCTGTCATGAACAGGATTCCTGAAGAAGCGTGGAGCGGCAGAAAATAGTTCGTCACCCACATGAAAGAATTTGGCTGTGTGGCATATGCACATGTCCCAGATCAATTGAGAAAGAAGCTTGATAGTAAGGGGGGGAAATGTATCTTTGTTGGATACAGTGATGAATCTAAGGCATACAAACTCTATAATCCATCCACCAAGAAAATAGTAATAAGCAGAGATGTGGAGTTTATAGAAGAAGAAGCTTGGGATGGAAGTTTAGAGAAAACAATGAACTTGAAGACTAGTATGTCTCATGAAGAAGAAGAGGACAGTACAACAACAAATAATCCATCCACGGTGACTCCTCCTCCACCACTGAAAGCACAACAAACCACACCACAAGCTTTAAATAGAACAACCTTGAGAAATCAAGGAAGTGCTTCTTCAAGCACACCACCGGGAACTGAAACTCCATCGAGTTCAAGTGGAACTCCAAGTACACCAAGAAGACCGAGATTCAGAAATCTGAGTGAGATTTATGAACAAGGAGAGGTAAATGATAATGTCGGTATGAGTTCTTTATTTTCTTTGTGTTGTCATGTTGATGACCCAATTCATTTTGAAGATGTTGTAAAAGAAGAAAAATGGCTTTAAGCAATGAATGAAGAAATTGGTGCAATAGAGAAGAGTAATACATGGGAGTTAGTGGACCTCCCTAAAGACAAAGAAGTGATTGGAGTTAAATGGGTCTATAAGACCAAGAGAAATGTTGAAGGCAAGATTGAAAGGCATAAAGCAAGACTTGTTGTCAAAGGCTACAAGCAGCAACAAGGAAGAGATTATGAAGAAACCTTTGCACCAGTTGCAAGAATGGAAACAGTGAGAACAGTGTTGTCCATAGCAACACAACAAAAATGGAAGGTTTATCAAATGGATGTTAAATCTGCATTCCTGAATGGAGTGTTGAAAGAAGAGGTATATGTTGAACAACCTCCAGGGTATGAGATTGAAGGCCAAGAGAAAAAATTATGCAAATTGAGGAAAGTCCTTTATGGGCTGAAGCAAGCACCAAGAGCATGGTACAGCAGAATAGATGCTTACCTGATTGAAAATGGATTTGAGAAATGTGATGGAAAACCCACACTCTACATAAAAGAAAATGACGGTAAGATTCTTATTGTTGTATTATATGTAGATGATTTAATTTTTACTAGCAATGAAGTTTCTTTCATTGCTGATTTTAAAGCAGTCATGAAGAGTGAATTTGAAATGACTGATTTGGGTTTTCTGAGATACTTTCTTGGAATTGAAGTAGAGAAAAATGAAAATGATATTTTCATTTCCCAAGAAAAATATGTTGATGAAGTGTTGAAAAGGTTTAACATGCAGAACAACAAGGCAGCTATAACTCCAACAGTAATGGGGTTTAAATTGAGTAAAGAAGACAACAACGAGGATTTTGATCCAAAACTATTTAAAAGCATAGTTGGCAGCCTCATGTATTTGACTGCAACTAGGCTAGATATAATGCACGCTGTTAGTTTAATCTCCAGGTTTATGGAAAGGCCGAAAGAGACTTATTGGTAGGAAGTCAAGAGAATTCTTCGGTATGTGAATGGAACGAAGGGGTATGATATCTTATACTCCTCATCTAAAAAATTTGAATTGACAGGTTACACTAACAGTGATTGGGTTAGAAGTGTAGATGATAGGAAGAGCACATCTGGATATGTGTTTCACTTGGGGTCGGGAGCAATTTCATGAGCTTCCAAGAAGCAACCAGTAGTTGCTTTATCAACAACAGAGGCAGAATATGTGGCAGCAATAGCAGCAGCATGCCAAGTAGTATGGTTGAGAAGAGTACTCATAGATTTGTGTCATGAACAGGAAAAAGGCACAACCATTTATTGTGATAATAGCTTAGCGATAGCTTTATCAAAAAAATATGTCTTTCATAAAAGAACAAAGCATATTGATGCTAAATTTCACTTTATAAGAGAACTGGTTAATAATGGTGAGATTGTTTTGTAGCACTGCAGAACAGAGGAGAAATTTGTTGATATCCTCACAAAACCATTAACACAGAATAGTTTTAATTATTTCAGGAAATGCCTGGGTATGCAGGAAAACCCAGCAGTTGAAATTAAGGGGGAGTGTTGGAATTTAATTCCAACTTCTCGCATTAATCAGCAGAACGACGAAGTTATTATGAAGGGATCAAAAGACAGCAGAGTAATGGCTGATGGGAGTTTGAAGAGCGGCGGCATGAATGCAAAGGCAGTGCAAGCTTCATTCTTATTAGTAGCAACCACCACTTTAAACACCCACCAACCATATTCATTGCAAAGGCGACAACATTTCGGAGGGGGCAGCAAAGTTCAAAGCTCCAAAGGGAAAGCAGCCCCCGAAATGAGCTGACGTCACTCCTCACGGGACCCACCTGTCCACCAAACAAAAGAGTTCTGGGGGGGCTGAGAGAACTCACGGGAAGGCCTTTTGAAAAAGCCCCCAGAAAGCATAAAGGAATAAGGTTTTTAACCTTAGCACATAAAGATTTTGATTTAATTTTAATTGCCGCATAATGTTTTATTTTTAGTGTTGGGTTAATTGTTTTTACCACGGTACTTTATGTTTTAACTTTGGTAATATGATGCAGGAGCATCTAGCTTATGAGTCATCGTGGTTGGAGGTCATTTGGTCTTAGAGAGGATAAAGGAGACAATACAAGAAAGACATTTTCGTTTATTTTTAATTTTAATCTCTTAGTGAAACAACATTTAGGAAAATGAGTAGTTAATTTAAAATTGTTTTAACTAGTTGCTCAGTCGAATTATTTCTGTATGTTAATTTACCATTTCCAGCAAAGTCAAGGTAAAAATTACGGAAACTATGTAACTAATAAATGTAACTGATAACAGTTAAATCAAACTGTTTTAAAACCATACAAAAGATAGAAGCATGCATTGTCTTTTAAATCTTTGCAAACATCCATAATTGAATCAACATTACAGTAATTTTAAACAGTCCTTCTATCTTATTGAAATCAACTACTGTATGCAAACAAATAATTTTCATTTACAGAATATGAGTAATTTCCTCATTAGCATGAAACTAACGGCCCCGTAGGCGATCAATGTACAAAGCATAATAATAGGAGGAACCACAGAAATCTGAAAGGCATCGAAACCCCGGAAGCATCGAAGCAAACAATAGAGTGGAATATCATAGTAGCGAATGGGCAACAAGCAACATAACGACGCAAGAACACAACTACTTATCAAAAATGAAACTGAATATTTAATAGCCAAATGAAACGAGTCTCTCTGTTAATCATTATACAGTTACATAAGTTAAAACAAAAATACAGTTAAGATAAGTTCGCACCGGCAACTGGGTTATGTCAGGTTTCCAAAACGGGCCATTAGTGGAGAGCTGGTTCCCAGAGCCGACTCCACCTGTAATCGTCCAACGAAAACAGGGGTTCGACCTTACAATTAAATGAAATGGGAAAGATAAATTGACAAGGTTGCAGGGTTAGAGAAACTGACTTACATACAATGAAGATGGCGGGCCGAGACATATTCTGAGCCAGTTGTAGCCAACGAGGGTTCCCTACTCACAAGGAGCGACAACCTTAGTAACAGAGGAAAGAGCTGAAGTTAAAATAGCATAGAGCGAGGGCTTACCTTGCCATTGGAGAACAGAGTCAAAGCCACGAACCCCCGAGACCACAACCCGCAAACAGAGTTGAAGACACAAACAAAGTAACTACAGGAGCGATTGAATATAGGAAATAGGAATGGGCATAGACCCTAAAAGTTTAAGGAAAGAACAATGAATAACAGTGTATGCATATAGGAGCTAAACCATAGCTTCCATGGGTGAATATACCTCAAGAAAATGTAGAAATCAGATGACATCGAAACATTAATAATGAAGTAACCTTACCAACCGACAGAGTAGAAGGTCGTTGCCACACCGGAGCCAAAGATTAGCAGCATTTAACCATAAAAGGAATACACAGATAACTAGCATAGAGAAATGGCGGAGAAAACCCTCACTCGCCCGAAAACAGAATACCAACAAAGCAAATGAGTGATAGCTAGGGTTATCGAGTTTACCAAGGGCGGCAACGTGCTTACCGAGACAAGGACATATATCCATTCGAGATTAAATGCAAGTAAATCACACTTAAATCACCCACATAACAAATATCTATATTATCATTTCAACCATCAATACTTATCCGTAGTTCGAATCATCGCAATCACCAATATAATCAACCCATAAATCATTCATTAATTTATTTTCAGAACAATCATAATACATTATATTGTAAATCAATATAAGGGTAAGGTTAACGAGGGGCTGGGCCCATCAAGTGGTATTAGAGCCAGGTTGTTAAATTTTACCGAAATGAAAGTTGGAAGGCGAAGTCATGGAAGAGGTATACGCAGAGCAGTAGATGAAGGATTGAGGGAAGAAATCCGGATCCTAAATGCCCGATTAGCGGTGGTAGAAGCTAGGAGAAGATTGGATCCTGAAGGAGGATATGACAGTGATGAAGAAGTTGCAGAGACAACAGATGGATTAGATGGAGAAGGACCTGAACTTAAAATGCTACGGTCAATCTTACTATCCAATAATAAGCCAAAGTATGAGCTTTCAAATTATGATGGAAGTTTGTCAGTAGAGGTACTGCTGGATTGGCTCAGTGATCTAAATAAGTACTTTGACTATGAGGATATCAGCGAAGATAAAAAAGTTAAATTCACTTCCACTAGGTTAAAAGGGCATGCATCCCTATGGTGGGAGAGTGTACAAGCAGAGAGGAAGAGGTTGAACAAGAAACCTATAAAAAAGTGGACTAGGATGGAAGCTAAATTGAAGGGCAAGTTCTTACCAAAGGACTATCAGATTGCCATGTACATGCAGGTACAGAATCTGAAACAAAAGGGGATGACTGTAAAAGAGTACATTGAGGAATTCTATCGGGTAAACCTGAGAGCCGGTTACATAGAAGACACAGCAGAAAAAACAACGAGATTCGTAAATGGATTAAGGCGGGAGATATTTGATGAGATAAGTATTCTTTCACCTAGAACTATAGATGAGGCCTATTAAACTGCCTTGAAGGCGAAAGAGAAGATAAACAGAAAATAGAGTGCCAGAAGAGGAGGAGGATCTGGCAGGGGAAGAGGACGAGGTTTTGGCAGAGGTAAAACTGTTAATGATGAAGGTAGCAGCTCGAAAACTTTAGAGGCAACGGAGAAGGACCGTAACATGAGAGGGGGAAGGCCATACCAGCGCGGAAGAGGTAATGGCCGAGGTAGAGGAGCTGTTGTTCAGTGTTACAAGTGCCACAAGTGGGGGCACAATTATTTTGAGTGTCCTGAAAGTGAACAGGCTGGAGAAAAAGGAGCATATGTTGCCCAGACAGAGGAAACAGAAGTACCACCTCAAGAGATAGAAAATGTGCCGGAAACAGGGGAGGCCCTGGTCTTGAATAAAGTGTTACTAAAACCAGCGAAGTAGACAACTGACCCAACCCAAAGGAAGGCATTATTCCAGACAGTTTGCAAGTCACACAGAAAATGCAGCAAACTGATTATCAACAGTGGAAGCACAAATAATCTAGTCACCATAGAGATGGTAGAGAAGTTGGGTTTGAATAGGCTGAAGCATCCCACACCTTACAAGGTGTCGTGGCTATAGAAAGGGCATCAACTATTGGTTGATGAACAATGTGAAGTTGAGTTCCACATTGGCAAATACAAGGATAAGGTTATTTGCGATATAATGCCAATGTATGTGTGTCACATACTACTAGGGAGACCATGGCAGTATGACAGGAAGGTAGTGCATGATGGAAAGACAAACTGTTACAAATTTGTCAAAGATGGGATTAAGCACACACTTGTACCCATCAAGGAGGAAGAGATAGCAGGAACAAGCGGAGTTAAAGCGCTACTGTTGTGGGGAAAATAATTTCCGAAACAGATCGAAGACAGCGAGGTACATTATGCAGTGGTAAGGAGGCCAAAAACAGTGCTATTGCACACAAAAATCTCAGATTTGCTTGAGGAAATTCAGGAAATGCTGCAAGAATTCAGCGACATTGTAGTTGATCTTTTACCAGATAAACTGCCTCCTAAGAGAAGTATTCGTCATCACATTGACTTTATTCCTGGAGCCAATCTACCAAACAAGGCAGCGTACCGAATGAGTCCTAAAGATAATGAGGAAATCAGAAAAAAGGTATAGGAATTACTGGACAAGGGATTAATAAGGGAAACTTTAAGCCCCTGTGCAGTTCCAACATTTCTTGCTCCCAAGAAAGGAGGAGAATGGTGAATGTGCATAGATTCAAGAGCAATCAACAAAATTACCATATGGTACAGGTTTCCACTGCCACAGATGGATGATATGACGAACTGTCTAAGTAGGGCAGCGTATTTCTCGAAAATCGATCTGAAGAGCGGTTACCACCAGATCCGGATCAGAGAAGGGGATGAATGGAAAAAAACATTCAAGACTAATGAAGGACTGTATGAGTGGCTGGTAATGCCATTCGGTTTGAGTAATGCCCCAAGTACCTTTATGTGCCTGATGAACGAAATGTTGAAAGAGTTCATTAGGAAGTTTGTAATTGTTTATCTTGATGATATATTAATTTTCAGCAAGACTATAGAGGAACACTTTCAACATGTTCGGAGTGTGTTGGAGAAATTGCAGCAGAACAAGCTGCTGATAAATCTAAAAAAATGTACTTTTTTTCAAAAACCATTGGTTTACTTGGGTTTTGTGATTGTAGAAAACGAGTTAAAGATGGACCCAAAGAAATTTGTAGCTATTATTAGCTGGCCATCCCCAAAGAGCCTATTTTAGGTTCGTAGTTTTCATGGGTTGGCAAGTTTTTATCGTAAATTTATCAGAGATTTTAGTGGAATCTGCGCGCCTATGTTGGATACTATTAAGAAGGCGAGTCAACCTTTCCGTTGGACTGAAGCAGCAGAGAGGAGCTTCCATTTATTAAAGAATAAAATCACTGAGAGGCCAATCTTAAGATTTCCTGATTTTAATAAACTCTTCCAAGTCCGTTGTGATGCAAGCGGCACGACCATTGGAGTTGTACTTAGCCAGGAAGACAAACTTGTTGCATTTTTCTATGAGAATTTCAATGAGAGTAGGTAGAAATACTCATCTTATGACAAAGAATTATATGCTGTCATCCAAGCACTAAAACATTGGAGACACTATCTGCTGGGGAGTGAGTTTGTTTTATTCTCTGATAATTCTGCACTGCAATATGTGATGCAACAGCATAAAATGAATAAAAAACATGGTAAGTAGGTCGAGTATTTGCAGAGTTTCACATTTGTGCTGAAACACATTAGCGGATAGGCCAACGAGGTGGCAGATGCATTGAGCAGAAGAGCTTTACTCTTGCAGGAGAATATGATACAAGTGCTGGGTTTTGAACATTTGAAAGATTTGTACCAAACAGATGAAGATTTCACAGAGGCTTATGAAGCCTGTCAGAATCCGTTGTTGAAGAACAATAGTCACTGGTTGGACTATAATATATAGGAAAAATTGTTGTTTAGGGGAGGACAACTATGCATTCCCGACTGCTCGATGAGGGAGAACATCATCCGGGAAAAGCACAGTAGAGGTATAGCTGGACATTTCGGCATAGACAAAACATTAGAACAACTATGACACTTTTATTACTGGCTGAAGATGTGACGTGACATGCAGCGATATGTGACTAGGTGTAAAGTTTGCCAATTAGCGAAAGGGCACAACCAAAATGTAGGACTCTACACACCACTACCTATTCCGAGTAGACCGTGGGACTCAGTTAGTTTGGATTTTGTCTTGGGTCTACTAAGGACACAGCGAGGTTTCAACTTAGCAATGGTGGTAGTAGACCGGTTTTCAAAAATGCCGCATTTCATTCCTTGTCGAAAAACCAGTGACGCTACTCATGTAGCACACTTGTTTCACGGAAATTGTCAGGTTGCATGGTTTACCAAGGACCATTATCTCGGACAGGGATGTGAAATTTACCGGACACTTTTGGCGCACCCTATGGAAAAAGTTGGACACTCAGTTAAATTTCAGCTCCGCATATCAGCCACAAAATGATGGCCAAACGGAAGTGGTGAACATAAGCTTGGGAAACCTAATACTGAGCTTAATTGGAGAAAACTCATGGATGTGGGATCGTGTACTTGCTTAGGCGGAATTCGCTTATAACGATTCACCAAATCGCAGCACGGGTTACAGTCCTTTTAAGATTTTGTATGGCATGCATCCTCGCGGAATACTTGAACTACGAGACCTAGGAAAATTAGAAAGAAAAAGTGCTAACGGGGAAGATTTCGCCCAGGCAATGAATGACTTACACGAGAAGGTAAATTTGAAATTACAGGACAACTATTAGAGATATAAGCAACATGCAGATTTAAAGCGGCGAGAAGTGTAGTTTAATATAGGGGATGAAGTCCTAGCGCATTTATGCAAAGAACGATTCCCTAAGGGCAAATATAACAAACTGAAATATAAGAAGACTGGCCCTTTATAAAATTCTGCGTAAGTTTTCACCTAATGCTTATGAAATACAACTGCCACTAGAAATAGGCATATCACCCATTTTCAATGTGGCAGATCTATTCCCATACATTGCTAGTCCTGAATACAACAGTGCGTCAGGGCCAAAACGGGACACCCATAGTGAAAGCAGTCCTTGGATGAGGCAAATGCCTACAACTCAGCCCCTTGAAAACGAGAAAATTCTCGACACACAGGTGGCTAAGCGAACTCGCCGAAAGGAGTATCTGCGGTATCTTGTCAAGTGGAAGAACAGTCCCATCGAGGACAGTTCCTGGCTTGACGCGGCACAAATACAACAAGCAGGTTATTCTGTGGAGGCGCTCATGGAGTGGAGCCATGAATTTTATTCACCCTGGGAGCCTGATGTAGGAGCATCTAGCTAACGAGTCATCGTGGCTGGAGGTCATTTGGTCTCAGAGAGGATAAATGAGACAATACAGGAAAGACATTTTCATTTATTTATAATTTTAATTTCTTAGTGAAACAACATTTAGGAAAATGAGTAGTTAATTTAAAATTGTTTTAATTAGTTGCTTAGTCGAATTATTTCCGTATGTTAATTTACCATTTCCAGCAAAGTGAAGGTAACAATTACAGAAACTATGTAACTAACAAATGTAACTAATAATAGTTAAATCAAACTATTTTCAAACCATACAAAAGATAGAAGCATGCGTTGTAACAGGTTCGATTTAGAGAAGAAAAAGAGAGCATAATAGAAATCTCTGCAAACATCCATAATTGAATCGACATTACAGTCATTTTAAACAGTCCTTCTATCTTATTGAAATCAACTACTGTATGCAAACAAATCATTTTCTTTTACAGAATATGAGTAATTTCCTCATTAGCATGAAACTAACGGCCCCATAGGCAATCAAAGTACAAAGCATAATAACAGGAGGAACCACAGAAATCCGAAAGGCATCGAAACCCCGGAAGCATCGAAGCAAACAACAGAATGGAATATCATAGTAGCGAATGGGCAACAAGCAACATAATGGCGCAAGAACACAGGTACTTATCAAAATTGAAATTGAATATTTGATAGCCAAACGAAACGAGTCTCTCTGTTAATCATTATACAATTACATAAGTTAAAACAAAATTACAGTTAAGATAAGTTCACACCGAAAATTGGGTTGTGTCAGGTTTCCAAAATAGGCCAGTAGTGGAGAGCAGGTTCCCAGAGCCGACTCCACCTGTATTCGTCCAACAAAAACAGGGGTTAGACCTTAAAATTAAATGAAACGAGAAAAATAAATTGACAAGGTTGCACGGTTAGAAACATTGACTTACCTACAATGAAGATGGTGGGCCGAGACATATTCCGAGCCAGTTGCAGCCAACGAGGGTTCCCTGCTCACGAGGAGAGGCAACCTTAGTAACAGAGGAAGGAGCCAAAGTTAAAATAGCATAGAGTGAGGGCTTACCTTGCCATTGGAGAACAGAGCCGAAGCCACGAACCCCCGAGACCGCAACCTGCAAACAGAGTTGAAGACATAGACAAAGTAACTACAGGAGCGATTGAATAGAGGAAACAAGAATGGGCATAGACCCTAACCGCTGAAAGAAAGAACAACGACTAACAGCGTATGCATATAGGAACCAAACCATAGCTTCCATGGGCGAATAGACCTCAAGAAAATGCAGAAATCAGATGACATCGAAACATTAATAATGAAGTAACCTTACCAACCGACGGAGTAGAAGGCGTGGCCACACCGGAGCCGAACATTAGCAGCATTTAACCATAAAAGGAATACACAGAGAACCAGTATAGAGAAATGGCGAAGAAAACCCTCACTCGCCCGAAAACAGAAGACCAACAAAGAAAATGAGTGATAGCTAGGGTTATCGAGTTTACCAAGGGCGGGAGCGTGCTTACTGAGATAAGGACATATGTCCATTCAAGATTAAATGCGAGTACAACACACTTAAATCACCCACATAACAAATATCTATATTATCATTACAGCCATCAATACTTATCCGTAGTTCGAATCATCGCAATCACCAATATAATCAACCCATAAATCATTCATTAATTTATTTTCAGAACAATCATAATACATTGTATTGTAAATCAATATAAGGGTAAGGTTAATGAGGGGCTCGACCCATCATAATATATATTATAAATATGAGATATTTATAATATATAATATTGTAATGTCTTATATATATGCCGTGAGTTTTTTTACTCGCTGTGTATTGTATTTTTGAAAGCCCGAAGGCAGAAAAAACAGAGAAACAAAGAATGTACAACAGCGTTTGCAGCAGCCAAGAAGTGAATTTTTTTTTGTAATCCAACTGAAGATTCAGAGAAAGATCTATCATATTGTAACAGTGTTTTATACTTAATGAGATTGTTGTTTTATGCATCTCTGTGTTGTAAAAGAGAAATTTTTATTTACTCTGTATGTTAAGGAATTACTCAGAAAATTCCAACATAAACTTTAGCTTATGTAAAAAGACCCTATCTCACATATGATAATTGTGCTAAAGGCTATTAAAAAATAAAATTAGTATAAACTATAAATTAATAATAGTCTTCATCCAAAGAGAAGATCCTACTTAAATGACATTTTTCTTTGAAATCGTCGTAACATTCATTGCCCAGAAAAAATGGAGACACGAAAGAGAATTCCGTGGCAGAAGCAGCCGTAAAGGAAGAAAAAGTCATTGTGAATGATAAAGGAAACTCATTTGCAACCTTAAAATTCTACACTCGTTAAATCACATATATTTGAAAAAGCTCTCACTAGATTTTGTACATAGACTATTCGGTAAAGATTTGCTTCAGATTAATAATGGATCTACGACTCAACAACCTTTAATCAAATAGGCTACATGTTGATGTGAGGTTAGTGGGAACCCAAAGCATCAACATTCAGGAATGGTCATTTACGTCAAAGCCGCCGACGCCCATTTGGCACATGCATAGCACTTTCTTTCCATTTTTGAATGGAATACCAACAAAAGACTCTCGATAACGATGAGGCCTACGAATCAGAATCGTCAACAATTGCTGACTTTGGTGTGCATTTGGGTCCTACTACATCCACCGCCCGCTTATATTAAGTAGCGTGATTTCAGTAAGCAAATCGACAGTCATGCAATTTCATATGGGGCACTTAAATTTCCCTTCTTCGTTTTTGGTAAGGGGTTTTTTTTATAGTTGGAATGGTAAGAGTTTTTTCTTTTTGTTTTTGGAATGGTAGCAAATTTATTTTGGAATGATGTAATATAATATTTTACTTTTGAGTAGATTATGATTTTTAAAAATAAATTTAGAAGATACTTAGAGTGTAGATTATATAACTCAAACATGTGATTTTATACACATAATAAAAATTAATTATTTAATGAAATGACTTATTTAACTTTCCTATATAGATTTTCTAATAATAACTTTTGAGAGACTAGAACGGTGTATACAATCAAAATGTCCCCTAACACTGCCTATTTCCATACCATTTAAAAACGATAAGTTAAGCCGCCAAATTCAAACCACTTAACCAAAATGTCAACTGGCCAGACTGGACCGACTCGGAATACAATACCTAAAAAAAGGAATAATAACTTCACTTTATGTGCAATAATCAGAACGCACTGCATGCCATTTTAAAAGGTTACCCAAAACTTTCTAGTGTCAGCATTATCCTGACAATCATAACATAACATTATCATGGTGTCCCATGTGCTGACATATACTAATACGACTGCCTATATCGGAAAATAAAGTTTTAATTTAGAAGATAGATTATTTGGTAAGATCGAAAAATAAATAAATTTGAAATTTAGTTAATTAGTATTCTATTAAATAAATTTATTTTTAATTAACATAAATTTTATTGATTAAGTTTTTTAATTAGTGAAAAACATTAATTATGAAATTAAGTTTTTTTTTAGAAAAAATGGTTTATCTGACTGCAATAAAAATAATTTCATACATATATTGAAAATTAAGTTAAATATTTATTTAAGCTGGAATAGGATATAAAGGAATCTCCAGGATGGTTTACTTTAAAACTACGAGAACATAAATTTGAGTTCGATGGAAGGAGATATCACTTCAAAGGTGTGTGAAATAATTTAATGTAGTATCTAAATAAATTTATATATAAAAAATATCAATATATATAATTAAATTTATGTTTAGTAAATGGAAATTAAAAATAAATTTATTATATTATTAAAAAATAGTAAAAGTATAAAGTTCATGAAAATAATTTTTTCATAAAATTATTAAATATTTTCAATAAAGTATAATTTTTTTGAAAATTATTATTCAAAATATAAATTTTTGCAAGAGTATTATTCATTTTCAACTAAATATATATTATCAAAACTTAAAATTTCTAATAAATAATTATTTTTTTCCACGCAATAAAATAAATTAACAATACAAAGAAATTTATAAAACAAAATAGTATTTTTAATAAAGACAATGTATGATCAAATAAATTGTTTTATTTTAAAAATAGAAATAACTTAGTTTCCATATTTTTAAATCAATATCATTATTAATATTTTTTTTTAATTATATTTATCAATAAAATGATTTTGAAAAAAAAAAATCCTTCTTTCTAAATTACAAGTAATATTATAAAATAATTATTAGTTATATTATAAAATAATTATTGAAAAAATGTTAACTAATTACAATTTTCTTAATTTTCCTATTATTTATATCTATATCATATTCATATAATTTATTAAAAAATTTTAATAACATGGATGAACCATTTATATTCCGCCGGTTTATAATTTTTCGATCTTGATCATAAAGCCGTAAATGTATGTAATCTATAATATTATCAATATCCACATTTTAATCTAAATATTTTTTAATAATTTCATAAATCTGCTTTTCAGATTGATGGTTAGATGTCATTGGCTGTCAATGGCTGTCATTACAACATATCTTATACAGATATGTAGATAACCCTTTTGACTTAGATATTAAGTTGTAAATTTTTTAATTATTATAAATGACCATTTATTTTATTTTTAAAAGCTTCTGACGCTCTGCTCGCTGCATATGCAATTGCCTACCGACAAAATCCGATTAGCAAATGAATTACAAAATGAAAAATATAATCTGCTAATGCGTCCCACATGGAAACGCGAAAAAATAAAGAAGAAAAACTCTGAAAGGGACTGTGACAGAAAATAAATCACGTGAAGCAAGTAACCACTTGCACACGACTTTCAGAACTCCAGGAAAGCTTCTGGACATTTACCAACTTTACATTGAAATTCATTTAAATAGTAAAACCATATCCAGGAATGTCATATAACAGGCAAACCCGCTTTACTATATAATTAAATACCACGTTCCATCCGGAAACTTCTCATCGAACATCCTCATCCCCTAAACCTCTCTCCACTGCTATAAATATCAATCATATGTGACAATCTTAAGCGACCCAGTTCGGCTTCTCGATCTCTTTACTGCCGAAAAGAGGATGGGTATTCTTGCAGGGATGTCTTTCATCTCCAAGTTATTGCTTCTTTTTATTGCTGGCAGCATTTGTGCAGTGAATCCCTCAGCTGCCACATACTACCAATCCCCACCTCCGAAGCCATACGTTTACAAATCTCCTCCTCCTCCATCTCACATTCCATCTCCAATCCATTATAACCCGCCCCCTGCACCCTCACACAAGCCCCCAGTAGTGGAGAAACCACCACCGGTGTATAGCAAACCTCCTCCTAAGGCGGTGCCAGTTTCTCCTCCATACAAGTACAAATCTCCACCTCCTCCCAAACCAACTCCTGCTCCATATGCCAAGCCTCCACCAGTGGAGAAGGCCCTTCCTCCACCTTCACCACCAAAATCATGGCCAACTCCTTTTCCTCCCCACCATGAACACCACGAGCACCACAAACACCATAAACCTTCTCCACCAAAATCATGGCCAACTCCTGTTCCTCCCCACCATGAACACCACGAGCACCATAAACCTTCTCCACCAAAATCATGGCCAACTCCTGTTCCTCCCCACCATGAACACCACGAGCACCATAAACACCATAAACCTTCTCCAACCCCACCAGAAAAGCCATACGGATATAAATCTCCACCTCCCCCAACTTACGTAGTAAGTCCTACTCCTCCCAAAGCAGTACCAACATTTCCCCCTCAGCATCCCAAACCACCGGTCTACCCCTCACCACCTGCACATCACTACTCATACAAGTCGCCTCCGCCGCCGCCATATTAGATTCTGCAAAGCGTATTGAGAAGGTACGATATTGTTCTTTAAAAGTAGTATCTGATATAGATCTTCAATATTTTTTCCATGATTATTCCAAACAACTTTGTAGGGATTACTGCTGCAGGTACAGATTGTTGTTTGCGTTATTTTTATATGTTTCTTGATGTGTATGGATTAACTGCATTGCAGTCGTGTATTTACTTACGGGTCAATAGAGATTTGGAGAGACGCCATGAAGAAGATGGATATATGATATCGTTACCAGTAGACGCTGTTGAGCAGCTCAGAGTGCTGAGCTGGATCTCCACCTGAACTTTTCCTTGTTGTGAAGAATAATATCATTTTGCTATTTCTGTAATAAAATACTTTGATGGTGTGAGAATATAATAAAGTCTTGTGACGGTGCGAGTAATTATATATGGTTTAGTTCAGCAGCCAAATAGTTTCGTATTTTATTGATATAAGTAAAAGGGTTTAGGTTATGGATATCCCAAGGAAAAAGATCAAAAGGGTTTAGGGTATGGAAATCTGAAGGAAAAATATTCACCAAAATGAAAGAAAGTGAGGTATACTTGATTCAAAGCAAAGATTCACATATATTCTCCAACTGGCCTTACTTTATATTTTGAATCGCCCGCTAATATTTACATATAATGGTGGTGGTTAACTGAAAATGAAACTCAGGTGTTGGAATTTTGAACAATTCCAGAATTAACAATGGAGAATAAAACTCCCTCTTTAACACAGAGAAAATATTTAAAATTTGCATTCACAATGACAAAATTTCCACATAAAAAAATCAATTTCTTCAAAAAAAAACTGTTACAACTTCTTCCTCACTCAGAGGGCTTACAAAGATAGTTTGACTGTTGCAAACACAGTGCAGAACTATCACTCTGTCATTCACAAAATATACACTATTGTGTATACAAAATACTTCACACTGCTGTGTTTTTTTTTTAATTCACTGTCTCTGTCTATTACAAAACAAAACAACTCTCTGTTTTTCTATAAAACATACACTGTTGTGTATAATTTTAATTCTGCTCAGTCTTTTTTTTTAAAAACAATTGCACTGTTGTGCATACATAGATATTTTTATATATATAAAAAAACATGACTTTGTTTTTATATAAAAACAACAACAACAAAAAATATCTCAGCCGAGTTTCATTCAATGTCATTAATTGACATAACACCAAAAATCACCGCTTAAAAAAATATTAATGGCATCATAAATATGTCGGCACCGCTTGAAAAATTCATTTATGGCGAATTTGCATGGTGGCAAAAGTGGTTGTGGATCGGTGGTGCGCTGGCGGAGACACCACTTCCTGGTGGTTGCGGGGGCTCTGTTCTGCTGGCTCAGTACGGTCGGGGTAAGTCTCCGCACTAAATTGCAACTGTTGATTGCTGGTCAACGTGCGATTGGCTGGTCAACAGCGGGGGTATAGCTCCCGTTAACTTCCGAACTATTTCTGCTCCCGCTGACCGTCGATCTCCTGTCAAACGATGATCCTGCTGCCAACGTGTTGCCGCCTTAACCTCTGCGCTGTTCATCGTCCTGCCGCCTGTTAATTCGTTCCGGCAGTTGGAAATTATATTCCAACACTCTCCCTTAATTTCAACTGCTGGGTTTTCCTGCATACCCAGGCATTTTCTGAAATGTTCAAAGATTTTCTGCGCAAGTGGCTTTGTGAGGATATCTGCAAATTGATCCTCATTTCTGCAATGATGCAAAACCATTTCACCATTGTTAACCAATTCACGTATGAAGTGAAACTTGGTGTCAATGTGTTTTGTCCTTTTATGAAAAACAGAATTTTTAGACAATGCAATAGCTGAGCTATTGTCACAAAAGATCACTGTCCCTTTTATCTGTTCTTGGCATAAGCTTCTCAACATTTTTCTCATCCAAACTACTTGACACGCTGCTGCTGTAGCTGCCACATATTCTGCTTCTGCTGTAGACAATGCTACAATGGGTGGTTTCTTAGAAGCCCATGAAATGGCTCCTGAACCCATGTGAAAAACATAACCGGAAGTGCTCTTCCGATCATCTACACTTCCAGCCCAATCACTGTCAGTGTATCCAACTAAATACGAACATTCTGAAAGATTCCAAAAGTAACATAAAATGCAAACCTTTTAGTAATCTTAACTGTCCCTCGAAATTCTTTTTCTATTTTTCTTGCTTGCCAATGTGCATCCTTTGGCTTTTCATGATAAAATCAAACTAACAGCATGCATTATGTCCGGCCTAGTTGCAGTCAAATACATAAGGCTGCCAACTATGCTCTTATATAAGGTAGGATCAAAATCCTTGCTGCTGTCCTCTCTGTTGAGTTTTAATCTCATCACTGTGGGAGTGATCGTTGTTTTGCTTTTCTGCATGTTAAATCTTTCAAGCACCTCATTAACATACTTTGCCTGTGAGATAAAAATCCCATTTTCATTTTGTTCTACTTATATTCCCAAGAAGTATCTCAATAAACCCATATCAGTGATTTCAAATTCTTCTGTCATGACTGTTTTAAAATGTTCAATAAGGCAATCATCATTACCTGTAAAAATAACATTATCAACATACAAGACTACAATTAAGATTTTACCATATTTTTCTTTGATGTAGAGGGTGGGTTCTCCCTCACACTTTTAAAATCCATTTTCCAGTAGATAGGAATCTATCCTACTGTACCATGCTCTTGGCGCTTGCTTTAGCCCATAAATAGCTTTCTTCAACTTGCATACTTTATGCTCTTGGCATTTCTTTTCATAACCAAGAGGTTGTTCAATGTAAACCTCTTCCATTAACACTCCATTTAGGAATGTTGACTTCACGTCCATTTGATAAACTTTCCACTTGTTTTGTGCTGCTATGGGCAACACTGCTTTCACGGTTTCCATTCTAGCAACCGGTGCGAAAGTTTCATCATAATCTATCACGTGCTTTTTCTTATAACCTTTGACGACAAGCCTTGCCTTGTGTCTTTCTATTTTGCCTTCAGCATTACTCTTGGTCTTGTAGACCCATTTAACTCCAATGACATCTTTACCTTTTGGTAGTTCAACCAAATCCCATGTCTTGTTTCTTTCTATGGCATTTATCTCATCATCCATAGCTTCTATCCATTTCTTATTCTTGATAGCTTCTTCGAAATGAACAGGATCATCAACATGACAATATAAAGCAAACAAAGAATTGATACCTTCATTAGCTATATTTTGTTCATAAATTTCTTTCAAACTTCTGAATTTCTTACCTCTTTCAGTAGGTGTGCAAATGTTTGAAGAAGTACTTGAATTTCCTCCTTGTGGTGTGCTTGGATAAGCACTTTCATTTCTCCTCAAGGTTGTACTCTGCTGTTCTTTTGTTTGTGTTGCTGTTTGGGGATGTATTTTAGCCAACTCATCATCATTTTCATCATGAGATAAACAGTGTTTAACATTCACTGTTTTCTCTATGCTTCCATCCCAAGCTTCCTCTTCAATGAACTGAACGTCCCTGCTCACAATAAACTTCTTGGTGGATGGATTATATAACCTGTATGCCTTGGATTCGTCACTGTATCCAATGAAAATACATTTCTCCCCCTTGCTTTCCAACTTCTTCCTTAGCTGATCTGGTATGTGTGCATAAGCCACACATCCAAAAACCTTCATGTGTGTGACACCCGGCTTTGTGCCACTCCATGCCTCTTCCGACACTTTGTTCATAACTGCTTTTGTAGGACACCTGTTCAAAATGTACGCTGCACAATGTACAACTTCAGCCAAATAATCATTTGGCAAATGCTTTGCCTTTAACATACTTCTCGCCATGTCCATTATGGTTCTATTCTTCCTTTCGGATACTCCATTTTGTTGCAGACTATATCTAGTTGTAAACTTCTTATGAATACCATTTTCTCTACAAAAACGTAGAAAATCTTTAGAGATATACTCACCTCCTCTATCAGTCCTTAAAACTTTGATATGCAGCCCACTCTGATTCTCAACAAGTGCTTTGAAATTGCAAAAATTTTCAAACACTTCACTTTTGTTTTTCAAAAAGTAAACCCAAGTTTTTCTTGTAAAATCATCTATAAATGTTAAGATATAGTGGCTGTTAGCAAGCGATGGAGTTTGCATCGGTCCACATACATTTGATTGAACAATCTCTAAGGGTGCTTTTGCCCTTATGCTTTTCCCGAAAGGAAAACTTTCTCTGTGTTGTTTCCCCAAGATACAACCTTCACAAAGGTTGTCCGGTTTCTCTATCAATGGTAAACCACTTACCATTCCTTTTTTGTTCAATAAATTAAGACCTCCAAAGTTGAGATGTCCAAATCTCAAGTGCCATAACCAATTATCATCTTTTGGTTCGCTTTGAAGAGTCTCTTGTGCAACTGCTGCTTTCTCTTCACCATTCTTCAAGTCTGCTCTCATTCTGAGAGGGAACATCCTGTTCCTTGTCATCTTTACTTCAGCAATACATTGATTGCTGGGTGGTTTGTCCATGATGGTACAAACATCACCTTCAAAGAAAACATTATACCCCTTATGGAGAAGCTGTCCAATACTTAAGAGGTTACACTTCATTCCTGGAACATAATAAACATTTGCTATGGATTTCTTTGCACCTAATCTTGTTAAAACATTCACATCACCTTTTCCCATAACATAAATTTGCTATCAGTTCTTAGTGTGACTTGTGACTGCACACTCTCATCTAACATAGAAAACATTGCTAATTTTCCTGTCATATGGTTACTACAACCGGAGTCTAGAAACCATAAGTCTTCATTATTTTCTTCAACCATATTACAAGCTAAAAACAAATTATTTTGGTTGCTATTTTCTCTAGTGAAATTTGCACTAGTTCTATCTCTCATATCTTGCTTCTTCTTTCTACATGCATTAGCACAATGACCATATTTTTTACAATTGTAACATTGGACATTGGATTTATCATACCTCTGTCCTTGAGCATTCTGCTGATCATTCTGCTGGCTACTGCCTTGGCCGTGGCTGTGACTTTCACTGTTGCACCTTCTATGTGAGTGTGAAGGGCTGTTCCTTACACCTCTGTTTTGGCTTCTGCCTCTTCCCCTTCCTCTGCCTTGCCCTCTTCCTCTTCCGAAAGACATCTGGGTCTTAAAGGCATGCTCAAGAGATGAGTTTTCACTCCTACCCAATCTCTGTTCATGGGTCATCAGTGATGCATGTAGCTCATCCACTGAAAACTTTGTGAGATCCTTAGTCTCTTCTATGGTGGTGGCAATCACATCAAATCTTGAGGGTAAACTTCTCAAGAGTTTTTCCACAATCCTCTTGTCTTCAAGAGCCTCTCCATGAGATCTTATTTGTGTGACCATTCCAATCACATGAGTGAAGAATGAGTCAATAGTGTCTGACTCTTTCATACAGAGAGTCTCAAAGTCTCTCCTTAGCAACTGAAGTTTTGTTGTCTTCACTTTCTCCATGCCTTGATAAGCTGTCTTGAGAGTTTCCCATGCTTCTTTGGATCTCTTGGCTGCTACTATCCTTGGAAACACACTCTCATGCACTGCTTGATACAAAAAGAAAAGAGCCTTGGCATCTTTCTTCTTATTGCTCTTCAACTGTTCTCTTCTTGCTTGAGTTAAAACCTAAAACTCTGCTTCATTTGCTGGCTCTTCAAAGCCATCCTCAACAAATTCCCATAAGTCTTGGGAGACAAATAATGCTCCCATAGTTATTGACCAATAGTCATAATTTTTCCCATTAAATTGTGGGAGATGGATATTTTCCATACCCATACCAGTGCTGGCTCTAGCCATTCTGCACTCTTAACTATGATTCAAAAAACACTTAACTGTGTGTTTAAAATTAACTAACTGTACTGCAACATTAACACAAATCTGTATAGAGAAATACCTTTGGATTCTTCTTGTCTGAGTCTTCACACTGCTGGAGAAGCTGCTGCAACAAATAACTTCTTCTCTTCAGCTTATTTGACCTTCAAATAGCCTGGACTGCTCTGATACCATGTTGGAATTTTGAAAAATTCCAGAATTAACAATGGAGAATAAAACTCCCTCTTTAACACAGAGAAAATATTTAAAATTTGCATTCACAGTGACAGAGTTTCCACATAAAAAAAATCAATTTCTTCAAAAAAAAAACTATTACAACTTCTTCCTCACTCAGAGGGCTTACAAAGATAGTTTGACTGCTGCAAACACAGTGCAGAACTATCACTCTGTCATTCACAAAATATACATTGTTGTGTATACAAAATACTTTACACTGGTGTGTTTTTTTTTTAATTCACTGTCTCTATCTATTACAAAACAAAACAATTCTATGTTTTTCTATAAAACATACACTGCTGTGTATAATTTTAATTCTGCTCTGTCTTTTTTTTTAAAAACAATTGCACTGTTGTGCATACATATATATTTTTATATATAAAAAAAAAACATGACTCTGTTTTTATATAAAAACAACAACAACAAAAAATATCTCAGCTGAGTTTCATTCAATGTCATTAATTGGCATAACACCAAAAATCACCGCTTAAAAAAATATTAATGGCATCATAAATATGTCGGCACCGCTTGAAAAATTCATTTATGGAGAATTTGCATGGTGGCAGAAGTGGCTGTGGATCGGTGGTGCGCTGGCGGAGACACCACTTCCTGGTGGTTGCGGGGGCTCTATTCTACCGGCTTAGTACGGTCGGGGTAAGGCTCCGCACTAAATTGCAACCGTTGATTGCTGGTCAACGTGTGATTGGCTGGTCAACAGCGGGGGTATAACTCCCGTTAACTTCCGAACTATTTCTGCTCCCGCTGACCGTCGATATCCTGTCGAACGATGATCCTGCTGCCAACGTGCTGCCGCCTTAACCTCTGCGCTGTTCATCGTCCTGCCGCCTGTTAATTCGTTCCGGCAGTTGGAAATTATATTCCAACATCAGGAAAATAAGTACACTTTAGTGTTTAAGTCAAGTAAACGTCACATAATTACCTGAGTGATGGAGATGGAGGATCTACGTTTTAGTGACCACACCATGCATCACATTAATATTAAAGAATAACAATAAAACAATTATGCAATATGGCAGCGTAAACTTAAAAACAATTTAATATGAGTGAGTGCAGACTAAAAGTAAATTTGAAAATGTAAAGCATATTGTCCCACTATTCGCAATGCCATGTGATGTTGTTGAAAATCCAAATGCATCCTTCACGTATTCCAAATGCATGTGCTTTAACACATTTGCAGTTTTATGAATATGACCATGACAAAAAGCACAGGTAGAAAACTAGCATTAAAATATTTGTACATTACTTTAAAAAAAAAATTAAACATAAAATTTGATTTAATTCAAAATAAGTGGTTTTACTATAGGTTGAGGGACAATTTTTCATAATGGTATTTGGTCATTAATGCTGCTATTTGAAACCATATATACAATAAGGATACTACTAACATTACCATATCTTGATTAAGGGATGACTAGAGTATATTTGACTTTAGTATAATTGAAAATATTTGAACTTAAATGCTCATAAAGGTAACTATAATACCTCTTTTGTGAATGTCAATCAAGTTAAGAATTTGATTAGGTCATCGATGAAGTATGATCCCTTCTTGAGATAGAACCAATAATAAATAGAAGAAAAATAATATTTTTTAGGCATGCAAAGAAACAATATAATTGTAGTTATTGTTGGGGTGGGGAGTAATTTGACAAACACTATCACCTTGTTACACATGTAATGTCACAGTGCCCCAAAAGGATGGGATATTGAAAATGTGCATTAAGGACAAGTTATTATGAAGATCACTAATAAGAATCAATGTCCTTTGTCTTTAGTTCCCCAGTGGCAAAGGGGATTAGCACATGACTATCAAGCCAAATTGGTTTGAATGAATGTTAATAGGCTATTGTTGATGACTTACTAGATTACTTATAGCTTGACAAATACTTCATCAAACTATATTTGAAACAAGGATACAAAAAAGTGCAAGTCAAGAAACAAGACAATTGGAAAACTACCTTAAATAAGAGACATGGCTTATATGAGTGGTTGAAAATGCCTCTTAGTGTATGTTGTACAACAATTAGATTTATGTGCCTAATGAATAATTTATTTATGTTCTTTTATAGATAAATTTCTATACTTTAGTTCGAATGTATATTAATCCTTAGCTCTATCTAGAAAGATCATATCTCACATTTCATGAAGGTGCTAGAGACTTTTAGAATGCACTTAAGTTATTAGAAAAATAAGTTAAGAAATGTGAAGATTCCTAACAATCTCTAACATTTGTGATTGATTAAATGAAACTTAATATAGACGCTAAAATGATGCTAGTAATCATCGAATAACAAGATCCTACTTATGAAGATAATGCGATTAATACATTTGTGAGAATGGCACATTACTTTCAAATGTCTATAGCATATATTTTTCTTATGATTACACCACTAGAAACTTAATGAAGAAGTATTCTCACATTTTTCAATTTTATAATAATCAAAATTTTCAATTTTGCAATTTTTTTTTGTAGTAAATACAAATATAAGTGAGTAATCTATCAAATTTGTATTAATAAAAGAAGGTAATTTATTTACTATCATTGTGAATTGTTCCATGGATTAGTTATGAATTGTTTCATGGATTAGTTTTGAAGTATCCTACATTTGATAAGAAACTCCATGTTTTATGATAATAAGTGTCATGTCACATACCTCACTTCCCAATTATTTTTTCTTTTCGTGGCAACACAATGGCGTTCATTAGTTTTTGTGGCGTAAGTTTACTGATTCTTTTCATTTCCACTAAGGTATCACTAATGTTAGGAGAGTGAATGCAATTCATATATTCCCTTACTTAGTCCTATTACTTATCCTTGGAATTCGAAATATCTTATGTGTAAGTAATGAGGGTTTGGTATTCATTGATGTGTTCCCATTTTGAATAAATATACCTTCAATCAAATTTAATTATGATCATTCCTATTTTTATTTAATTTTAATCCCTTTGAATAGTATACATGGAATACTTGGACCACCATCGACAATTATGCACGAACCGTGGAAGGCCACATCCTCGCAGTTCAGGTTGCCTCGACGTGATTGACAGTGGTTGGAGTTCATCAACAATTGAGATTGTAACAACTCCTCCTCTCATATCTAGCCATTTTCATTGGCTTTCCCGAGTAAACATGAGATGAGGGGCTACTGTGACAATAATCAACCTCCTATGTGACCTTAAGGAAATGAATTTGATAACTTAAGACTTTACTGACTTCCCTCAAGTACCACAGGACCTCGAGGAGTAATTCAAACCCTCCACGTGTATAAATCCTGAGACAACTCACTTTTTCCCTGAGCTAGAGCCCCAATCTCACCTTTTCCAAAGCCTCCATGTGACTATGGGTCTCGAGTCACTCCCATAAGTTTGCCTCCATGTGACTATGGATGTTTCTGCTCAGTTCTATGCAAGCGACTCTAAATTATGTGCCACCTTTTTAGGTCCAAAACTTAGGTCTCTAATTAGAACTTAGTGAAACTTCCTAAGAAGATAAATGACATAGAAACAATGCTTGTAAACAAAAAAAAAGAACAAGGACTTGACCTGACCATCCCCAACTGGGGCTGACATTTTGTCAAACACTTGGTGAAAATGCAACCTACAGGTCATGAATGCAAGTACGATCATAAAGGACTGAAAACTTATATTAGGTTTAACAAGAATGGTCACTAGCTTCTCAAATTAGTTGTCATAACACTAATTAGGTCTTGCGTTCATTATTCATTTAGTTACAAGTAAAAACATGAAAAGAGTCATGACTAAGATATGTCATAAAACCATGCTTATAGCCAACATATAACCATATAAATAATAATAAGAGAACAATCATTAAATACACATAATGACCAGTACATTTATTTATCAAAAGAAAAAGAAACGTAGATTTTATTAAACATAATCAAAGCCGACCAAGTTTGAGACTTCCACATTCCACCTAACCATAGATTTATTGAACCAACCCTTTCTTTCATCCAACCACCCTTGTTCCATATTCCAAGCACAAATGTGGGATCTCATGGGATAAACCAATCCAAACACAACCATGGGAGTCCAAAGGTTAAACCACCTCCAACCTCACCATATTGTGATCTCACCTTGTGTTGGTGTTTTTAGTACAAAAGTGTACATAAAACACTGGTCCTTGATAGGAGTGATCGCTAACCTACAAGAAATGGTCACAGGGAAAAAAGAGTTGTTAGATAGTTAGTGGAAACATCCTAACATGTAGAAAAACTAGTTTATGGAACATAGCATGCTACAAACAAGAATAGGAAACAAAACAATAATTACACATAAACACAAGCTCAATCGAGTAAACGCGCTAATAATCCTAACAAAGAATGAATCCCATCTTATTAGCTGGTGGTGGTAAAGAAGCGGTAGAACGTTACACGCTTGCAATGAGTCCTTAGAGCTATGGAGCTCTAATACCCAAAGCAAGGAGGGTTTTCCCCTTGAGTTGGTCTACAAGCCTATCTCTTCTCCTCGAATGAGCGATTTGATGCCGGACACTTGGTGCACTTATCCTTTGGGATTGATATGTTGGATGGCCAACAACTGAATCCCTTCACTATATTGTTGCTTGGACAACACACTGTTGGTTTTCTCATGGGTAATTTGGCCAACTAACAATGTGTTCTTAATTGTTCTTCTCATGGTGGCATTTTATAGGAAAACTTTAAATCTTCTTCCCTCTCTTGGTAAAATTGTGGATAGTGACCCAAGAGTGGGGGTTGATTCCATTATGTGCTCACTTGAGGTCTCAAGGTGGCTATCAAAAGCTGTGCTTGGGTGGCTTCAAGTGGAGAATATTTTCCTGAAGTGTGCCAAGTGGTCCCGATGGTGACCTTCCGCCATATTCAGGACCACACAACTTATTGAAGGAAATCCACTAAGACCAACGCTAATATCGAAGAAAATGCGCGTGGATCGCACTTTGACTGTGTCTTTTGTGCGCAATTTGAAAACTTTTCCTCTTGACCTTAGAGAAAGTTAAATTTTCCAAATTCTCTAATGTTTCTCAGCCTTGTAAATCCTTCTCCTTGACATTTCATGATGTCTTTTGCTTGTCTGATTTTCCAATGATAACAGTTGCCCCCTAATGTGTGAGCTCTGGGAAGAACTGAGTAGCCAAAATACATTATAGTTTTTTTTTTTTTTAATATTGTATAACCCGTTTTAAGAGAGAGAGAGAGACGTACATGCAGCCTAAGGTTGGAGACCCCTTACTGTGAGTAAAATAGGGACGATGTGTTGTCGGAAACCTATAAGAGATAGTATAATACAATAAATACAATATTCTACGAGGAAGGCATGTCCCATGCTCGTGATGCTTTGGCTAGTTAAAAGCCTATCTGACAGATAAAGGTTTTGTCTGTGTCACTTATATGGTAGTGATATGATAATTTGGTTGATGGCGACGATTGCTGACGCCCTTAGGGGCGTTTTTTCTTTAACGATAAGTTGAATGTAGTGCCCATATGCATATTTTGGTATGTCATATTGTAGAATTAATGCTTATTGTATGAATGGGTGTATGGATGGGACCTTCCCATGTAAGAATTGCTGAAAGGGATGCTTATAATGGCACGGGTCTTTGACGAATTTTGACAAAGTGCAATGGTTTTGGAGTACGATACCATATTGACATGAAAGCTCATGTTTTAGTCATATTTCAGGAGGATCGATGATATCTATGGCCAATGATGATTCCCATAGTGCCATCCGAGGATGCCCATATTGATGTGGAGATCCATCCAAGGTACTGGTTCCTTTTTGGAAAAATGATTTTTGAAGTCGACAAGAAGGAAGCCTCAATCGTTTGAGGGAAACACTGATGCAAGGGACCAGGGTCTATGATATGATAGGTTAACATAGGCATGATGGTGAGAAATGGCTAAACACTAATGATGGGAGTTTAGTAGCCCAAGTTCGAAGCACCATTAGGGGAATTTTGAGGTCTAAAATGGGCCTCCTAAGGAAAATGTACAATTAAAATTCACTTTATGAGAACCAATCACATTTTAGGGGATGACATCATCCCTAATGGTTGAGGTGGCATTTCTTGAGTTAAAGGTACTTACTTGTCACATTCTCAATGGTCGATAAAAACTCATGGTTAACCATGGTAGTGCTCTAAGTACTTTTAAAGTCAAAGTAAAGTACTCATAATAAATGTCATTTCACACTTTTTGAATAAAAATATATTATTGTCATATCATATTTCTTGAAAGAAACAATGCATATCCCTATACATTTATTATATTATATTATATTATATTATTTTATTTTATTTTTATATAGTATATTAATTACATGTTATTATACAATTTAAATAATATAAATTTTAATTAATATCATATAATATAATTAAGAATTTATAAATTTATATTTATATTTTATTTTAAGTTATTTAAGTACAAAGGACAAATGCATTAGTTGTTCAATGATAATGATTTTTTCTTGAAAAACTCATTTTTATTTATAGTCACATCAATACAACTTTTTTTATAAATTCTATTTTGGTACAACTTTTGAATTGAATTTAACTATGGTTACATGGATAGTGGTGAAAAAAGTGAATTGAAAATTCATAAATATTATTTTATTGGTTTAGCTATTATTTTATTATTTCCTTAGGAGGCCCATTTTAGACCTCAAAATTCCTCTAATGGAAAAAAACAGTTTGGCAGGTGTCATAACACTTTCTGATGAGGAAAGCCCTGGAGTCGGTAGGACATCCAGGATGTGTATATGTTGGTTGTGAATGTTTTGGTGGCTTTGTGTGAAAGGTGTGAAGCTCCGATCAAGGGTGATTAGGGACTACTACCATGGGAGAAATAAGTGGGTGGATGGGTAGGGGATGTTCTCCTAAAAAATCTTTGTACACTTGCCAAAAGAATATAAAATGGGTTTGGTTTGTACAACATGGAGATGGGTGCCCCAAAAACATGAAAAATATCGCTCAATGATGATGTGAGGAAGGTGTTTTTGCTGAGTAAGGGGGCCCCATTGGTTAGTCTCAATGTGGGGTTGATGAAGCGGATGGGAAATATTTCAGATGGGCTATTCTGATGGAGGGATGGTAGGCCAAATGTGAGTCATAGTAGTGCGTGTTTGATCTTCTTGCAGAAATGGTAGTCCAGGAAAGGGGTTTTATCTTGATATGGTAGAACTTGGCTTGATGCATGGTGGATGAATGATCATGAAGTGCTTCCTGGACTGAGGTGATATGGCCATGGCGTCTTATTTTTTGATGCATGGTATACTTTAAGTGATGGAAGCTATGGAGGGGGAGGCTTTACTGACCAACGAGGATGTTTATTGTTAAAAGATAAATGGCCTCCTCATCAACTCAAAGGAGAAGGTAACATGGAAGGAAGAAAATGACCCAGACAAAGACCCATTTTTCCAAGGTACCGCACCCCCAAAAGCAGTTAGGCAGAGTTATAATGCACCCTACCCATGCAAACAAAGTGTTATTGCCTAGGGTAATGCTTTGTATTAATTAAGGGGTAGGGTTATCCATGTTTGAATGTGAAAAGGGAAATATCTCACAGAAACTGACTAGAATTTCCAACTTTTCCTCAGAAAGAGTTAGTTCAAAAATAGAAACTTATGGCACAAACCTTTTATTATATATTTCAAAATGCAACTAAACTCCTATGGAAGGAAAAAGAAAAGAAAATCTAGGACACATATAGATCTTTCTTGATTTGAATTGATTGAAAGAGTTGGGCTCTCCATTTCCTATAAATTGGAGGATTGGGCTCTTGGTCTAAGGTCAAAGGTTTGATTATATGTGGAGAAAAATTTCGTTGTTGAAGTGTGAGGCTTGAAAATTGGAGAGGTCATTGAGGATTCTAGCCCAATCATCATCACACTCGGAGATAGAGAAAGAGAGAGAGGAATTGGAAGACTAAGGAGGGCATGATACAACCAACGGTTGTAATCCTCCTTTTTATAAATCAATAGAACTGTATCTGTTTTGTCCAGTCGATGTTTCAGTGTCACATTTTTTGTTCATTTTTCTATGAAGCATGATATGAATGTCTTAGATTTGCATAGTTTAATGTCAATTATATATTGATTTAATTGTCAGAAAGCTATGTTGTTGTGAGGATTACACGGGTGCTTTGATTGGTTGTAGGATCTAGATTTGGCGCCGGTGAGGAAGGAATTTTACCACACTTGTATATTTGACCAACTCTCTCTATATGCTATTGTTACTAGGTTTCATATCCAGCAAAAAATAGTAGTCAGATAAGGTCATACCCGTTTTGGCTGCTTGATTGATTGATTTTATAACTCCTTTTTTATTTTTTATTTTTTAGGTGTGTGGTTAATATCACTGAGACTTTATAATACATCACAATAATAAAAATTTCATAAAAGTAAACAGGTCACCATGGCATCCTTTGACCCTCATCGTCTTTCTAGATGACAACAAGGTCTCCCTTCGTTGACACCGAGGGAGGAGTCGAGTCTCAGTGAGCCAATTCATTCTTCAGAAGAGCAGTCTGAAGTGACAACCCATGAATTTCATATAGCTCCATATCATACAGAGTTTCCAGAGGATCCTTTTACTGAAGGATTCATACATCCTTACAATCCTCCTCTCACTGACCAGTCGGGGCCATTGTTAGTTCAGGTTATACTAGGCCAAGTAATGTCTTCGACTACACCTACATCCATTTCACAACCGGCACCCATGGGGTCGATGCCGTCAGTAGCCAACTCGGATCCACCATCATCTTCCTCGCTAGTTTTCACTTCTATGCCAATTATTGGCAACCATAGTAGCCAGGCTATACCCAGTCCCAGCAATCTGGTCACCACAAATGTAAGCGAACCTCCAAACCCTTCAGGATCTGCTCCTATTGTGAATGCGACGAGACCCACAGTTTCTACTCCCACTAGTGGGGTTACTTCGGTTCCTTTTAGAAACCCTTTCGGTTGGAACCCTTTGCTGAGTTCAAACCCCTTGGCTATTATGCCAGGGGGCAGGGTCACCAATACATATATGCCAAGGGGCACTTCGGTACCCCTACATTCACTAGGACAAACAGGAAAACCAATTGTTAACATTGTTCCTTTGAGTGGTCAAACTTCTAGTGTAGGTTCTATGTTGATGCTTAACTATGTGAATAGACGTATGCCACTGGCTAACTCTATCACGCCCATATGGGCGAACCAACCCCAAATTCAATTTGGGCAAGGGGGAGACTATTACACTAGGGGAAACCAACAGTTTTACCCCTAATACAACATACCCTACAGACAAAAACCATACACCCCTACACCCCCACTCACTAGGAACTTTTATAAAAAAAGTCCTACTTATCCCATTGGTAACACATGGATGGGCGGACCCTACGGTTCGAATCATCAGCCAATACTTCCTTGGCTAGATCTGGAGGCAAACACGCAATTTCCATTTTTGGCAGCTCTAGACATCCCTGACCTCTACAAATTAACCAATGACCCCATCAACCATAACCCACTTTGGCCTCTAGTATCGCACAAGATTTTGTCTGACATCCCTAAATTCGAAGGGAAACAAGGGGACGATCTGGCTACACACATCACCACCTTTCATCTATGTTCTATTTCTAAATCCATGGTGGATGATAGTATCCGGCTTAGAATGTTCCCCCACACTCTCATAGGAAACAATGCCAAATGGTACATTAAGTTACCACATGGGGCCATCAATAATTTTGGTGCCTTAGCTACATAATTTCTTAAGAACTTCCAATTACCTATTCGATACGAAACTGGAACGGAAATATTAACCTCGTTGCGCCAAGACACCGCCACCCACATCTTCAATCACACTCATGAATGAAGACGTAGGCATAGGCTAGTTAAAGCGCCAATCTCGGATCATCTCTTATCAAACTGGCTTTGTAAGTTACTCTTACCACCACTAGCTAAGGATGTTTTCTTATTTGGTGCGATCATAGAAGACCAATATATCTGTCGTGCATAACATTTAGATCTCATCTATTCGCAATCTGGCACGTTGTATGACTTACTCCCCCATTCCCCTGGCAACCCGAATCCTCCCGCTACTCAATTACCCAGAGTGCACGCCGACGACCTTGTTGGTGAAACCTTTGGCATAGCCATAAAATAGCTTAGTGGGAAAACTTCCCAACCATCTTTTGCTACCACTGCCCCTAACCAATCGACTATTCTTCCCACCGCTGAGGTAAACTCTGTGCAGTGTACACAAAAACCTAGTGGTAAGAACAAGAAGAATAAGAAAATGTCCTCTCCTTCTGAAGAGCAGTCATGTACTCAGAATAATCCCAATCAAAAAAATGCTGCCAAAAACAATAAAGGAAAGGAGAAACCAATGATATTCCCTTGCAAAATTTGTGCATAGGACCACTTGAAAAACAAATTTCCTCCGCTGCAGGAATGCACAGATTTTATTACAAACAAGGAATCTAGAAGGACACCTGTCGTCCTTCACAATCCCTTCCCTAATCCACAGCAACAACATCAACACATGGTTGCAAACCCACCACAACCCCGCCAAAGGGGAAATGGTGGTACTCATCCTTGCGGTGAAGGATCATCCGCCATTTATGGTGTAGAAAGTGTTTAACTCCAAACCCAAGATAAACTCTATGGAAATCCAGTCATTGAGGCTCAAGAACCTGCTACAAGTTCAAATCCACCGTTGCCCAATGATTTCATATCGAAAGGCCTACTGTTGACCCCACAATTTGTCCCCCCAAAGGGACACTTCTATGCATGACTCATAACACGTCTGCACGTGCTACCCAAAACTACAACATTGTAGAAGATTTGGCACAAGCACCGTCAACCATGTCTGCACTCGAATTATTGCGAAGCTGCCCAGTGCAAAGGAAAGTTTTTCTTATTGGTGGAATCGTCCCCCAGAATTATACGCTAGCCATCTTTGACATGGAAAAATCCAAACCTCGCCTTTCACACCAACTTGCTTTCCAGGTTCAAGTTGTGTCAAAAGGGAGACCAATCCATCGCACTATCATAGATGAAGCTTCTTCGACATGCATTATGTCAACTGTGTGCTGGCTCGCTTTGGGTTCTCCCACTTTGTCTTCGCTGTCGAATTCCATTAAAGCTTTTGATGGCCACACTTTCCTCCCAAAAGGCTACCTTGCTAGCTTTCCCATTTCACTTAGTGGGAAAACGATAATGGTGGACATAGAAGTCATAGATCGTCATCTTGACTATAATCTGTTCCTGGGTCGCAGTTGGTCTTACGTAATGACTACCATTGTCTCTTCGGTTTTCTGACTCATACTTTTTCCATTGGATGGGAAGATAGTTACAGTGGATCAGTTATCCTTTTGCACCCCTTATTATTCCATGTTACCAAGTAGCACTGTACCCCTAGTAGGGGGCGTTCCTGACTCGTACATCAACATCGGTACCAGTCTTCTAAAGGCATCTTCCTTGATGGGTTTTTTTCCTATCTCGCTGCCTAAGGTTCCACACATGATTGCAATGATATCCAACATTTTATACGGCTCTATCAATCCATGGATCCTACCGGCGCCTTCAGAAATTGATTCCTACAGAGATCATATTTTGCTATCACCGGCTAAGCTGGATTATCAAGCCATCCAATTAGCATCTGAACCCTCCACTGCTTTGGTTTCGACCAATGGTACCACCCTCTCACCCTTCATGGTTCCTTCTAAGGATCTCCTCGATGAAGTCCTTCCTAGGGGTGAAGTTATTTGAGAGATCATATCTCTAGAGGAACGACCTTGGGGAGAGTTTCACCATTGCACTTCGATGTTATATTCAGACATGACCACTACTCAAATCCCATATTTTGACCCACCTGAGATTATTCCCTCTGCTTACACGACTATTCAAACTATTGATATAGAAGGGAACATGGGAAATATTTCCAAGAATATGCTCATAGATATCTTGGTTAAAATGGGTATTGTGGAAAATATTCAAATTGGAGCCGCTTGCAATCCCAAGGAAATTGCACGATTCACATCCCTTTTCAAGGAATTACACGGTTTTTGCTTCTTATTATGAAAAAATGCCCGACATAGATCCATCTATTGTCGAGCACGAAATCAAGATTTATGACAATGCCAAACCTGTCCGACAAAGGCTTCGACCTGTCCACCCTCGAAAAGTCGTTGCCATCAATACTAAAGTAGAAAAACTCTTACATGCTAGTTTCATCTATCCCGTTCCTCTGACATAATGGGTATCCAATCCAGTTCCCATAGATAAAAAACAAGGCACCATCCGGGTCTGTGTTGATTATCATGATCTGAACGTCGCTTGTCCAAAAGACAATTATCCTACTCCGTTCATAGATCAAATTCTCGACGATTGCGCTGGATGTGAATCTTTCTCCTTTATGGATGGATTTTCGAGATATAACTATATAGTGATTAAAAAATATGACCAACATAAAACCGCCTTCATTTGTCCTTGAGGCACATTTGTGTATCATAAACTCCCATTCGATCTAAAGAATGCGGGAGCAACTTTTCAAAGGTATATGGACTACGCATTTCACAATATCAAACACATTGTACAAGCTTACTTGGATGACCTTCTGACTCACTCCAAGAATCGAACCCATAGCCTCGCGCATCTTAAGAAAATCTTCGCTGGGTGTAGGTTCTACAACATATGTCTTAATCTGCATAAGTACGTATTTTTTTTTGAGTCTGGACATATTCTTGGCTTCATTGTTTCCAAGCACAGGATTAGGGTTGATCCCGATAATATTAAAGCAATCATTGAATTACCTGTGCCACAATCCATTCTGCAACTCCAATGCTTGCAAGGGAAGGCAAAATTCTTACGTCGTTTCATAGTAAACTATGTCGAGATGGAAAAAGGCTTCATGTGCTTACTCAAGAAAGGGATACTGTATCTATGGGATGATCAGGCTCAGCTATATTTGAAGCCTTGAAACGAGCACTCATTTCCGCCCCACTTCTTAGTGCCCCCAACTATTTGCGTGACTTTCTCCTCTACCTAGCAGCCTCACCATCCTCGCTAGGAATGGTTTTGGTTCAATTTCACGATGAAGATAGTGAGCATGTGATATATTATTTTTCAAAAGGTCTCATTAGACTTGAACTACGATATTCACATATGGAGAAACTATCTCTCGCGGTGGTCTTCGTTGTCACTAGCCTCCGACACTATATATTGCTGCGGAAGACTACCATAATTGCTTTGGAGAATCCCATGCAACACATCTTCTCTCGTCAGATCATTGGAGGAAAATGTTCCAAATGGATTGTAATCCTCTAATAGTTTGATTTTGTTTTCACCACTTCCAAAACAAAGAAATCTTTAGTCTTCGCTGAATTACTGTTGGACCTTCCCAGAATTGACCCAAAAGAAGTAGCTCATGATCCATGTTTCCTGATGAATCTGTCTATTTGGTCGATTCTTTTGATCCTTGGTATGGAGACATTTTGGTCTAACTCCAAACTGAACGATTCCGCCCAACTCTCACGTCAGATGACCATCATCGTATTCGTCACCAAGAAAAACATTACCTCATGCTAAATGATACTCTATATCTGCATGGTGTCGATACTATTCTTTGGTGTTGTCTCACTCTTAACAAGGCAGAACACATTTTAAAAGACTGTCAGGTGGAGGCGCACGAAGTTCATATTTCTGGCATCGCTACTGCTCATAAAATTGTGTTTTCAAGATACTATAGGCCCACTTTGTTTAAAGACTGCATTACAATAGTCCAGAAGTGCCATCCGTGTCAGATTTTCACAGAGAAGATGAGCGCCCATCACACCCTCTTCATCAGGATATCTCTATTGATCCCTTCACTAAATGGGGAATATAATTCGCTACATGCAATCCCACTTCTGCTGATGGACACAACTACAGCATAGTTGTGGTCAACTACTTCAAAAAATAGGGAGAATCCATTCCCACTTTTAAGGTCGATGGAGAAACCATTTCTCTTTTCCTGTTTAATCAGGTCATCTACTGTTTCGGTGTGCCCCTCTCAATCATCATAGATCATGGGTCACATTTTCAGAATCATATAATGATGGAATTAACTTCCATGCTAGGTTTTCAACAAGATCATTCTTCGTCCTACTATCCGCAAGCAAACAGTCAAGTCAAAGCTGTAAATGACGTCCTCAAAACCATGATTCGTCTATTAGTCGGAAACCATAAAACCACGTGGCATCAGAAGCTATACTCTGCATTATGGGCATACCGAACGTTAGTAAAAAATGCTACAGGCTTCACACCATTCCAACTAGCATTCGGTCTGGAAGTAGTACTTCCAATCGAGTGTGAGATTCCATCACTCAAGCTAGTTGTTGAACTCCTACCCAGTACCACTGTCGAGGAAGAGTGTTTTCTCTCACTCGATCAATTGGACGAAGCTCGTCGAGATGCCACACTGGCACTCGAAGCTAACAAGCGCCAAGTCAAGGCTCAATATGACAAATTTGTCAAGCCTCGTTCTTTCCAGAAAGGCGATCTCATTCTACTCTACGATCAGAGACACAACCTCTTGGGGGCAGGAACACTTCAACCATTATGGCTTGGTCCTTACGTCATCACGAAAGTCTTTACAAAATGAGCTTATGAACTTTAGGACTGTAATTGGATTCCACTCGCTGAGCCCTGCAACAAGCTCTATCTGAAGAATTATTTTGCCTAGTGTTCTACTAGGCATATGCTTTGTAATTTTATGTATATCGGTTTTGTCTTTTGTTTTTGGTGTGTCTGGATATTTTGGGTTTTTGAGTATTTTTCTCATGAAAAATATCTTCTTTTACAAAGATGTCTTCGTCCCCCTTGCCATACGTTGGATACGTGGATGGTGCCCGTTTTCATACATGACACATTGCATCAACTGCTTGGGTCCTCTATACACCTGAGGCAGAACTACTTGGTTCAGAGGGAATCTTTTTGGCAATGCCACCAACAATATTGTTGAGCAGATGTTGGTGATACAAATCCTCGTGGAAGCTACATCTCGTGACATCTCCAATCTGGTGGACAGGTGAGATTCCTAGCTAGTTGTTATGCATTTGAACAATTGTTATCGCGTCCATCATCCAATCTTATTACGCTATTACTTAAGGGTATGACTTCTATAACATCAATTTCAAATCATCACGTTTGAGCAAATTCCTAGAGAATCTAATACATTAGCTGATTCATTGGTGAATTATGTGTTAGATTGGCATTTTTCGCATTTATTATAGAAAGAGTCATGCATGAGTGTATATTTTTCCATCATAAAAAATACATAAAAATTAAAAACACAAGATCAAAAAACGCCAAAATATGTATATATATATATATATATATATATATATATATATATATATATATATATGTCGTGTCGAGTCAAGTTACATCAAAAAACTTCCCAAAACTTGGGTGTTTTACAAAAAATTGGCTTTGCTAAGCCTCGTTCTAACATGTATACATCTATCCACTATTCCTCCTGAGCCTGCTACTCATGGTAGTAGATAACTGCTCTGGCTAACCTCTTAAGAGGCACCAAGAACCTCTCTGGCACACCCAGTGTGTTTCGCTACAAGTGAACTGGAATCTCCCTCATAGGAAGAGTTTGTACACTCATGCTTAATCCCTCGAGGTTCCTAGCAAGCTCGTGTAAAATGCACACGTCATCACCCTCTTCGGCGGCTGCTGCAGGCTTTGCTGCTGCACTCGCCCCAGGTAGCTGCATTTCTCACCTTGCATAGAGAGGGGCTCTGGATAGATGGATGGGTGCCACATCTGTGTCAAGCAATAAGCTTCATGTCAAAAAAAATTCACCCATTAAACAAAAAGGTTGCATAAACATTCGAAAGATAAAAAATACTTCAACACTGATCATGTTCCTTCTTACCATCTGGACCCCAATAAGTGCCTGGTGGGAGTATCAATTCTAGATCTCCTGTGTAGTTCATCCTTCCATAGGGATAATCTTCAATCATCATGATTTGGCCATCTAGCCACTCGAAGAATGCATCATAAAAAAAGTGACGGATTGGACCCTCTCCAGTCCCCAGCATCAAAGAAAACCAGTGAGCCTATCTCGATTCTCGTGGTCCCATTGCATCCGTGATCATCCATGGCCTCATTGTGGGCACTCGCTCTAGTATGAAGGACACAATCAATGTGCCAAACCCAAACTCTCATTGGGTTCAGGTCTTACATGCCGTTAGTTCTTCTCGAACCCGGCGGAAAACACCTTCGCACTAGTAAAAAACCTGTGGCTGCATGCAATCTAGCGCCAACAATACCTGGGCTTTGGTGGCCACATGCTGACTCTTGGCTCCTGCAAAGTGAAATATCATCCACAAGAGAGACCTCATCGGCCTCGAGACCACCCATGCTATAGGCACCCAATTGCTTACCGGTGTAGTATTTTTTATGCAGTGAGCTCAGATTAGATCCATAGTAGTGCGAGGATCAGCCCTGGAACTTGTCAGATTGGGCCTTGGTCCTATGCATGACAGGCCAGTCAAGTTGTATATGTCATCTTTCATGATCGAGATTTCATTACCCCCGATGTGAAAGACATGCTGCTGATCATCCCACTACTAGATGATCCATCTCAAAAGGTCTTCCTTCCCCCTCATCAGATATCGAGCATACTTTAGTAAACCGCATCTGTGGAGAAACAACAAAATAGAAGCATCAGTGACCATTTCGCATTCTTCCCGTTCATGCTATCTTTCACGCCAAATACTCATGATAAATAGATTCACACCTACACAAGACAGGTTTCCAAAGGATTAGTTTTAGGCAGAAAAACTTTGGGATTGAGAAAAATAAGTTTAAAAAATGATTATGATGGCTAACGCGGGCCCTAGTGCAAAGCATAGCGTGCTAACGCATTGTCCCTTAATGGGCAGTGTGTTTAACACATCCCTGACACTGCGCACCCATGTTAGTTGCTTGAAATTTTTAGGGCCTACTAAAAATCCAATTTTCAGCTAGTAAAGACAACTAAAATGATAATGGAAAGCTAGATTAAGGCTCAAGCTCTTACCTGGATCTCGCGAAATCAAAAACCGCTGCCCGGATCGTCCACAATCAACAACAGAAGTTTCACCTCTTTTTCGCTCCAGAGCTCTATCACAACACTCAAAATAGTCAAAATGAAGGCTTGTTGCCTTCTCATAGATATTATGGAGGTATGACTCACTCATCTGTTTTGTTAAAATTGGTAAATTCCTGATATATTTTGTCACAACTATTACTCTTTTAAACGTCACCGATGCTCTGATGAGTTGTTAGTGTTCATGTGTAGATTTGACCATGTTCGACCCAGTGACAATCTTTCCTTTTAGGGACTTTTTCTAGCTCGTAAAATTGAAAAAGCCCTAAGTTGCCTTCATCAGGCTAGTTAAACTACTACGACGAAGAAATATGAGCCATTATTTTCCATCTTTTTCTAGCTATTTAAAATACTGAAAAAGTAAACGAGTTTTTCTCCGTTGGACTCATTAAAATTTCACGGAGAGCATCTAGTTTTTCTTCGTTGGACTCGTTAACATTTCACAAAGAACATTGGGTTTACTCCATCTCCTCATACTCATAACAAAATGAGGCAAATCTCCATTGCACATAGTTTTATCACTTTATCCGGATTCAATGGACTAACTTACGGAAAATGAATTTTGTCGGGCTTACTATTCTCCCTTCATCGTGCCTGGTTATCAAACGTGACAAAGGTACCCGCTGAAGTTGTCTTTTACGATGTTTTCCAGACTCTCTAAATATGAATAGGTCACCGAGTTTACCCATCTGGACTCGTTAAACTTAACCAGATGGGGAAAATTTGGACAAAGTGGATACTTGTTTTGTTATACTCTTAAGGTCGATTTGGCAGCACAAAATATTGAACATGGCACTTCCTAGAAAATTCACTCGCAATTAGCAAAATCCTACCATCTATGAGTTTAGCCTTCGTATACCAATGCCCTTGCATTGGTGAATTCAGACACTCTTTGGTGTTCATTAAGCCTAAGCTTCTTGGTACCCTGTTATTGTGCCTTCTATTGTTCAAGAGGATCCCACTATCTACTAGTTCCTGTATTAGCTAAGCCATGATATACTAGAAATTATTTGTCATCAGTTACTCCCATTTTCTCTTGACTATCTCCAAAACAAAATCATCTTTTCCTATTTTGTGTCGACTAATGTAGGACACCTCAGTGCCTACCTTTTGACAGATCTCTTCCTATAGACTTCAACATCTTATGTAGGAAGTTGATCCGAAAACACATCAGTACATGGGTGCTTGCAGATATTAGTGGAAAGTTACCTTGTGTTTGATTTGGGGTTCTCATTATTGGCTCCTGATCGAATGATTCTACGAGTGTTCGACATCAACTCCTTTTATTAACACTCAGTAGTTTTTACTGTGCATATTGGGGACCATCATTCTTATTGGTGGCCACCCTCGGGTCTGTTAACAGTTTTTGTTATTGACTGGTAATTAGATGATTCCCAGCATGTTCGACTACAACTCCTTCATTCAGATGTGCATAAATATGAAGTTAAGTGAAGCGATGACCAAGACCTTGGGTTGAGGCTTACATCATTTCAGTTGTGTTTCCTCTCCCAAGCTGCGATATTGTTTTCGGAGACAATTTATCAGTTTGATCCTGTCATGACACAAGCTTCCACATTGTGCTTATTGGTGGACACATTGGTCACATCTCTTTTTTATAGAAATCATTTTGATACAACTACTGAGCATGGGAATTCCCGACTCAAGACAAATACTATATTTTTGAAATATGTTTTTGTTTCAGGTTTTCCTCACTCGTCTGACTCCTCTCATTCTACTACATTTATTATAAAGTATTTTGGCCATCGTCTTCACCTCTGACCTCACACTTTAGGAGGCATATGGTACAGGACAAATCACCTCCCCATCAGCTCAAAGGAGAAGGTAACATGGAAGGAAGAAAATGGGACAGACAAAGGCTTTGCCAAGGTAACACACCCCCAAAAGAAACTAGGCAGAGTTATAACACACCCTATCCATGCAAAGGGAGCGTTATTGCCTACGGTAACACTCTGTCTTGCCTAAGGGGCAATGTTATCCGTGTTTGAATGTGAGAAGGGAAATATCTCACGGAAACTAACTGGAAATTCCAGCTTTTCCTCAGAAGGAGTTAGTTAAAAAATAGAAACTTATGGCACAAACCTTTAATAGATATTTCAAAATGCAAATGAACTCCTATGTAAGGAAAAAGAAAAGAAATCTAGGACACATCTAGATCTTTCCCCATTTGAACTGGTTGAAAGAGTTGGCAAGGTTTTTACTCTCAATTTCCTATAAATTGGAAGTTTGGGCTCTTGGTCTAAGGTCAAAGGTTTGATTATATGTGGAGCAGAATTTCATTGTTGAAGTGTGAGGCTTGAAAATTGGCAAGGTTCATTGAGGATTTTCATCCCAAGCATCATCACACTCGGAGATAGATAAAGAGAGAGAGGAATTGGAAGACTGAGGGTTGGTACAACCAACGGTTGTAATCTTCCTTTTTATAAATCAATAGAATTGTATCTATTTTTTCCATTCGATGTTTCAGTGTCACATTTGTTATTCATTTCTCTATGAAGTATGATATGAATGGCTTATATCTACATAGTTTAATGTTGATTATATATTGATTGAATTGCTAGAAAGATATATTGTTGTGAGGATTACATGGGTGCTTTGATTGGCTGCAGGATCTGGATTTGGAGCCGGTGAGGAAGGACTTCTACCACACTACTTAGCATTCTCCATAGAATCTGCTATCCAGAAAGAGGTAATCATTCCAAATCTTTCTTTGTCAATTATATATTAGTATGAACATGTATGCAACATCTTTGGAACTTTACAACTAATCTTACAGTATGCTTCGGACACTGGAAAGCCTTGAGAGGGATATCCATCTACCATCACCCAAGCATATTACCCTTTAGAATTTATCATGTGCAAGGTGAGGAGATCATAAACATGGTTAGGTGTTTGGACCCTATGGTTGATCTCTTGTGGATAAATGATGTCAGGATACAAAAATTTTCTCTCGGACTCGATCCTGCTGAGGGAAGAAGGATACATTCTCTGGAACCTTCAGTGCATGGGGCAACAAGTGGTTTGTCGCACTGTATAATACCTGCAACAAATACCCCAAGTGAAAGCATCTTTTTCATTGAAATATATTGAAAAAATATGTTGAATGAAAAAATGATAAGTGAGGGTATACCTGTTGGAACTGAAAATAAAAAAATAAAAAATAAAAAATAATAAAATAAAATAAAATAAAATAGAATTGGAGGCATGAATGTGTGAAGCCTCCTTTGGGCATTATTAGGTGCTAACCACTGTGTTGCTTTCGATTTCAAAATTTGGATTTATGAGCTCCTGTTATGGTCCTTCAAACAACTTGAAAAGGGCGATACATAGGTCTATATGGCTTAATTCAGTTCATTTGTTCTGTTTGAGATTTTGAGAGTTGTGAGGTCAGAGCTTGTTTCCAAGCTTTTCTTGCCATTACGATCAACCTGTGCACCAGGAATTCACACTACTAGTGTCAGGTAGGCCCTTGAACATCCAAAATTTCATTTCTTTCGGTGTTACTGGGTAAGTGTCTATACAAATTAGGTTTGTACGAAACCCTAGACATTTTTGGCCTTGACCGCGCAGGTGATCAGGGTACAGGCGCGGAAACCTCCGCGAAAATTTGAGGATTTCCGTGGAGATTTCGCGCCCATGGGAATTTTTGTGTGCAACTTCTGCATCTGTATAAGATACAGACACGCGATCAACGCGTCTGTTTGAAGAACATGTGCATCGAAAAGGCAGGGCAATTTTTGATTTTTTTTTTTTTGGAAATTTTTAATTTTTTGTCACTGATGTGTGTTTGTTTGGTGACAGGATGTTGTGGAGAGAGAGAGACTGGCCGAACCTGCGTATGGCACTAAGACATATGTACTAAGGATTGATACTAAATATGCACTAAGACATATTTAAATCTTAAAGGATCAATAAGCATAATAGCCAGATAATGAGAATAAGAGGCAATCCTCAACCATCCAAAAGCAAATAAAAGGAGCAATATAAAAAAAAATTGGGTGGGGGGGCCTTCATTTCGATCTAAATTTAAGGGAGTTGTTGGCAAGGCAACACCTCCTTTATATTCAATATTTGTTAGTGAATTTTCTCTTCCTTTCTAGCTCAACTACATCTGTTTGCAAGTTTTATGGGCTCTTATTCTCATCCTATTATTATTATTGTGGTACATAGAAAACTTTGGTTCAATTTTCTCTTCACTCAGAGTTATAATGATGGTTAGGAAGTGCACACAATGTCATCATGGAAGTGAGAGTTGAGGTGGAATTTGGGGTGCTCGTGTTCATGCTAGGGTAGAGGCATTTTCTCATTTATTCCAAGAATAGGTCCTTCATTAAATAAATTTTGAGGTCTAAAATGGGCCTCAAGACAAAATGTACAACCAAAATTAAATTTATAAGAACAAATAGGATTCAAATGATTATGGTAACCATGGGGGATGATTAACCATTTTCGAAGTAAAAAAGTAAAATGACTAAAAAAATAAAAGAATAAAAAAACTACTTTTTTTTAGCTCGTATTTTCAACTTATCTCACTATCGTTTTACTAAAATTTCGAGCGGGAGCACTCTTTGGATGGATAATTTAATTCCTCATCCAAGGAGTACTCATGTTGCATAATTTCGATGGATGTTGCTACACGAAAATGGAGAAATACATGAATAATGTAATTGCAATCATGGTTTTTATGATTTCTTATTTTTCGTGTAGTAGGGTCCATAGAAAGTATGAAACATAGGAACTCCTTGGATGAGGGATGAAACTATGCATTCAATGAATGTTCCCGCTCGAAATTTGAGTAAAACCATAAGGAGATAAGTTGAAAAAATATTTTTTTTTTCTTTTTTCCCTCTAAATTTTATGATGTAGTCTAATCTTATTTTATTATTTCCACTATTATTTTATATTATTCTTTAGGAGACCCATTTTACACCTCAAAATTTCTCTAATGACAATGGTTTAAGAAGAAATCTAGGATGTAGCTATGGAGCAAGGTTTCCTTTCAAACTCAGAGGTTTGAAGGTACATCACAAAGTCTATTCCTAATCCTATGCACACTAGAGTTAGGTAAGAATAGTACCTACTCAAAAGCAATCTCTATTGGAGGATGAATTTTTTTCTTGGAAGGGTTATAATGGAGAGAAATGAGGATAAAGAGGATATCATGTTGATGCTAGAAAATTTTCTCCTCCATGAAATAGACAATAGGGCTTGTTTCAAGTGCATTGAATGTTAACTCACTCATACTCCAAAATAAGTTGGTTGTTGTAAGAGGCAAACCAACACCGTTGAGGTGGATGTCTCCACACCTAATTTTTATGTATATAGTTCTAGCATTTCTCTAGTTGGTTGGTCTGGCTACGTTATGGTTGATTGGTGATTTTAGTTCTATTTGCATGCACTCTGTTCCTCCATGTATGGGGTTTTCATGGTGCTCCCTCGAATAGTTTGAACTATTTCATTTTTTCGCAGGATGGGTACGTCTGAGAATATATTTTTGGTCTAATAGATTACTATTGTTCCATTGGTTTAACTTCCCAGGTGGAAAGTCACTATTAGGAAAGGAAATTTGAAACTATTGTAGCTCCTATATCATTATGAGTTTAAGAAATTTGGAAAAATCCAAGTAACAAAAAATTCAATAGAAGACTATTTTAATATGTTTTTTTATGATGGTATAAGTTCTCAAGGCCAAAATTTCAACTAAGTTATAATTTAACTCAAAATAAGTGGTTCTATGAGAAGTACCACTTCTCGATTGAGGGGAAATTTTCCATAATGGTTTGGGTCATCTAGGTTACGATTCAAAACAAGTCACAATTTTAACCCCCTCTAGAAACCAAGAATGTTATGGGTAGCACGAAATTGACTTTTATATATTTGACCCAAAAGCATGGTTTTTTTAGGCTAGAGTTCTTGTTTTGTGGTCACATCTCTCATTAAGATGGTGAGCATTCTATGACCATATTTTCCTACACAAACTAGGGTAGGTTTAAATATATATCTATATCTTACAATTATGATGCGGAAGATTTGAGTTACATTATATGAAAACTAGATTTATGAAGTGGAGGTAGATGTTGTCCCACTTAATGTGCGCGGTGTAATTTTTGGAAGACATTACACATGTACATGAGAAATGAAGCCTTTAGAAGGAGACATAATCAATACCACTTGAGAAAGGATTGAAAATCCTTTAACGCAAATACTCACAAAGGTAACTACAATATATCCTTGGTGAGTGCCACCTAATCTAAGAATTTGATGAGCTCAACTAAGAAGTATGATCTCCTCTCGAGATAAAATCAATAGCAAAATGAATTAGTATAGGTAAAAACATCTTTAGAGGGTGCACTAAAGAGGAAAAACAATATTTTGTAGGTATGAAAAGAAGTGTTTTAAGTGCCCAAAGGTTACTAGATAAGAGGCTTATGGAATATGAGATCCAATTTCTTCATAACTCTCCATTCCAAAACATAAAAATGTACAAATAATTAGTATTGGAAGAAGCTGAAGTTAACATATAGTTGCACTGATTGCTAGGGTATGGAGTAACTTGACTAAAAATCTCACCTTGTTACTCATGTATTGTAATTTTGACACAAAAGTATGGGATATGGAGAATGTGCATTAAGCACAAGTTAGCATCAAAATAGTCCTCAATAATCAATGGTATTTGTCTTTATTTTCCCTCTATTAGAAAAGGGGCTTAACACATGTCTGAAAAGTCAAATTGATTTCAATTATTGTTAATAGGCTATTGTTGAATGAATTATGAGATTTTTTATAGAATGAAAAATAAGTCATCGAACTATATCTAAAAAAAGGATAGGAAAAAGAGCAAATCAACAAATAAGACACTTGGAAAACTACCTTTTTAATATGAGGTATGCCCTAATTGAGTGGTTGAAAATACCTCTTGGGTTATGGAGAGCATCAACTAGATTTGTGTGTTTAATGAATGATTTAGATATATTCATTTATAGATTAATTTGATATAATTTAGTTAAATTGTATATTAAACTTTACCTTATATAGAAACATCATATCTCACATTGCATAAGGTGATAGAGACTGGAGAAAGAGACTTAACCTATAAAAAAAAACAAATTAAAAATCACAAACTTTATAACATTTTAATACTTTTAGTTCAATAAATAAAGCTTAATATGATAAATTATTACAAATCTATATTCAAAGTCATATCTGAAATTTATATTTCTTTCCAATGTCCATAACATTCAATGTCATAAATAATAAGACTCAATTAAAAAGACTTTGATTAGATAAATTAAAATTCAGTGCGAAGTAGTTTTCACATATTTTTTGTGATAAATATAAAAGTAAGTGGTTAATCTGTTGGACTAGTCTTAGGAAAAAAATAAGTTATTTTACTATCATTGTGAACTATTTAATGGATTAGTTTTTAACTACCGTGCATTTGGTAAGAAACTCCACGTTCTATGTGCATTTGATAAGAAACTCCATGTTCTATGATCATAAGCATCAAAGCATTAGGGTTGTAACAGAGTAGCAGTCGAGAGAATAATTCCCTTTTTAAAACCATTTTTATATATTTTTCACTTTTATCTCTAAGTTTGGTACATAGAAAAGAATGGAGACACAAAAGAGAATTCCGTGACAAGCACGTAAAGGAAAAAAAAAATCATTGATGAAAAAGTCATTGGGAAAGATAAGGAAACTCATTTCCAACCTTAAAATTTCATACTTGTTAAATCACATATATTTGAAAAAGCTCTCATTAAATTTTTTACATAAATTAATCGGTAAACATTTGCTTTTTCATAAATAATGGATCTATGAGTCAATAACCTTTGATCAAACATGTTACATGTTGACGTGGGGTTAGTGGGAACGCAAAGCATCAGGAGTGGTCAATGACCACCTTATTTCCTTCCAACAACAGATTACGTCAAAGCCGCCGACTCCCATTTGGCACATGCAGAGCACTTTCTTTCCATTTATGAATGAAATACCAACAAAAGACTCGCGATAACGATGAGGCTGACAAGTCTGTATTGCATGTAGGAAAACGTGACTGTGGGGCCTACTACACTGACTGCCCGCTTATATTAAGTAGCGTGATTTATTTGATGTGTATTAAAGGGCACTTGGAATTTCCTTTTTCGTTTTCGGTAAGGTTTTTTTTGGGTTGGAATGGTAACAATTATTTTGATGATAACTGCTAATATATGTTGTTTTAAATAAATCAAAACTGTAAAGTTTAATTAACAATGTTCCTTTTAAGTAATAAAATTCAAACTTATAACATAATTTTAATTAAAATTACCAAATATAGGAGGTACTTCACATGCTGTTTATTCCTGTCGTTGAGAGATGAAAGAATAAGTTGATAGCGAAATGATTTTAATTCTAAATTATTAAAATTGTGAATTTTTGAATATTAATTTTATTTTATAAGCTAAAAGATTAAAAAAAGTGGAAGTTTTAAGTTTTTAGATTTTTTTTGGAATTATGTGATATAATATATATATATATATTTAAATAAAGTATATTTCAAATAAATTTATAAGATACCTAGATCGTGTAGATTATACAACTCAAACATGGAATTTTATTAACCTAATAAAAACTAATAATTTAACGAAATAAATTATTTAACTTTTCTAGATAGATTTTCTAATAACTTTTGTAAGTTCAATGAGAGACTAGAACAGTGTATCAAGCAAAATGTCAACTGGCTAGACTGGATCGATTGGGAATACAACACTCAAAAAAGACAAAAAAATTCACTTTATGTCCAATTATGAGAACGCACTGTGTGACATTTTAAAAGGTTACCCAAAACTTTCTAGTGTCAGCGTTATCCTGACAGTTATAACCTAACATGCACTATCGTGACAATCATACCGTAACATTATCACGGTGTCCACTCTGCTTACATATACGACTGCCCATATCGGAGAATGAAGTTTTAATTTAGAAACATATTAATATTTCTCCTAGATTGGTAAAATTGAAAAATAAATAAATTTGAAATTCAGTTAATGAGTTTATCATTAATTAAATTAAATTTTAATTATTTTTAATTAATAAATTTTTAATTTAACAATAAAAATATGAATTATGAAATTAAGTTGTTTTTTTTTTTTTTTTTTTTTTTTTTTTTAATTTGATTTTTTTAATATATATATATATATATGAAATTAAGTTAAATATTTATTTAATCTTGAATTGGACTTAAAGTTGAAAGTTTCACAGTTTTTCATCATTGGTTTACTAAACTTGAACTAGAAAAAAAGAAAACACACTTTAAGAGTGGGTGTGAACTAAATTTAATGTCATCTCCAAACAAATTTATAAATAAAATAAAAAATATTAATGTATATAATTAAATTTATGGATGAATAAATAAAACGAAAAATAATTTTATTATATTATTAAAAGAAGCATGAAAAATATAATAAAAATAAATTATTAAATAAAACTTTATAAAAATTTTGTACAATTATTATGGATTTTATTATATTTAAAAAAAAACATTAAAAATATAATAAAAATAAGTTATTAAATAAAAATTTAAAAAAACTTTTGTAAAATTATTATCCATATTCAACCAAGTATAAATTTACAAGATTATTATTCATTTAAACCAAAATATGCATTATAAAATTTTAATAAATAATTAATTTTTTTTCTGCACAATAAAATAAATTTACAATCCAAAGAATTTTATAAAGCTAAAAAATTATTTTAATAAGGGATATTTTATGATCAAACAGGTCTTTTTATTTTTTATTTTAAGATTATAGATAACTTAGTTTCCATATTTTTAAATCAATATCATAATTAATATATTTTCTTAAAAATGTGAATTTTTTTAAAATTATAAGATAATTTGGTAAGAGAAAAGTGTTTTTCTTTCCTTTTATCAATTATATTATAAGAAAAAAAATATTAACTAATTACAAATTAAATCTCAAAAATATCATTTTTGAGATTTTAAGAAAGTCATTCTTAATTTTTCTATTATTTATATCATATTTATTTAGTCTATTTATTATTATTATTATTATTATTATTATTATTATTATTATTTTCAGAAGAAAAAAACACTAATATATTATATATGCTAGTACATTTTTACATCTATTACATTCTCAGCTGTGTGACAGTGAGAAAACATATAGTGAGAAAACATATAATATCATTGCCATATAACAAATCAGAAAGAAAGTGAGTCACAGAAGCATGGCTTAAAAATTACATAGAGTATAACCCCTCTTTGCATCAGAGATTAGCGAAACAGTCCATGTCAACATACAAAAACGAAACAAAAACACATACATAGATCACATTGTTATTGTAAGCATAGTTACCTGAGAGAGCTCTTACCAAAAACTATATAACATGCTTCCTATAGGCAGGCTTGCTTGAGTAAAGATCAGGATCACTTGAAAACATGACATACCAGATTCAATTATAGAATGAGATAAACTCACCGGAAGCGATGATTAATCTGGAATAAGAGAAGAATTATAGACAAAAACTTGCACGCTAGTGCAAAAACTTGATTAAACCAGGCTCGCTTGCAAAAGTGGAAGGAAAAGACAGGCTTGCTTGACGTCGAAAGAGAAACATAGATTGAAATAGAGAAGGATAATGGATCTTGTAGGGCGACTATCACCTCAAAATTGGCTCGCTTGATAAAAGAAAAATTGTAATCCATGGGCAGGCATACTTGAAGTAGCTTAAAAAATGAAAATCAGAATTCAGGGAAGAGGACTACTATTTTCCCATATCGAGGCTCCATCTTTAAAGTGTTGAATATTCATAATACCAAAAGTAGCAATTATGCCCTTTTTAGACAATCCATCAGCCTAAGTGTTCTGTTCTCTAAAAATATGGGAAATGACCGACTTTTTCATTCTATTCCATAACTGATATGCACGATGGAACCAACCCTGCAATTCCGGATCAGCCAAAATACTTCTGTCGTTTATGCTCTCCACCACTAACTTAGAGTCGCCATATATATTAATTTGTTGAAGGCTCAAATTTAAGACTGCCAGGAGACCGCCCCATAATGCCATAAATTATGCTTTATTATTCAATCCCGATCCCCCATTCCAGAAGATTGTAATCCTTTCAGATTGGGATAATTTAACCCAGGCTCCACATCCAATATTCCCCTCACAACAAGCTCCATCAAAGAATAAAGCCGGGATAGATATCTCATGAGGCCTTAAACAATATGATCCATCCATAACCATCTAGATTTTAATTGGATACTCTTCGATCCATCTGAGAACATGAGAAAAAACTATCTGATTATTGAAAGCTATGTTCTCAAAAATCGCGCAGTTTCTGGCGAGCCAGATCTCGCAGATAAAATAGAAAGGGAGCACCCTGAATCTTCCCCTTAGCTTATACCACTTCATAACTGTGGTCATAAAGTCAGTCGACATCCAATTCAGATCCAAATGATAACTGTTGAACATCTTCCATAGGTTAATAACAACTGAACATCTGAAAAAAATATGCGAAATGGATTCCGCTTCAACCAAACAAAAAACACATCTACTAGGGCCACATTGACACCTCTTGATCAAGTTATCTCAGGTGAGCACCTTACCCTTCCACACCAACCACCCAAAGAGAGTGATCTTGGTTGGAATTTTCAACTTCCAAAAATGAGAGAAGGAACATGTGTGCGCATCTGCGTAGGAGCTGAAATTGATTCGTTGGTATATGTCCTTAACAATAACCAAGTTATCAATGATAGGCCCATCCCATACAATAGAATCACCTCCTGTGGAATGGCAGAAACCCGCTCCCCTTAAGCATTTTGATATAGAGTCCATTCTTCAGCATATCTATCATTTAATCCCAGTTGTTCTGATGATTTGAAGACCGGAGCATGATGTGACCAGCAGAGAATACACTGTGATAAATAAATTATACCATTGTGATTCAACTTATGAACCAGTTCCAATGAGAGGCCACGAAGATTTGTCATGCCTTGGAGTAGCTTGGATCCTATGGGGATACTGCCTCCATCATGAAAAGACCATAGGAGTCGCTCCGCAATGTGAAGCAAAATCTTAAGAAAACTGCCCCAAATAGTTGAGATTGAGGGAGGGACAAAGAACTCTCTGCATAAAAGTTGATGTAGAAGATCCCCTTGCATATACTTACATCGAATGATGTCGCACCAAATACCAGAGCCATTGATCGCCCTCCAAAATGACTTAACCAGTAGGGCCTTGTTGAAGGATCACATGTGTAATATTCCCCATCCGTCGTGTTGTTTTGGCCTACTTATCAGCTCCAGTTTACATAGATATATCTTTTGATCCAAGTTTGAGCCGCCCCACAGAAAACTGGAGCAAATCTTGTTGATCGAACTGATAACTTGTTGTCGCAGGAAAAATAAGTGACCCCAAAAAACCATTAACTGGGAAAGGACAACTTGTATCATGATGAGATGCCCTCCTAATGATAGACACTTGTGGGTCCATTTGTTGATTTTCTCCCTTAGCCGATCAAGCAACCATGCCCAATCCCGATTCCTGTAACCACATAGCTTAATGTTGTACCCAAGATATTTGAAACCCCCAGCCGCTTCCTTGATTTGAACTCCCATGAAATATGCAATGAATCTAATTTCATCTATGTTTCCAAATTCATATATCAGAAAATATTTTTGTTTGTTAATCCATAAGCCTGTAGCAGATCCCATTCTGATTAGAATATAATGGAAATAGAACCAATGGTTCCGTATGAGGGCAGCAAATAAAAAGATATCATCCACAAACAAAGAATGAGATGAGGATACACTAGGAGAGAAAACAAAACCTTTTACGTACCCATTTTGATCCGCCCTATGGACCACCCGACTGAAGCCATCCAATACCAGTATAAAGATCAACGGGGACAGAGCACAACCCTGACGCAGTCCCCGTTGAGCTTCAAAAAATGGCGTTGGCAAGCCATTTATGATAACAGCATACCACACAGTAGAAATGCAAGACATAATCCAGCGAATGATGAGGATTGGAAGACCAATCTTCATTAAAACCAGACGGATGTAAGACCAATCAATGGAATCATAGGCCTTAAATAAATCAACATTTATATTCGTCCGGTTTATAATTTTTGCGATCTTGTTCATCAAACCGTAAATATATGTAATCTTTAATATTATCAATATCCACATTTTAATGTCAATTTTTTTTAATAATTTCATAAATCTGCTTTTCTTTATATCCAATATTTATAAGCCTATTGTGATATTCCCATTGTTTAACTATTATTCGAAACTTTTATTTCTTACTATATACCAGGTACGTTAAAAAATCATATTTTTTTCCCGCTTAACGAGAACGTATAGTCGGGAAAACGCAATTTTCGTCCTCTTTTTCCAGTGTGAACTTCATGTTTTCAGATTGATAGTTAGATGTCATTGGCTCTCACGGTGATTTTAATGTCTAGCGGTCTATTTCTAAAATGTGACTAATTGCAACATATATTTTGTAGATATGTAGATAACCTTTTGACTTAGATATTAAGTTGTAAAACTTTAAATTATTATAAATGACCATTTATTTTATTTATGCAATTGCCTACCGACAAAATTCGATTAGCGAATGAATTACAAAATGAAAAATATAATCTGCTAATGCGTCCCAGATGGAAACGCGAAAAAATAAAGAAGAAAAACTCTGAAAGGGATCGTGACAGAAAATAACCTAACGTGAAGCAAGTAACCACTTGCACACGACTTTCAGAACTCCAGGAAAGGTATCTGGACATTTACCAACTTTACTTTGAAATTCATTTAAATAGTAAAACCATGTCCAGGAATGTCATATGACAGGCAAACCCGCTTTACAATATTATTAAATACCACGTTCCATCAGGAAACTTCTCATCGAACATCCTCATCACCTAAAAACCTCTCTCCACTGCTATAAATATCAATCATATGTGACAATCTTATACGACCCAGTTCGGCTTCTCGATCTCTTTACTGCCGAAAAAAGGATGGGTATTCTTGGAGGGATGTCTTTCATCTCCAAGTTATTGATTCTTTTGATTGCTGGCAGCATTTGTGCTGCAAATCCATCAGCTGCTGCTTACTATAAATCCCCACCTCCGAAGCCATACCTTTACAATTCTCCTCCTCCTCCATCTCACATTCCATCTCCAATCCATTATAAGCCGCCCCCTGCATCCACACCCAAGCCCCCAGTAGTGGAGAAACCACCACCCGTGCATAGCAAACCTCCTCCTAAGGCGGTGCCAGTTTCTCCTCCATACAAGTACAAATCTCCACCTCCTCCCAAACCAACTCCTGCTCCATATGCCAAGCCTCCACCAGTGGAGAAACCCCTTCCTCCACCTTCACCACCAAAATCATGGCCTACTCCTTTTCCTCCCCACCATGAACACCACGAGCACCACAAACACCATAAACCTTCACCACCAAAATCATGGCCAACTCCTGTTCCTCCCCACCATGAACACCACGAGCACCATAAACACCATAAACCTTCTCCAGTGACCAAACCACCAAAAGCTGCTCCATCTCCACCAGAAAAGCCGTACGGATACAAATCTCCACCACCCCCAACCTACGTAGTAAGCCCGACTCCTCCCAAAGCAGTACCGACATTTCCCCCACCGCATCCCAAACCACCGGTCTACCCCTCACCACCTGCACATCACTACTCGTACAAGTCGCCTCCGCCGCCGCCATATTAGATTGTAGAAAGCGTACTGAGAAGGTACGATATTGTTCTTTAAAAGTATTATCCGATATAGATCTTCAATATTTTTCCATGATATTTCTCAAGGAGATTGTTGTTTGCGTTATTTTTATATGTTTCTTGATGTGTATGGATTAACTGCATTGCAGTCGTTTATTTACTTACGGGTCAATAGAGATTTGGAGAGACCATGAAGAAGATGGATATATGATATCGTTACCAGTAGACGCTGTTGAGCTGCTCAGAGTGCTGAGCTAGATCTCCAGCTGAACTTTGTCCGGTTATCAAGAATAATGTCATTTTGCTATTTCTGTAATAAAATCTTTTGATGGTGTGAGAATATAATAAAATCTTGTGACCGTGTGAGGAAATATATATGGTTCAGTTCAGCAGCAAAACAGTTTCGTATTTTATTGATTTAAGTAAAAGGTTTTAGGGTATGGATATCTCAAGGAAAAAGATCAAAAGGGTTTAGGGTATGGAAATCTGGAGGAAAAATATCACTAAAACGAAAGAAAGTGAGGTATACATGATTCAAAGGAACAGTTCGCATATATTCTCGAACGGGCCCTCTTTACTATTTTCAATCGCACGTTATTTACTTATAATAGTGTTTGTTCACTGAATATATAAATCAGTAAAATAATTACACTCAATTTTTTAGTCAAATCAACAGCACATAATTACCTGAGTGACGGAGATGGAGGATCTAAGTTTCAGTGACGACACCATGTATCACATTAAATAATATTAAAGAATAACAGTCAAACAATTATGCAATATGGCTGTGAACTATAAAACAACTTAATATGAGTGAGTGCAGACTGAAAGTAATTTTGAAAATGTAAAGCGTATGGTCCCACGATTCGCAATGCCATGTGATGTTGTTGAAAAGCCAAATGCATCCTTTACGTAACTATTCCAAATGCATGCGCTTTAACACATTTGCAGTTTTATCAATATGACCCTAACAAAAGGGACCGATAGAAAATTAGAATTAAAATATCTTTATATTACTTATTTTTAATTAAGGGACAATTTTCTATAATGCTATTTGTTCATTAATGCTGTTATTCGAAACCATATATAATTTTAATTTCTTAAATATTACTAATAGCACTATATTTTGATTCATGGGATGAATTTGGCATATTGACCTAAAAATATGTTTTTTAATGTTAGAGTTTATGTTTTGAGTTAACATTTCTTATTAAGTGGACAACTATGTTATCACCTTATTTTCCTACCTAAACTAGGATATGTTCTAGAATGTGTATGTATCTTACAATTATGATGTTGTGGAAGATTTGAGTTGCATTACATTAAATCTAGATTCAGGAAGTGGAGGCCCATCAAGACACATGTAATGCCACTTAATATGTGTGGTGTAATTTTTGGAAGACACTACACATGCACATGAGAAATGACACCTTTAGAAGGAGACAAAATCAACATCATTTGAGAAAGGATTGAAAATCTTTGAACTTAAATGCTCACAAAGGTATCTATATTATCTTCTTGGTGAATGCCAATCAAACTAAGAATTTGATTAGATCAACTATGAAGTATCATCTCTTTTTAAAATAAAATCAATAATAAAATGAATTAGCAGCAAGAAAGACATCTCTAGAGGAAAAGAAATATTTTTTAGGAATGCAAAGAACTTTTTTAAGAGCCTCAAGTTTATGACATAAGAGGGTACTTGAGCATGAGATACAATTGAGTTTAAGACATAAGAGGGGGTAGTTGATCATGGGATACAATTGTTTCATAACTCTTCGTTCCAAAACATAAGATTTTACAAGTAATTAGTATTACAAGAAGATTAAGTGAAGATATAGTTGTAGAGATTGTTGGCGTAGGGAGTAATTTGACCAAAAATATCACCATGTTACTCATGTATTGTCAGAGTTACCCAAAAGGACAGGATGTGGAGAATGTCCATTAAGCATAAGTTATTATGAAGATCACCCACAAGAATCAATGCCATTTGTGTTTAGTTTCCCTCCAGTAGCAAAGGGGCTTAACACATGTCTCACAAGCTAAATTGGTTTCAATGAATGTTAATAGGATATCATTGATGACTTACCAAATTATTTATACCTTGACAAATACTCCACAAAACTATATTTGAAGCAAGGATACCAAAAAGTGCAAGTCAAGAAATAAAATACTTGGAAAACTACCTTAGATACGAGACAATGGTTATATGAGTGGTTGAAAATGCCTCTTGGTGTATGTAGTGCAACAAATAGATTTATGTTCCTACTGAATAACTTATTTATGTTCCTTTATAGATAAATTTGCTATACTTTATTTGGATTGTATATTAATCCTTAACTTTACGTAGAAAGATCATATCTCAAATTTGATGAAGGTGTTAGAAAACAAGTTAAGAAATGAACATATAATCCTTCATGTTTGTGCTTAATGAAATAGAACTTAGTATAAACCCTAAAATGATTCTAGTCATCATCAAATAACAAGATCTTACTAATGAAATTAATGGAGTCAAGTGATTTTTAAGAATGAAACATTACTTTTAGATGTCGATAACATCTTTTTTTTTTATATACTTGCACCACTAAAAAATAAATCAAGAAATGTTCTCACATTTATTCTCACATTTAGTTATAAATGATTTCTTTGATTAGTTTTGAAATACCCATTTCATAAGAAACTCCATATTCTATGATAATAAGCATTAAAAAGACTAATATTTTAAGATTTTAATAGAGTAATATTTAAGACAATAAATTCCTTTTTAAAATCTGTTTTGTATGCTTTTGACATTTACTTGTTAGTTTGACACATAGATAAAATGGAGAAACAAAAGAGAATTACAAGGCAAAAACAACAAGAAAGAATGAGAAAGTCCTTGAGAAATGTAAGGAAACTCATTTGCAACTTTAATTTGAAACTCATTAAATCATATATATTTGAAAAAACACTTTGAATTCTTTATATAGAGTATTTGTCAAACATCTGCTTCCAATAAATAATGGATCTATCTTTGAGGTAAGTGGTTATATTGTTAACCTGGAAACTTTTCCCATCAACCATCTCGATTATTGTATATAATCATATGAAGGGTACAGACAAGTATGAAATTGCAGATTGCTAGAATCTCAATAGGGACAAGTATCAAGTTGCAGATTATTAGAATCCCAACAACCACCATAATGAATGGAGGCAATGGTTTCATCAAGACTATTGGCATCCGAGACCAGAAATAAGGGAATGGTATTCTTTCTAGCACAATCTTCAAGTCCACCTAATCCCCTATATCAAGATCCAAATAATATTCCATGGGATCACAAGCTGCGAAATTGGTCCATTTTGGATATTTTTGATTAGATTTAATATAGAAGAGGGGTTTTGGTGTGGGTCAAAGCCCCGAAAGTGTTGTATTGGGTAAAAGGGTAAACCAGGGATTCGAAAACCATGGTTTGTGGACCATAGGAAAGTTTAGTCTAGATTGTTATAAATAAAGGACCATTTTGTATTGTAAGGTAGGATATGATGAGCTATTGATGTGAATTGTGATTTAAGCTATCTGTTTGGGTTTCGGGGAATGGAATCCTACTGGCTATGTGCGGACCCTGCTGTTGTGTGCACAGGTTGGGAAGGGAATTGTAAGGAAGAATTGATGAATGAATGAATAAGAAGGATTGATAGAGAATTGAATCTGTGAGTAATCTGGTGTGAATTGTTGGTAATTGTTGTATTGTGTATTTTCTGTCTTTAAGCTACAAATATCTGCGTAAGTGTGTTTTTGGATCTGGATCTATTCTGTTTTGTTCATATGTTGCTGTGTTATTTTCATAAAAACATATAACTATAGATATAACGCACGTGGATGTGAATAGAGACGTAACTAACCCTACGCAGAACAAAGTAATCGGGGATTACAAGACCTAGCGCAGCTCTGCTTGCTTTACCCATCCTTTCTTAGGGTGTGGAAACTTGGTTCCAGCACCCACCCATACTACTTCGGGTGAGACTTTGACCTGCACAAGCAGGTCACTGCCGAAAGGGCCAGTAGTACAGGGGTTTATTGGCAAACCTTGCACATCGAACCTGGGTCAGGACCCCTCAAGCCAACAAATGGTTCCATTGTCCAGACCCGAAGAATTCTGAGGAAGTGATCTGGTATTGACAAGAAAATACTAAAGATCTAACGTGGAAGTGAATGAGCGCTACTCCGGAGGAGAGTACAACACAGAGTGGTAAGTATTATCAAACTGATCCAGAAAAGAATCACTCTGTTAGGAATTTGGCTTCTATGATCCATAGAATGTGTGTAATAATTTTCGGTGAAAATCACATAATGTACATTTATGTCGACGCGTTTCGAACCAACCAGTGTGGTTCATCATCAGGACAAGATGAGCAATCTGATCACGAACCAGTTTAAGTAGATCAGGACATCTCCAACGGCTAGTTGGAGATGTCCTGATCTACTTAAACTGGTTCGTGATCAGACAACTTCATCTTATGCGATGACCAGCAATAAATGTACATTATGTGATTTTCACCGAAAATTATTACACACAAAGAATCACTCTGTCCGTAGCCCGTCGAGGAGAGCAATGATGCAAGGTTCGTCAGGCTCCCGGGAGAGCAAGCCCTCAACAGAAGCCTTGCTAGAAGGAGACATGGCAGTACACTTGAAATTACCTACCTTTAAAGGCGTGACCGATGAATACATGGATCGTTTTTGGTTCGTGGCTGGCTCGGTATGGACGACACAAGGGGTGGTGAGCGATACTGTGAAGAGAGCACTGTTGTCCTTGGCCTTTGAATACAGAGCGCTGGATTGGTATATGCAGTACATATCTCAAAACGGAAGCACATCCCTTCAAAATATTAAGGATGCCCTAAAACAACAATTCCGGAGGCCAAAGTCATACTCTCAGTTGGTAGCAGAAGTAAAAGAATTCAAGCAAGGTACGTCTGAGTCGGTGTGGAAGGCCGATCAATGATTGAAGAAAGAAATCAGGGAAGGAGGGTTCAAGTATGATGACAGACAACACACAGAATGGTTCATCGCCATGTTGCTACCTCACTTATGCATACCAATGGGCCAACAGGCCTTCGAGTCGCAGGAAAAAGCCCTGGAAGCTACCATGAAGCTCGAAGCCGCGCCCAAGGATGACGCGTTAAGGGGAGTACAGCAGATTCAAGAGCATGTCGGAGCCATGCACATGGAAATACAGAGCTTGCGAACAGAATGGGAAAAAGGAGTTAGCACAGACCTCTGGTGCATACGATGTCGGGTGTCTGGCCATACCAAGGACAAGTGCCCCTTATTGGCAGATTACCTACAGATAGGGGGACCTAGTCCACTGTGCCCCGGATCCGACGGATCTGCGCTCTGGTGTGATGACTGCTGGGTAGCGGGACTACATGATACGACCCAGTGCCCTTGGCTAAGTATGGGTGATCTGAAGCAACAATGGTGTAGGTTGTGCCGATCGGTAGGGAACGATGAGCAGAATTGTTGGACATATGAATTATTGGTATATCAGGGAAACATCTATAGGGTACAATCAGATCCTGCATTGCCGAGATCCCCTGTGACTTTTGATGGCTCCCCAGCAAGGGGTAGGGGAGGTTGGGGAGGAAGCGTAGGACAGGGTCGAGGGTAGCTGATCTACTATAACTGCAGAGAGATATGGGACTTCGCAAGAGACTACCCAAATCCCACCAGGCAATCCTGCAAATATTTCAGGCAACTGGACCATGAGATAGAATACTGCCCGATACTGATAGCCAAAATGCAGGAAAAACAACCCACCCCTACACAGAATGTGAAAAAGGTTAAAACTGAGCTACACAGCGGGATGGTCACCCAGGGAGCAAGGGGAGAAGTGCACCTCCTAGAACAAGCACCGCAGGTAGGCCCTGCACAGCTTCTGGCGCACCTCGAGAGAGAGGAAGAAGTTGAGCCCTTTCTAAAAGCATGCTTGACACTGCTACGTAACCAATCGGTTGTAGAAACTCTTAAAGTATTACTGCATAGCTGCGCAGCTCGGCCCAACACAATTTCTGAGACCAGAGGTGTCCACCGGCTATATAGCTACAAGAAACGCACCAGACGAGAAATGGGGTTGACTGTGCAGATTGGCGACTACGAGATGGACCAAGTTATTCTCGATTTAGGGTCGGATGCGAACGTGCTACCAAAGTAGACATGGCAACGAATGGGCGAACCTAAGTTGGAATGTTCCACTATCCAGCTGCACATGGAAAATCAACAGAAGATCATCCCGCTAGGACGGTTGCCAAGAGTCATAGTAGATATTGCAGGAGTGAAAGTCCTAGCTAAGTTTGAGGCCATCGAAATCGTGGAAGATGTGGATCCGTACCCTGCACTACTCGAGCTAGACTGGGCTATAGACATGGGGGGTGTCATCAATCTCAAAAAGCACAGCATGGTGTTTGAAAGCAACGGTACACATGTAGTAGTACCACTAGATCCAGCCGAAGGCGCGTGGTATATAGAACCCACCTACGAACGAGAGGAACTAGACCACATTTACAGATTGACTATGCAGGATGAAGATAGGATTAAAATCACAAAAGACGGGATATTCTAGAGGGATAATGAATGCAGTTATGACACTGATGAGGAACTAGAAAATTGGAAAAACCGGTTACACAAGGTTTCGACACTGTGCTGCCCTTGGTTGCAAGAACCCTTTACTACATTTCCTTTGAGGTAAGAGATCTACCCCACTTTGATGAGGCTGGTAGTGTCTAGGAATTCCTAAGAACACTAGAAGCTAGGGTGCCAAGAGAATGACGGCTCTGGACCCTTAATTTGGCTATGCGCTGGACACCCGCGCGTTGGTGGGATACCCACAAGAAAGAATTCTCGGATTAGGAAATGTGTTGAGAAAGGATGCTCCTATGATTCGCCCCTCCAGTTTACATACGCACCAGGATGTTCCTCGGACCCAGGGACCCCCGTGCACATCTGCGTGTCTAGATGACCAAATGGTCTAACCGAACTATGGAAGAATGGGTCCATCTATTTGTTCATGCCTTGGGTCCTATCCTGGCCGCTTGGTACTTAGATGTGGAACTGCACCAATGCACCAGCCACTGGGAAGTGCTAAAGGAGGACTTTGTAAGAACATTTATATTGATTGGGGGGATAGAGACGCTCGACGAAGCTCTGAAGGACATTGATGCATTTGTCTTTAAGAATTCTTCCCACAACGCCACCCCAACGATCCTGACATGGGAAGCGAAGATGCAAGACATAGCCAATTGCTGGAGCTTGGTGATTGATGAGGAAGAAGATAATCCTCGAAATTTTTTTGTCCTGGAATCTGAAGGAGAACGCGCTGTCGTGGGGCCATCACTGCAGAATATTTACGTAACACAACCTCTTAAGCTACGTGACGTTAATACTGGGATGGAGGAACACCCTAAGCTGGTTAAGATTAGGGACTATTGGGATGAAGGGATTGTAGGAAAAATCGCAGAATTACTCACGGAGTATCAGGACCTATTTCCGACAAAGTTCTCTAAGCTCAAGGGCATCACCGGGGACCCCAGTATTATGCACATCACTCTGAAACCTGAGGTGCGCCCCGTCAAGTAGCGGCCTTACTGAATGAATCATAAATACAAGCAGAAGGTCAAGGAAAAGCTAGATAAAATGCTTGTCGTAGGTATCATTGAACCATTTGAGCAGTCGGATTGGGTAAGTCAAATGGTCATCCAAGAAAAGAATACCAAGGGGGAAATATGCATCTGTGTGGATATGCGCAAGTTAAATGATGCCTGCGTCCATGACCCCTTTCCTACACCCCTCTCCGATGAAATCCTTGATAGCGTGGGCGGACAGGAGGCATATTCCTTCACCGATGGGTTCTTAGGGCACCATCAAATCCGAATTGCACCTGAAGATCGCAGTAAGACTACTTTTGTGACTGAATGGGCATCCCTCCAGTATACGGTCATGCCCTTTGGTCTCAAAAACGCACCTGCTATTTTTTCAAGGGTCATAGTTGCTGTATTCAAGGAGTTTATTCATAAGTTCCTGGAGCTTTATTTTGATGACTAGATGGTTTTTAGCTTAGTAAAGGAACATGTCTCTAACCTGCGACTAATGTTGGATGCATGCCGGAAGCACCATATTTCCTTGAATATTAAGAAGTGCATCTTCTGTGTGTCATTTGGAATCCTGCTCGGACACATAGTCCGTCGACAGGGATTGATGGTTGATCCTGCGAAGGTAGCCGTAATTATAAACCTGGCAGTCCCCACAATGGAGAAATAGCTGTGTTCTATTCTTGGACACACTGGCTATTACAGGAAATTCATTCATGGGTATGCCCTGATTACAACACATATGGAAAAGATACTAAAAAAAGATGTTTCTTTCCTTTGGGATGATGAATGTCAGAAGAGCTTTGAACTGCTCAAAGAGAAGATGATCTCTGCCCCCATACTAATATTTCTTAACTGGTCAAAGTAATTTCATGTACATGTGGATGCATCAGGCATCGCCTTGGGAGTTGTTCTCAATCAACTTGGATAAGGAGATATCGATCACCCGGTTTCCTTTGCGAGTCGGAAACTCTCTAGCACATAACGTAACTACTCCACCACTGAGCACGAAGGATTGGCTATGGTGTATGCGCTACAAAAATATCGGCACTATCTACTGGGTGGACACTTTAAAATGTTCACTGATCATTCGAATTTGAAATACCTGGTCAAAAAGCCTATGTTGGGGGGGAAGATTTGCCGTTGGCTATTGCTATTTCAGGAATATGATTTTGAGATCATCGTCAAGCCCAGAAGGTTGAACGTAGGCCTGGATCATATGTCTCGCATTGAAACAGGAGAAGAACCTACTAGTTTGGAAGAAGGTTTGCCATATGCACAGCTATTTACCATTAAGGTGGTTGACGCACACTTTGCTGATATCATTGGGTTCTACACTACAGGCATGGCCCCGGCTGGGTATTCAGTGCAGCAGAAGAAGGAATTGGTTACTTGGGCAACGGACTTTACTAACCTCGTCAGTCAGTTATACAAGCTAGGTGTTGATGAAATACTACACAAATATGTCCTAGAACATGAACAACCTGTCGTGTTAGAAAAAGAACATGAAGGTGTCGCAGGAGGCCACTATGCAGGACGTGCAATGACACAAAAAATTTTGAGGGCTGGGTTATGGTGGCCTACTCTGCATCAAGATCCTTACACCTATTGTAGGTCTTGCGATACTTGCCAGCGCACAGGACGACCTTCACGTCGAGATGAGATGCCTTTATAGCCTCAAGTGGCTTTACAGGCTTTTGAAAAATGGGCCATTGATTTTATAGGACCCATCAATCTACCAGGAAAGAAAACAGGCGCGTGCTACATTATCACCGCCATTGACTATGTCACTTGATGGGATGAGGCACAAGCGGTGAAGGATTGTACTGCGGATACTGCTGCACAGTTCATCTTTGAGTAGATTCTGACCAGGTTTGGCTGCCAAAATTCCTAATGAGTGACAGAGGTACAAACTTTGTCAACCAAATGATTCAAGCCTTGAATGAGGAATTTTGGATCCACCATGCGAAGAGTACCCCATACCACCCACAGGAAAACGAGGCAATTAAAGATTTTAACAAAATTTTGGAACAAGAATTAACTGTGGTTTGCAATGCCGATCGTAGTGACTGGGATGTTCGCATTCCCTCTTTTCTATGGTCCTACTGAACGACTTGCAAGAATCTAACAGGAAAAACCCCCTTCTATATGGTCTATGGAAAAGAGGCCATTATGCCTATTGAATACGTTGTTCCTAGCCTATGCATCGTAGCATTTACCAATATGGCAGACCTCGATATCATAGAGGAGCATCTTGCGCAACTTGTGGCTCTGTAGGAAGATTGGTTTCTTGCTAATTTTCATCAACAGGTTCAGAAGGCTCATGAAAAAGCATGGAATGATCCACATATTCGCTAAAAGACATTTGTCGCAGGTGACCTTGTCCTTTTATACGATAGCCAATTTGCAAAACATCCAGGAAAATTTCGACAGCACTGGCTTGGTCCCTACACAGTTAAGGAAATCACGAATGGCAGAGCAGTCTAGCTAGCTACCCTGCGCAGAGATATCGTACCAGAATTTTTCAATGGTAGTCGACTCAAGCCTTACCGGGTTCAATAACTATATGGCAGATGTAGTGACTTGGGATGAGTCACAAGATTGTGTTGGGGGACTGTTGGAACAGGGTCTCCTAACAAGCTGCGAAATTGGTCCATTTTGGATATTTTTGATTAGATTTAATCTAGCAGAGGGGTTTTGGGGTGGGTCAAAGCCCGAAAGCATTGTATTGGGTAAAAGGGTAAACCAGGGGTTCAAAAACCATGGTTTGCAGACCATAGGAAACTTTAGGCTAGATTGTTATAAATAGAGGACCATTTTTGTATTGTAATGTAGGATATGATGAGCTATTGATGCAAATTGTGATTTAAGCTATCTATTTGGGTTTCAGGGAATAGACTCTTGCTGGCTCTGTGCGCGGAGATCCAAGTCCAACTATGTGTGGACCCTGCTACTGTGTGCGCAGGTTGGGAAGGGAATTGTAAGGAAGAATTGATGAATGAATGGATAAGAAGGATTGATAGAGAACTGAATCTTTGAGTAATCTGGTGCGAATTGTTGGTAATTGTTGTATTGTGTATTTTTTGTCTTTAAGCTGCGAAGATCTGCGTAAGTGTGTTTCTGGATCTAGATCTATTCTGTTCTGCTTATATATTTCTATGTTATTGTCATAAAAACATATAACTATAGATCTAGTGCACGTGGATGCGAACAGAGACCTAATTAACCCTGTGTAGAACAAGGTAATCGAGGATTACAGGACCTAGCGCAACTCTTCTTGCTTTACCCATCCTTTCTCAGGGTGTGGAAACCTATTTCCAGCACCCACCCATACTACTTCGGGTGAGACTTTGACCTGCACAAGCAGGTCACTGCCGAAAGGGCCAGTAGTATAGGGGTTTGTTAGCAAACCTTGCACACCGAACCTGGGTCAGGACCCCTCGAGCCAACACCCTATATCAAGATCCAAACAATATTCCATGGGATCACAAATCCAATGGTTCCTTTTCCATCAAAGAAGCCTACCTAGTACCACTTAGAGGACAGGACAAAAGAACTAACGGATTGTAATAGGAGCAGCATACCTAATACCGCTGAGCAATAGAGGGAAAAGGCCTATACAAATCCCATTCTAATTATAATCTGGATGCTTTTAGCAGTCTTTATTCTTTGGGAAATATTGAAAGAGAGAAATGAATGATTCTTCCTAAATCACTACATAAGCCATGATTCTATCTAGGTCAATATCAGAGACAATATCCAGCAAATAACTTCACAACACTAGTCAACACAGGACTTGCACGCTACATATTTGAAAGTAAATAATCTTAAATGCTAGAAGATTTCCTCCTCGCAAAAGCAGCCTCAGAACAGTCCCTCTTTGGGTCCTCCTTCCATCTCTACCTCCTTGGATTCCTCCTCAGCAGTTCATAAACCTAAATTTTGATGGGGCCTCTATTGGAAGCCTAGTGAAAGCTAGTCATGCTGTAGTCTTTTGGGAAAGATCTTATATCTCCTCTCATACTATTGGTATTAATAGTAATAATGTGGCAAAGCTCAGAGCTTTAAAAATGAGGTTACATTTTTCTCAGATTGAGAATTTCCATAAAGTGGTTACTAAAGGTGGTTCACAAATTTCCATATTCATGACAAACAAAAATTTCATGGTAAGGCACCAAGCAAAGTTTCAAAAAATTGGAAATAAGAAAGTGCTCTGGAATGAATTTCCAACCTCCTTCATTCAATCTCGGCTATCATCACTTCACACCTTAGAAGATCTGAAAAAATAATAGCAATCACCTTGCCAATGAGTGTTGCAAACATCAAACAAGGCTGCTAAATTTCACATGGGATTTGGCTCTGAAAGACCTTTCTTCCCCTAATGAGGTGACTAAGAGGGGACGGGGAAAAGTGCATAGCCACTGACAGACGAAGCAGTCACAGTGGTGAATGTAGCACTGCACCCCACAATGTCAATAACTCAAATTTTAATTAAATTTTAATACAAAATTGGATTAAATAGATTTCTTTGTTGACAAAATGAAGATGCCAACGCCTAGAAATAGATCTAGGTTTGAATATGTTGTTTGAAGCCGTCATCTTATTACCCTCTCTGCACAATTCGGGTGGTCATTTTGCAAGAACAAAGAATAGAACAACAGTACAGAGATAGTAAAGCACAAGTTTATGGTTCTTTAGACATCCTTGGAAAGGAATATAAAATGCAAAAGAGTCTCATAGCTTTCACCATTTTCACCTTAAATACCATTCTTGAGGTAAATAAAATATGTAACTTCATGTGCTGAGCCATGTTCATGGTTGAAAATTAAAGTTTAAAATGATGCTAAAATATATATTAAACATTAACAATTTGTTTTGACACATAAACAACTATTGAGGATAAATTTTCTATTAATTCACTTTGTGGGTAAGATATCTTTATTCAAAGATGAACAATAGGGATGAATGTGATTAATTGTTGCCATCTTGAAACATACTACTACATATAATAAGGAATCCTTGATGGATTTTGGCGATCATCCTCTATAGAGAGGAAACTTTGTGCCTGAACTGAACTATCAAGATACAACATATTTATAGAGAGAAAATGAGTAGTGGCTTGAAACTACATTTTCTGTTATTGTTTTTTTTGAATCAGTTGTATCAATCTCACTTAGTAGATGGAGAAAAATGATATCTGAAGATGCGGTTAAGGCAACTTTGCCTATTATTTCTCATTAGCTATACACCTCCAACTTCTCCAGCATGCATTCTATCCTCTCCTTCAGCTGCACCTTGTGAAAATTTTGCAAAATAAGTGAGCCTGTTTTGAATCTATTTGTCTTGTGCTTCATTAGCACCATTTCCACTCAGACCCAGGGAAGTAATGCCTGCAAAATCTTCGTTGTTGTTTCTTTCCACATGTAGATCATGGTTGTGCTTTTCCTCATAGATTGTTATAACAGCTTTAGGTTCATCAGATGCCCTTTCCACATGTTCGTGGATATCACATTTCAAGTTGGTACACTTGTAGTAACTCCTGGCAAACAAAATAACTGTGATAACCATCTACGTCAGTTGTAGACACTCTTTTGGTAGACAATGTCCCTTCACACATAGAGTCAGAAATAAAAAAGCATAAAACAATTACAGATGAGAAAAAAAAGGCTTTAAGGTGCTTCACTTATGTTTGATGCAAAAATACTCCTAATCAAAACATGCTCTATAAGTTAAATTCTGGAAAATGTGCAAGCAAGGGCTTTCTGAAAATCCTGACAGTGTCACGAACCAAGAAGGAAAGAAGCAAAAAGAGATGGCTAGGAATAATATAGACAAGAACTATAAAGGAAACGAAAGCAAACATAAAGGAAACGAAAGAAAAACCTATAAAATGGAAGAGACAGAGAGCAACAAGAAGAACACTCTTGACTCTTAGAGTTCTTATTATAAAAAAATTGTTTATAAATAGAGTACAATAACATTTATCTAAAGTTTCTTCCACAAAGAGAGTGAAGTGAGTACATAAAGGTAATATACATGACAACAAGGGGGAACATATTTTTAACATTTTTACTGATACCTCGACCCATGCTTTGCACAACATATTGCATTATGAAATCAAACAAAATTCCTAAAAATTACAGATTTTGTTTTTCAAATATATCAAATACATGACCTAACCTGTGTCTAAGTAATGTATTCTAGAATTTATTTCAATAGAGAGTATGCCTTTCAGACACTGAGAGTCTCGATAGGATCTTATCAACCACTCTGAATTCTAACACAGGTTGAGCATTTGTATAGACACCATATCAGAGTATGAAATACCCACATCTAGAATACTGAGAAAAAAAAATAAAAATAAAAAACCATGAACAAGATACAGAACGCAAATTAGAATATCAATACCTCGAGTAAGGGTTCCCCTTAACCACTTTCTGTCCATATTTCTGCCAGCGAAAACCATCTTCTAGAATATTTGCATCGCTTTTCTACACAACAACAGAAGACTCATGACTTGACCTTTCTGGAGAAATAAAATCCTTTAATTTAGGAAAATAAGCATTTGAAAAAAATATAGAGGTATTAACACAGAATAGAACATAATAGCATGACTAAGAATATCATGTGATTTTTCATACATAAAATTGTATCCTAGTGGATAAAATCTTGAAAATTTGAACACCCTGAAGGTAGTTGAAAGTAATGGAATAAGAAAATATAGAAAAAAAGATTGAAGACATACATAGGACAGAGAGCTTGTATGTATGTCATAAATTTTTGTAAATCTATGATCATAATGCTTATACTATTCACAAACAATCATAAACACTGGATTTCATAACCAATTTTTGAGCTTTCTATTATTGAGATGCTTTCTTAGCATGCTTTGGTTGTAGGGTAATGCATAGGCATTGAAGGACCATCTTGTATAGGCTCATTACCCCTTGATTCAGCATTAGTGCTAGCATGTGGATATCAGAAAGAAAACAAAATGAGCACTTCTTCAAACAGACATTCATAAGAAAGTTTTAGTGAATCAAATAGTGCCTATGTTTATATATATAGATTACTTGGTAATACTTATGTTTACATATATTTGGAAGATTCAATCTCACATCACAAACCACTTTTCTTACTCTACCTTTAATGGTAGCCAATTCCAGGCCCTGAGTGTGAGGTATCCATTATGTCAATCCTTATTACGTTTAAATCCAATTGCATCAAAATTCAACCTGATATATAACTGGTTTAACATCTGTGTTGCAATTTGCAAATCTTATCCATGGCTTATAACAATCTCACAGGAAACATTCCCACAAAAGTATGCATTCTCCCCAAAAGTTACAACAACTTAACTTATACATGAAAAATTTGAAAGGCACAATCCTAGCCTGCTTGGGAAACATTTCCACTTTGCATTACATTTCTGTGGTGCACAACCAACATATTCGTATTTCCATTACCCACGATGAACAACAAAATAACACTTGTCATCTATTAAATTCGTAACAGGTGTCGTGTGCACAATTGATATGTTGACAAAAAAAAATGGTCTCATTCAAAAGAGAAGGCCTATCAGCCTAATGATTTCAATACTTAATTGTTAAAATTATGAATTTTTTAAGAATTGTTTATATTTGTATTAAAGATTAATATTTCGTCACACATTAATATTAAACATCAATATTGTTTTATATTTATTAATGGTTACATTAATATTCAGCTTAACAAATCTATATTCGGCTTAATGGGAAAGAAGGTTGCATATAATCTATAGAGAATCTTTTCATTTATAATTGGGTTGGACATAGCATTCCGCTTTGTAGTAAAACAAGAGTATTAGGATTAATTCAAAAAAAAAAAAAATTTGCGTTCATTTTCATGAGTTGAATATTTTGTAAATAAAACCAGTTACTCTCGATTTCCTCCATGGAAATGCTAATGTAGTTGCTCTGGATTTCCTTGGCGCTTTAACGGTGAGTTTGACATAAGTAACACAAAAGAAGAGGAAAAAAAATTATTATTCAAGAAAAATGGAATTAAGGGGAGATTTAACGGTGAGTTTTACATACGTAACACGAACGAAGAGGAAAAAACTTTCTTATTCAAGAAAAATGCAACCACAGAGGGAATTTTAGGAGACCTATCTACTATAAGTTTTTCGCATTCCCATAAAATTTGGGTCGATGATTTTTTGATTTCGTCGTATTGGAGTAGCATCATGGTCATGGAAATATTAGTTAAAAAATTGAGATGCATACATCAATAATCAATTTTTATTACATTTTTCATAAATCACACAAATACGTCACAATATTTATGGGTGAGTCCAACCAATTCTAAATATAAATAGGGAGGTTGAGATATTCTCTCAACGTCCTCCTACAAATCTGAAACTAATTCTAATATGAGTATAGAAGAATTATCTTCCAACACTCCCCATTAATTCTTACGTACATATTATAACACATATTATATGAAAAATTAAACAGAAAAAACAAATGAAAAAATAACTCAAACACGCAGTAGAACACAACTACAAATATTTAACTTATCAGAAAAAATAAGCATAAATTTACAAAATGTCAAGCAGGGAACTCTGTAGCTACAACTGCCTTACAACTACTCGGATTTCATATCCGGACTTCTCTATTCCTCTATCCCAGCTCAATTATATTTATACAGAATTTATGTCAGTTATTGACCCTTCGACACTAAATAGGTTATGGCAGTGATGGCCCTTCAAAACTCAACAAGACATGGTAGTGGCGCGTCTTCAAGTATTAGCAAGTCGTGGCGATGATGGTGAGGCGATGTGCAGTGAGGCAGTGTCAGTGTGTTGTCAGGAGTAATTACTTCCAACACTCCCCCTTAATTACGACTGAAAAATTAACCATGAATTAACATAACTTAAACATGCCTACTCATCTAAGTCTTAGTTAGGCTTACAATGACTCAAAAACTTTGACTTGACATCAACCCTTTAGTTCAATTTCTTTTTCCTTTTCTTCCAAATTTTGTGTCCTTTAAATTGCTTCATCTTTGTCTTTTTTGTGTAGGCTCCAAATTTTAGTTTCTTCATTTGTTGTTGCAACTCGTCCATCGTTAAAGAATTATTTATAATAAAAGCATAAAAAATCATTTCAGGGCGTCCATGGATGTCCTTTAATTCTTCAAAAATATGTTTGTATGTGGATTTTTTCCACATCTCATCTTCTATAGTTTGTTTTTCATCATAAATCTTTTGATTATCAATTTTCTGTAGCAAAAGTTCATAATAAAATTTTATCTCTTCAAGACTCCAATACATGAAAATTTCATTGACATTTTCATTTTAAACATCATCCATGTTGTCTTCAACATTCAATGCTACATCTTCAGGATGTTCTATTAGCCGAGAAAGTTTACCTTTAGTAGACATCATGGCATGGAACTGACCTCAATAGATTAGTATACAAACTTCATCAACACATGGTGTTCCAAGCCATGCTTCAAGGAACTTTATTTCTTCTTAATATTTTGTTGCTTCTTCTCAGTTTCTTCTAACATCTCCATACACAAAATCAATGCCAATTTTATATGAGAAAACATCCACATAACCATATTAGTTTTGTTTATTTCGCTCTGGAATGAGATATTTCTTCTCTTCTTCCTTCTTTGACTTTATCGATGCCTCACAATCTAGATTTTTCAGCGTTTCTTCTGCAAAGAAGTTTTCTTCCACTTGGTTTCCAGGCACAAGTGGGTTTCTGTCGCCGAATAACAATGTATCAATAAGATGTTTTTGTTGCACCATCTGCAACAACTCATCACTAGTGCATTCATCTTCATCAAGTTTAACATAAACAATTTCAATTTCTGGATCCACTAAATCCATTTCCTCGCCACTTGAAACATTATCTATGCCAAAATCAACTCGTGTTTGTAATACACCATGAATATTATGATCCATTTTCAAGTGAAATTCACAAAAATATTCCTCTTTTTATAGATTTTCTACTACATATCCATCTTCAATTTCATCTGCAAACACTCCTTCAACAGGTTGTATGACGCTACAATCTTCGACTTGATTACTCCCCCTTACACAAAATTCTGCTTCCAAGATATTCCATGCTTCCTTGGAAGTTGGTGGGAAGTTGTAGCTTTTTCTATCTTGCACAAAAAATCTCATCCAATCCCTGTTTGATAAAATCCAATACTAAAGCATCACATACTTCATCATATGGGTTATTAGACTGATATTCAATTAAGTCTTTAGCTCAAATAAAAGTTAACATTCTAATAACCCAAAGATCAAAATGTTTACCAGTAAACATAGGTGGTGGTAGCAGATCAAAGATATACCATTCACCCTCGATCTCTTCTCCGTCATCTGCTAAAATTATCAATTCCTAGGCTCCAGCCTAAACTGCAACGATCTTTGCCTCTTCATTTTGATTCCTTTTCCTAATCTTCTTCAGTCTTTCTTTGCGACCCATGACCACAGTATTTCCTTTGGTATTATAGTTGTTTACTTGACTGCATGTGACTATCTTCCATATCGCCCACGAAAAAAAAATGTGATTTTCAATATGCACCCCCGTAATGCACAATATTCACCCAAAACACGATCATGCTTGACATATCACCAAAATAAATTTGCATACAAACAATTTTTTTTGCAAAGCCCATAAATCTCTTTCAATTAAAAGACTTTATGTTCTTATAACCCTCATTCTAATATCCAACCATTAAAAAATCATTTTCATAAACGAGTCTAAAATATTTCTCTCATAAAAAAAACATCATAAAGGGCTTGACACATATATGTATAAGCTCATAAAATATCTCTTCTCCTTTTAAAAACAATTTTATTTCTTGAATTAAAAAACCTTCAAACCTTTGACTTGCGTGGCTACCACTGCCTTCAAACCTTCAATCCACGTATTGCCATGAATTGTTTTAAAATCATTTTCAAACTTGCCAATGCATGAAATTCATGAAGATGTAACCTCAACCAATGGTGGATCCCTCTGCATCAATGTTCCACATACGACAGAAGACAAAAAAACAACAGATCATGAAACCTCCTCAATATGGAGAGTTTCCGTATACAAACTGAAAGGTATTATAATCGGACGTAAAAGAAATTCTCAGCTCTTTCAACACTTAAGAAAAAACTTGTGCAAAGAATATACTCCACACTTTAAAACTCAGAGTAATGAGTGAAAGACCATAATTAGCCCCAAATCACTGCTTTGAGATACCAACTCCTTCATCTGTTGTTGGTATAAAGAAACTCCAGAGGTTTTTGAGAACTTGAAAGACTTGAACGAAAAGTTATTTTTCTTGGATGGTCATGATTTAAAAAAAAAATCTCCAACGGGTCTTCACAAAACAGTTTTTGCGCTAAAATCAAGCTACGTTATAGATATATTACCAATAGGTTCCTTCATTTCATGACAAACCATATCCAAGATGTTGGCTTACAACAACAACTAATCTCGAGCTTCATAGTATGGCAGCTAACCCACCACTTTAGAGTGCAGTCTTTATCTCCAATTTTTTGGCTTAGTTCACTGCGGCAGAGGATTAGATGACTGCAGCTTACTGGCATCAATACTGAATGCCTTCCACGAGAAAGTATTATGGCTCTGATACTAAATGAAAGATTAAATAGAGTAAACAACGAAAAACATAACTCAAACACGCAGTAGAACATAGCTACAGATATTTAACTTATCCGAAAAACTAAGCATAAATTTACAAAATGTCAACCAGGGAACTCTGCAGCTACAATTGCCTTACAAATACTCAGATTTCATATCCAGACTTCTCTATCCTTCTATCCCAGCTCAACTATATTTATACAAAATTTAGGTCGGTTATTTCCCCTTCGACGCTGAAGAGGTTATGGTGGTGATGGCCCTTCGAAACTCAACAAGACATGGTAGTGGCTCTTCTTCGAGTATGAGTAAGTCATGGCGATGATGGTCAGGTGGTGTGCAATGAGGTGGTGTCAGTGTGTTGTAAGGAGTAATTACTTCCAACATTGTATAAGAAAATGATCTTCATCTTACTAGTCATCATCAACAACTCTACCCACTTTGCAATCGTCCGCTCTTTCTCTCTCCACATATTCTAGCTTACCTTACGACTCATCTAAAGTACACCTTCTTCTAACCATCAATAATGAACTTTGCAAGATTAACGATATTGATAACTCCGCTCATCGAGGCTTCCACTCTAAGAGCTAGCAAGTGATGAAACATCTTATGGACCAATCACCATCTGTCGAATATTTCGATTTCGGCTATCCATCAATGGCTAGGTAAATGGTCCAAATATTGAATGTTTTCAAGAGCTAATCTAACAACTTGACCTGCATCACACAAATGGATCTCATACTGTAACGTGTAGTTGACAACATGCCCCATTAACCTATAATAGATTCACATAATCAAATTAGCCATTCGTTATTTCGACACCGAAGAACGTGGAGAATGACTAATGTAATTATTTCACTGTTCATTAATTGGTTCTGCACCAAATACAACATACATCACTGATATTCTACATTGAACTCATCTTCACTACCATAATGTGAGAAGTCCTCAAATTTTTCTTTTGGAAAGTCTTCAATAGTAGCTAAGTTAGCAAATTCTTTTAATTTCCCATTTAAGAGATCCTTGGCACGAGTCTTACACATAGAGACCTGTAATATATTTAGCTCTCTCCTCCCTTCTGGGCCATTCAACTAATAATTTTGGATCTTTAGGAGATGGTTCTTGTCCTTTTACTAAGGCCCCCAAATTTTCATTGATTAAATTGATTTGAACTTTGAATTTCCATTTATAAAAATTTGACCCGTTGAATTTCTCAACCACTATTTCCTCCATTTAAAAAAAAAGAATAAACATTTACTCTATAATTGTTACCCTTTAATACTAGCCTACAAGCAACATGCTAGTCCAAAATATTATGTTCTTTATAATTTTTACTTTTTCATGAGGAATTTGACTGGGAATATTCTCATAATATTGTGGTCATATAAGCCGAATAGCTTCGCCCCTCTCCCACCAAAAAATCTATTCAAAAACAAAAAAACATCTATTAGCACTGAAGTACGAGGATAAAAAAACATAGATAAATTTTATTTGCATGATTGAGGACATTGTTTCTAAAGAAAACAAAGTTATAATTCACACAAGGCTACAACGGATGCTCTTCTCATGCAATCCAAACTTCAATGTGAGATCAAATTCAAATACATTCCTATCATTTTCCCAGGTTCTCCTGAAAGGAGTAAACCCAAAGCTACTAGCTCTCATACCAAGTTAAAAAAAATAGATGCACACACAAAGAAACAATTTATATTAAATTTTCCACAAATCACAAGAATACATCACAATATTTATGGTGCTTATGAGATCCAACCAATTCTAAATATAAATAGGGAGGTTGAGATATTCTCTCAACATCCTCCTACAAATATGCAAGTAATTCTAATATGAGTATGTAAGAATTATCTTCCGACAATATTTCAGAGCTTTTTTTGTGGGTTATTGTTATTTTTGGCTCAATTTCCATTGCATGACATTTCTTGAGCTCTTCCAACCGCCATAGTTCCCATGAATGGGCGAAGAAAAATACAAACTAAAAAATAAATCTAATTTAAATAATTAAACTAACTTTAACTTAAATTAAAATTACAAATAATAATTTAGTATTGACTAATGAAAAATGAAATATGGAGTTTTTCACAATGTTTTAAAAAATAATACCTATAGGTAGGATTAGAGAGAGGAAAAGTAGTTGTATAGTTCTTCGTACACTTACCCTTACAAGCAATTGTTTAAGGTTGTGCTGAGTGGCAAGAAGCACAATCAAAGTTTTCTCCACAATTCTAGACTCCACACAATGAAAACCATTTTCTATCCATGTTTTCTCATAGAAAATGATAAAATTTATTAATAAATCAATTTGATATAGTTATAAAGTTAAATTTGAATTTGATTTGTTCATAGTTGATCTGAAATGACTGTATTAGGTTTTCTGTGCTAAGTGTCTTTTCAATTTAAAAACATGTGCATACTTGTCTCATTAGTTTGCATAAGGATTTAGGATTTTGACCATGATTTGTAGTTGATTTTTACTAAATTAGAAACATGAAATAAGCATAAATAACACTGAAAAACTGTGTAAAATAGAGAAATAATTCACCACATGAAATTTACACAACATGCATGATGAAGCAGTTCACCCCTCTTTGGCTACATCTGTTGGTCCAGCTCCCAATGGCTTGTCCATATTTCATGATGCTTAAAATTTTGGTATTACATGTAGTTACAATGATCTAATGGATATTTTATCTGCACCAATGGCTCCATAATGCTCCAATTAGTCAAAAATCACTCTTCATTCACTTAGAATGGTTGAAATTGGGCCTCCTACACTTTTTTCCCAATTTCACCTAGAAAAGCTCCACGTTAAGTGGAGAACTCCATGTTAAGTGGAGAACTCCACTTAACTGCAGTTAAAAATGGTATAGGCTACCAATTTAGGCAGACCTGCTAACCTTTCCGCTGAAACTGACTGTTGCATTAAATGTTTGCGGTCGGGCATGGCCACATGTGCACCCCAAAATCACGGGTTACATAACCGTCGGCAGAACTTGTGTTTAAACCATGGTTGAATGAGTTGACACCATGGTTGAGTTGTAGGTTTGAGTTTTCAGTAGCGTTGACCACACATTTTGTTGGAGTTAACGTTGCCATGTGATATGCTCCAGGGAACTACTGGCGGGTTGGGATCGTCGGCGGTTCCCAACCCCTAATATGACTTCTAATACAACATAAATATAACCATTCACCTATAGATGTTAAGAACCAAAGTGTAGGGTACTCGGTAAGTCATGTGCGTGCCTGTCGGGAGGTTTGGGGATTGATTCCTGTGGACCCTCACAAAATTTTACTATGCGGTTGTAGGGCCATGTGGTGGCCTTAGGGTTGGCCATGTGGTAGCTTATGATTGGCTCCTACAAACCCGTACAATGAATAGAAAACAGACACTTGTCAAACCACGATTGGCCCGGTGGAAAGGAATATTCCTTTTTTGCTGACTGTACATTCCACCTTGCTGACTGTGCATCCCAGTCAAACTGTCGCAAATTTACCTATTTGGCATTTCGATCATAACACAATATCTTCCTCATACGACATCAGTTTTTTGAACCATTCGTGGTGCTAGAATTAGGAAGGCACGATCTACGCAAACATCCTGGTTTCAACTAATCTTGTAACTTTGAATTTTGAGAAAAATTTATGAACTCATGATAATTCCTCCCCATTGGGAAGGTTTTGGACCCCAAAAGACTTGATTACCTGTTCAGTAGATGAGGGTACAACTCCCTCACCTTTCCAACCTCCATCCATTTTTCCTTGCTTGGTTTAGTGCCTTTGAGCCCAAATCGAAGGTAGTCAACACTTCCTCTCTTTGATGCTCTTATCCTCCTATCAAGAATTGTATCTTCTTTGAGCTCATCCAAAAATTATGGCGAGAAATATTCAATAGAAGGTATTTGAACATCACTTCCTTGATAATCGATCAAAGGTGGCTCATAAAAGCGTAAGTTTTCAACATTAACAACTTAATACATTTGCATGTAAGAAGGAAAGTCAAGTTGGAATGCATTATTACCAACTATTTTTATGATCTTGAAAGAACCATAGCAAATGGGTTTGACCTTTTTACCTTCCCCTTGCATCCTTTCTTTGATAATGTGAAACCATACCTCATATCCCTCTTGAAATTTATGATCAACCCAGTGTTTGTCATGCCTCTCTTTGTATTTTCTTTGACTTTTCTCAAGCTGTTCTTGAACTTGTTGATGTATAATCTGAATTTGATCGATGAAATTTCGAGCCTTATTAATGTCACTATGGCCATCAATTGCAACATCCTTCCCAAAGATGAAGTCTAATGGCGATTTTGGAAAATACCCAAATCATACTTCAAAAGGTGAGGTTTGTGTTGAAGAGTGCTTTGCCCAGTTGTAAGCGTGCTGAATGTAATGCAGTTGTTCATCCCATAACTTAGGATGTTTTCTGCAATATCCTCTCAATAAATGCACAATTTTTTTTTTCACCACCTCGGTTTTTCCATCTGTTTGTGGATGAAAAGCGGTACTCTTTTTCAACTTTGTGTCCATCAATCTCCATAGATTTGAACTTCGAATCCCTGTCACTAACAATATAAGTTGGAAACCCAAAATGAACCCAAACATTTTGAAAATAAACTTCAATAGTTTATTCAGCAGTAATGGTTTTCTTACATGGCATAAGTATACACATTTTACTGAATCTATCCACAACTACATAAAGATAATAATGTTTCTTTCTTGACATAGATAGACCTCCAAAAAATTCCATGGAGACACTCTCCCATGGTCTTGATGGTACCGGTAGTGGCGTGTACAATCCAAGCTTCATATTACTAGGCTTACTTGTTGCACACATATAACAACCTCTTATAAAAAATGACACACTATCTATCATGCGAGGCCAATAAAAATACCTTTGTAGATGCGCCACTGTTTTTCTTACCCCAAAGTGTCCAACAATAAGAGAAGAATGAAATTCTCTCATGACACTTAGCCTCTCTCCTTGTGGAATACATAACTTTCCCAAATGAAACAGAAATTTTTTATGCATGTGATAATCTTTTTCTTCAACTTGATTCCCTTCACTCAAACTAGCATAGACATCTTGAAAATCAATGTCATGTGCATATTATTCTATGTAGCTCTCATGTACAACAGAATAATTTTTGAGTAAAGTAGAAACACTAATGATTGGTCTTGAAAGAATATCTGAAACTTTATTGAATATAACTTTCTTGTACCTTATAACCAAGTGAAATTGTTGAAGAAATCTCATCCACTAGAAATGTCTTGATTGCTACAATTTTGTTTGTGACTGCAAGTACTGTAATGGTTCGTGAACGGTGTATACAATAGTCTCTTTAGCCATCAAGTAGTGTTTCCTGTTCTTGACACTTTGTACCAATGCCTATAGTTCTTTTTCATATGTAGGATAATTAGTCACAACACCATTAAAAGTTTCATAATGAACAACAATAGGCTTACCATGCTGCAAAAGTACTGCGCCCATGGCATAATCACTAGCATCGCTTTGTATCTTGAATGGTTGTCTCAAATTTGGTAATGCAAGGACTCGAGCTCAACTGATCTTGTATTTTAAAGCTGCCAAAGCTTGTTGCTGTTTTCCTTCCCTTTGGAAGCCTTTATTCACACTTGTCATTGCATGCATAGGAGCTACAATGGAAGAGAAGTTTGAAATAAAATTTCTCCAATATTGAGCTACACCTAATAAACTTCTTACCTCAGTAACTGTTTTGGGTGTGGGACGGTTCACAATGGCCTCCACTTTAGAAGGATCAACCCTCAATTATCCTCATCCTATAAGATTTCCCAAATAGACCAAAGAATTCTTTCCAAACTCACAGTTTGACATCTTAAGAAACAATTTCTCTTTCTTCAAAATATCAAACACTCTATTCACATGCAAGGCATGATCTTCTCTTGTTTTGTTGAAAATTAAAATGTCATCTACATACACAATAAAAAATTCATTAAGGAATGGTCTCAAAACATTATCCATAAGTTGCATGAAAGTTGTCGGTGTATTACACAAACCAAAAGGCATAACTAGCCACTCAAAGAGTCCTTTTTTGGTTTTGAATGAAGTTTTCCATATATCACTTCCTGCAATTTTTAATTGATGATATTCACTTCGTAAATCTAACTTAGTGAAAAACTTTGCTTATTTTAGCTGATCAAGCAAATCATCTATTCTTGGGAGTGGGTAACAATTTTTTACCGTAATCTTGTTCAAAGCTCGAAAATATACACACATGGGCCAAGTCCCATCTTTCTTTGGTATCAAGACTATGGGTGAACTGCATGGAGAGGTGCTTGGCCTTATGATTCATTTATCCAACATCTCTTTGATTTTCCTTTTTATTTCAACATTTTCCATTATCAACATGCGATACATACCACTGTTTGGAAGAGGGAAATCTTGCTGCAACTGAATCTCATGTTGAATTTCCCTTTTTGGAGGCAATCCTGTTGGCTCCTGGAACATCTCATGATGTCCATTAACCACATCATATAAATCTGATTTCAACGTAGGATCACATCCTTAAAATGATTCATGATTAATATCAGCTTTAGGCTTAATGATAAGAAGAACAAAATTATTACTTGAATTTACCAGCCTCTTTACCTATCTAGCATTTACCATAGCAATGTTTGTCTTCTTGCAATGTGCTCTAACAATGAATTCCTTGCCATCTTTGAATAAATGATAGTTGTTCTCATGGCAATAGAAGATCACTTTCTTATCATATAAGTAAGGAATCCCTAATATAATACCAGTTATGTCAAGTGAAACCACATATAATTCAACTTTTTCAACAAATCTTGCAATGATTGCAAACCTCAATATACATTTCTTTGAAACTTGTAGATTTTCATCCTTACAAATCCAACCCAATGGATATGTTTTTGGATGTGGTATGGTATCAAGGTTAAGTTTCTTGACCAAATGATCCGAATGTATGCAGGAATGCAACAAAATACACATATAACCATAAATGCAAAGATGCAGGAGAAATAACACTTCATTTCATTAATATCACAGAACTGAAATTTTCTTATAGACAGAATGGAAATAAACAAGCTAGGGCACTGGTAGCTTATCTCTGAGAAGAGATGTGGCGGCTACTGGCCTCTGAACTGAGTTACAATGAGGCTCGAGGGCCTATTTATTATTTAGAAACAATGGAAAACCTTAAGCATCCAAAACCCTAACCCTAGGAGATGAAGCGCCAAAACTATGGGTCCCGTTTGGGTAAATTGGTTTTTCAACTTCTCGGGGACGTAACTTTGGCATACGAACTCTGTTTCATGTGAACCATACCTCGTTAGAAATATCTATCTGAGGAATGCAACTTTTCATGTGAGAAACATTAGTTCATGGACCCATGTTACTCTCGGTTTTCCCAAAAAATGTCATTTAGGGCCTCAAAATGGCTCCAGAAGTTCAGGTCTTGAAAAACTGATAAAAATAGTAAGTTGTGCCAAAACTGAAAAACTGAAAGAGATAATGGTGGGGCCCCAAGTGGAAAAGGAGGGTGGCCACCAATATCCACTTGTATCACCAAATCTTTAGAGATTAAGTTTGCTTTTGACCCACTGTCAAACAATGTGTCAATCTTGGTATGCTTAGATATGACCCTCAAATGAAACAGTTATGTTCTTTCTTCTTCATTTAGAGCATTTATGTGATAGTTTGATGTACTGGTACTGCGTTTAGTTTCAATTTCTTCTCCCTTCATCTTATTCAATCCCATGGTTGTAATTTTAGTTACATCACTTGAATCATATCCTAAATAATATTGAGTTGTAGCAACAGTTTTTTGTTTCCCTTTGTTATTGGGTTTCTTTGGCCTCAATTTAGGATGTAATTTCCAACAATGAGTTTCATCATGGCCTTATTTTGAACAATGTTTACAAGCCACTTTTTCTCCCTCTTTCTTAATAGAAACATTCTTTTTGTTTTTACCTTTTGAGGCCTTTTCCTTGGCTTTACCCTTAAAAGGCTTCTTTCTACCCTCTTCAGAAAAGTTCTTCCATCTAGCTTCTAGATGTGTGGCCTGAACACAAACTTCATCTAGACTGGGGTGGTTAAACATGAGAATAGTATGTTTTAGGTAGCTATGTAAGCCTCCTATGTACTTTAGCAAAGTATCTTGGCTTTGAAAATCCACCCCTAATAAGAGAGCTCTTCTCCTAAATTCTTGGGTGTATTCTTGCACATTTTTTCCCTTTAATTGCCTAAAGTTATGCCAGTTCATGATGGCTTTCTGCATATGAGATAATGGAGAAAATTGTTGTTTAATAGCAGTAATGAAATATCACCATGATAGAATACTCTTACCATGTTTCTTGATTTCCTCCTTTGTCTTGGCTTCCCACCAAACAAGTGCTACATCTTCCATTCTCAAAGAAGGTAATTTAATTTTTGTATCATCATCTTGAAGGTTTTGTATTCTCAAATTGATCAAGTGATCATGTCCAAGTTGAAAAAATTCTCAAAAATGGAATTGCTTAGAATTGGTTACAATCTGAACAACCGGAAAGGCCTCATCCCTGCAATTCTGGTGCCATGAACGGGACTGAAATCCAATGTCGTATGTGAAATTTATGAAGGTTTGAAGTCTCCAATAAACTCCAAAAAATAGTTGACCAAGTTTGACTTTTCAAATTTGGAAAAATTAAAAATAGAATATTCTTTGGAATATTCCCCGCAGGCATACCAAAATCTGATGAGTGGAAAACATATATTGGAGGGAATTTTTACTCTGTTTACACGAACCAGTAGCAGGTCGCCACGTGGCAGGCCCAGAGGCCGCCAAGCGGCCTAGGAGCAGTTTGTCAAAATTTTTATGGAGGGCCGGGGTTTCGAACATCCGTCCTCCCCTGTACAAAGAAAACGCACTACCAGCCCGCCTATGGAAGTTTTTAACCTATTACATTCAAAGGTTATATTTAAATTGTTCGAGTTTTGCATTTGGTGGAGCGAAGGGGCCAACCCCTCCCCACGGGCCCATAGCCCAGAACCAACGGCAGAAAACATAGGGCTAGCCCCCTCGGCATGTGACCAACTCTCTATGACCAGGTGCAAATATTAACTGTCAGAGTAAATGGTTAAATAATCATCCACCGATTATATCATGTGGCCAGCACAATAAACGTTTAGTGCGACCGTTGGAAAAAATTCATGGGAAGCAGTTAAGCCGACGGTTTAAACGCAGAACCAGCCACATGCGCCCATGTGACATTTAATGCTAGCCCAAATAGTTTTGCCAGTTCGGGGCATGTTCCACCAAATCTGGCCTCTGTGCCAAAATTAGCGCACTTAACTGGAGTTCACCCACATTTGGTGGGGTTTTCAAGTGACATTGGGCAGTTTTCTTTGGGAGGTCATAACTTCCTCAATATTGAGCCAAATTGGACAAAATTTTAGTCCATTTTGGGTTTCTTGAGCATTATGGAGTGTTTGGGATAGGTTGTAGAGTGAAAAAAGGTTTTCTTCAGCCATTTTTTCTTTAGGGAAGAGGAAAGAGCCACTAGGGCCATCAGGGAGATGGAGTTTTATTGGGTTGTACTTCATTGTTTGAGGTGAAACAAGAGCCATTTTTAGCTTATTTTTGTCTTTTGAAGTCAAATTCATAGCTTTTTCAGCCTGTTTAGTCATATTTTTCATTGTATAACCATTTTGAGCAACTTGATAGAGCAAGGACATGCCCATTGGGAGCCTTGGACCCGACAAATGTAGCCCACGAGGGGTGAACTGCCTCATCAGTTTGTTGTGTTATGCTATGGTGAATTTTTCTTGCTGTGTATTTCTGATATAATATGTTAAACAATCAACTTAATTAGAATTTCCTCACACAAAAACTTAGAAACGATTACCTAAAATACTTTTTTTAACTTTCAAGACATGGAGAATACTTTGCACACTAAATTAAATGGAAATGGATACTTTTCGTAGCATTACAATTAGTTCCATTTTCAGATCAGATGGTATCAGAGCTCAAGATTTGAGCATTAGGAGCTAGAGTTTTACTCTGCATTTTTTCTTGTGCAAAGATATAGTTTATTGTTTGCAAGTTTTGATGCTTACTAGGCTTAAACTCAAGAGAGGTGAAGGACACTTGGTTAGAGCACAAAGTAATCCTCAACCAAGAAGGGCCAGAGAGCCACCTCCAAGAGCCATAGAAACAGCCTCAAGCATGTCTTCAAGAGAAGAATAAGCTCCTGAAGACATTGATCCCAAAGAAGAGGAACGAGTGTTCCGAAAGGCTTTCTTGGACATGACGAAGATGGTGAGGATAATCTACCAAGAAAGGAATGATAGGCTTGTTGGAGAAGGGTATAAACACCAGAAATAAGGAGAGGGTTCTTTAGGAGGAAAGGAAAGTGATGAGAAGTCAAAGAAAGGACATGGAGGTAATGGTGATCCACCATCTCCATCTTCATCCTCTTCCTCTACATCGTCATCCTCTACTTTGGTGAATCAATCTCACAAGTCTAAAACTACTGGTAAAAGTCCATTTTTAAAGCTTGATGTTAAATTTGAGTTCCCTATGTTTAATGGTGAGGTCAATGCATAGAAACTTGAAAATTGGATAAGACAGTTGGAAGTTTATTTGAGGATACAAAACCTTCATGACGATGACACCAAGATTCAGTTAGCCTCTTTAAGAATGGAAGGAGCAACATTGGTATGGTGGGACGCCAAGACCAAGAATAAAATTAAAAAACATGGTAAGATCACTTTATCATGGGCTGAATTTATTTCCGCAATTAAGCAACAATTTTATCCATTAGCTCATTTAAAAAAGGATATCATGAATTGGAAAAGTTTTAGACAACTTAAGGGACAAAGTGTTCAAGAATACACTCAAGAGTTTAGACGAAGGGCTTTATTACTGATCCAGATCTATGCAGGAATGCAATAGAATACAGAAATAACCATAAACATAGAAATACAATAGAAATAAGGCTTCATTTCATTAATATAAAATCATAGAAATATTATTACAAACATGATGGAAATAAAATAGCTAGGGTGCTGGTAGCGAATCTCTGAGAAGAGATGTGGTGGCTACAGACCTCTCAACTATGTTACAATGAGGCTCGAGGGTCTATTTATTATGGAGAAACAATGGAGAACTTTAAACATCCAAAAACCTAACCCTAGGAGATGAAGTGCCAAAAATATGGGCCCCGTTTGGGTAAATCAGTGTTTCAACTTCCTAGGGACATAACTTCGGCATACTATCTCCGTTTGGGGCTTCAAAATGGCTCTGGAAGTTTAGGACTAGAAAAAATGCTAAAAATATTAAGTTGTGAAAAAAATGAAAGAGATAATGGTGGGGCCCCAAGTGGAATAGGTGGGTGGCCACCAATATCCACCTGGATCATTCCTCCCCCCTTAGGAAGCAATGGTCCCCATTGCATTGAGTTCCTCCATGAGATGAGAAAACTTCTGTTGAACTTGGTCCTTGGTGAACCACTTTCCTTGGTGTAGGAGTTGGCCAGCTTTGACAACCCGATACAGTTGGATTTCTGTCGGCGAGTGTTCTTGATTTTCATGTTCATGATACAGTCTGTGGTTTCCTGTTACATGCCGTCTAGGTTTAACTCTTTTGGTGTGAGTTCTTCTACAATGTCAAAGGTGTCCAATAGAGGTGGGAAGTAGGGATGAAGGCGGTCTACATTGAATACTGGGTGCAAACCAAGGAATGGTGGAATATTGAGCTCGAAGGAATTATTCCCTACAACCTTGGTGATGGTGTACGAACCATATCGGAGTGGGCGAATCTTATGGTGGGGTCCAATAAGGCGCTCCTTCTGCAAATTTAGCCATACTTTTTCGCCCACCTGGAAGTTGTGTGGCACCCAATGTTGATCATGTCATTTATTGTACTTAGCATTGGATCTGTCCAATATGTCATGAAACAGTTGGAAAATGTGGTGAATGCGCTCTATTAAGTTGTTTTCTTTGTCAGCTTCAGACTGGACATGAGCCGAATCAGCCCGAGTAGCTGCAAATGGCATGGCTACGTCAATGGGACATAGTGGCTGGAATCCCAAGCCCACCTAAAAGTGGTTGTGGTCGGTTGAGCTTTGGAGAGCCCAGTTATAACTATGTTGTACATAGGGAAGGCTCTCATATCATGTGTGTGGATGCTTTGAATTGTACATGCGCAGAATGTGTACAATCATCCTGTTGACGACCTCTGTCTGGCCATCACTTTGGGGATGGAAAGCTGTGGACTTAGTGAGCTTGGTGTCCAACATTGACTAGAGGCTAGACCAAAATGTGTTGAGGAACCTGTTGTCGCCATATGATATGATAGACTGTGGGATCCAAAAGTGCACCCACACTCGTTCAAAGAAGAGTTTAGCAGTGGCTTCTGCTGTGATATTCTTCTTGCAGGCTGCCATAATGGCCATCTTTGAGAATCTGTCGATGACCACGAAAACACAGTCATTTCCATGCTTATTAGAAGGAAGGCCTGACATGTAATCCATGGATATGGATTCCCAAGGTTGAATAGGGGTAGGTAGTGGAGTATAGAGCCCTTGCTTCTTGATGGACAGTTTGGCAATGGCGCAAGCAATGCACGATCTGATGTACTTCCCAACATACTGTCGAAGGTTCGGCCAATATAAATACTTCTGCAGTAATGCCACTGTTTTCTTGACCCCAAAATTTCCAGCGACTCGACTGTAGTGCGCTTCCCATATCATCTTGGCACGCTTGCTTGAAGGAACACAAAGGTGTCCCAGGTGACATAATAGTGCATATTGGAAGTGAAAATTTGGAACTTGCATACCCCCCAAGAGTGCCTTTTATGTGTAGTTGAATTCTGGATCGCTCTTGTAGAGAAGCGGCCAATCAGAAGTCTCATGCCCACAAGAGTTGAGAATGGTGGTTATGGCCACAATCGGTGGTTGGTTAAGGCAATCTGCAACATTATTGGTGCTACCGTTATTGTACTTGATGTTCAAATGAAATATTTGTAGATATGTGGACCACTTCTGATGGCGAACATTTTGTAACTTCCCTTGTGTCTGTATGAACTACAGGGGTCGGTGGTCTGTGTGGATGATTGTCTCCTTCCCCAAAATGTAATGCTTCCATTGTTGAAAAGCTTGCACAATGGAATACATTTATTTGTCCTAAGTGGGATACTTTCGAACTGTGCCAGACAATGTCTCACTGTGATATGCCACTAGATGCCCCTGTTGAGTAAGAATTGCCCCAATAGCATAGTCAGAGGCATCTGTCTCAATCTCAAATGGTTGTTGCAAGTATGGTAATGTGAGCACTGGGGTAGAACAGAGGTGATGTTTCAATTCTACAAACACCTTATGTTAAGATTCCGACCAACAGAATTTTGCTTTCGCTCCTCCCTTGGTGACTTGACTCAAGGGCGAAGTGGTATGAGAGAATCCCAACACGAACTTGCAGTAGAAATTAGCAAGACTGAGAAAGCTGTGAAGCTCTGTTAGGGTGGTTAGGGTTGACCAATCTTGAATGACTTGGATCTTGGTTGGATCCACATGCACCCCCCTTTCATCAATAACGTATCCCAGATATTGAACCTGGGTCATGCCAAAAGTGCACTTCTCTAAACTAGCACACAACTTGTGTTGCCGCAGTGTTTGGAGGACTTCTCGAATGTGGTGGAGGTGCTCTTCCCAAGTCTGGCTGAAGATCAGAATTTCATCCAAGTATACCACTACAAATGAGTTGGTGAATGGATGCAAGATGTCATCCATCAACCTCATGAAGGTTGTGGGAGCATTTGTCAATCTGAAAGGCATGACGAGCCATTCGAAAAGGCCCTCCTTGGCTTTGAAGGCAGTCTTCCACACATCAGAGGGTTCGATTGGTACCTGATGATACCCAGACTTCAAGTCGATCTTGCTAAAATATTTTTCCCCTTTGATTTGGTCCATAAGGTCATCAATCCATGGGATCGGCTATCTATTCCGGACAGTGATCTTGTTTAGCACCCGATAATCAATGCAGAGTCTCCAAGTCCCATCCTTCTTCTATACCAACATGATTGAGCTCCCACAGGGTGATGAACTTGGGCAGATGTGACCTTTCTACAACAACTCCTGAATCTACCTCTTGATTTCATCATTCTCCAAAACTGAGCACCTATAGATCGGTCTATTGGGTAGTGGCGCACCTGGGGTCAGTTCAATGGGGTGCTTGACCTGATAGTGTAGAGGCACCCCTATGGGTGAGGTGAAGATTTCCCCGTACTCCTCCACAACCTTGTCCATTTGTTGTTGTCATGCAGAGGAACCATGTCTGGAGGTTGCGGCCACAGTCTTCTTCTTGCCCTGGGGGCGGATCATCAGGAAAAAAAAATTCTTGGTTTTGGAAATGAGCTTACTGCATTATTTTGTAGTAACCAAAGAAATAGTGGGAGGCGGTGGTACCTTTGTTATCCTGTACAATTTATTTCCCAAAGTAACAATAACAACGCGAGGCCGGGACTCATACACAGCATGTCGCTTCCACAAGTATGGTTGACCTAATAATACATCAGAAACATCAATAGGAGCAATGTCACACAATACCTCATCCATGAAGGGCTTGATACTAGAGGGAAGGTGACATTGCTGGATGACGCGGAGATCCCGTCCCTGGTGAAGCCACCCGATGGTGTATGGTTGTGGGTGTGCTATGGTCGGCAAGCCCAAATGCTTCACGACATCTGCTGAAATGAGGTTCCTTTGGCTCCCATCTTTGACAATGAACCTTAGCAGGGAACCCTTTACCCACATCTGGGAGTGGAAGAGACGCTCTGTCTCCTCTGGATCTTTTGGTTCCTCCTTTTGGATCTTCGTAGTGGAAACAATGGTGTTGGGCTCCACATCAATAATCTTCTTCCATTTTTCATTCACCTTGTAAGGTTCTGATTCAAATTCAGAGCATGCATATGATTCAGAAGCCCTCATTTCGGCCACTAGCGACTGCTTGGCCTGACACTCACTTGTATTGTGAGTGGAGCTCTTATGGAAATCACACCACTTTCCTGTGTCCTTCTTTGACTTCGTGGTGTTTTTCTTTGCTTGTGTATTTGATAGGTTGTCTTGGGCTGCCATGCCTTGGATTTTTCCTTTGTTCTGCGGTTTGGGGGCACCTTTCCCTTGCTTTTGATTCACAGATCCAAAGTCTCGCTTATTCTGTTTGAATTTCTGCTCAATCTTGGCAGCATACCAGTATGTCGTACCAAGCGAGGAGATGTCGAGGAACTCAATTTCCTCCTCAATGTATATGTGCAGACAACCGCGATACTTTAGCACCAAATGTTTCTCTAAATCTTTGATACCCAACTTTGTGCGTAGGGTATGGAACAGATTCATTAGCTCATGCACATATTGATCCTTTTGTTGCCACATCATGATCCATTGTATGTACTTGTCCTCATAGCTCCCCACAGGATAGTATTGTTCCTTGATGACATCTCGGAATGAATTCCAAGTGGGTATGGCTAAGAACAGAGAGGGTTATGTCTTGTCCTTTTTCCCACAGTAGGTTTCCCACCAGTCCTTGACATGGGGGGTAGCTTTGAGGAGTGAAAAAATAATATTCTCCCGGTCGGAAAAGTCATGAACAGAGAAATATCCTTCTAATAGATTCAACCATCTATTTACGACATCTGCATCTATTTGACCCTCAAATATGGGAATGTCAAAGTTTACTTGTACCTTAAAGGGAGTCACGCCTCTAGAGTGGCTGCTGGATGCAGATGCGCCGCCAATGGGTAGTCGTTGAAGGATCTGGGAAAAGTTATCCATCATCGTGTTCCTTCATTTTTGAAGGGCCTCCTTGAGCAATATTTTGATAAGATCTCCTGCTCCCTCATCTTTCTTTTCGTCCCCCATGGGCATCCGTCGGGGTTTGTGAGGCTAATCTTGAAAAGGTTCCACTAGATCAATCCCTAACTCCTTATACCTCGACCTCATTGGGAACATGCAAAGAAGGTTCGAGAAAAAGAAGACCGCTCTGATACCACTAATCTGGATTTATGCAGGAACGCAAAAAAATACAGAAATAACCATAAACATAAAAATACAGCGGAAATAAGGCTTCATTTCATTAATATCAAATCACAGAAATATGCTTAAAAACATGATGGAAATAAAATAGCTAGGGTGTTGGTACCGAATATTTGAGAAGAGATGTGGCGGCTACAGACCTCTCAACTATGTTACAATGAGGCTTGAGGGCATATTTATTATGGAGAAACAATGGTGAACTCTAAACATCCAAAAACCTAACCCTAGGAGATGAAGAGCCAAAAATATGGGCCCTGTTTGGGTAAATCAGTGTTTCAACTTCCTGAGGACGTAAATTTGGCATACTATCTCTGTTTGGGCTTCAAAATGGCTCCGGAAGTTCAGGACCCAAAAAATGCTAAAAATAGTAAGTTGTGAAAAAACTGAAAGAGACAATGGTGGGGTCCCAAGTGGAATAGGCAGGTGGCCACCAATATCCACCTGGATCAATTACTTGGAATTGATTTGCATAGCCAAGAAACTTTGCTGAAATATATAGGTGGTTTACACAGCTATCTTATACATACTATCCTTATGTTCAATCCTACTAGTCTAGACGACGTTTGTGTACAAGCCACACATTTAGAGGCTAGAGGTAAACAATCTTTCGATGGGAATGAGGGTAGTGAATTTAAAGGCAAAGGTAGAAAAATAAATGAAAATTCTAGGAAAGAAAAAGGGAAATTATTTTGTAAAAAATTTTCCAAAACAAGGCACGATGAAGACCATTGCTGGAAACTTCATCCAGAGCTCAAACCAGAAAAATTTAAAACCAAAGATAAGGCTAAAGAAAAGGGAAAAATGGTTGCAACTGCTGAACAAGACTTAGGGTCTAAATCAGGAGATGAAACTAAAAGCATAGCCATGGTACTAAAGAACATAAAGGGGAAAGAGATTTCCCAGAAACAAATCCCAGTTCTAGCACTTTAAACTGTCACATAGAAGCTCCGAATGAAGAGAGGAGGATAGAGCTTTTTCATGTGAGGATAATCTCAAAGCACACAAATATAGACACACTATTTGATAGTGGGTCACAAGTGAATCTAATCTCAGAAGACTTAGTCAAGAAGCTGAAACTTGAGACCATTCCACATCCAAATGCATATCCACTTGGATGGATTTGCAAGGATGCTAATTTACAAGCTTCAAGGAAGTGTGTGTTGCGCTTCGCCATAACAACTCATTATGTTGACTTGGTTGAATTAGATGAGGTACCACTTGGCATTACAGGTGTGATGTTGGGTAGTCCATACTTATATGACATAAAAGTGATCTTCCATCGCCATGAGAACAGGTATCATCTATTCAAGGATGGCAAGGAGTTTATTGTGAGAGCACATCGGAAGAAGCTAGAATCTTCTTTACTGAATGTAAGGCAATTGAAAAGGCTTGTCAATTGAAGTAAAAATCTGAATTTATTGATTATTAAGCAAAAAAAATTGTACATAATCCTTTTCATATTATTTCTGATATAAATGATGATATGTTTCAGTCTGAAAGCAGGTCATCTTTTGAAGAAGATGACAAGATGTTGCAGAAAGTGTCTTTGGTGTCGATCGGTGCAGAGAACAAAGTGTCGATGAAAAGTGGTGCAAGAATCCAAGAAAGGGAAAAGCATGCAAGCAAAGAGGACACAAATTTTAGCATGGATCGTTGCTGGTTTTAGAATGGCAGATTGGTATGGCGAGAAAACTTGGTCGGGAATTGACACAAGTACATGGCTTAATCGGTAAAAATTCGCCATAAGGACAGTTGGGAAGGTGAATCTCAATTTCAGTTTCCTTTGAAGGTAGACCATTGTAGGAACGATATGATTTCTACAAATTTTAGTTGTTGTTCTGCAAATTTCAAAAATTTGCATCATGACATAGTCAAGGTTAGCAACAGTCAGTCAACAGATTCAAGGAAGAATTTATCTTCTTATGAGATGCTCAATTTGATGAAGTCAGGAATATTTCAGTGGTTCAAAGCTGGAAGAGTGGAGAATCAGTCTCCTCATCTTCAATTTCTGTAATTCAGAGAGCTTTTTGGGTCCAAAAGCTTCCCATTTGGGAGGTGTGATCAGGTGATCATGTCCAAGTTGAAAAAATGCTCAAAAACGAAACTGCTCAGAATTGGTTTCAATCTGAACGACCGGAAAGTCCTCATTGTTGTGATTCTTGTGCCATGAACGGGACTCAAATCCGACATTGTATGTGAAATTTATGAAGGTTTGAAGTCTCTAGTAAACTTCAAAAAACAATTGACCAAGTTTGACTTTTCAAATTTGGAAAAATTAAAAAGAGAATATTCTTTGGAATATTCCAAAGAATATTCCCTGCAGGCGTACCAGAATCCGACAAGTGGAAAACATATATTGGAGGGTAGTTTGACTACGTTTACGTGGACCAATAGTAGGTCACCGTGTGGCAGGCCCAGAGGCTGCCACATGGCCTAGGAGCAGTCGGTCAAAATTTTTATGGAGAGCTGGGGTTTCGAACACCTGACCTCCCCTGTATAAAGACAATTTCCTACGGGCCCGACTGTGGAAGTTATTAACCTATTACATTCAAAGGTTATATTTAAACTGTTTGAGTTTTTCATTTGGTGGAGCGGAGGGGCTAGCCCCTCCCCATAGGCCCATAGCCCCGAACCAACGACGAAAAACATAGGGCTAGCCCCCTTGGCATCCGACCAACTCTATGCGACCAGGTGTGAATATTAACCATCAGAGTAAATGGTTAGATAACTGTTTGCCAATGATTTCATGTGGCCAGGACAATAAAGGTTTAATTCGACCGTTGGGAAAAAGTCATGGGAAGCGGTTAAGCTGGCAGTTTAAACGTAGAACCGGTCACATGCGCCCATGTGAGATTTAATGCCAGCCCAAACAGTTCCACCAGTTTGGGCATTTTCTATCAAATCCGGCCTTTGTGCCAAAATTAGCGTGCTTAACTGGAGTTCACCCATATTTGGTGGGGTTTTCAAGTGACATTGGGCAATTTTCTTTAGGAGGTCATAACTTCCTCAATATTGAGCCAAATTGGATGAAATTTTAGCCAATTTTGGATTTCTTGAGCATTATAGAGTGTTTGGGATAGGTTTCAGAGTGAACAGAGGTGTTCTTCATACATTTTTGCTTCAGGTAAGAGGAAAGATCCACTAGGGCCATCAGGGAGATGGAGTTGTATTGGGTTCTACTTCATTGTTTGAGGTGAAAAAAAAGCCATTTTTAGCTCATTTCTATCTTGTGAAGTCAAATTCACAGCTTTTTTTTCCTGTTTAGGCACATTTTTCACTGTATAACCATTTTGAGCAACTTAATAGAGTAAGGACATGCCCATTGGGAGCCTTGGACTCAACAGATGTAGCCCAGGAGGGGTGAAATACCTCATTAGTTTGCTGTGTTATGCTATGGTAAATTTTTCTTGCTGTGTATTTCTGATATAATATGTTAAATAGTAAAATCAATTAACATTTCCTCACACAAAATATCAAAAACGATTACCCAAAATACTTTGTTTAACTTGCAAGACATGGAGAATACTTTGCACACTAAATTAAACGGAAATGGATACTTTGCATAGCATTACAAATAGTTCCATTTTCAGATCACAAATAGACCTCCAATTGTCTAATCCAATTATCTAGCTTCTCTACATTTACTTCACCATTAAAAATTTGCAATTCAAACTTAACATCAAGTTTTAAAAAGGATTTTTGCCATTGCTTTTGGAATTGTGTGGTTGATGTACTAAAGAAGAAGTACAAGATGATGATGATGAGGGTGAGGATGATGGCTCTCCATTGCCTTTGTTTCCTCCATTTCCCTTATTTGACTTATCTTCATCATGTTGACCTCCTAAAGGTCCTTTTCCTTCCTTTTGAATTTTAGATCCTTCTCGTTCTAGTCTCTCATTCCTTTCTTGATAAAGGATTCTAACCATCTCAGTGATGTCAATGAATTCTTTCCTGAACACTCATTCTTCCTCTTTAGGGTCAACATCTTCATGGATTTATCCTTCCTCATGAGGCATGCTTAATGGAGCTTCTGCTTCTTTAGGAGGTGAACTAGGTGGTGGAGATTGTGGCAATCTTGCTCTCCTTTGCTTTGGCTCCTTTTGAGACCCTTCTGCTTCCACCAATTTGCCTTCTCCTCTTTTGAGCTTGAGCCTTATAAGCATCTAAAACTTGCAAATAGTTAAACAATTCTTTGCACTAAACAACACCAGAGAATAAAATCTAGCTATCATACCAATCTGATCTAAAATGATTGTATTAGTTTTGTTGTGCTAAGTGTCCTTTCGGTTTAAAAACATGTGCATACTTGTCTCATTAGTTTGCACAAGGATTTAGGATTTTGAGCATGATTTGTAGTTGATTTTTAGTGAATTAGAAGAATGAAATAAGAAAAAATAACACTGAACAACAATGTAAAATAGAGAAATGAGTCACCACATAAAATTTACACAGCATAAACGATGAAGCAGTTCACCCCTCCTGGGCTACATCTGCTAGTCCAAGTCCCAATGGCTTGTCCATCTTTCATTATGCTCAAAATTTTTCTATTACATGTAGTTACAGTGCTCTATTGGATGTTTTCTCTGCACCAATGGCTCCAGAATGATCCAATTAGTAAAAAATGACTCTTCATTCACTCAGAATGGTCGAAAATTGGGCCTTCTACACTTTTACCTAGTTTCACCTAGGAAAGCTCCACTAAAAATGGAGAACTCCACTTAAATGGATTTGAAAATGGCATAGGCCACCAATTTAGGTGCGCTCGCTAACCTTTCCACCGAATTTGACTGCTGCATTAAATGTTTTTGGTTGGGGGTGGCCACATGCGCACCCACAAACCGCGGGTTACATAATCGTCGGAGAAACTTATGTTTAAACTATGGTTGAATGAGTTGACACTGTGGTTGAGTTGCGGGTTTGTGCTATAATTAGAGCTAACCGCATGTTTTGTTGGAGTTAACGTTTCCATGTGATATGCTCCAGGGAATCACTGGTGGGTTGGAATCGCCGACAGTTCCCAACCCCCAATATGACTTTTAATACAACATAAATATGACCCTTCACCCATAGATCTTAAGAACCAAAGCGTAGGGAAGTTGGTAAGTCGTGTGTGTGCCCGACGATAGGTCTGGCGGTCAATTCCTACAGACCCTCACAAAATTTTATTATGCAGTTGGAGGACCACGTGGCAGCCTCAGGGATGGCCACGTTGCAGCTTCTAATTGGCTCCTCCAAACCCTTACAACCAATAGAAAACGAGCACTTATCAAACCACGATCAGCCCGTTGGAAAGGAATATTTCGAGGAATATTCCTTTTTTTCTGACTGTACATTCCACCTTGCTGACTATGCATCCTAGTCAAACCTGGTCAAACTGTTGCAAATTTACATGTTTGGCATTTCAATCAGAACGCCATATCTTCCTCATACGACATCGGTTTTTTTGAACCGTTTGAGGCGCCAGAATCAAGAAGAAGAGATCTACGCAACCATCATAGTTTCAACCCAATCCTACAACTTTAAATTTTGAGCAAAATTTATGAACTCCTAATTAATAGTCCATGTTTCATTGTGTGGAGCTTTCACTATGTGGATGGAATTTTCTCAGTAAAATGAAATATCTGCATAATAAAACATTAGTCTCTACAACTTTGGCTTCCCTCAATACATTCATTAAATTATTGTTCTCACAAAGACAATGTATATTCTCCACGTGCACCTTTACAAGTTAAATATTTAATTATTAAATAAATATTTACAACTTTGAGAGGTTTTTATATATGTGCACAGGGAATATGTATATATAGTCTAACATGAGTTCTTTATATTCTTATTTTCTTTAAATTGATTTAATTTATACTTATGATTTTTAGCTTTATAGTTTTTTAACGGGATCTTTCACTGTGTGGAGCCCAAGGTATCTGCTTTTGTAGGATGAAATCTTTCATGATAAGCTCCCCACAATGAAAATTATGCATAAGGAAACTCTACATAAGGATGTTTTGCAAAATGAAACATTGATCGCTACCACCCTAATTTCCCTACATACATTCATACATGACACTGTATTTTCTTTCATAATAATATTAATTTTTTTTAGCAATAGATAAAATTTATTATTAAATAAATTTGATTTGATCATAAAATTTTATTGATTTAATTTATATTTATTTTTTTAAGGTTTATAGTTTTCTAATGAAAGTTTTTGTTGTGGGTAGGAACTCGAAGCTTGATCCTTGCAACTCTCACTTCCCTTCGTGCATTCATTAAATGATTATATTTTTAAGGTTTATAGTTTTCTAATGAAAGTTTTTGTTGTGGGTAGGAACTCGAAGCTTGATCCTTGCAACTCTCACTTCCCTTCGTGCATTCATTAAATGATTATGGTCCCAAAAACAAATTGTATTCTCTTTACAGTTTTTCAAGTTAAATATTTAATTATTAAATAAATATTGAAAACTTTGATAGGTTTTTATATATGCCCAAAGGGAATATGTATATACAAATTCTAGCACTAGTTCTTTAAATTATCATTTTCTAGCAGGAGTTCTTTAAATTCTTATTTTCTTTAAAAAAGAAAATGTACAGGTCCATAACTAAATTAATTACAAAGACTAATTTAGCATTGACCATTGCAAAATGAAATATGGAGTTTTTCACAATACTTTGAAAATAAAACATATAGTTTAATGTGTTATGAGATCATGCTTTTAACATCAACAAAATTATTTATTGTAGCAAAATTCTTTGTTGTTTTTAGAAATTGATAGAATTTATTATTAATTAAATTTGATTTGTTCATAGTCCTTATTTCATTGTTAGAAAATTTCCTTGTGCAGGGCATTCAGTATGTAGAGGAAGATACTTCTACAAAATGAAAGCTTTCATGATAAGGCTCCCTTAAGGAAGCTCTGAAACATTAATCAATACAACCCTAGCTTCCCTTGATGCATTCATAAATGACACTAAATTTTCTTTCATAATAATATTAATTGTTTTTAGCAATTGATAAACTTTAATATTTAATAAATTTGATTTGTTCATAAACTTAAATTAATATAATTTATATTTATTATTTTTAGACTTATAGTTTTTTAATGGAAGCTTTCATTATGTAGAGAATAAAATTTATTGTTAAATAAATTTGATTTGACCATAGTTTTCTAAGTAGAGCTATCCTTGTGCTAGGGAAGCTTCCTTTGCATAATGAAATATTTAATTACAGTTTTTGTACAACGAAATTTTCACACAAGAGAAATTTACACAATGAAACATTGATCGCTAGCTTTCCTGCATGCATTCATAAATGACACTGAATTTTCTTTCATAATAATATTTTTTTATTATTATCAATTAATAGAAAAATTTGTTAAATAAATTTGATTTGGTCATAAAGTCAACTTAATTTAATTTATATTTGTGATTTTTAGGCTTATATTTTTTTAATGAAATCTTTTATTATGCATAGGAAGCTTCCACTACATAATGAAATATTTCATTGAAAGCTCCATGGAGTGAAATTCTTCAAATTAAAACAGAGATAAGTTTCCTCCGCTCAATGAAACATTCATCCCTGCAACTATGGCTTCCTTGCCCTTTACCTGATTTCTAAACTTTTTGATTCTGAAACCCTCAACGTGATAAAAATCTTCCTCTTATCAACCTTCTTTCCTTACAAATGAACCATTTATGAAAAAAATTAAGCTACTACAATGGGTTCATCTCTTTCTTTGATTGTGGCTAACATCTTTATGAAACAGGTTGAGGCTAAAGCTTTGGAAAATTTCCATCTAAAGCCTAACTGTTGGTTCATGTCTGTCGATAATACATTTGTCATTTGGAAATAAGGTATAATTGCACTTGATTCATTTCTGTCCCATCTCAAAAACATTTCCCATCATATCTAATTCACCATGGAAATTGAATCCAATAACTCTCTTTCATTCCTACATGTCCTTGTCACCCGGCTTCCTAATGACTCCCTCACACATCAAGTTTACAAAAAAAAAGACCCACCATTGATCATTATATTTAGGTCCATTCTCACCATAAACCTTCCAAATTCATTCCCTCTAAAAAAATCCCACTTATTCCAAGCTCTTAGAACCAATGGTTATTCCTCTTTTCATATCAATAAAGCATTTAGGAGCATCTTTAATCCAAAATAAATTAACCCTCCTTCCTCTCCTCAAGGCCAAGTTTCTCTACCTTACATAAAAGGGAACACTAATCTCATAACATTTTTTTTGTTTAAAAAAAAGTTAAAATCATTTCGAAACCCCATAAAACTTTGAATAAAATGTTTCAGTCATCCAAAGATAAGTCTGATCCCAATAACTCTAACCTCATGTGGAATTTGGGGTTTTACCAAATCCTTTTTTCATGTGGAAAATCATACTTTGGCCAAACTCGATGTCTCATAAAATTTAGCGTTAAGGAGAATATTTTCGATACCATTCATCTTTGGGGATCAAATTCAGTCATATCTAAGCTCTCTTTTAACTCGAAAAATCTAATCTGTTTGATTAAACCAAAATCCTCGCCTCTATTCCTTTTTATAATTCCATAATCATTAGAAAGGCCCTTGAAATAGAGAAACACTGTGAAAACTTTGATCGAGAGGGAGAATCATTAGCTAACATTTTTTGCATCCTTATATTTAAACGAGTATCTTTAATGCGAATTTTTGATAAGTTTTCCGATTTAGTTTTATGATCAAATTTGTCTAAAATCCAGCGGGAATACATTGAAATCATAAGTTTGATGGGTAAACCCTAAATAATCGAAGTGCCCTATGGGTTTTTCTGGGTGTTGAATCCATATATGCAGTCAAAAAACCAGTTTAAATAACAAAATTCAAGGTTTCACCTCAAATTTCGCTGTCGGATCCTGACCAAAAAATTGACTAGAAACTCCAAAAAGTCGTATTAAAGACAACTCCTTAAAAATGGAGTAGTCTTTCAGTGCAACTTTTTAGATTTTCCGGCAGATTTCTTGCTAGAATATGGTGAAAGGATTTGTTGTCAAATCTTGATGTGTTGTTTACACTAGTTTTTTTACTGCATATATGGATTTAGCACTCTCAAAAACCCTTGGGAAACTTTGATTGTGAAGAGTTCACCCATCAAACTTGTGATTTCAATGAATCCCTGTCAAATTATAGAAAAATTAGATAAAAAAATAGACCAAAAAATGTTTCGAAATTTTTCACTTAAAACTACTCTTGTTATAATAAATTATTTTAATTAAATAATAATAATATAAATATATTGTTTCCTAATCCAAAACCATTTCCAAATTATTTAACATTTAAATTTTATTGATATTTTCTAATTTTATACTTATTATGCTTCTTTTTAATAAATTAATTGATCATATACTTTTATCCTTTCCATTATCCTTTTGAGTTTTCAAAAATCCCATGCCATTTATCTCTTTTACTTCTCTTTTACTTTTATTTAATAATTTATTGATTTACTTAAATCTTTCCGCTCCCTCTTAACGATTATTTATATATTTTATTTTCTTTTATTTAATCTATTAACTTAATTATTTCTCTTAACCATTATTTTCATATTTTATTCAATTTATTATTTTGACCATTTCTATTAACATCTAATTGTATAATTTAATATTATTATGATCTTTGAACGACTAGTTTCATTATTTTTAATATTTTTTTTTTTTTTCTACTTTAGACTAATCCTACACCCACGGGTTTTGAACCGGTGACCTTGCAGAAGGGAGTGCCTTAACAGTGCACCCCATCACCAACTGCTCTACGCCTCGTGGGCTTCATAAAAGGTAGTGGGCTTGGCCCGGTTTAGACTAACTACTCGCACGACGAGCTACGACCTTGCTCGGGATCGAACACAAGACCGGTCCGTCATTACGAGGCCGACTTTACCACTACGCCGCCTCCACGACCTTCATTATTTTTAATATTATTCATTAACAACTCTTTTAATGATTTGAATATTATTATTTAATGATTATTTTAATTATTTTAATAATTATTTTAATAGATAATTCAAAAAAAAATTTATTAAAAACTTCACAACTTTCGTACAGTTTGATTTGAAATTTCTCTCAATAAATAAATTTTATTTGGTGAGAAAATTAAATTAATTTAATTTATATTTATGACTTTTAGATTTATAGTTTTCAATGAAAATTTATTATTAAATAAATTTAGTTTGGTTATAAAATTAATTTAATTTATATTTGTGATTTTTTGCAAAAAAATACAATTGATTTTGTCTATAAAGTATTTCTTTTTAATTTATATTTATGATATATAGTTTTATAGTTTTTAAAGCTATTGTATGGCTGAAGTTTCCTCTACATAATGAAAGCTCTATAAAAGGAAGCTCCACACAATGCAACATTGATCCCTGCAACTATGACTGCTCTAGGCACATTCATAAATGACATTGAATTTGCTTTCGTAAGAATATTATTTGTTTTAGCAATTGATAAAAAAATTCTATTACACTAAGTTAAATTAATTTAATTTATATTTATGATATTTAGGTTTATAGTTTTTTAATGAAAACATTCTTTCTGTGGAGAACACTTCCTTTGCACAATGAAAGTTTTCATTGAAAGTTCCACACCAAATAAATTTAATTTGGTCATAATGTTAAATTAATTTAATTTATATTTATGATTTTTTATTTTTTTTAAGTACAACTTTCATTTTGTGAATCTTTCACTATTGTTGTCTAAATCTTTCACTATTCATAGAAATTTTCATTTGCCCAATGAAAGCTTTTATTGTAAGCTCCACACAATGAAACATTGATTCCTGCAACTTTGGCTTCCTTGCATGCATTCATAAATGACACTTAATTTCTTTTCATAATAATATTAATTGTTTTTATAAATTGATATAATTTATTGTTAAATAAATTTGATTTTCTCATGAAGTAAAATTAATTTTATTTGTATTTATGGGATTTATGTTTATAATTTTTTAATGAAATCTTTCATTGTGTGGAGAAAGCTTCCTTTGCACAATGAAAGTTTTCATTGAAAATTTCACACGAGGAAATCTCTACACAAAAAAAAATTTCAAAGTAAAATGAAGATAAGTTTCCTTTGCACAATGAAAGCTTCACACAAAGAAACATTTGTACAAGGAAAGCTCCACATAATGAAATAGAATGCTACATTTATGGTTCTCAGTTTGTTGCATAATTATGGTTCTCAGTTTTTTGGGTAAAATCTTCTTCTTTTTTCGCACCTCCACACTCCCCACAATGTATCAACTTTATGGAGATTTGTTCAGCCCCCACCTTTCTTCTTCTTTCTTGGCACCTCCACACCCCCCACAATGTATCAACTTTATGGAGATTTGTTCACCTCCACCTTCCCTACACCTTGCCTAAGTAAAAGACCTACAATTGTGTCCATATAAATAACATAACAGTGTGAATATCATATCACTCATCCATGGAACAAAAACCTAGCCCTTTTTTTATTTTAAAATGAATTATCAACACTAACAAATATCAAAATTAAAATGCTTCTCACTAAAGGAATTATGCTCATGGGAGCTTGCTCAAGTAATTGAAAATTAGAAATAAGATTTTTAGAAAAATAAAAAATTATTTTGAATTTATGGAAAAATAAGAATATATTCAACATTTTCTAAAAACTTTGATTAAAATTGCAAAAAATAAACAGAATAATGTGAACTCAAAATATGTCCACAAGGTGAAACCTATAGTCCTTATCTAGAGAAAGACTAATAATGAAAATTAATTTTCAATATATATGGTTTTCATTTTTTTAATTGTTTACTCTAAAGACTACGAAAATATAAACTTTAGAAGAGACATCACTTTAAGGGCTAGGGTGGTTTTCATTTTTTAAATTGTTTACTGTAAAGACTATGAGGATATAAACTTTAGAAGAGACGTCACTTTAAGGGCTGGGGTGACCTCGGTTTAATACGATTCCCAACCTTAAAATAAATAAAATTATGAAAAACAAGGAGGCGGCGGAGCAGCAAGTCCCTGCCATGAGTGGAATGGGGTAGTTGATGCTGTTGATCTGTGGGCTGTGTTGGTTTTGATGGTTGGAATTTCAAGTCACGCTTTGTATTTGAAAAGCGCAAGTGTAGATGTAATAGGCAGCTATGCTCGTACGTGAAATGCTCGTTTTGGAGGGAAATGGTAGAGTCATGAAGAGAACTACACCAGGGATCTAGATTAATGTTGAACAATACGCAATGCTACAAGAGACTAAAAATATGGAATCCAGAATACCACAGTAGATTATTAAACCCCAGAAATTTATTTAATGTTTAATTAAATTAAATTATACAAAATTGTTAATTAATTGTTTTATAACACTAATCATGGAGTACCAATTACACGTGTTAGTTAATTCAGCAGAGAAATAAATTGATATTATTTTGTGACAGGGAGCATCCATCTTCCGAACATGGTGGCACACGTCCAAATATCGTGGCAACCATGCATGCCAGTGAAGTGCTATGTCTCGTGATAGTTTCACCTAACATTGTATGAGTGGAGGTAAGTAACGGTGGTGGCAGAGGTTCTGGGAGTAGCCCCTGCATGGTATCACCCTCAGAGCATCAAATCAGAGTGTGTAACAATGCTCTGGATATGTAACAAGGCGGGTTTTGACTCCCCGTGTAAATATTAATATTAGAGTATGGAGCGAGGTGTTTATTTATGGATAGCTAGGGTCTTGTGATCCAAGGATACGACTGTGTTTGCAGGCGAGCAGTAAACAACCAACTACAAAGCAGACTACTTTGGTACCAGACCAGAGAATAGAAAGAGGTAGGTCAAAGCATTTACTTGGGATGCTAACCCCTTCAGGGCATTTTAGGGACACCCATCCACTCAAGGCAATACTCTATACAATTGCACTCATGTGGTTACAATTGTACTTACTTTTCTAGGTTTTATGGTTGTAAATAAAATTTTGGTTTACCTGAGTTATAGTTATTTTTCTTTTCATAAAAATATCAATATAATATAATGAATTAAAAAAATATTATATTTAAAATAATTATTTAATAAATTTATAAATTTAACTCAATTAAAAACACAAAAATTATAAAAGTGTATGGCCATTAAAAACATAAAAATTATAAAAAAGGCATTGCACTGTTTTGCTATTCGATACCATTACAATGTAAAATTCGGAAAACAAATAAAGTTATATACGTAATCATAAAATTTCCAACCAATAAAACAAGGAATATAATTGTGCACGCCTTTTGTTTTAATAATAATTGAAAAATACAGTGATGATATTGTATAATACATGCCAACCAGAGTTGAATTCTATTTTAAGGTGCAGATAAACAGAAAGATAGATTAAGAGTCACATTTGTACATTGGTAGGAGTGCACAAATTAACCGGCAAAGCTGCTAGAGCACGCTTTCAAGAGGACACTCAAGGTGAGACCCTATTGACTGAAAGGGTGAAAGAATATATCTGTCTTTTTACTTTCAAGAGGATAGAAAAGCAATTATAATATTCTGCAAAATACTGGGATACCTGGACAGGCACCCCAGCAATATGACAACACAAGTATTACATGTGTTGTATTACTTACAAAGTAATTCATGTCAAGCATTTTGGAAACTAAAAAAATAGATTGTTTTTATATAAGACACATTCTTGGAGCTGAGATGAAGACGGGAATTGACCATTCTAGTCTCTCAATTCAGAAGAGAAATACATTGATATTATTTTGTGACGGGGAGCATCCATCTTCCGAACCTGGCAGCACGCGTCCAAATATCCTGGCAGCCATGCATGCCAGTGAGGCGTTACGTCTTGTGATAGCTTCACCGAACATTGTATGAGTGGAGGTAAGTAACGGTGGTGGCGGGTTTTAACTCGTGTAAATATTAATATTAGAGTATGGAGCGAGGTGTTTATTTATGGATAGCTAGGGTCTTGTGATCCAAGGATACGACTGTGTTTGCCGACGAGCAGTAAACAACCAACTGCAGAGAATACTACTTTGGTACCAGACCTCAATCTTGCAGTTCAGCGACCGAGCACACTAAATAGACCTCAATCCGCAGTTCAGCAACTGAGCACACTAAATAGATCCAGAAACTATATAAAAAAAAATGTTAGTGCTCAGTCTATCAATCATACCCCAAAAATACAGTATCTGAACGTTTCCCATCCAGTGTTGTTGAGAAATATTACTTTTTAGGATCTAAATGTAAGGATTCGAGACTTGTTTTTGTCCCTGGATATGTAATGAAGGGAATGTATGGAAGTGAACAGTGAATACATTTGAGAATTTAAATAGACCCATCTTCTTTTTCTAGTATGAAAATGAGAAATTGTAGTTTTAAAATGAAATAAGCACGCAACATAAAAGAGGGTTGTGTCTGAGTTGAGTTTATTTTTCTCGTATGAAAATGAGAAATTATAGTTTAAAAAAAATTGCTACAATGAAACCAAATAGACCAAACCGTGGAACAGTTTCAATTAGTTATAGACAGTGTGTGAGGTTCTGTTGCTGATTTTGTTGCGCTTGTGAGGTTCTGTTGTTGTTTTTGCTGCCTCAATGTTTATAATTGCATTTGATTTTCATTGCTCTTCTCAGTACTCAAAACTAAAAATCTTTGGACAAACATCCCTAGTCATATTATTCCCTGGAACATTTAATAATTTTTGTGCATATTTAGTAGGGAAAATCCCGGTATTCGTTATAATTAATACTAACTATTATTCCCTGAAACATTTAATAATTTATGTGCATTATAAAATGTTGTTATACGAATTATTATTCCCTGAAACATTTAATAATTTATGTGCATATTCAGTAGGAAAAATCCTGGCTTTCGTTATAATTAGAACACTGTTATAACAAATATCACTGTTATAACAAATATGTAAAGTCTTGAAAATCCTGGCTTTCGTGAATTTATGTGCATATTCAGTAGGAAAAATCCTGGCTTTCGTTATAATTAAAACACTGTTATAAAAAATATGTAAAGTCGTGAAAATCCTAGCTTTCATGGAGGGTTCGAATACTTACTGTGAACACAACGCTCAAAAGCTCGATAATCCATCCAATTTCCTAGATACTGGATTTGTTACCCTCGTAGACTATAGCAATTAGAGCAGATTCTATTGCCCCAGTAAGACAGTAAGACACATGAGTGCTGTTAATGATATATTAACTAGATATTTCTTCAAAACATTTTCCTGTGTTCAATTTCACCGATCGTATCATCAATGGTCAGAAAAATATAGGGGTTATAAGTAGAATAATTTCAAGATATGGAGTAAATCCAATTAATGATAATGAATATTACCCGAAAAGAAAGACACACAACCATAATCACGATGCTCCCAAAGACCAGGATTCATTGCTATTTCTTCTCGTTGATCGAACTTAGAATTTATGCACTCGCTGATCGAACCCAGAATCTCCTGTGCTTGCAGGTGCTCGCTTTCCTCCAAATTGACCAAAGGTGAAAGCTTCAAAAACAATTCCTATAAAGCTTACAAAGCTTACAATTTCGTAGAATCAAAGATACCTAACATGAAATCCCTAACATGCAAAAGAGACACAGAACATGCAAGAGAGACACCAAGATGCAAAACTGTTGACACATATGCCTACATGTTTACCAATTAGAATAATCATCTACTAAGTCGAAAATGTGCATTTGGCTCGTTTTTCCATGGTTATAACTTAGCAATAAATGTTTAAAACCTACTGCTGAGTTGAAAATGTGCATTTGGCTAGCTTCTCCATGGTTATAACTTAGCAATAAATGTTTACAAACTAATGCTAGCATTAGTCTCTATTTGAAAAATGAATGAAATAAAGGCGCTCAACCAATATATCGTATGTGAAGAATACAAACAAATGGTCCCTCTGTTGTATGTGAAGAATACGAACAAATGGTCCCTCTGCCTCGAGAAGAGGCCAATAAGACCATAAATATTTCATGAATTTTATTGGTCCTCAGACTGCAATTTAATAGGAGGTCAAGAATGGCACTTTATAAAAATGCTGAAAAATTTATATTAAATTTGAAGAGAATTAATGCTAATGAGTGCTTTTGATTACTATAGTCCCATGCTGTGACGGCAAGACTAATAAAATAAAAAGAAAAATATTTTTGTCATATTATCAAAAGAAAAAGTTATGAAAAATATAAAATTCCAGGTCAATATGCTGAAAAGTTTATATTAAATTCGAAGAGAATTAATGCTAACTAGTACTTTCAATTACTATAGTCCCATGCTGTGACGGCAGGGTCTAATAAAATAAAAAGAAAAATAGTTTTGTGATATTATCCAAAGAAAAAGGTATGAAAAATATAAAATTCCAACCATATTTATTCATATTGTAAAATAAAGCTTCATGAGTTGAAATATTTTTATGGTTATTTTATTTTTAGCTTTTCAAGTCATAAAATAATTTACGAACGAAAAAGGATTACAAAGCTAACAAATTACGTTGTCAATAGAATAAAAGATATCAATATTAATGACATATGGATTACCAAGCTAACAAATTACTTTGTGGATAGAATAAAAGATATCAATATTAATGATATATATAGATATCATTAATATTGATATCTTTTATTCTATCCACAAAGTAATTTGTTAGCTTGGATATTAATGACATATGGATTACCAAGCTAACAAATTACTTTGTGGATAGAATAAAAGATATCAATATTAATGATATATAGAGAGAGCGTTTTTTTCTTTCTGAAAGCGTTTTTTGTTTTTTTTTGTTTTTTTGTTTTTTTTTCTAAAAAAATAAAAATAAAAAAAAAATATATAGATTACCAAGGATTTTTTTTATGATCACATAGGTTCTTCAATTTTAAGAATATGAACAATTTGGCTTCCATAGGTTTCGAAATTTTAAATAAGTTTCATTATTAATATCCTTTTCAAAATTCATTTTTATTTTAAAAAGAATTATATGACTTACTTTTATATATATATATATATATATATATATATATATATTTTGTAAGATTTTTTTTTTTATTTTTTTAATTTTTAAAATATTATAATATAATTGTTTAAAATTATGCGAATATTAGATAGCTAAGGATTTCTTAATCATTCAATAATTTATATCTGTATTTTAGCTTAACTTTTATTAAATTAGTTGAAACATTTATATTCTTCTTCTTTATAATTTTTATAATCTTGTCAATACTATTTAATATTATTAGTATTCACAATTAATATCAACACTGTTTAATAATTTCATAAATTTATTTTCCTTTATATTTATGGTTTTAAAAGTTTATTTTGATATTCCAATTCTTGTTCCCCACACTTCTTATTAGGCACTTTTATATCTTATTAGTGCCTCTCTATAGAAACAAAGCAATTATAACAATCATTTGGTCGTTAAATCCATACTAATTTGCGTTCACCAACCATCTTTACGAAAATTTCACCAAACTTTCATGTTGGGAATTTGGCTTCACCAAAAATTGGATTAGTCTTCTTATTAGAAACTTCACGTGTCTGTTTTCTAATATGGTTTTCTTTTTATGGCTAGACTGTTTTATTTTATATTGGATTTTTAACAATATTGTCACTCTACATGAAGGTCTTCACAACCTGAGGTAAACTATATTTTCATATTTTTTAACCAAACCGCCTCTCACCTATAAGAGGAGCTGCATAAAACAAAAACAAATATTGAGTTTTACATTAATAATTTTAATATTTTGAAATTTCCAAATTCCTTTAGGAACTGCACCATTCATAGTATTGTCTTTTAACTCTAAAACACACCAATGTTTTGAAATCTCCATAGGTTTTAGGTAGCTCTTTTATTGAAAAGTTATGATAACAAAAAAATATTGCAGATTTCCTCCTCTACACATATCTATTGGTAGTTCACCATTAAAATAGGTTTTAGAGACATCAAGCAAATGAAACTTGTAAATATTGCCAAGTTTCTATGGTAGTACTTGACCTAACAATTTTTTTATATAGTTATAAACCTTTAAGGTATGGTAACTACGAGATGCTTCAAGGAATATGTATTGTTAATCGATTCGTGTTAATATCAAGGGAAATGAGGCTTCTCAAATTACTATTTTCCTCTGGAATGTTTCCACTAAGCATGTTCTTTGATGCATCATAATATTTCAAAAATATAAGGTTACCCATCTCTCGAGGTATGATTCCATTGAAATTGTTCTAAAAAAACTATAATAGGGAGAGGTTTCCGTGTTTCAAAATTCCGTTTGGAATAAGATCCATTGAGGTCATTAGTACAAAGATATAGAAGACCCGGATCTATAAAGCTCAAAATAAAACACATGATCTCTCCCACTTGATTTTAGGAATCTGTGTAGAGAAAATTGAGTTTTTTCAAATCCATAAGCTCGTGAGGCAATTTTCCTGGGCTGAATGGATTATTTTATAGGCTTAGAGAGGTCAATTCTAGTAAATTTCCTATACAAGAAAGGAATGGACATGTGAAGTTTTTGGTTGTTAAATCTAGAATTTGAAAGGATTTCAATGAACATAATTATGGTAAATTACTACCTAGAGAATTATTGGAAAGATTCAAGTATTCTAGTTTGTTGCAATTCATGAGGGTTTGTGGAAGATTTGTTGAAATATTGAAAATTCCAGAACAAAGAGTGGAGAGAGTAATACTCTCCTCTTCTAACACAGAGAAATTAAAATTTCACTCACAAGAGACAGAGTTTCAACTCAAAAGAAATATCTATTTCATAAAAAAAAATTATTACAAATTCTTCCTCACACAGAGGGATTTATAAAATATGTGACTGCTTCAAAACACAGTTCACAAAGTCATCCTGTCTCTCAAACAAAACACTCTGTCTCACTGGACAAATACGCTGCTGTGTATTTTAAATAACGCACTGCTGTGCAAAAAAAAACGACTCTGTTCTGTTTAAAAACAAAAAAATAATATTACAATTATAGGTTCTTGGGCCATTCTTTTATATGTGCCGCACACAATATAAAAAATTTAAACATAAAACATCGGGTCCACATTTTAAAACATAACACGTGACCGAATAAAAATTGCGATTGCGCGATGTTGCGATGTTGCGATTGCGATGGGATCGCATCGCACCATCGGCATCGGCGGTATAACATATGGATGGAACACTTGAGAATTGCGATTTGCGATTGCGCGATGGTGCAACAATCGCATCACGGCTTTCAACCTGGTGGAACATATACGGACTTGCGATGTGCGATTGTGCGATGGCGCGACAATCGCATCGCGAATTTTGAACTCGGCGGAACATATATGACATGCGATATTGCGATTTGTGATCGCATCGCGAATATGTAATACAATGCCGCATGGTCTGTGGACCCACGGGCCTCAGCTTTATGGGAGGGCAATTTTAATACATGCGATTTGTATTATTGCATCGGGCCATAACAAAAGGCCGCAGTAATATGTGTTTGGTTGTTCTGCATGCGGAACTCACTACATCAACAAGACACTTGCTGGAATATCTTGCGATTTACCGCCTCTGCCATTACTCCGCCGATTAAATTGGTAAGGCTTTAAAGCCTGATCCAATCCTATAATCAAAGCTCTGCCTGCTGGCGAGACTTTGAGTCTTGGCATTAAACTCTGCTGTTTAAGAAATCGGCTATCGCCTTGTATAAAATATCAAGGGGATCAAATCCCAACTGTTATGTACTGCACCTGTGTAGCTTTCCAATCCTTTTGAAATTTTCTTTAAGACAACGGCAACCGCCTTTGCTAAGGCTTTCAATGTGCCGCTGATCTTTCACTTCTGCCATTACCGCTGATTAACTTCAGCAATTGGAATTAATTTCCAACACTCCCCCTTAATTTCAACTGCTGGGTTTTTCTGCATACCCAGGGATTTCCTGATATGTTCAAATCTTTTCTGCGCAAGTGGCTTTGTGAGGATATCTTCAAATTGATCCTCTATTCTGCAATGTTGCAAAACTATCTCACCATTGTTAACCAATTCACGTATGAAGTGAAACTTGGTGTCATTGTGCTTTTTCCTTTTATGAAAAACTAAATTTTTAGACAATGCAATAGCTGAGCTATTGTCACAAAATATCACTGTCCCTTTTACCTGTTCTTGGCATAAACTTCTCAACATTTTTCTCATCCAAACAGCTTGACATGCTGCTGCTGTAGCTGCTACATATTCCTCTTTTGCTGTAGATAACGCTACAATGGGTTGTTTCTTAGAAGCCCATGAAATGGCTCCTGAACCCATGTGAAAAACATAACCGGAAGTGCTCTTCCGATCATCTACACTTCCAGCCCAATCACTGTCAGTGTATCCAACTAAATCTGAACATTCTGAAGTAGTATATAAAATACCAAAGCTTTTAGTACCTTTAACATACCTCAAAATTCTTTTTGCTGCCTGCCAATGTGCATCCTTTGGCTTTTCCATGAATCTGGAAATCAAACTAACAACATGCATTATGTCTGGCCTAGTTGCATTCAAATACATGAGGCTGCCAACTATGCTCTTGTATAAGCTAGGATCAAAATACTTGCTGCTGTCCTCTCTGTTGAGTTTTAATCCCATCACTATGGGAGTGATCGCTGCTTTGCTTTCCTGCATGTTAAATCTTTCAAGCACCTCATTAATATACTATTCCTGTGAGATAAAAATCCCATTTTCATATTGTTCTACTTCTATTCCTAAGAAGTATCTCAACAAACCCATGTCAGTCATTTCAAATTCTTCTTTCATGACTGTTTTACAATTTTCAACAAGATAATCATCATTACCTGTGAAAATAACATCATCAACATATAAAACAACAATCAATATTTTTCCATCTTTTTCTTTGATGTAGAGGGTGGGTTCTCCCTCACACTTTTCAAATCCATTTTCCAGTAGATATGAATCTATCCTACTGTACCATGCTCTTGGCGCTTGCTTCAGCCCATAAAGAGATTTCTTCAACTTACACACTTTGTGCTCTTGGCCTTTCTTTTCATAACCGAGAGGTTGTTCAATGTAAACCTCTTCCATTAACACTCCATTTAGGAATGCTGACTTCACGTCCATTTCGTAAACTTTCCACTTGTTTTTTGCTGCTATGGAAAACACTTCTCTCACGGTTTCCATTCTAGAAACCAGTGCGAAAGTTTCCTCATAATCTATCCCATGCTTCTACTTATAACCTTTGACAACAAGTCTGGCCTTGTGTCTCTCTAGTTTTCCTTCAGCATTACTCTTGGTCTTGTAGGCCCATTTAACTCCAATGACATCTTTACCTTTTGGGAGTTCAACCAAATCCCAAGTCTTGTTTCTTTCTATGGCATTGATCTGCTCATCCATAGCTTCTATCCATTTCTCATCCTTGATAGCTTCTTCGAAATGAACATGATCATCAACATGACAATATAAAGAAAATAAAGAATTGATACCTTCATTTGCTATATCTTTTTCATAAATATATTTCAAACTTTTGAATTTCTTACCTTTTTCATTAGATGTACAAATGCTTGAAGAAGCACTTGAATTTCCTCCTTGTGGTGTTCTTGGAGAAGCATTGTCATTTGTCCTCAAGGGTGTGCTCTGTTGCTCTTTTATTGGTGCTGCTGTTTGGGGATGTATTTCATCCAACTCATCATTATTCTCATCATGAGATAAGTAGTGTTTTACATTCACGGTTTTCTCTATGCTTCCATCCCAAGCTTCCTCTTCAATAAACTGAACATCTCTGCTCACAATAAACTTCTTGGTGGATGGGTTATACAACCTATATGCCTTGGATTCCTCACTATATCCAATGAAAATACATTTCTCCCCCTTGCTGTCCAACTTCTTCCTTAGATGATCTGGAATGTGTGAATAAGCCACACATCCAAAAACCTTCATGTGTGTGACACCTTGCTTTGTGCCACTCCATGCCTCTTCCGACACTTTGTTCATAACTGCTTTTGTAGGGCATCTATTCAAAATATACGCTGCACAATGTACAGCTTCAGCCCAATAATCATTAGGCAAATTCTTTGCCTTTAACATACTCCTTGCCATGTCCATTATGGTTCTATTATTCCTTTCAGCTACTCCATTTTGCTGTGGAGTATATCTATTTGTAAACTACTTATGAATACCATTTTATCTACAAAAACATAGAAAATATTTAGAGATATACTCACCTCCTCTATCAGTCCTTAGAACTTTGATATGCAACCCACTCTGGTTCTAAACAAGTGCTTTGAAATTGCGAAAATTTTCAAACACTTCACTTTTGTTTTTCAAAAAGTAAACCCAAGTTTTTCTTGTAAAATCATCTATAAATGTTAACACATAGTGGTTGTTTGCTAGTGATGGAGTTTGCATCGGTCCACACAAATCTGAGTGGAAAATATCTAAGGGTGCTTTTTCCCTTATGATTTTCCCGGAAGGAAAACTTTCTCTGTGTTGTTTCCCCAAGATACAACCTTCACAAAGGCTGTCTGGTTTCTCTATCAATGGTAGACCACTTACCATTCCTTTTCTGTTCAACAGATTAAGACCTCCAAAGTTGAGATGTCCAAATCTCAAGTGCCATAACCAATTATCATCCTTTGGTTCGCTTTGGAAAGTCTCTTGTGCCATTGCTGCTATCTTTTATTCATTCTTCAAGTATGATCTCATGCTAAGAGGGAACATTCTGTTCTTTGAAATCTTTACTTCAGCAATACACTGTTTTCTGGGTGGTTTTTCCATGATGGTACAAACATGATCCTCAAAGAAAACATTATACCCCTTATGGACAAGCTGTCCAATACTTAAGAGGTTACACTTCATTCCTGGAACATAATAAACATCTGCTATGGATTTCTTTGCACCTTTCCTTGTTAAGACATTTAAATCTCCTTTTCCCATAACAGAAACTTTGCTATTAGTTCCTAGTGTGACTTGTGACTTCACACTCTCATCTAAAATTGAAAACATTGCTAAGTTTCCTGTCATATGGTTACTGCAACCAGAGTCTAGAAACCATAAATCCTCACTTTTTTCTTCAGCCATATTACAAGCTAAAAAAAAATTAATTTGGCTAATATTTTTCTTAGTGAAATTTGCACTAGTTCTACTTCCCATATCATTCTGCTTCTTTCTACATTCATTAGCATAATGACCATATTTTTTACAATAGTGACATTGGACATTGGATTTATCATAAATTTGTCCTTGAGCATTCTGCTGACCACTCTGCTAGCTACTGCCTTGGCTGTGGCTGTGACTTTGACTGTTGCACCTTCCATGTGAATGTGAAGGGTTGTCCCTTCCACCTCTGTTTTGGCTTCTGCCTTTTCCTCTTTTGTTTCCTCTGCCTTGCCCTCTTCCTCTTCTGAAGGACATCTGGGTCTTAAAGGCATGCTCAAGAGATGAGTTTTCACTTCTACCCAATCTCTATTCATGGGTCATTAGTGATGCATGAAGTTCATCCACTGAAAACTTTGTGAGATCCTTAGTCTCCTCTATGGTGGTGACAATCACATCGAATCTTGAGGGTAAACTTCTCAAGAGTTTTTCCACAATCCTCTTGTCTTCAAGAGTCTCTCCATGAGATCTTATTTGTGTGACCATTCCAATCACATGAGTGAAGAATGAGTAAATAGTATCTGACTCTTTCATACAGAGAGTTTCAAAGTCTCTCCTCAGCAAATGATGTTTTGTTGTCTTCACTTTTTCCATGCCTTGATAGGCTATCTTGAGAGTTTCCCATGCTTCTCTGGATCTCTTGGCTGCTACAATCCTTGGAAACACACTCTCATGCACTGCTTGATACAAAAAGAAAAGAGCTTTGGAGTCTTTCTTCTTATGCTCTTCAGCAGTTCTCTTCCTACCTGAGTTAAAATATGAAACTCTTATTCATCTGCTGGCTCTTCAAAGCCATCCTCAACAAATTCCCATAAGACTTGGGAGACAAATAAAGATCTCATAGTGATTGACCAGTAGTCATAATTTTTCCCATTAAATTGTGGGAGATGGATATTTGCCATACCCATACCAGTGCTGGCTCCAGCCATTCTACACTCTTAACTATGATTCAAAAACACTTGACTGTGTGTTTAAAATAACTTAACTGTTCTGCAACAGTAACACAAAAACTGTATATAGAGAAATACCTTTGGATTCTTTTGGTTGAGTCTTCACACTGTCGGAGAAGGTACTGCAACAAAGAACTCCTTTCCTTCAGCTTCTTTGACTTTCAAAGAGCCTGGACTAGCTCTGATACCATGTTGAAATATTGAAAATTCCAGAACAAACAGTGGAGAGAGTAATACTCTCCTCTTCTAACACATAGAAATTAAAATTTCACTCACAGGAGACAGAGTTTCAACTCAAAAAAATATCTATTTCATAAAAAAATCTGTTACAAATTCTTCCTCACACAGAGGGATTTACAAAATATGTGACTGCTTCAAAACACAGTTCACAAAGTCATCCTGTCTCTCAAACAAAACACTTTGTCTCACTGGACAAATACACTGCTGTGTATTTTAAATAACGCACTGCTGTGCAAAAAAGAACGACTCTGTTCTGTTTAAAAACAAAACAATAATATTACAATTATAGGCTCTCGGGCCATTCTTTTATATGTGCCATGCACAATATAAAAAATTTAAACATAAAACATCAGGTCCGCATTTTAAAACATAACATGCGATCGAATAAAAATTGTGATTGCACGATGTTGCGATGTTGCGATTGTGATGGGATCGCATCGCACCATCGGCATCGGTGGTATAACATATGGATGGAACACTTGAGACTTGCGATTTGCGATTGCGCGATGGCGTGACAATCACATCGCGGCTTTCAACCCTGCGGAACATATATGGACTTGCGATGTGCGATTGTGCGATGGCGCGACAATCGCATCGCGACTTTTCAACCCGGTGGAGCATATATGACATGCGATATTGCAATTTGAAATCGCATCGCGAATATGTAATACAATTCCGCGTGGTCTGTGGACCCACGGGCCTCAGCTTTATGGGAGGGCGATTTTAATACATGCGATTTGTATTATCGCATCGGGCCATAACAAAAGGCCGCAGTAATATGTGTTTGTTTGTTCTGCACGCGGAACTCACCACATCAACAAGACACTTGCTGGAATATCTTGCGATTTACCGCCTCTGCCATTACTCCGCCTATTAAATTGGTAAGGCTTTAAAGCCTGATCCAATCTTGTAATCAAAGCTCTGCCTGTTGGCGAGACTTTGAGTCTTGGAATTAAACTCTGCTGTTTAAGAAATCGGCTACCACCTTGTATAAAATATCAAGGGGATCAAATCCCAACTGTTTTGTACTGCACCTGTGAAGCTTTCCAATCCTTTTGCAATTTTCTTTAAGACAACGGCAACTGCCTTTGCTAAGGCTTTCAATGTGCCGCTGATCTTTCACTTCTGCCATTAATGCTGATTGACTTCAGTAGTTGAAATTAATTTCCAGCAAGATTACCCTAAAGGTAATTTACAGGCAGTGAAAGTTTCTTTAAATTTCTCAAACTACATACACTAAAGGGAAAACAACTATTAAAAAAATTAGTATCAAGTACAATTTGAGTGCCCGCAACTAGAGAATTTTCATAGGTAATTCCATCCTAATTGCAAGGCACGTCACTTGAGTCCACCTAGTTTTTCATGGAAGAATGGGGATCTTCCAAGATAGCTTTCATTAACAAAAAAAATTTAGCCTCTTGAGGAAAAACTTGTGCTCTTTTGATCGTTTGCAAACCACAATGAAACAACACTCACAATACACTACAAAAAAAAAATCCTATCCTCCATCGTTTCTTATGTATCTCACAAACCTATATTTCAAGTTCAAGCTATTGGTTATTTTTCAAGTATAATTATATTTAAGGCCATGATATTTTGTAGGAAAGTTACTTATAAGATATCCAACTAACGCCATGGTGTTGTAGTACATAAAGTAACTTTAACCCGTGCAAAACTTAGTTGAAGGAAATAACAATCATTTGCAATGATCACAATTCTCCTGAAGTATAAACAAACTCAAATATCCATTATTTACTTTGTGTGACTCCAAAATGACCAGTTATGAATTTGGGAAGCCATGTGTGGATAGTTGGAGGGATTTTCTCAGAGGATATCCTTTCCTTATCTCTGAATTTAATTTGATGATGGGGTTTCATGGATTATATCTTACGTATCAAAGTGAATGAAGCAAGTGAAGTAATTTTTACTTGGCGCCTTTCTAGTTACGTGAACCTACATGTGCTTGGTGCCTTTCCAGTTACGTGAACTTGCATGTGTTTGGTGCCTTTCCAGTTACCTGGACCTACATGGAAGAATGTTGTGAACCAAATATTTTATCATGTAAAAAGTAGAAATTTGTTGCCATTGTTCAGGTTGTCTTGCTTTCATTTCAAGCCTACACATTTATTAACGTACTAATATCCTCCTAACTTACCTGGGATACGAAAGTTGACTAGGTAATAGATTCAAAATTGACTAGGTGGATTTTTTTGAGCCAACAATTCCCAGACCAAATCATGTGATCGATGATGGCTTTAAATTTATTAATGATAAACGAAGGAATCCAAAATAGATGCATCTAATATATTGAAAATTATTTTAATACCGACTAGAGTAGAATGTACCAGCCACCTAGAGTGAGTCGGTGACGAGTCTCGAGAGAAAGACATTTTTGAAACTTTACAATCCAACTCCAGTTTGCAACCCTGTAGCTAATTGGCTTTTATATAAAGCCCAGATAAGAATATTGATCCCCAATGTGAGAAAACTCCACCTTGAACATGCAGGAAATTTGAAGGATAACCTCCAAATTTGTCGAGGAATGTAAAAGGATTTATTTATTTCAATTCATTATATGACCAAAGGAAACTCCAAATCTAACCAAAATATGATAGAAAACTTACCAGAGTTCCAAGGAAACCTTTCTAAATGATAAAACATTATAAAAAAAAGGTGTGATGCCGAAATGGAATGGGATACCTAAAAACCCTGCAATGTACCTTGTGAGCATGCCTTCGTGATATTCCAAGTGAGATCATCTATAACCAGTATGAAAAATAGTGGTGACAATGAGCATCCTTGATGAATACCCCTAGACGTCGAGAAAAAGGTCAATGGAAAGCCATTAATCAATACCGTGAAATTATATTATGAGACACATGCCATAATCCACGCAATACTATCTACTGAGAGCCTAATTTTATAAAGGATAAGATGCAGATAAGCCTAGTCAATACAATCATATGACTTATGAAGATCTAGTTTCATAATGACTACTTCTTTCTTCTTTGTTTGCATAACGTGGAGGAATTCTTGTGCCATAGCAACTGCGTCATGAATATGATGACCACATAAAAAACTAAATTACTTCTGAGAGATATAAGATGACTTATAATGTTAATTTCTAACCAACAATGAATTTTGAAATCGACTAGTAGGAAATATTACAAAGGGATATATAGGGAAAACTAAAGAAATAAATAGGGTGTGAAGACTTTGGAATTAAATCAATAAATGTGGAGTTTATAGCACTGGAGATACGACCACCCAATCTCAATTCTTCAACCATATTGAAAATATATTTCCCCATTTGATAAAAAAAATCATGAATATTTACACTGTCCAACCATCTAGACTAGGAAAATTTTCCTTCATGAATGATCTGAGAATAACATGTATTTCATCCAATGTTACCGGTTTTTAAATTACAACATTTGATTCATCCAAAAACATGACAGGAAATAGTTTGGTACCTGAGAGGAGGTCAGCATAGTCCACCCTATCTCGAACCAAATATAATTGCTCAAAATATTTCACAGCCTCGTCCTGATGTTTTTTGCAATAATGGCACACCCCCACCCACTCTCTCCATCTCCCAAATACATTCTTGAACCTCCATTTATTATCAAAATGATGAAAAAAATTGTATTACAGTCATCATCCTGGATCCATATGGCATGGATTTTGAGGCGGCAAGAAGCCTCCTAAAAACTAATTATATGCCTTTTCAACCTTTCTAGTTCCTTCATTCGATCCATATGTGAATCAGAAGGAGAGGCAGGGTGCATATGCTAATCGAGAAAGTCCAATTTGGCATAGATATGATCTAGTTCCTGATTCATTTTTTCCTTCATCTCTTGTAAATGTTTGCGCACAACCTTCTTAAGGAGGCTTAGTTTTTGTGTTATCCAATACTTGGTAGATATGCTTTCAATAGGATCCCCCGAGGACCAAAATTCCTTCACTGGGGTATTAAAAGAGTCAATCTAAAGCCACATATTGTTAAACATGAAAGGGATACCCTTCTTGATATCCTCCCTTCTCCACTGTAAGATAATCAAAATTTGATTAGATATCTTAGTCCGTGCCACCCAAGATCTCATGTTACTTAATAGCTCCAAACATTAGGGGAATTTTGAGGTCTAAAATGGGCCTCCTAAGAAAAATGTACAACCAAAATTAACTTTATAAGAACCAATAGGATTCAAGATGATGATTTCAACCATGGGGGATGATTCACCATTTTATAAGTAAAATGGTAAAAGGATTAAAAAGTAATAAAATAATAAAAATACTTTTTCAACTCGTATTTAAACTTATCTCCCAAAGTTTTTACTCAAATTTCGAGGATATGTACTCACTAGATGCAAAATTTAATTACTCATCCAAAGAGTACCCATGTTGCATACTTTGATGGACCTGCTACACAAAAAATGAGAAATACATGAGAAAATTTGATTGCAATCACATTTTTCATGTATTTCTCATTTTTCATGTAGCAGGATCCATCGAAAGTATGCAAAATTGGTACTCCTTGGATGAGGAATTAAATTTTACATCCAACGAGTACTCCCACTAGAAATTTGAGTAAAAACGTTGGGAGATAAGTTGAAAATACGAATTGAAAAAGTAGTTTTTTATTTTTTTCCTCTAAAATTTGATGTTGTAATCAAATCTTATTTTATTATTTCCACTATTATTGTATAATTTCCTTAGGAGGCCCATTTTAGACCTCAAAATTTCCCTAATGAGATTCTCATGCACTAGAAATTTGTTAAGACGTTTTCCAATATGTTCCCAACCCGATCTTCCATTATTCCAAGTGGGAATGATAGGAACAAGTCACATGTCCAGTAAATAGTTTTCCTCAATCATATGGTTCATAAAAGAGCCAAGGGGATTGATTTTACTATGAGGTCCCCAAATTTCATCACTATAAATCATGGCATTAAAATAACCAACAATGACCATAGAACTAGTCTTAAATAGACCACTAGCCTCCATTCTTTCCCCAAAACCCCTCACCTCCCGGCAAGGTGCATATAAATTTAAGTGACTTCGGGAATTAATTCCTCTCATGTATCCAGTCAATAGTATACCTGAAAAACATTTGGAAGATTTTACATTTACCCAAAAATGGATCCAAAGAGTCACTAGACCACCTGAAAGACCACATGAATCGATAACAACAAGAAACCAACCCAGAAAAATAGACAAGAAGTACTCTTTAGCCCTCTGTTATGAGGCCATAGAATCTTGAATGAATATGATGAAAGAATGAATAGATTCGATCATATTTATACGGGATAAGTTTTTGGAGGAATACTCCAATCCTAATAGATTGAGAGAGAGAATTTTCATCATGACACCCCAACATCGGGCTCAAAATCTCTAAGGGCTTGAGGGTCAAAAATTGATATGATAGAGACATCCTATAGAGCATTATCCAGATCAGCACGTAAAGACTTAGCGGAAGGATTCCCATGGAAGTGTCTGCCACCCTTAACCCCTTTCCTCTGGACCGTAATTTTCAAAGTAGAACTGGGACTGATATATGGAGACAAATGCAGTTCATCAACTTTATGAATAGTGATAAGAAGAAGGTCCATGGCTGGTTTTTTCAAAAGAAAATAAATATCACTACCCACTAAATTATGTGGAGATGAATCAATCAAACATACCTCTACCTATGATGGGCATAATTTATCATCCATCCCAAATGCCCTCCTCACATGGCCAATATCACATGATGATCGACAAGGGAGAGAGACCCCCCATAATTGATGAACATGAGGTGAGAAAGGCAAGGAGGGAACATGTGGACATGGGGGTTTGCAGAGGTTTGGGATCAAAGAAGGCATGGAAATTAGAGCCTAATTAGAGGATAATAGATTCTATATGGGAATTCTAGAGGTGAGTAGAAATGGAGGCACATGGGTCGGGGGAGACACAAGATCAAGAGACTCCACAACTTTATTCTCATCCAATTAGAACGACGGAGAGGGGGGCATCTACGAAATGGAAGTGATATTATCTAAAGAACCCACGTCCAATATTGAGTCAAGGGAATGATAATTAGCTCCATTTTTGTAAAGGGTTGAAGGAGCATTAGATTTATTTGAACGACGATCACGAGCTAGCTTCCAAAGATAACCTCCCATTAGAGGTCGAGATTTATGAGGGAATAATTCTATGAGATGGCCCATGCAATGATAGAGGATACATCGAAAGGGAATACCCTAGAAGTACACCCTTTGTCTAGCTTTTATTGTACCCCACTCTGAGTATATATTTTGAGGGAGGCTACCCAAAATATTGACCTTGACCAACATCCAGGAAATTTGTTCGTACTTGTATCCCAGTATGTTGGCATCCATATAAACGAAGTGTATGATAGATTTCCAATATCTTTGAATATCCTAGGCGTCCAAAATTCAAGTGAGAGCTTGGTAAGCTTGAACCACACATATCGGGAGTGCGGGGTCTCAGATAATGGATTAAAACAAATATACGACCTATGGAGCTACAGGAAACTACAACCACATACCCAAGGCGCCAACAATATGCACTCTGCATCATCCTGGTGTAAAAAAATAATCTTGAACCAATCATCCATCAAAATACAAACCTTAGGAGTGTATTTTAGAATAGGAGTATAGTTTCAATTCACCTAGGTCTACATCTCAGGTTTAGCCATATCAAAAGCATCCAACACCCCACTAGAGAATGCTATCATAGACTTACTACATGATCACAAAGGACGTCATAGCCAAAACTAAGCAACTTAGTCTCTAAGGAAATTTTTGCAGCCTTTTTGTTACACCAACGACGACAATTGGAAGGAGACAATGAGAAGTATGGCCTCGTGTCCCTTACATGCAATTGATGTGGCCCGAATGAGCTAGATCTTGCAGATGGGGAGTCCACCACTAATCTGTCTAAAGTCAAATGTTTAGTGTATTCCACCTTAACTACCAACGTGGCTTGTGTTAGGGCCTCTGGATCAATGAATTATGCTTCCGAGGAAGTGATATTAGGTAAGGATGATAAGTCACCAAGTCGTACACCAACCACGTAAACTAAGAGAATAAGGGAGAAAGGAATATGCCAAATATAGGTCGAATCCTATAATAAATGATCGACAATTATACTCAACTGACCAAAATGGAAACAGGGAATGTTGGTTGAAATATTACTGAAAAAAAGGAATTTCAAACATCCAAGAGTAAATGCCTGCAAAAAATATAGATCTGAAGAGGAAAGTCCTGAGGGCACGAAAGGACCTGGTAATGTGCCTCCGAAGGAAAAGGGATCCAATAGTCTGGAAATAGATCCCTCGTATTCCATGGGTGTGATACACCATTAATTTACTTACCAAACATGAAGGGAGAGAATACTGCAAGAGAAAAGGGGCCTCAAGCAAGTAGAATGAAAAACCACCTCAGATGCCAGAGTATTTCAAATTACGATAACATATAACACCGCGAAATACAGGAAAATTCGAGGAGTATGGCCAAGGAAACCTCGAACGAGAGAGAGAATACTATATGTTAGCAACATAAGGAAAACCAACACTTGGGACAACACCACCATATTTGACCACAATGCCAACAGAACTCCTTATAGGGCTGAGTGAAAACTTGGGACAACACCACCAAATTTGACCACAATGCCAACATAACTCCTTATAGAGCTAAGTGAAAAACAAGAAATTAAAATGAAAATATCTCTTTACAGATCCCTCTAGATGAGATGAAACCACTTCCTATATGTTACAAATAGTATAGGGTGACCTCATATCATATAGCCAAAATAAAAACGTAGGGTATGAGGATAACACTCAAACAAACCACAAACAACAACTTAAACCAGTTCCACCCAGCTCAAGTAAATCCAATTAGAACAAACCTAGATGTATCACCTCATGGTCGCCCTGATTGTCTCCATGATGACAAGATCAAGGACATAAAGAGCACTCAGAGCCAGCAAAAACAACTGTAATATTTGAGATGTCGAAATGTAAGACATGATAAAAAAACTCAACCACCCCACCTGAAAAACCAACAAGAAATATAAAAAAAAACCAAATGATCACTCTATCACCACCTCGAGTGCACTCGAAAAACACAATTGTTGATGATAAGACCTTCTACAAACACAATAAAATACAAGAGAAGCTCTGCAAAACAACAAATTAAACCTAGAGATTGGTATTGTATTGTGTTATATTCTGATAAGTTGTGAGAATTCTAATAGCCTCCCTACACCATTTCCTACCAATATACTACACCATTTACTACGCATCAAACTGCAAAATACTTGTGAATTCGTAAAACCAAGGAATAATCCAATCCCATAATCCAAGGAGAGTAAAATCCAAACTCTACTACAAAGAAGTATAATAAATATCTAAATATTTAATTATACATGATAAATACTCAGTTATGTTTAAATTATAATATATGATAAATATAAATTCATGTAACAAATATAAATCCAAATTACAAATCTTAATTGAATTTAAAGCACTTCCGTACAAAATTTAAAATTTTTAAAATTAAATAACTTAACTCGATACATTCAATCTAACATATATACCTAAAGTAAGTGAGAACCAAAAATCACCATTCCTTAGGTTGCTTAATTTTCTTTCATAAACCTTTCTCACACTAAAAACCCATATCACTTCAAAGTTTCCTATGTCCATATGGCACATTCAAAGAGCTTTCTTCATTTTTCTCAATGAAATACCAATAAAAAATAAATCAACAACACTTCATAGCGATTAGGGCGGCAAGCCTATGTTACATGTGAGAAAAAGCGTATCTGCAGATTCATCAACAGGTGTGGCCCTTGATGACCATTTGGCCTAGATTATTTGGTTGGGTGATTATTGTTGGAAATACTCCCCAACATCGCCATGAATAAACAGTAGCAACAACCCACACCTCATTGAATTTTTGTGCAAGAAGGACAAGGAGCAGGCTTTTTAAATCCAAAGGCGTTGACGCAAAAATCCAAAACAGAGTACTTGCAGCCATAATCTGCGTTTAATTTCATTCTGTCATTGAATACATGTTTGCCCGCACTTTGCAGCCCACAAAATTTTTGGTTTACCACTTAACGCCTTCGCCAAAGTTATTTCCCTGCTGATGCGATATCGGAGGGACCCACCATAAACCCAATTTCATTTGCAAAACTGTGACAAACCTTCGCTATTTCCTTTATTTCTTACCTTTCTGCACTTCGCACCTCCTGCTGTTTAACCGCCCGCAATTCACAACCTGAAAGATTTACCGTTTAACACTTAAGCCTTTTTCCGAAGTTATATTTTCGCCGATACGATATCGGCGAGACCCACCTTACCTTCGCCACATTGCAAACCGCAAAAACCTTCGTATTTCACTTTATACCTTACTTTTGCATTTCACATTTCCCGCGGCTTACTGCATCATAGCCCACACTTCGCAAGTTTTAAGTTTCAACTTTTTAAGCCACTCGCAAGTTAAGTTATTCGTTTGCGATGCGATGCGCCCGCAATGTGCACATCACAAGCTCAGGAGTTCAACGAATAAGCACTCGCAAGTTAAATTGTTTAAGTTTCGGTGCGACATGTGCCACGTCACATCGCAATTGCAAAGTTTCAAGTTATCTCGTAAGCACCCAATTTAAATGTTAATGTCGTCGATGGGTGATTTGCGATGGAGCGCCGGATGTGATGTGGTTTCAGAGCCGGAACCAATAATATTTCAGGTTCGCTGTTATGTGTTTTTGTAAAAAAATTTCATGTAGAAATAGCAGAACAGAGCAGAGGATGATCTGGTTGTTTTACATCCATTCAACATTGAATTGCATTGGATTGCAGGCTCCGACATTTTTGTATAAAAAAAATGTAATCTCATATGTTTTCTGTGAAGGAATGAATCGAATATATAGAAGAGTTGAATAAATTTCAAAAAGAGTTCCTCTCCTGGTTTTAATCATTGTTTGTCTGTGTGTATGAATTTTATTTTCGCATATTTGTGCATTCTCAGTGTTGGAAGGTGAACACATTCCTCTGTGTTTTTTTATTCATAATTCTCAACATGGTATCAGAGAAGGTCTAGGCTCTCAGTGAAACAAGCACAAACTTGCTCTTTACTAAAGAAGCTGAAAGGCTGTTTGAGAAGCTGATTCTCCAGCAGTGAGAAGGTGTGTTTACACAGTCAATATGGTAGCAGCAGGCACAAGCCTGAATAATCCCAAACTACCACAGTTCAATGGGAAGAATAATGATTATTGGGCTATTAAAATGAAGGCCCTATCCTCCTCACAAGATATTTGGGAGCTCCTGGAAAATGGTTTCCAAGAACTATCAGATGCAGCAGCATATAATGCTTTGACACAAGAAAAAAGAGATTTGTTGAGAGAAAATAAGAAGAAGGAATCCAAAGCCCTCTTCTATATTTTCCAAGTAGTACATGAGAGTATTTTCCCAAGGATTGTAGCAGCAAAAAATTCTGAGGAGGCATGGGATACCGTCCAGATAGCCTATCAAGGCATGGAAAAAGTGAAGACAACAAAACTTCAAATGCTGCGAAGAGATTTTGAAACTCTTTGTATGAAAGAGTTTGATAACATAGACTCATTCTTCACACATGTGATTGGGTTGGTTACCAAAATTAGGTCTCATGGAGAGACACTTGAAGAAAGGATAATAGTGGAGAAAGTCTTAATAATTCTACCATCAAGGTTTGATGCCATAGTAGTGGCCATAGAAGAGATAACGGATCTCTCAGAATTTTCAGTGGATGAGCTTCATGCATCACTGATGTCTCATGAGCAGAGACTAAACAAAGAAACAAACTCTGCATTGGAGCATGCATTCAAGACACAAATGTCTTTCAGTCAATTTAGAGGTTGGGGAATATCAAACTACCGAGGAAGAGGAAGAAGCCCACATAGAGGTGGAAGAAGCAGCCCTGCAAACACAAGAGAATCCAAGCCAAGGCTCAAGCCATAATCAAGACAAGGACAGAGGTATGATACATCTCAAGTCCAATGTTTTTATTTCAAAAAGTATGGTAATTATGCAAAAGAATGTACAAAGAAGAAAAATGACATGGGTAGTGAACCTACTGTAAATTTTACAAAAGAAAATCAAAACCAAGGGAGTGTTCTTTGAACTTGTAATGTAGCACAAGAAAAACAAGAAAATGTATGGTTCTTAGATTCAGGTTGTAGTAACTATATGACTCGAAACATAGTAATGTTTTCCTATCCAGATGAAAGTGTAAAATTTGAAGTGACAACGGGGATTGATAGCAAGGTCTCTGTCACGGGGAAAGGAAGAGTAAACATACTGACAAAGAAGGGAGAGAAGAATTTCATTCCAGATGTCTATTATTTTCCTGGCCTAAAATGTAATCTTCTAAGCATTGGACAGCTCATGCAAAAGGGCTACAATTTATTTTTTAAGAATGATGTGTGCACAATCATGGATAAACCTCCAAGTAGACAGCTCATTGAAAAAGTGCATATGACAAGCAATATGATGTTTCCTTTCAAGATCAAATTAGACTTGAAAGAAGGAGTTGTTGTAGCATATGCCACGCAAGAAGTCATTCAAGAAAAAGTGAAAGATGAGAACTGGTTATGGCATTTGAGATTTGGACATCTCAATTTCGGAGGTTTGAATTTGTTGCATAGAAAAGGCATCTTAAAGGGATTACCACTCATAGAGAAACCAACCAGCCTATGTGAAGGTTGCATATTGGGAAAACAAAACAAAGAATCATTTCCAACATGAAAGAGTATAAGGGAAAAGGCACCTTTGGAGATTGTCCACTCAGATTTATGTGGACCAATGCAAACGCCATCATTAGCTGGCAGTCACTATATGTTGACATTTATAGATGATTACACAAGGAAGAAATGGGTCTATTTTCTAAAACAGAAAAGTGAAGTGTTTGAACAGTTATACCACTTCAAATCTCTTATTTAGAAGCAAAGTCGACACTACATAAAAGTGTTGAGAACTGACAGAGGTGGAGAATATATCTCCAAATAATTCCTACATTTTTGTAGGGAGCATGGAATACACAAGCAGTTTACCACAAGGTATACACCTTAGCAAAATGGTGTAGCAGAAATAAATAATAGGACCATCATGGACATGGTGAGAAGTATGTTGAAGGCAGATCATTTTCCAAATGAGTATTGGGTAGAAGTTGTCAATTGTGCAACATATATTTTAAATAGATGTCCAACCAAAAGTGTTATGAATAGAGTTCTAGAAGAAGCATGGAGTGGAACAAAGCAAGTTGTCACTCACATGAGAAGGTTTGGATGTGTGGCATATGCACATGTCCCAGATCAGTTAAGGAAGAATTTGGACAAAAAGGGGGAGAAATGTATATTTATTGGATACAGTGATGAATCCAAGTCATACAAGCTCTACAATCCATCAACCAAGAAGGTAATAATCAACAAAGATGTTCAGTTCTTATAAGAGGAAGCATGGCATGGAAGTTTAGAGAAGACAGTCAATGTGAAGACATGTATTTCACATGAAGACAAAGAGGATTTGATTGTAGAAAGAAACTCCTCAATGGTGGCTCCTTCTCCACCTACACAAGCTAAACAGAGCACACCACAAGCAAACAATAGAACACCATTGCAAAATCAAGGAAGTGCTTCTCCAAGCACACCACAAGGATCATCAAGTCCCTCGAGTTCAAGTGCAACTCCAAGCACATTTTCAGCAAATACAAGAAGACCAAGATTCAGAAATTTAAGTGAAATTTATGAGAAAGAAGAAGTTGATAGTAATGCTAGTCTGAATTCTTTATTTGAATTATTTTGTCATGTTGATGATGCAATCCATTTTGAAGATGCAGTCAAATAAAAAAAGTGGATTGAAGCAATGAATGAAGATATAGGTGCAATAGAAAAGAATGACACATGGGATTTACTGGACCTCCCATAAGGAAAATAAGTTATTGGAGTGAAATGGGTCTATAAGACTAAAAGAAACATTGAAGGAAATATACAAAGGCACAAAACAAGGCTAGTTGTGAAATGCTACAAGCAGCAACAAGGAAGAGACTATTAGGAAACCTTTGCACCATTTGAAAGGATGGAGACAGTGTAGAAATTTTATCAAATGGATGTGAAGTCAGCATTCTTGAATGGAGTGCTGAAAGAGGAGGTGTATGTTGAACAACCTCCTAACTATGAAATAGAAGGCCAAGAACAAAAGGTGTGTAAGTTGAAGAAATATATTTATGGGCTGAAGCAAGCACCATGAACATGGTACATCAGGATTGATGCTTACCTGATAGACATTGGGTTTGACAAGTGTGATGGTGAACACACACTCTACATCAAAGAAAGTGACGGTAAAATTATTATTGTTGTTTTGTATGTAGATGATTTGATTTTTGCAGGAAATGATGTTTCTCTCATTGTTGATTTCAAAGAATTCATCAAGAGTGAGTTTGAAATGACTGACTTGGGTTTGTAGAAATTTATTAATACTGTTGTATTATCAGATTCTCCTGATCTAACAATATTAAATTCTTACTAAATACATAATCCTTCCACTGTTAATCTTGCGGAAATTAAAATTCAATTGCAAACACATGTGAAGAAAATCAATCACACACAAACATAGTTGTTTAACGAGAAAGCTTAAAACTAAAAACCCCAACTGTCATATATTATGTATATAAATGGATCATGTAATAATCTCATACAAATCTTCATACATCAAGCTCTGAGTACAATAAAAAATCATTACACACTGTCATGCAAAAATTTTCATATCTATGAACCAATTTCTTGCCTCCTGACAGCCTGCCTCCACTGCGCAATCCCTGCTAAAGAAGACCCATGAATGAATTCGAATTGGACTTGCCTTGACTTTGCAATCCTCATTGGCATATCCAATGTGTGTCAGATGCATTGAATGCATCACTATAGTCACAATAGATAGTCCATCTCACCCTTTCACCTATCCCTCCACTCGGTCTCCACTAGAATTGATATGCAAGTAGGTAACTATTATATTTGTTTAGTTGCAAGTGAGTCTCTAGTTATGAATTGTTGTGTAACCAGCTCCAAAAATAGAAGAAAAGAGATATATACGCCTTAGAAATAATCCACTTCGAGGGGGCAACCTCCAATACATTACATAAATGCACAATTCTTCGATGATACAATTTACAAAACCTCCTTTCTATATATAGGAGTCCATGGGGCCATAATGTAATCCTAGTGGGCCACAATGTAATCCTAGCCGACCTAACAATAATAATGTAAGGGCACAATAATAACAATATGGGGGTTACAGGGGTACAACAATAACAATAAGGGGGGCTACACTAACATAATAAGGGACTACACTATTAATATAGGGACTTAACATGCCCTCTCCTTCAAACAAGTGTTGTCCTCAACGCTTGATTATTTCTTGATGCTTCTGTATAAAATTCTCATCCTCCCATGTGAAATATTTTACAGGAAAGTTCTTCCACTTGCTGAGATACTCTGAAATTGATCGTACTTGTCGAATTCTTGTTTCTATGACTACTTCATAACTTCTTTCGATGTGATGTTGATCTTCTTGTTGTTTCATTAGATTCTGCACCAAAGTTGGGTTATCCTTTGAGAGTTGGAGAACTTGTTGTTGATGCTCGTTGTGATCTTCCACTAATTTATCATCCATATTAGCTATTATTTGATCCTTCAAGCCATCCAACTTAGCCTCCATTTCTGCTTTTAAAACATCTATTTCATCTTCGGTTGCTCTTCGTAAGATCGAAATTTGTTGCACTTGGTACTGTAATTTTGATATCTCATATTGCAATTCTTCCTCCTCATGCGTCATAGTATAGCTTTCTGAGGGCTTAATGGGTATGGAATTCTTTTTAGGGGCCATTTTAGAATCGAATACTGATATCTATTCTACAATATTCCCTTGGAATCAATTCAACTTGATTCTTCAAACAAGAGTTATGAAATTGGAAAAAAATACACACCTTTTACTTGCTTTTTAGGAGCTCTGTATTGAAATTGAATTATATCTGTAATTGAGAATATTCAATATCTGAAATTCACTGCTGTAGTAGCCTTCTGAACTGTCTTTCAAATTCCACAGATATGATCTGATTTGGATTCTCCAATACAAAGTTGTGTCCAATCGCCCACAATGACCTAATTCTGGACTGGTTCAGTAGAGTGAACTTGCAGGAATTTTTTTATAGCAAAAATTCCACGATGACCTGTTTAGGAGCTTGAAAAAAGACCTAACTTCCACAGATGATATCTCCGAAAATATTGCGAACCAAGCTCTAAAATTTTTATACAAACTGCCTCAGGATTTTAGCTTCGCACCATATGAATTTAAGATTATGAACCTTCGTAGAATTTTTTTTTTATGAACCTCTGATACCAAATGTTGTGTAACCAGCTCCAAAAATAGAAGAAAAGAGATATCTACGCCTTAGAAATAAGCCACTTCGAGGGGGCAACCTCCAATACATTACATAAATGCACAATTCTTCGATGATACAATTTACAAAACCTCCTTTCTATATATATGAGTCCATGGGGCCATAATGTAATCCTAGTGGGCCACAATGTAATCCTAGCCGACCTAACAATAATAATTTAAGGGCACAATAATAACAAAATTGGGGTTACAAGGGTACAATAATAACAATAGGGGTTACACTAACAAAAAAACGACTCAAAATAGAAGAAAAAGAGATATCAACGCCTTAGAAATAAGCCACTTCGAGGGGGCAACCTCCAATACATTACATAAATGAACAATTCTTGGATCATACAATTTAAAAAACCTCCTTTCTATATATAGGAGTCCATGGGGCCATAATGTAATCCTAGTGGGCCACAATGTAATCCTAGCCGACCTAACAATAATAATTTAAGGGCACAATAATAACAAAATTGGGGTTACAAGGGTACAATAATAACAATAAGGGGGTTACACTAACAACAATAAGGGACTATACTAGTAATATAGGGACCTAACATGAATTAATTAAATAATTAATTTGCTAAACTCTCACTAGTGTATCTTTCAGTTAGACTAGATACAACTAGCTCAACTGAGTTTAACTCACTTAACTGAGTTAAACTAAATAACAACTCCTGTAACTACTCTTCCAACTCTGTCATAACTTTTCCACTTTAGTTCTAACTGAGTCCTCCATGCATGAGTCACCAACCACCCTAGGGATTGCGTAATTCCTTCAGTCCACTAATTTTCCAAATCTGTTCACTGAAATAAAGTGCTCCAAGAGAATAAGTTGATATTTATTATCGGATTATTATTAAGGGCTAATAATAATCGACATGCACCTATTTTTAGATTGACAATCTATAAATAGACTTCGCCCAATATTATAAAAACATAATTTCATCTATTTTTCACATTTTATCAACAATCTACAAATCGCATCATGCAACTTATAGAATATGCTTACCATGTCTAAAAATATATATACACCTAAAAATAGCCTGCGGGCCCCACTTAGTGAAGGTGCTTACTTTTCACTAAGCTCATCATCTTTTTGAATATCAACACTCCCTCTCAACAAGATAGGGATTATCCTTCACCCAGATCCTGACTCTATGGTATTCGAATTTTCTCCTGCTGAGTGCCTTCGTTAGAATATCTGCATCCTGATCTTCTGTAGGAATGTACTGAAGAAACATGATCTTCCGCTAAACACAATCTCTGATATTATGATACCAGAGATCAATATGTTTAGATCTATCATGAAACATAGGATTAATCTAGAGTTTAATGGAACTCTGATTATCACAATGCATCACCGTAGAATCTAAATGAGAACTGAACAAACCGACCAGGATCTTCCTCATCGAGATAGCCTCACATGCAGCTTGACTTGCTACCATATGTTCTGCTTCCACTGAAATGAGTGCCACAGATATTTGTTTCCTGATGTTCCAAGAAATTCTTGTAGATCCGATACTGAAAAGCCCTCCTGATGTGCTCTTTCTGTTTGTTGGGCTGCCTACCCAATCTGCATCCGTGAAGCCATGCAACTTCACTTCATCCGTCTATCTGTACCATAAACCATACTCAAATGTGCCCCTGAGATACCTCAGGACATGCTTGCCTGCCTTCCAAAGGAGCTTGGTAGGCTTAACCAACGCTTGTGAAAGCTGGTTCACCGCATAGCATATGTCTCATGTTGTATTAAATAAATACATGAGCGAACCCACCAACTATCGATAAACAGTGGCATGCACTACCTCTGCCGACGTAGCATCCTATTTCCTCCAATTTCCTGGAAGAGGAGTATCCATGGGCTTGCAGTCCTCCATGTGAAACTCACCAAGTATCTCCCGAGCATACTTTCCTTGAGACACAAACAGTTCACCTTCTCGCTTCCATATTTCCAATCCAAGGAAATAATGAAGGAGGCCCAAATCCTTCATCTCAAACTCCTTTGCAAGATTTTCCTTGCATGAGTGTATTAACTTCTCATCACTCGTTAGTATTAAATCATCAACATAAAGAAAAATTATTAAAATCTTACCCTCCACCACAATTTGGTACATGTTTGCATCCGCCTCACTCTTGGTGAAGCCAAGCCCGGTGAAATAACTGTCGATCGGAGTGTACCAAGCATCTGGTGCTTGCTTCAGCCCATTCAATGCTCTTTTGAGTCTGTACACATGCGACTCGCTACTGAAGATCTTAAATCCTTCAGGCTGCTCAATGTACACTTCTTCCTCAATGATCCCATTAAGGAACATAGTCTTCACATCCATATGAGGAATGTGCCAACCCATCTGCGCTGAGAGGGCAAGGATGGTCCTTATGGAAGAATACCGTGCAACAGGTGCAAAGGTTTCTTCATAATCAATCCCCTCGATTTTTGAGAAGCCTCAGGAAAGAAATATTGCCTTATACTTCTCGACGCTCCCATCAACAACTTACTTTACCTTGTAGATCCATCTTGATCCTACAACTTATTTACCCATCGGCCTTGGAACAATCTCCCAAGCACTGTTTCTGAAAATGGAGTCATACTCCTCCACCATGGCATCTACACATGTGGGCTCCTGCACTACTTCTTCAAAATAAGATGGCTTTGTCACGATACACTTGCTCATAAGAGCCATGTATCTAGTAAATCGGTCAGGTGACTGTCTCTGTCTGCACTGTGACCTAGGGACTCCTACATTCTGTGCCACATCAAGCTTCTGTCTCTCAGCTTCTGTGGTACGCTTTTTGCCTATTCTAATGTTTGTTTCTGCATGAGTGGACTCCTGCACTCCATGAATCTCCTATTGTGGCTGATTAGAATCTAGAGGCTCATATTTGGGAACAAGTAGCTCCTCCTCTACATGCATGTGTAGCTCCCTCTCAAGCGACAACTTCATGGCTTTCACCTCATTGAATTTTATATCTCGTCATACCACATTCATTCTACTGTTTGGTAAATACACATGATAACTATGGGCTGTTTCTGTGTACCCCAAAAATATCCCAACTTTTTCAGTCAGCTCCAACTTCTTCCTCGCATCCTTTCTCACATGAATGTAAATAGATGAGCCAAAAATATTCAAATGAAAAATATCAAGCTTCTTACCAGTAAAATCTTCTTCAGGTGTACTCATGCCAAGTACATTTTGAGGACAATGATTTTTCACATAAACTACAGTGTTGCATGCTTCTACCCACAAGTGCATCGTTAAGCCCTAGTCATGCGACATAGCTCGTGCAACACCCATGATCATTCTGTTTTTCCTCTCCGCGACCCCATTCTGCTATGGGTTATGAAGCGCTATGAGTTCTCTTCAAATTCCTTCTTTGCTACAGAAGTCTTTGAATTCGTTAGAGATATATTCACTACCATTATCACTCCGCAGAGCCTTCACTTGCTTCCCCGACTCCTTCTCCACCAATGCTTTAAACTCACATAACATTGAGAATGTTTCGCTCTTCTTCTGCATGAAGAAGATCCAACATCTACGAGAATATTCATCAAAAAATATAACATAATACCTATGTTTTTTTGTCGAAGCAACCGAGAAAGCTCCAGACACGTCTGTGTGAATTCTCTCCAGGAACACCGAGGCACGGTTCTCCTTCTCATGAAAGGTGGTATTCACAAACATACCCATAGTACATCCCTTGCACTGATATGACTACGTAGGAGTACCCTTGGGAATTCCAATAGAAATTTGCTGCAAAATCTTCAAGGCGCCATGGTGAAGATGGCCCAAAATCCTATGCCATAATTCACCCTCATCCCGGCTCACCACTTCCTCTGCTTTTCCCATCATTGCAGCGCCACCATCTACCTCCAGCTTGTAGATATTCTTAACTCAAATCCCTATCCTCTTGGTGTTGGAAAAATACTGAGAGGGGGGGTGAATCAATATTTAGGGCAAACTAAAACTTTTTACTTTTTCATGCTCTAAAACCCATACGCTACTTTGCTGAAGGAAACTAGCGTATGTACGCGGATATCCTTCATAAAAATCGCGTATACACAGAGATCTAATTATGCCATTAATTCTTCACTTATATCATTCCATCATTCATTCATTAAATGTTCTACAAACATTAAACATGTGCAGTAAGAACAGAATAAACCATCACACATAAGCATCACACATGAACACCAGGATTTTTAGGTGGAAACCCAAGTCGGGAGAAAACCACCGCTGCAGTTGCTCAGCCTTCAATATTTTATTATAGAGAAAACATCTTACAACATGTGTGCTGGTGCAGACTCCTACCAGCACGCAGGCACCCACCTGCGCTCATTTACCAGCCTCTCCTGGAAGGGAGCTCCAACCCCCTGACTCGTTTACCAGCCTCTCCTGGAAGGGAGCTACGACCCTCTGCTCTCGTTTACCAGCCTCACCTGGAAGGGAGCTACAACCCCCTGACTGAAGGCTACAACCCTCAGCACCTCTATGGACCACGTTTCATCAATTTTCACACTGGATCCAAAGCTTCCTTTAGGACACCACTTGCAGACCACATTTCATCATATTTTCAGACTGGACCCACTCCATAAGCTCAATCATACATCAAACTGAAACTTATCAATTCAGACAACCCAGAACTGTAGAATACACCATTCACAGATAGCAGTAACACAGCAGAACAGATCAGACATTTCATACCCCTTGCTTCAGCAAACCCTAGTTTTCATACGCGCTTTCCTTTCACTGATGCCGCGTATATACGCGCTTCCAATCACATCAACTCACGTATACTTCTGTACAAATTACAGAGTTGATTTCAATGCTCATACGCGCTTTCTCTTCAGCAAAGCCACGTATATACGCGCTTATTCTGCGGCGAACTAGCGTATGGTTCTTCAGATATTTAGGTCATTGCAATTCTTCAGAAAAGATACATTACTCAGATTTTACCCTTTACTTCAGACAGATGTTCGCCTCTTCTCAGATCTAATCATCCCCTAAACAGATCTAGCAAATACAAGTACATTTCGTATCTAGATACCCTACATCATTGGCATCATGCAATCGTATCCATCATTCAACTCGTAACCCTTTCCATTCGCATAGACTTCAGAGAGAAGCATTGTATTCATTCAAGCTCAGACTTCTTGCACACACTTGCATAATGAATTTCTTCTCCTTATATAGGCTTACCCTTTATCAATACCATGAGCCAAAACCACATTACTTTCGATGGTATTCCTGGACGGGGTCACATAGACGAATCATTACTCAATATAATGGGTCAATACCATGGTGGTTACCCCTGGTTTTACATATTTAGAGTGCTTTTGCCCATATGCGACTTGGCACGTTATTTCCCACGTGCATACGCTACTTTGTCTAGACAAATCCACGTATTCCTTGAGACATACTCTTTTCATCATGTTCTAGCACATACTGACATTCCTTCCATCATTACCTTCTGTACTTACCTAGATACCGCATTTACATCTTTAAACAGCCCTATCAAGACATATTCTATCAAGCACAACTTTTGACATTCAAGGACAACACTCAACATCATATTGCTAACTAACATCATTTCTTATCATATTTACATCATTTACCAAGTCCATCAGGTCAAGAATAACTTCATCAGGTGAATTTCCATCAAGGACAACACATATCAACAATATCATGTCTTCATCTTCATTCAGTGGGTTGCCATCAAGGACAACACTCTTCATCATATTGCCAAAAATCTCCCCCTTTGGACTTGATGACAACCACAATGGTGTTTGGTGACCACAACAGATAGGTATATTAAGAATACAAGGACACCATGTCACATTCCCCATTCTTTCTCTTCATTCAAACATTCAAACACCATGTCACTCTCCCCCTTTGACATCAAGGGAAAAGGGTGGATCAAAACCAACATACTCTCCCGCTTTTCTCCACATGTGGAAGAAGCGTTCTGCAGATCTGATATTTACTGAAGTGACCAAGCTCCCCCTGAGTTCATGCTGAATCTTCAAACATATTTTCCAATGAAGTACATGACTCTATGAAATTCCTATCACCAATGACTCATACTTACATCAAAGATCCATCCAAGTGTATTTACATATAACAATCAAGTACCCAACCAAGTGGGTTTACACATTTCAACTCAGCTACCCTACCAAGTGGGTTTACACATTCTGACAAGTCCTTATATGACTGAAATTTACAATTTTACATCATGGGTCTCAACATGACCTTTTCATCAAAATACAAATATGAATTTTATGACCAATACCAAAAAGACCTCAAGAACATATTTCAGAACCATCATAATGCCAACAATGCATTATACTCAGCAACACTAATGCTCCCCCTGAATCTGTGCATCCAAGCAACCTTTCCATATGACTAAGGCTCCCCCTTAGTTTGTGCATCTCCTGAACACTTTCACCAACAAATCATCAAGGCATCTTTATCAAAACATTAGAGATAGAATTATGAGAACTGGAACACCACCAGAGATACCAAACAGTATCAGAGATATCAAACAGCACTACAGCTGTGCTGAAGAGAGCTGACCCCAAATAGAAAATTGTCAGCAATCAGACATACACGGTTTTCTGTGCATTAACTCACATATATACGCGACTGTGTATCAGGAAATCCACGTATCCAATGCCATCTTCTAGATTTATGCATATTTGTTCTTTTGACTGGCAGAGAACACTCCCAGCTTCTGTCTTAGATACTCGAACGCTTCCCTGGGCAGAGGTTTGGTAAAGATATCAGCAACTTGTTCTTTGGAGGGAACATACTCCAACTTCACCTTTTGCTCAAGCACTTGTTCACGTAAGAAGTGATACTTGATGGGAATGTGCTTGTTCTTCGAATGCATATCAGGATTCTTTGAAATACTGATGGCACTTGTATTGTCACACTTAATGGGGACAGGAGGTGTACATTTGATTTGAAAATCTTGTAAGGTTTGCATCATCCAAAGGAGTTGAGTGCAACAAGATGCGGCAGCCACATATTCTGCTTCTGCTGTAGATAAGGCAATAGAATTTTACTTCTTGCTGAACCAAGATACTAACCGGGGTCCCATGTAGAATGCACCACCACTAGTGCTTTTCCGATCATCAACACTTCCAGCCCAATCTGCATTAGTGTAAGCATGAAGAGTAAGATCAACATTCTTTGGATACCATAGACAAAAGTCTTGAGTTCCTTGTAGATATTTGAAAATTCTTTTAACAGCCTGAAGGTGAGACTCTTTTGGATTAGCTTGGAATCGTCAAACAGTCCCAACTGCATGCATAATGTCTGGTCTAGTCCCAGTGAGATAAAGTAGACTTCCTATCATTGATCTGTATTCTGGTTGATTCACTGTGGGAGAATCATCATGAGAACTGAGTTTGCATCCGGTGGTCATTGGTGTACTTACAGGTTTGCATTCTTCCATGCCATATTTCTTCAGAATTTGCTTAATATATTTTTCTTGTGATAGGAATATACCATCTGCAGTTTGATGCACTTGTAAGCCAAGAAAGAATGTTAGTTCCCCAAGTAAGGACATTTCAAATTCTTGTTGCATGACAGAAGCAAATTTTTGACTCATAGATTCTTCGTTACTCCCAAAAATGATATCATCAACATATACTACCACAATCAATAGTTTATCATTTTCAATTTTTGTGTATAAGTTGCTATCAGCAGACCCCTTTGAAAATCCTTGTTGATGAAGATATTTGTCAAGACGATAATACCATGCCCTTGGAGCTTGTTTGAGACCATATAGAGCCTTTTTAAGTCTACAAACAAGATTTTCATCATTCCCAAAATGAATCCTTCCGGTTGTTCTATATATACTTCTTCTTCTAGATCACCATTAAGAAAAGCAGATTTAACATCCATTTGATAAACTTTGATTTGATGATAACTTGAAAAAGCAAGAAACATTCTTATGGCTTCAAGTCTAGCTACAGGAGAAAAAGTTTCTTCAAAGTCTATAACTTCTTGTTGAGTATACCCTTTGCAAACCAGTCTAGCTTTGTTTCTTACAACATCCCCATTCTCATTTAACTTGTTCTTGAAAATCCATTTAGTTCCAATGACATTTTTATCATGTGGTCTTGGTACCAATTCCCAAGTGTCATTCTTTTCAATTTGATCGACCTATTCATCCATGGCTTGCTTCCAAAATTCATCTTTGCTAGCTTGATTGACATTGTGTGGTTCAATTGTGGATAGAAGTGCCAGATGACTAGAAGATCCTACCAGAGTTCTCCTCGTTCGTACACCCGATTCCTTGTCTCCCAAAATTTGAGATTCAGGATGATTCTTTTGAACATATCTGGATGGAGCCTTTTCAGATAGATAATTTTCAGATTCTTCATTGGATCCACTGTTTACATCATTTCTATTTGATGTAGAAGGCCATAATTCACCATCAACTTCTTTTGTTGTTTGTTTTTCTTCTTTAGGAGCTGCAGGAGACTCATCAATAACAACATCAATACATTCAACAATATTTCGAAGCCTTTTATTGTAACATGTGTATGCTTTGCTTGAAGATGAGTAACCAAGAAATATCCCTTCGTCTGATCTAGGTTCAAACTTGCCAAGCTTTTCATCATTATTTTTGATAAAGCATTTACTTCCAAAAACTCTAAAATGCTTCACAGTGGGAGAATTACCATACCAGAGTTCATATGGAGTTTTGTCACTATTTACCTGAACATGAGCCTTGTTGAGAATGTTAGCTACTGTATGTGCTGCTTCACTCCAGAACATGTCAGGAGTTCCAGAATCATCAAGCATAGCTCTAGCCATTTGAACAATTGTTCTATTCATTCTTTTTGCTACGCCATTTTGTTGTGGAGTGCCTGCTACAGAGAACTGTCTTTTTATGCCATGTTGTTCACAAAATTCAAAGAATTCATTTGATGTATATTCTCCTCCTCGATCGGATCTAAGACACTTGATTTTTAGATCTAATTCATTTTCTACCAATGCTTTGAAGATCTGAAATTTTTCAAATGCTTCATCTTTGTGTTTAATGAACCCGATCCAACACATTCTAGAGTAGTCATCAATAAATAAGATATAGTATTCTTCCCCACGTAGTGAATTTTTCCTCATAGGTCCATAGATGTCAGTATGAATGAGTTCAAGAGGCTTACTTGAAGATCCTTCTTTGGCATTGAATCGTACTCTTGTCTGCTTATCGAATTGACAAGATTTGCATATGATAATTTCTGGTAGATTAATATTCGGAAGATCACAAACAACTTGAAGTCTGCTTGCTTTGTTGATTTGAGAGAAGCTCAGATGCCCCAGCCTTCTATGCCATAGCCAATTTTCTGAAGACTTGCTCAAGTAACATTGATCTTTGCAGTTTAGTACATACAGGTTGCTTGGATTTCTTTTCCCTTTTATAATAATTTTACATGTATCAAGATCACGAACCACACATTCTTTTGAACTAAAGACAACTTCAGTTCCTTGATCACACATTTGACTTACACTCAACAGATTATGCCTTAATCCATCCACATACATGACATCCTTAGCCTTCACCTTTTCTTTTAGAAACACGGACCCTTTTCCTTTAATTACAGCAGGAGAATCATTTCCAAAAGTTACTTTCTTTTCCTTTTCTAGAGCATTATATGTAAGGAGTTTGCTTTTGTCACCTGTCATGTGTCTTGAGCATCCACTATCAATGTACAATTGATTTTCTTCACCTTCTGCAAATAATGCTATCCCACAATTTTCAACCTGTAATTCCTTCTTTTTCCATACTTTGGAACTTGAGGGAAAGCGTTGTTTTGGCTGGACTTTGCTCCTGCATTCAGATTCTTCATGACCAAAGTTATTGCAATAAGTACATTCAACTTCATTTTGAAGAGGAGAAAAGTTGTTATAGGTATTATTCTTTGGTTCAGTATCCAACCTTTTCTTTCTTTCTTCTCTTGTCATGATGGTTTTGTAAGCAACACATTGAGCAGCTTTGTGGCCAAAATTGTGACATGTAAAACATTGTCCATTGAAATAGACATTTTTGTAATCACGAAATCTTCTATTTGGATTTACCTGCTGGTTGGAGCTCCTTTGAAAGTTATTCATATCAGTGTTCCTTGAAGTGCGATGATCCTGCTTTACCTGTAAAGAATCCTTGCTTCCTTGTCGTGAGGCAGAATATTGTAAACCAGTAGTTGCTGCCTTTAGATAGTTTGGTGCTGAAACCTGAGAGGATTCTCCAATATATCCAAGACCTATTTTTATGAGAGGAGAATGTTGAGCATTGATAATGTCATCTAATGTTTCTGAACTTTTAGCAAATCTAAGATTGAGAGTTTTTCCTTTCTCATTATCTTTCCTTAGACTTACTACTTCACACTCCAATTCCTCAATGCGTTTTTTCTTTGCTTCAAGCTGATTTTCAAGAGTCTCTATGATTATGTTCTTTTCTTCTAGGCTTACTTTGAGTTGGTTGTTTTCTTCAAAAATATCATTGTCTTCCAGAGCATCCACAAAAGTATCATTTTCTTCTCTAGATTCTTTTGCCATGAGCAGTTTAATATCATGGTCAGAATCTTCTTCATCTTCACTAGACACTTCATCATCATCTTCATTTGCATAATAACTCTTCCTCTTTTCAAATTGTTTCCCTTTACCACATTTTTCTCTATAAGGACATTTAGCAGCATAGTGACCAAATTTTCCACACTCAAAACATTTGAAGGGAAGCTTACCTTTGAATCTTCCAGTACCTAGTTGGAGCTTTCTCACAAAATTCGCTTCTTCTTCTTCAGATATATAGCTAGATTCTTTGACAACTTCATTTTCTTTTCCTCTTGCAGATACCTTAAAAGCAGCTTCTTTGATTTGAGACGGACCTCCTTGTCTCATTTCAAAAGCAGTCAGAATACCATGTAATTGAACAATAGTAAGAGTTTGCAGATCTTTCCTTTATTCAATAGCTGAAACTTTAGAGTCAAATTTTGAAGTCAAGGATCTTAAGACTTTTTCCACCAAAGTAGTATCAGTTATGGTTTCACCCAAATTTCTCATTCTATTTACAATATCATCCAGACGTAAGAAGAAATGGGCAATGCTCTCATCACTATGCATCTTCAAATTTTCATATTCAATTCTAAGAGTTTGAAGTTTTGCACTTTTTACCTTTGTGTCTCCTTCATAGCTTAGAATGATTTTGTCCCATATTTCTTTTGCTGAATGTAGCTGCATCACTTTAGCAAATTCTGGTTCAGACATGCTTCCTAATAAGACATTTACTGCTTTGGCATTGATTTCATACTTCTTCCTTTCTCCTGCATCAGTAGGAATACTTGCCGAGTATTGATAACCTTCTTCCACGATTGCCCATACATCTGCACCAAGACTTTGCAGATATGCTTTTGTTCGTACCTTCCAGAATATCAGATTGCTTCCATTGAATAGCGGTGGCTTTATAGACATTACTCCTTCATGACTTCCCATTGCAATGGATCTGGCTTCAAGCGATCAAGCTTCTGCAGAAGGACCTGCTCTGATACCAATTGTTGGAAAAATACTGAGAGGGGGGGTGAATCAATATTTAGGGAAAACTAAAACTTTTTACTTTTTCATGCTCTAAAACCCATACACTACTTTGTTGAAGGAAAATAGCATATGTACGCGGATATCCTTCATAAAACTCGCATATACACAGAGATCTAATTATGCCATTAATTCTTCACTTATATCATTCCATCATTCATTCATTAAATGTTCTACAAACATTAAACATGTGTAGTAAGAACAAAATAAACCATCACACATAAGCATCACACATGAAGACCAGGATTTTTTAGGTGGAAACCCAAGTCGGGAGAAAACCACCGCTGCAGTTGCTCAGCCTTCAATATTTTATTATAGAGAAAACATCTTACAACATGTGTGCTGGCGCAGACTTGACCAGCACGCAGGCACCCACCTGCGCTCGTTTACCAGCCTCTCCTGGAAGGGAGCTCCAACCCCCTGACTCGTTTACCAGCCTCTCCTGGAAGGGAGCTACGACCCCCTGATCTCGTTTACCAGCCTCACCTGGAAGGGAGCTACAACCCCCTGACTGAAGGCTACAACCCTCGGCACCTCTATGGACCACGTTTCATCAATTTTCACACTGGATCCAAAGCTTCCTTTAGGATACCACTTGCAGGCTACATTTCATCATATTTTCAAACTGGACCCACTCAAGCTCAATCATACATCAAGAAGTGAAACTTATCAGATTCGGACAACCCCGAGCGCGAATACATCATTCACGGATAAACGGTAACTGACGAGAACAGATCAGAAATTTCTTACCCCTTGCTTCAACAAACCCTAGTTTGCATACACGCTTTCCTTTCACTGATGACGCGTATATACGCGCTTCCAATCACATCAACTCGCGTATACTTCTATACAAATTACAGAGCTGATTTCACTGCGCATACGCGCTTTCTCTTCAGCAAACCCGCGTATATACGCGCTTCCTCTGCGGCGAACTAGCGTATAGTTCTTCAGACATTTAGGTCATTGCATTTCTTCAGAACAGATACATCACTCAGATTTTACCCTTTACTTCAGACGGATGTTCGCCTCATCTCAGATCTAATCATTCCATAAACAGATCTAGCAAATACAAATACATTCCAGATCTAGATTCCCTTCTTCATCATTTCTTCATTGGTGCATCATACATTCAGATTTATCATTCAACTGTAACCCTTTCCATTCAGATATCCTTCAGAGAGAAGTATTCATTCAAGCTCAGACATCTTGCACCCACACTCATCATTTTCACAATGAAATTCTTCTCCTTATATAGGTTTACCCTTTTTCAATACCATGAGCCAAAACCACATTACTTCCAATAGTATTCCTGGACGGGGTCATTTAGATGAATCATTACCCAATACAATGGGTCAATACCATGGTGGTTGCCCCTGGTTTTTCACTTTTTGAGCGCTTTTTCCCATACGCGACTTGGCACGTACTTTACCACGTGCATACGCGACTTCTACTAGACAAATCCGCATATGCCTTGAGACATACTCTTTTCATCATGGTCAACATTGAATTCCTTTCTTCGTACATGCAGCCTTACGTAGATACATCAGATTTACATCTTTAAACAGGTTCATCAAGACATATTCTATCAAGCACAACTTCATCAAGTAAGTTGCCATTCAAGGACAACACTCAACATCATTATGCTAACAAACATCATTTCATATCAGATTTACATCATTTACTTATCCGGATTTATGCAGGAATGCAACAGAATAAACATATAAACAGAAATATAGAGATGCAGCGGAAATAACACTTCATTCATTAATATCAAAGAACTGAAATTTGCTTACAGACAGAATGGAAATAAAACTAGCTAGGGCGCTGGTAGCTATCTCTGAGAAGAGATGTGGTGGCTACAGGCCTCTGAACTGAGTTACAATGAGACTCGAGGGCCTATTTATCATTTAGAAACAATGGGAAATCCTAAACAGCCAAAACCCTAACCCTAGGAGATGAAGCGCCAAAACTATGGGCCCCGTTTGGGTAAATTGGTGTTTCAACTTCCCAGGGTCGTAACTTTGGCATACGATCTCCGTTTGACGTGTACCATACCTCGTTAGAAATATCTATCCGAGGACTACAAATTTGGAATGAGAAAAATTAGTCCTTGGACCCATGTTGCTCTCTGTTTTTCAAAAAAACGTCGTTTAGGGCCTCAAAACGGCTCCGGAAGTTTAGGACCCGAAAAACTGCTAAAAATAGTAAACTGTGCCGAAACTGAAGAACTGAAATAGACAATCGTGGAGCCCCAAGTGGAATAGGCGGGTGACCAACAATATCCACCTGGATCATTCCTCCCCCCTTAGGAAGAAATGGTCCCAATTGCGTTAAGTTCCTCCATGAGATGAGGAAATTTCTGCTGAACTTGGTCCCTGGTGAACCACTTTCCTTGGTGCAGGAGTTGGCAAGCTTTGACAACCCGATATAGTTGGATCTTCTGCTGGCGAGTGTTATTGATTTGCATGTCCATGATGCAATCTGTGGTGGCCTGTTCCATGCAGTCTGGATTTAACTCAGTTGGTGTGAGTTGTTCTGCAATGTCCGAGGTGTCCAGTAGAGGTGGGAAGTAAGGATGAAGGCGATCCACATTGAAGACTGGGTGCAGACCAAGGAATGGTGGAATAATGAGCTCGAATGCATTGTTCCCTACAGCCTTGGTGATGGTGTACGGCCCGTATCGGAGTGGGCGAAGCTTGCGGTGGGGTCCAGTGAGGCGCTCCTTCTGCAAATGTAGCCATACTTTGTCACCCACCTGGAAGTTGTGTGGCACCCGATGTTGATCATGGCGTTGCTTGTACTTGGCATTGGCTCTGTCCAATATATCATGAACTTGTTGGCGGATGTGTTGAATGCGCTCGATGAAGCTACTGGCTTTGTCAACTTCAGACTGGACATGAGCTGAATTGGCCTGAGCAGCTGCAAATGGCATGGCTACGCCAATGGGACATAGTGGTTGGAATCCCAAGCCCACCTGAAAGGGGCTATGGCCGATTGAACTGTGGAGAGCCCGATTATAACTATGTTTTACATAAGGGAGGCTCTCGTCCCATGTGCGTGGATGCTTTGAATTGTACATGCGCAGAATGTGCACAATCATTCTGTTGACGACCTCTGTCTGGCCATCTGTTTGGGGATGGAAAGCTGTGGACTTGGTGAGCTTGGTATCCAACATTGACCAGAGGCTGGACCAAAATGTGCTGAGGAACCTGCTATCCCGATCTGATATGATAGACTGTGGGATCCCAAAGTGCACACACACTCGTTCAAAGAAGAGTTTAGCAGTGGCTTCTGCTGTGATATTCTTCTTGCAGGCCGCCATAATGGCCATCTTCGAGAATCTGTCGACGACCACAAAAACACAGTCATTTCCCTGCTTAGTAGAAGGCAGGCCCGACATGTAATCCATGGATATGGATTCCCAAGGTCGACTAGGGGTAGGTAGAGGAGCATATAGGCCTTGCTTCTTGATGGTCGGTTTGGCAATGGCACAAGCAGTGCAGGATCTGATGTGCTTCTCGACATCCTTTCGAAGGTTCGGCCAATAGAAATACTTCTGTAGTATTGCTACTGTTTTCTCGACCCCGAAATGCCCAGCGACTCGACTGTAGTGTGCTTCCCATATCATCTTGGCACGCTCGCTTGAAGGGACACAAAGGTGTCCCATGTGACATAAAAGTGCATCTTGGAGGTGAAAATTTGGAACTTGCGTACCCCCCAAGAGTGCCTTGTAAGTTTGGCCGAATTCTGGGTCACTCTCATAGAGAAGCGGCCAATCAGAAGTCTCGTGCCCACAAGAGTTGAGCACAATGGTGAGCGCCACGATCGGTGGTCGGCTGAGGCAGTCTGCAACATGATTGGTGCTACCCTTCTTGTACTTGATGTTCAAATGAAACTGTTGCAGATATGTGGACCACTTCTGATGGCGATCATTCTGCAACTTCCCTTGTGTCTGTATGAACTGCAGGGGCCGGTGGTCTGGGTGGATGATTGTTTCCTTCCCCAAAATGTAATGCTTCCATTGTCGACAGGCTTGCACAATGGAATACATTTCTTTGTCATAGGTGGGATACTTGCGAACTGTCTCAGACAATGTCTCACTGTGATATGCCACTGGATGTCCCCGTTGAGTAAGAACTGCCCCAATAGCATAGTCAGAGGCATCTGTCTCGATCTCAAATGGCTGCTGCAAGTCTGGTAAGGTGAGCACTGGGGCAGAACAGAGGCGATTTTTCAATTCTTTGAACGCCTTCCGTTGAGGTTCCGACCAAAAGAATTTTGCTCTCGCTCCTCCTTTGGTGACTTGACTCAAGGGCCAAGTGATATGAGAGAATCCCAGCACGAATCTACGGTAGAAATTAGCAAGACCCAGAAAGCTGCGAAGCTCTGTTATAGTAGTCGGGGCCGGCCAATCCCGAATGACTTGGATCTTGGCTGGATCCACATGCACCCCCCTTTCATCAATAATGTATCCCAGATATTGAACCTGGGTCATGCCAAACGTGCACTTCTCCAAATTGGCACACAACTTGTGTTGCCGCAGTGTTTGGAGGACCTGTCGGATGTGGTGAAGGTGCTCTTCCCAAGTCTGGCTGAAGATCAGAATGTCATCCAAGTACACCACTACAAATGAGTTGGTGAATGGCTGCAAGATGTCATCCATCATCCTCATGAAGGTGGCGGGAGTATTCGTCAACCCGAAAGGCATGACCAGCCATTCGAAAAGGCCTTCCTTGGCTTTGAAGGCAGTCTTCCACACATCGGAGGGTTCAATTGGTACCTGGTGATACCCAGACTTCAGGTCGATCTTGCTGAAATATTTTGCACCTTTGAGTTGGTCCAGAAGGTCATCAATCCGTGTGATTGGGTACCTATTCCGGACAGTGATCTTGTTCAGCGCCCGATAGTCAATACAGAGTCTCCACGTCCCATCCTTCTTCTGTACCAACACGATCGGGCTCCCACAGGGGGATGAACTTGGTCTGATGTGACCTTTCTGCAACAGCTCCTGAATCTGCCTCTTGATTTCATCATTTTCCAGAACAGAGCGTCGATAGATCGGTCCATTAGGTAGCGGCGCACCGGGGGTCAGATCAATCGGGTGCTTGACCTGACAGTGCAGAGGAACCCCTGTGGGTGAGGTGAATATGTCCCCATACTCCTCCACAACCTTATCCATTTGTTGTTGTTGTGCAGAGGAGCCCTGTCTAGAGGTCGTGGCCACAGTCTTCTTCTTGCCCTGGGGGCGGATCATCAGGAAAACGAATTTCCTGGTTTGGGAAATGAGCTTACTGCATTGTTTTGCAGTAACCAAAGAGATAGCGGCAGGAGGTGGTACCTCTGGTATCCTGTACAACTTATTTCCCAAAGTAACAATAACAGCGTGAGGCCGAGACTCATACACATCATGACGCTTCCACAAGTATGGTTGTCCTAATAATACATCAAAAACATCAATAGGAGCAACATCACATAATACCTCATCCGTGAAGGGCTTGATGCTATAGGGAAGGCGGCACTGCTGGCTGACGCAGAGATCTCGTCCTTGGTGAAGCCACCCGATGGTGTATGGATGGAGCTGTGGTCGGCAAGCCCAACCGCTTCACGGCGTCTGCTGAAATGAGGTTCTTTTGGCTCCCATTGTCGATAATGAACTGTACCGGGGAGCCCTTTACCCACATCTGGGAGTGGAAGAGACGTTCCTCCTCCTCTGGATCTTCCGGTTCCTCCTTTTGGATCTTTGTAGTGGCAACAGTGGCGTTAGGCTCCGCATCAATAATCTGTTTCCCTTTTTCATTCGCCTTTTCAGGTTCTAATTTGGAGTCAGAGCATGCATCTGACTCAGAAGCCCTCATCTCAGCCACTAGCGACTGCTTGGCCCGACACTCACTTGTGTTGTGAGTGGAGCTCTTATGGAACTCACACCACTTTCCCATGTCCTTCTTTGACTTTGCGATGCTGTTCTTTTCTTGCGGCTTCGATGAGTTGTCTTTAGCCGCCATGCCTTGGCTCGGTCCTTTGTTCTGTGGTTTGGAAGCACCTTTCCCTTGCTTTTGATTCGCAGATCCAAAGTCTCGCTTCTTCTGCTTGAATTTCTGCTCAATCTTGGCAGCATACCGGTATGTCGTACCAAGCGAGGAGATGTCAAGGAACTCCATTTCCTCCTGAATGTATTTGTGCAGATAGCTACGATACTTTAGCACCAGATGTTTCTCTGAATCTTTGATACCCAACTTTGTGCGCAGGGTATGGAACAGATTCGTCAGCTCATGCACATCTTGATCCCTTTGTTGTCGCAGCGTGGTCCATTGTATGTACTTGTCCTCATAGCTCCCCACAGGATAGTACTGTTCCTTGAGGGCGTCTCGGAAAGAATTCCAAGTTGGTACGGCCGAGAACAGAGAGGGTTCTGTCTGGTCCTTGTTCTCACAGTAGGTTTCCCACCAGTCCTTAACATGGGGGGTAGCTTTGAGGAGTGAAAAAATAATCTTCTCCGGGTCTGAAAAGTCATGAACAGAGAAATATCCTTCTAATAGATTCAACCATCTATCTACGGCATCTGCGTCTATTTGACCCTCAAATATGGGAATGTCAAATTTACTTGTACCTTAAAGGGAGTCGCAACTCCAGAGTGGCTACTGGATGCAGATGCGCCGCCGGTGGGCAGCCGTTGAAGGATCTGAGCAAAGCTATCCATCATCGCGTTCCTTTGTTTTTCGAGGGCCTCCTCGAGCAATATTTTGATAGGATCTCCTGCTCCCTCATCTTTCTTTTTGTCCCCCATGGGCGTCGTCGAGGTTTGCGAGGCTGATCTTGCAAAGGTTCCACCAGATCGAGCCCTAGCTCCTTATACCCCGACCTCGTTGGGGACATGCAAAGAAGGATCGAGAAAAAGCAGACCGCTCTGATACCACTGATCCGGATTTATGCGGGAACGCAACAGAATAAACATATAAACATAAATACAGAGATGCAGCGGAAATAACACTTCATTTCATTAATATCAAAGAACTGAAATTTGCTTACAGACAGAATGGAAATAAAACTAGCTAGGGCGCTGGTAGCTATCTCTGAGAAGAGATGTGGCGGCTACAGGCCTCTGAACCGAGTTACAATGAGGCTCGAGGGCCTATTTATCATTTAGAAACAATGGGAAATCCTAAACAGCCAAAACCCTAACCCTAGGAGATGAAGCGCCAAAACTATGGGCCACGTTTGGGTAAATTGGTGTTTCAACTTCCCAGGGGCGTAACTTTGGCATACGATCTCCGTTTGACGTGTACCATACCTCGTTAGAAAGATCTATCCGAGGACTACAAATTTGGAACGGACAACATCGGTCCATGGACCCATGTTGCCCTCCGTTTTCCCCAAAAACGTCGTTTAGGGCCTCAAAACGGCTCCGGAAGTTTAGGACCCGAAAAACTGCTAAAAATAGTAAACTGTGCCGAAACTGAAAAACTGAAATAGACAATGGTGGAGCCCCAAGTGGAATAGGCGGGTGACCACCAATATCCACCTGGATCATTTACCAAGCCCATCAGGTCAAGAATAACTTCATCAAGTGGATTGCCATCAAGGACAACACATGTCAACAGTCTCATGTCTTCATCTTCATTCAGTGGGTTGCCATCAAGGACAACACTCTTCATCATATTGCCAACACTTGGTTTGACCCATTGTTTTATGTCGCACGTGTTGGGAATCTGTAATTTATTAGCAAGATTGGCAAAGTCCAATTATAGAAACAACATTGTTTCAACCACTTTGGGATTCTAGGATCTAGCCCTCCTGAATCCGGAGAGGGATCTCTCCAATATGTACAAATATGGATTTGTCTTTGAAGTTTGGGGTTATGATATTAGGCTAGTTATGAAGGCCAAGAGTTTGCTTGTTTTTTGGATGGTTGAGCAGGACAATTACTTGAGTGGAAAGTTCTAAATGCAAAACAATTTCAAAAGTGAGAAGTTGCAAGTGAATAGAACAACTTAGGCTAAAAAGATAGATATAACGCTGGTTTTTAGTCCATTGGGCTATGGAGTCATATCTGGACTTTAATTGAGCAACAACATCAAGAGTGATCTAAGGGGCAAGTCATCTATACCACAAGATTATTTGAGATAGAGTGATGGGATGGAAACAATAAAGTGTTGGAGATGGTGGAAACTGATAATAATTTCACACAAGATTTATAGTTAGTCCAAACAAGAAAAGCCTCTTAAGTAACTGTTTAAAACCAACCAAGAATAGGGCTAACGATAAACTTCTTGGACAAGTCTATATTCAAGCAGCTCAATTGACAAACAATCCAGTAATCCATATAGTTACCTTCAGAAAGTATGAAAACACATAAGAGAAACAAAGTGTAACCTAAGATCAGATAAAATACTTTTAAACCTATTCTGCTTTCAGTCAACACCAAGGGAAACTTTCAGAATCTGCTTTTGGAGAAAAACTAGGACCAGGGCACACCATATCTTCCATAGTCATCTTTAATAAGCTAATAAGGAAAATAACGTTCAAGAACAAGGTTTAAAGAAAACAGTAAGACAGGGGAACTCTAGCATTCCTAACTGCCTAAACTGTATTAAATCATTCTTAAATGAACAAGTTAGAGGAAAACATTGAGATAAAGCTTTTAGTTAGAGAAGGTTACTGATATACAATAGGTCCTAACTCTATAATTGTTGTTCTTTATCAGAGAAAGTGAAAGAATATGAAATACATAGAAGGAAAACAATAACAAAGAAATTAGCACTTCACCAGTGATATAGGCCAGGATCCTAAGAAACAAATTTTATATTGATGTCAAACCAGTTACAGTCTTCAAGTCCAATGTTTTAGTTCAGCAATCATCTTCACTATTAAGCCTATCTAATCTACCACAAGCAGGGTTCCAAGGGCCAGTGAATACTATTTACAATCAGAAGTTTTTACTAAAATATATTTCCAAGTTCTACAACCAACCCCTCACTCATCTTCTGCTGTAGTATATATAGAAGAATCAGGAGGTGAGATCTGATAAAATATCTCAATTACAATTAATACAGAGTTAATGTCTTCTTGGCCCTTGGGGGGCTCAATGCAGAAACTGTACAGGTGTTTCACTGTATTAATTGACTTACACTTATGAATTAAGCTCGGTGGGAGCTTTGTTGACCTTTGAGGCTCTGTGTGATGCTAGGGTTACTTTGCCGATATCTTTTGTATTAAGTTTCATTGCAGAAGTGACTTTTCCGGCTGTGCTGAGGTGAAAATATTCATTCGATCAATAACTTCGGCCCTTGATTGAGTACTTTGAGGAACAGGTGGCACTATGGTAGCTGAGAGGAGTCGATTTGCCTCAGATTGCGGCGGTGGAAGCATTCCTGCTTGGTAAAACACTTAGGTTTTCTGTAAACTGTGTTTTGTTTTGGGATTAGGCTTTTGATAAGCATCTTAGACGTAATACCCACAAATCTGTCCTTTAATCCTCTGTTCTGGTGCATTTTTGTCTTCGATGCTGATACTCTTTGTTTGTGCCCGATTTTCTATGTTCTTTGCTGTTGTGCAGGGCCGCGCAGGGTTCATAAGGCATCCATGCTTGAGGAAACACTGAGGAAATGTGCATTTCCACCCTGTGGATGATTTCCTTTGACGGATTGAAGACGGGAGGGTTGCCACCCTCCGCCTCTGAATATTCTTTGAAAATTGCGAGAAAATGATAAAAACCCTGCAAAATACAAAAACTATTAAAAACTCCTGCTTTTTTAGGTTGACTACATCAGAGAGCATGCGAGGAGATAGGATCTGTTGGATGGCATCATCCAATAGTCAGGATTTATCGGGAGCGATCATGGAATGGGTGAAAGAAGGATTAAACCCGAGCTGCTGATCGTGCAGAGATTAACGGTCGAGATTGAAAGAGGCGGTCAGAGGAGAAGGATGAATCTGAGCCGTCGATCGCGCAGAGATCGACGGTCGAGATTGGGCAATGGAAAGTCAAACGAAGAGATCGGGAGATGAATTGTGGGTCGTCGATCTGCAGATCAGATCGATGGTGGAGATTTATTTTCCGCTGTATGATGGCCCAACTATCGTGCGTGCACCTTCGTTAACCATCGAGGAACTTCGGCGAGCGATCACCATTGGATCAATGGGCTCAGATCGGACGGTCCACAGCGATATCGCTAGGCATCTAGGTCTGAACGTTAATGCGCGATGGACGGTGGTTTCACAAAGAGTACAAGGGACGCGTGTCAAGCGATGTATGGAATGGCTGGCCATCGGGCAAAAACCGCCCTCCGCCAAAGAGTGATGCGATAGAAACCACGCGGTTTTGGGAAAACGTCGCACGGTTGGGGGGTCCATAGGGAGGCGTGCTCTGCACCGTCAGATCTATGGATTGAATCGATGGTCGAGATCGCTCCATAATTTGCACAGGCGGAAAAATTAAATAAAATGAATTCCGATGGTTTTAAATAAATATCAAAGGTTTTTTAATGGTTTGCGCAGAAATATTTATTTAAACTGGATAAGCGCCCGACTGGCTCAGTGCGCGGTCACAATGCCAGGGCGTATGAGCGGAAAGGCTAGGGACTTAGCCCAAGGGGCTGAAGCCCAATATATATAATAAAATAGGTTTTTTAATGGTTTTTTCTCAAGATTTTCCAAAGGTTTGATGGTTCCGATAAGGCCAAGAGTGAGTCTTAAACCTTATAAGGGGATTTTGATGAGGGGAAAAGGAAGAAATGTGAAGATGAGGGATTTTTGTGGGAAATAGGGGGATAGAAAGATGAGGTTAATTTGGGAAGAAGGGAAAGGAGAAAATGGTGTTTGCAGCAATATTTTGGCTTTGGAAATCAGTAGGATTTCAGAGTCTTTTGGGATGAAAACAAAAGTATAGGATCTGGACAGAGGCAGGAGGCCTTTAAGAGTCTTCAAGAGAAAAAAAAATTTATTAATAGAATTTGTTCCTTGAAGGCTCAAACAGTATTAGCCACCTTTTGCTATAAAAAATATTATAGGTGGCTAACAGTGGCTCCACTTGGGGATGGTACCTTCTTGAAAGCATCAAGAACTTCAAACTTGCTTTCTCTAGGAGGCTGACCTGTACCTTATCCTTTGGGCTGCTCTTCTTTCACTAGGATGATCTTTTTCTGAAAAACATATTAGAAACCATGAAAAAACAATGGATCTTCATGAATACAAACTTCTACCTACCCAACCCTACTTATCTAACATTTTTTCTTCTTTAGAGTGCACTTGGATTGGAAAACTCTTTTCACAACATTGTATTCTTTTGAAAGCAGGAAATCTAATCTATTTCCACTCCTTATTTGTCCATGGACTCAGATTAAACATTTGAGCCCATATGCTTTTCTACCTAATCTACTAATATGTTAGGATTAAACTGTCTAACAGATCTTATTCTCTAAATTCTAAAACATAAATTTAAACAACAGCCAAGTCAAGATTAAGCTGTTTGACTTGCTGTGATCTATGGCATAAAGACAAGCTGCACATAGAAATTTATTTTGCAGAAAAAAATAAATAAAAAATGAAAGGCTTAAGATCTGAAAATTGATAACACTTCCTTCCTCTTTTCTACAGCTCTGATTTGATCCTTATTGAGCTGTCTTTCCTTTTTCTCTGGTTCAGATTTTGAGCTAATTAGAACCAAATTTTTACATCTCTTTGACTCAGAAAAATAGAACAAATTTGAGTCATTTATCTTTGCAACCTTAGGTTCATATTTTGATCATGTTTGAACCTTTAATTTCTATCCTAAACTATCTACTGATAAGCCAAGATTAGACAGTTTGGCATATCAAACTCACTATCCTATCAGCAGAAAATTTAAAGCTAATTAGTCAAGATTAAATAGTTTGAATAACTAGAAGTGCATTTTTCAGGAGTGGCATTTGAGCTTGCACACTTTCAGATTTATCTCTCTTTTTTGGTATGGGGCTATACCTTGCTTGTTTTCAGAATCTGCCCTCTTTTCTTTCTTTTCTTTGTTTTTGTATTTTTGTTTTTTACAACTTTGAATGCAATGGTGGATGAAATATTCATAATGGAAAAGATAAAAAGGCTTCAAAACATAACATGGATCAAGAGAAGTAATGCTTAAGCATCGTGCCATTGACAGGACCCCCAAACAATTATGCTCCATTCAACTCCTGCAAGAAAAATTCATTGTTACCAGCAGCTGAATGAATAGAGTAAGGGCCAAGCCATAGGTTGTCAAATTTTCCATGCTTGCCCTTTTCTTCCTTTCTTGAGTCCCACTTTAAAACTTTGTCCCTAATCTTGAAATTGAATGGCCTTTGTTCTTCTGTAGAAAAGCTTTTTAATGTTGTCTTGTTTCTGCAATGCTTTGTTATACACTTCCTCTCTGGTTTGCTGAAGATGAATGTTCTGATTTATTCTTCTGATCATGTCATTATCTTCAGTCTGCAACTCTTGAATCAACTTTATCACTGGTACACCAAGGCTGTTTGGAAAAATTGCATCAGTACCATACACAAGCTGAAAGGGTGACATAACAATGGATTTCTTCAAAGTCAATATGTCAGCCCAAAGTGCATGAACCAACTTTGTGTGCCAAGACTTCTTATTGTCCTCCAACAGTTTCTTGATTATGTTCACTAAGATTTTGTTTGAGGATTCTGCAAGTCCATTACCTTGAGGGTAATAGGCCGTAGAATGCCCCAATGTTATGTGATATATGTGACAGAACTTAACCATCTTCTTTGATCCAAATGCTACTACATTATCAGTGATGATCTTGGTAGGATAGCCAAATCTGGAGAGAATATTAGTCTCCATAAATTTTATGATAACTGAATCACTGGCCAGTCTACAAGGAATGGCTTCTATCCACTTAGTGAAATAGTCTGTGGCAGTGAGAATCCATCTGTGCTGGGCAGAATATGGTGGATGGATTTCTCCTATAAAGTCAAGTCCCCACTGTTGAAATGGGGCTTCAACAGTGATTGGATGCAGAGGGAGGGGTAGAAGTTTTCTTTTTCCTTCAAAAAGTTGACATTTATGATAGGCTATGATCATCTGGTGTACATCATGGAAAAGAGTAGGCCAATAGAAACTAGCCCTCAAGATTTTGTTGGCTGTTGTCTTCCAGTACAAATGACCTCCACACTCTCCTTCATGGAACTGGTACTTAACCTTCTCTGCATCAAACTTAGGCAAACATTTAAGCAATAGACCACTTGCATTTTTCCAATACAGACATTTATCTATAATGCAATAGTTTACAGCTTTCAATTTTAGGAACCTTGCCTTTATTTTTGTCAAACCAGGGGGTGTATTCAAATTAAGCAGAACATAAAGAATATCAGCATGCCACGAGGAATTCATAAAATAGTTTTCAACAATGGGTGTTGAGATTTCCTCTTGATCATCTAAAGCATTAATCATATTAATATCAAGAACTTCAAAATTGCTTTCAGCCATTAATCTAGCTAGACCTTGGCCTTTGATGAGCTTAGTGGGTTTTATCTCTAAATCATATTCAAGAATAATAGCAATCCACTTACCTCTCTTACCATCTGGGTCCTGTGTTAGAATGTCTTTAACGACTGAATTTGGGACAAAGGCAATAATATGTGAATGAAAGATGTATACTCTGAAGTCTTTCAATGCTTTAACCAAAGCATATGCTTGCTTCTCCATAATGTTGTACTTCAAAGGAGCATCCCTCAATGCCTTGCTAAAGAATGCTATAGGCTGCTCTTGTCCTTGTAGGTTTTTCTGTAAAAGGACAACAGCTATGGTATGTTCTGATGCAAATGAGAAAATATAAAAATCTTTTGAAAAATCAGGACTTATCAGAACCGGTGTTTTGGTTAACGCTTGTTTTACCAGTTCAAAGGATTGCTTTGCTTCCAAGGTCCATTTTACCCCTTGCTCCTTTTTCAGCATGTTTGTGATATTCCTAAGGAGCTCAGCTAAATTAGGGATGAACCTTCTCAAAAATTTTATCTTCCCAATGAAAGATTGCAACTCCTTGATGTTTTGAGGATGATAGATTTGCAATATGGCCTCAATCCTCTTTGGATCTATCTTTATACCCTCTTCTGAAAGAATGTGTCCAAGAAGCTTACCTTCTTGGAGACCGAATAGTGTCTTCTTAGGGTTTAAAGATATTCCAAACCTTCTGCACTTCTTGAAAATTTTTCTCAAATGTTCTATGTGTTCTTCATCTGTTTTTGAAAACACAGTGACATCATCAAGATAGATAATGATGAAGAAGCCCAATTCTTCCGAGAATGATATGTCCATGGCTCTTTGGAAAGTTGCTCCAGCATTCATTAGACCAAATGGAATTTTCACATACATGAAAGTGCCCCAAGGTGTAGTAAATGCTGTCTTTAATTGATCAACAGGGTAAACCAAGATCTGATTGTACCCTGAATAGCCATCTAGCAAAGAAATTCTTCTAGACCCTACCACCCTTTGTAAAATATGATCCATCTTGGGTAAATGGTAGTTGTCTTTTAGCGAGGCTTTGTTTTAGTCTCTAAAGTCTATACAAAGCCTGATTTCTCCAGTTTTCTTCCTAACAGACACTAGATTAGACACCCACTCAGAATATCTAATAGGGAAAATAATACCAGCATCATACATTTTCATGATCTCCTTCTTAACCAAAGGTAGTTGAACAGGGTTTATTTTGCGCAGTTTCTGTTTGAATGGTTTTTGGTTCTCTTTGAGGGGATTTTGTGCTGTATTATTTCAGTTTCATAGGATTTAAGATCTTCGTAACTCCACGAAAAAACATCAGAAAATTATTTAAACAGCTCAATGTATTTGAATTTAATGTGAGATGGTAAAGTCTTAGACAGTTTAATCATTTTCGGTTTTTCTTCACTGCCTATATTGCACTCCTCCACTTCAGTCTCTACAGGTTCCAGTTTTGGTTTATTTGCCACATCATTAAAATCAAACAACTCTTCTAAAGGAGCCAGACCTTTGGGTAAACTTTCATCTTTAGAGTGCAGAGTTTCTAAATCCTCCATTTCTGACTCTGCAATCATCTCTGTTTTGTTTCTAAGTTTTCTAGATAACAGGTTTATATTAGTAGGTTCAGGAGACGGTTCTTCATCACCAAGAAAATTTTCTTCCTTGCAATCTGTTTCATAGTCTAAGTCTGAACCGTTTAGTTCGAATTCATTTCTGAATTTCAGGAAGTCTTCTACTTGTTTGTCATTTTCAAACACCTGCCACTATTTTTTGTTATCAGGCACGACTGGTCTGAATTTAATCTGATTTGTGTCGTCATATGGTGTTAAACATGTTCTAGCTGCAGAGGCCAAATTATGGGCTGTAATATTTTCCTTTCTTGGGACGAAAATTAATTGGGACTCATAAAAATTTTCTAAAAGGTCCATGACATCATTTCGATAGGCCCTGAGTCTGGGGTGATGAGCGTTGTACTCCCCATTGACTTGCCTAACAATTAACTCTGAATCCACATACACATTGATTCTTCTGGCTCCTAACTTTTTTAATAGGTGTAAGCCTAAGAGAAGGGATTCATATTCCGCTATGTTATTGGAACACTGTAAGTTTAATTTACAGGAAATGCATTCTGTGTGGTTACTTACAGTGTTGCGAATCCAGACACCTGCACCAGCGTTATTTTTAGTGCATGACCTGTCAAAATGCATACTCCATAGAGGATTGTTTTTAGTTTCATCCATTTGGTGAATGTTCTCTTTAACTACTGTGCCTTCTGATTTTTCATGATTAGCGACGCCTGACTGAAATTGTTTAGACTCTTCAGATTTTTCATTAAGAAGAGGAACGTTTTCTTGAATGTCAAGGTTTAAAAGCAAAGGACGCACGTCTTGTAGTTCAAGACCCATATTTTGTTTGCTAGATTTTATAGGTTCAGCAAACTATTTTGACAGTTCTATGGTATTTACCTCCTCCTCTCTATTGGCCATTAACTCCGTTAGATTTACTTGTTCAACTAATGTTTCATCGTTGAACAAAATAAAAGAATCCAGGCCCGTATTTATAGAATAAAGGGGAGAGTTTTGTGGTGTGTCTTGACTTGTAACTGTGTATTGCATATGAGACTCCCTGTAAAGCCTTCTAGTCTAATTGAATACAGGGATAGTCGCATAGGCCATGTCCATCTGCATAGTCTCCTGCAACTTATCCCCCCAAGATCTAGATAATAACATTCCATACTTTGGGGGCACATCAGCCATGACAATATCCATGAGTAAGCATTTAGCTGGAATCTGGGCTAAGTTAACACAGAGGTCTTTGATTAATCCCAAACATTTTACCCTGCTGGAATTGAAAGAGTACAGGTCCTTGTAAGGTCTGGTGATTTCTAAACCAAGGCTCTCCATCATAGCTTTAGGCATTAAATTATGAGAAGCCTCGGAATCATGCATAGCGTTGTGCAAAATTTTGTCATGAACGTTTAAAATCACATAGAAAGGAGGAACAGGTCCCTCTTGGTATCTTCCTTCAATCTTTGGACCAAAAATAAGCTCTGGCTGGTCATCACTAAGATTAACTGTATCTCCATTTTCCTCTATATTTAAAGCCTTCAAAATTCGGGTCCTATATAAATTTTGGGCAGCTAACTCGGTCAAAGGAACAGAGATTTTGATTTTAGAAATTTCCTGCTCCAGGCTGAAAGGAATTTGACTCTTTGAAGCACTTATCTCAGCCTTATTATTTTTCATTCTATCAGCAATATCAGCTTGCTGATTTGTTTTATTTGCACTTGACAAAATTGTTTTTGCAGGAGTACTAGCTGAAGTGTTAGTGCTGCTAATGTCTGCACTCTGATTTTCATTGTTTTGAGTGCTTTTTCCTTTACCTTTATCAGAATTTTCAGCCACTATTTTGTCCTTTTGTTTAATATTTTTAGGCTTGGTTGCAGTGCTGTTTTGTGAAGATTGGTCAGAAGTTTTGTTGCTGGGGGGTTGTTGACTAGTTTTACTTCTAAGGTCGTATTCTCTTTGAGGCTCTATGATGACATTTTCCATGTCTTGATAACAATTTTCATCATCATCTCTTTTGTCATCATAAGGTGTGTATAGACCTTGTTTTCTATCATAATGAATGTCAAATTCATCATTATCTACCCCCAGCATGTTGATATCTTCTTCCTCTAATATTTCATCTGCTTCCTCAACCTCACTTACATAGTTTTGATGAAAGGGAAGAGTGATTTGTTGATCATATTCCCTAGGTCTGTTTGGAGGTTGGTTCCTTCTAACATTTTGATTCTAGTTCTAATTTCTGTTTTGAGGAGTAGCTTGGTTTTGATTTTCTTGTGCTTTCTTAATTATGCTCATCTCTTTCATAATCTCCTCCATCATTTTCTCCATCTTTGAGTTGGAAGTAGAAGGTGTGGATTCCTCTCTAAAAGATACTCTCTTCTCAGCTTTCATTCTTGCTCTCTTCTCCATTGCGTTGACTTCCACAGAAAGAGCACCTCTTTTCATATCTTCAAGAGTTGCAAAATCTCTCTCCCTTAGTGAATAGGTCATGTCAGAGTCAAACCCTTCAGGAAACTTGTTTAATGCTGAGCCTTGTGGAGGTTTTTGTTCTGGTGAAAGTGCATTATACACACTATTAAACCTGGTGCAATAAGCTTGGACACTTTCCCCAGGGTTTCTATGGAGGTTCTTGTAATCAGAAAGGACTTGGAGAGGATTCTTCTTCACTTCCCATTTGTTTAAGAAATTTTGATGGAAGCTTGGGAGATCGTTTATACTATGGGGGGCTAAGATTTTAAACCAATTTCTTACTTCTCCCCCTAAGCTTTGAGAAAATAATCTAAGCTTGACAGAATCATCATCAATTTCATTTCTGTCAAAGTAGTCATTCATCTTATCCACATGTTGTGATGCAGTTGTAGCATTGCAAGCATCATATAATGGAATTTTGGACTGATAGTGCTGTGGAAGATTGACTAATGGTGCAAGAAGGACTAGAGGAGCATACCATGAAGCCATGGTAGGAGGTGGAAGTGGATTCATAGGTGGGTTGACAAAAGGGAAGGTGGGCTGAAGTGGAATGGATGGAACAGTGGATGAAGGATGAGTAGATGTGGATGGAACAACAGTAGATTGCTGAGCTGACCTTGGATGATAGAAACCTAAATTCAATAGGAAGTGTAGATCATGTGGTGTTGTTTCTCTACTACCAGGAGGTTCACTTGCCTCCAGGGATGAAAGTGAAGACTCAGAATCTAGCTGAATTATATCATCAAGTGACCTAGTTCTAAAATTATTTACTAAGTCGGCTTGTGATTGTTGTAGAGATGAGAGATTTTCAAGAACTGATTTAGCTCTCAAGGGTGATCTAAAAACAGTTGATAATTTAATCTTAGGAGACTTCCTAAGGATACTTTTTGGGTTATCAACTAACTCAGGTGGATCAGGGTCAGGATGGGCTCTAGTATGAATCTTTCTAGGAGCCACTATGCTATGTTTTTCAAACCCAAACAAACAGGAAAAGTTCGACCAGGTATGACAATATTTGAGAGGTTTAACTAATCTGTTTTCACAAATCTTAATCCTACAGTCCTCTAACTAAGTTTGAATGATGCTACAATAATGTGGGTTCTTCCCAGTGGAGTCTTAAGGCCTGCTAAGGATTGTGGAGTCGCCAAGTGGGAGTTTTTAACTCCTAAGGAGGTAAAAGGTTTTGTGGTCCACCACCATGTTTATTGAATACCAATCTGAAATATTATTGAATTTTCTAAGTTATTTTTTAATTGTATGGTTTTTAAGAGTATGCTAACTTTATTTCAAAACTTAGCTATGGTTATGAGACAAAGAGAGTGTACTCTTATGGCTAAGCCAATTGATTTTTCAAGGTAAGATAAAGTCTTAAGAGAATCCTAGGGTTTACCTAGATTGTCACTAATTCAAACAAGTTTCATGATGATTAACATTGCTTTTGGTAGTGATTGAAAAGGCTGCTCTTTACTCACAAAGGTTTTATGAAGTTTTTCCATGGAACTCAAACCAGAGATTGAATAGGAGGGCATTCACCAGATATGTCACCCCTGAAAGAGGATGAGATATGGAGGCTAACTGGCCCTTTCCAGACTCTTTCTAAGAGTATGGGAGAACACAACAAAGGTAAAGGGTTTGGAGTCTCCAGTGGAGTCGCTAGAAATGTTGGGAATCTGTAATTTATTAGCAAGATTGGCAAAGTCCAATTACAGAAACAACATCGTTTCAACCACTTTGGGATTCTAGGATCTAGCCTTCTTGAATCCGGAGAAGGATCTCTCCAATATGTACAAAGATGGATTTGTCTTTGAAGTTTGGGGTTATGATATTAGGCTAGTTATGAAGGCCAAGGGTTTTTTTGTTTTTTAGATGGTTGAGCATGACAATTACTTGAGTGGAAAGTTCTAAATGCAAAACAATTTCAAAAGTGAGAAGTTGCAAGTGAATAGAACAACTTAGGCTAAAAATATAGATATAACGCTGGTTTTTAGTCCATTGGGCTATGGAGTCATATCTGGACTTTAATTGAGCAACAACATCAAGAGTGATCCAAGGGGCAAGTCATCTATACCAAAATATTATTTGAGATAGAGTGATGGGATGGAAACAATAAAGTGTTGGAGATGGTGGAAACTGATAATAATTTCACAAAGGATTTATAGTTAGTCCAAACAAGAAAAGCCTCTTAAGTAACTATTTAAAACCAACCAAGAACATGGCTAACCATAAACTTCTTGGACAAGTCTGTATTCAAGCAGCTCAATTGACAAACAATCCAGTAGTCCACATAGTTACCTTCAGAAAGTATGAAAACACATAAGAGAAACAAAGTGTAACCTAATATCAGATAAAGTACTTTTAAACCTATTATGCTTTCAGTCAACACCAAGGGAAACTTTCAGAATCCTCTTTTGGAGAAAAACTAGGACCAGGGCACACCATATCTTCCATAGTCATCTTTAATAAGCTAATAAGGAAAATAACGTTCAAGAACAAGGTTTAAAATAAACAGTAGGACGAGGGAAATCCAGCATTCCTAACTGCTTAAACTGTATTAAATCATTCTTAAATGAACAAGTTAGAGGAAAACATTGAGATAAAGATTTCAGTTAGAGAAGGTTACTGATATACAATAGGTCCTAACTCTATAATTGTTGTTCTTTATTAGAGAAAGTGAAAAAATATGACATACATAGAAGGAAAGAAATAACAAAGAAAGGAGCACTTCACCAGTGATATAGGCCAGGATCCCAAGAAACAAATTTTATATTGATGTCAAACCAGTTACAATCTTCAAGTCCAATGTTTCAGTTCAGCAATCATCTTCACTATTCAGCCTATCTAATCTACCACAAGCAGGGCTCCAAGGGCCAATGAATACTATTTACAATCAGAAGTTTTTACTGAAATATATTTCCAAGTTCTACAACCAACCCCTCACTCATCTTCTGTTGTAGTATATATAGAAGAATGAGGAGGTGAGATATGATAAAAGATCTCAATTACAATTAATACAGAGTTAATGTCTTCTTGGCCCTTGGGGGGCTCAATGCAGAAACTGTACAGGTGTTTCACTGTATTAATTGACTTACACTTATGAATTAAGCTCGGTGAGAGCTTTGTTGACCTTTGAGGCTCTGTGTGACGCTAGGGTTACTCTGCCAATATCTTTTGTATTAAGTTTCATTGCAGAAGTGACTTTTCCGACTGTGCTGAGGCAAAAATCTTCATTCGATCAATAACTTCGGCCCCTGATTGAGTACTTTGAGGAACAGGTGGCACTATGGTAGCTGAGAGGAGTCGATTTGCCTCAGATTGCGGCGGTGGAAGCATTCCTGCTTGGTAAAACACTTAGGTTTTCTGTAAACTGTGTTTTAGTTGGGGATTAGGCTTTTGATAAGCATCTTAGACGTAATCCCCACAAATCTATCCTTTAATCCTCTGTTCTGGTGCATTTTTGTCTTTGACGTTGATACTCTTTGTTTGTGCCTGATTTGCTGTGTTCTTTACTGTTGTGCAGGGCTGCGCAAGGTTCATAAGGCATCCATGCTTGAGGAAACACTGAGGAAACGTGCATTTCCACCCTGTGGATGATTTCCTTTGACGGATCAAAGATGGGAGGGTCGTCACCCTCCGCCTCTGAATCTTCTTTGAAAATTGTGAGAAAATGATAAAAATCCTGCAAAATACAAAACTATTAAAAAATCCTGCTTTTATAGGTTGACTGCATCAGAGGGCGTGCGAGGAGATCGGAGCCATCGGATGGCATCATCCAACAGTTAGGATTGATCAGGAGCGATCATGGAAGGGGTGAAAGAAGGATTAAACCCGAGCCGTTGATTGTGCAGAGATTGACGGTCGAGATTGAACGAGGCGGTTAGAGGAGAAGGATGAATCTGAGCCGTCGATCGCACAGAGATCGACGGTCAGGATTGGTCAATGGAAACTCAAACAGAGAGATCAGGCGATGAATTATGGGCCATCTATATGCAGATCAGATCGACAACGGAGATTTATTTTCCGCTGTATGATGGCCCGGCTATCGTGCGTGCACCTTTGTTAACCATCGAGCAACTTTGGCGAGTGATCACCATTGGATCAGTGGGCCCAGATTGGACGATCGAAAATGATATCACTGGGCGTCCAGGTCCGAATGTTAATGCGCGATGGACGATGGTTTCACAAAAAGTACAAGGGACGCGTGTCAAGCGATGTATGGAATCGCTGGCCATCGGGCAAAAACCGCACTCCGTCGAAGAGTGGTGCGATAAAAACCACATGGTTTTGGGAAAACGGCGCATGGCTGGGGGGTCCATAGGGAGGCATGCTCCACACTGTAGGATCTATGGATTGAATCGACGGTTGAGATTGCTGCATAATTTGCACGGGCGGAAAAATTAAATAAAATGAATTTTGATGGTTTTAAATAAATATCAAAGGTTTTTTAATGGTTTGCGCAGAAATATTTATTTAAATCGGATAAGCACCTGACTGGCTCAGCGCGCGGTCACAGTGCCAGGGCGTATGGGCGGAAAGGCTAGGGACTTAGCCCAAGGGGCTTAAGCCCAATATATATAACAAAATGGGGTTTTTAATGGTTTTTTCTCAACATTTTCCAAAGGTTTGAGGGTTCCGATAAGGCCAAGAGTGAGTCTTAAACCTTATAAGGGGATTTTGATGAGGGGAAAAGGCAGAAATGTGAAGATGAGGGATTTTTGTGGGAAATAGGGGGATAGAAAGATGAGGTTAATTTGGGAAGAGGAAAAGGAGAAAATGGTGTTTGCAGCAATATTTTGGCTTTGGAAATCAGCAGGATATCAGAGTCTTTTGGGATGAAAAAAAAAGTATAGGATCTGGACAGAGGCAGGGGGCCTTTAAGAGTCTTCAAGAGCCAACAATTTTTAGTAATAGAATTTGTTCCTTGAAGGCTCAAACAGTCTTAGCCACCTTTTTCTATAACACATATTATAGGTGGCTAACAACAGAAGAGCTTTTCCCTCGCTGAAAAAAACATCATAACCTCTGTCCTCCAACATGGCGACTAAGACCAAGTTCTTCTTTAGAACTGGAACATGCATAAAATATTTCAAAAGAAATGGTTTACCTAACTCCCTCTCAAAGGTAATGGTTCCAATTCCGGTCGCACTATATCTACCATCGTTGCCCATATCTATATGCATTTGGAGGTCCTTCTCCTCTAAGTCACTAAACAACTCCTTGTCTCTCGTCATATGAAAGGAAGCACTACTATCAAGATACCACACCGATCCCATTGTGCTTGAAACCAAGCATGCAATCAAATATAAATCAATTTCAAATTGTGAGGGTAGGGCCTCACCTGCTGTAGCTCCAACAGACTTCTTATTCTTCTGTTTCTGTGGGCAGTTAATGGCGAGATGCCCATGTTCATGACAGTGAAAACACTTCACCTTGGATAAGTCTAGCTTCTTACCTTTAGCCTCAGATTTTGGATGGGATTTCTTCCACTTCCCTCTCCTTTCTTTGGCAGCCAAAGCGAAATTCTCTTCATCATCATTCTTTGATGAAGAGACATCCCTATTATTCCGCCTTATCTACTCCTGCACAAGATCCGACCAAAGTTGTTCCCAATCCGGCAGTTTCTCCCGTCCATTGACAGAGTCTTCGTAGCTATGCTAACTCTTTGGAAGCCCAAGGAGAGCCAAGCTCACCAAGTCATCATCTAAAAATATAATTCCCACACTCCCCATCTCATCCCTACATTGGGAAAACATCGTGAGATATTTTGGAATACTGTCGCCCTTCTCCATTTTGATTTCTCTGAGCTTATCTTTCAGCACCAACTTCCTATGGTCATTGCTGCTTTGGAAAACATCTGTCAAAGCCTTCTACATTGCAAATGGAGTGGCTTTCCCATGAAGGCTTGACACAATATGGCCTTTCACACCTTCCAATAGATTTCTTCTTGTCTTCGCTACCTTCTTTTTCCATGCGTCAAGTACTGCAGCATCGCTAGAAGTAGTCTTAGGAACATTGCTATCGATGAACATCTTTAGTCCATCATCTTCAAGCACCGCCTACATCCTATCCTTCCAGGCTATGTAATTCAAGATACCCTCAAGGGAATACTCCAATCGCAACCCATTGAAAGACATTTCAATGAATACTCAACTGTCACACCAAGAAAGTTCTACAACAAATTCAAATTGTCCACCAGCACAAAACTCAACACCTCTTAACTATTGCAATCTCCAGTGATTAACACTACTCTGATACCACGTATAAATTTATTAATAATTATGTATTACCAAATTCTCCTGATCTAACAATATTTATCTTCTTGCTAAATTAAAAATCCTTCCACTATTAATCTTGTGGAAATTAAAATTCAATTGCAAACACATGTGAAGAAAATCGAGCGCACATAAACACAGTTGTTTAACAGGAAACCTTAAAGCTAAAAACCCCAACTATCATATATTATATATATCAACGGATCATGTAATAATATCATACAAATATTAGTACATCAAGCTCTCAGTACAATCAACAATCATTACACACTGTCATGTAGAAATTTGCATATCTATGCACCAATTTCTTGCCTCCTGATACCCTGCCTCCACTGCGCAATCCCTGTTGAAGAAGACACTTGAATGAATTGAGATTGGCCTTGCCTTTACTGTGCAATCCTCATTGGCATCTCCAATGTGTGTCAGATGCATTGAATGCATCACTATAGTCAAAACAGATAGTCCCTCTCTCCCTTTCACCTATCTCTCCACTGGAACTGAAATGCAAGTAGTTAACTGCTGTATTTGTTTAGTTACAAGTGAGCCTATAGTTATGAATTAATTAAATAATTAATTCACTAAACTCTCACTAGTGTATCTTTCAGTTAGACTAGATACATCTAGCTCAACAAAGTTTAACTCACTTAACTGAGTTAAACTAAATAACAACTCCTGTAACTACTCTTCCAACTCTGTCATAACTTTCCCACTTCTGTTCTAACTTAGTCCTCCATGCATGAGTCACCAACCACCCTAGGAATTGCATAATTCTTTTAGCCCACTGATTTTACAAACTTGTTCACTAAAATAAAGTGCTCCAAGAGAATAAGTTGATATTTATTGTCGAATTATTATTAAGGGCTAATAATAATCGACGTGCACATATTTTTAGATTAACGATCTATAAATAGACTTCACCCAATATTCTAAAAAGAGAATTTCATATATTTTTCACATTTGATCAACCATCTACAAATAGCATCCTGCAACTTATAGAATATGCTCACCATGTCTAAAAATAGACATACACCTAAAAATAGCCCGCGGGCCCCACTTAGTGAAGGTGCTTACTTTTCACTAAACTCGTCACCTTGTTGAATCTCAACACTCCCTCTCAACAAGATAGGGATTATACTTCACCCAGATCTTGCCTCTAATGTATTCGAATTTTCTCCTGCTGAGCACCTTCGTCAGAATATCTGCATCCTGATCTTCCGTAGGAATGTACTGAAGCAACATGATATTTTGCTACACACAATCTCTGATATGATGATACCAGATATAAATATGTTTAGATCTATAGTGAAACACATGATTAATCGAGAGTTTAATGCAACTCTAATTATCACAATGTATCACTGTAGGATCCAAATGAGAACAGAACAAATGGACCAGGATTTTCCTCATCTAGATAGCCTCACATGCAGCTTGACTTGTTGCCATGTATTCTGCTTCCACTGAACTAAGTGCCATAGATCTTTGTGTACCAAGAAACTGTTGTAGATCTGATACTGAAAGCCCCTCCTGATGTGCTCTTTCTGTCCGTTGGGCTGCATGCCCAATCTTCATCCATGAAGCCATGAAAATTCACTTCATCCATTTGTTTGTACGATAAACCATAATCAGATGTGCCCCTGAGATACTTCAAGACATGCTTGCCTGCCTTCCAAAAGAGCTTGGTAGGATTAACCATCACTTGTGAAAGCTAGTTCATCGTATAACATATGTCTGGTCTTGTATTAACTAAATACATGAGCGAACCCACCGACTGTCGATAAATAGTGGCATCCACTACCTCTATCGATGTAGCATCCTCTTTCCTGGAAGAGGAGTATCCATGGGATTGCAGTCCTCCATGTGAAAATTACCAAGTATCTCCCAGGCACACTTGCCTTGAGACACAAACAGTTCACTTTCTCACTGCCATATTTCCAATCAAAGGAAATAATGAAGGATGCCCAAATCCTTCATCTCAAACTCCTTTGCAAGATCTTCCTTGCATGAGTGTATCAAATGATCATCACCCGTTAGTATTAAATCATTAACATAAAGAAAAATGATTAAAAGCTTACCCTCCACCACAATTTCGTATAGGTTTGCATCCGCCTCACTCTTGGTGAAGCCAAGCCTGGTGAAATAGCTGTCGATCCAAGTGTACCAAGCATGTGGTGCTTGCTTCAACCCATAAAACACTCTTTTGATTCTGCACACATGCGACTCGTTGCTGAAGATCTCAAATCCTTCAGGCTACTCAATGTACACTTCTTCCTCAATGATCTCATTAATAAACATAGCCTTCACATCCATCTAATGAATGTGCCAACCCATCTGCACTAAGAGAGCAAGGATGGTCCTTATGGAAGAATACCATGAGAGAGGTGCAAAGGTTTCTTCATAATCAATCCCCTCAATCTGTGAGAAGCCTCGAGCAAAAAATCTTGCCTTATACTTCTCGACGCTCCCATCATCAGCTTGCTTTACCTTGTAGATCCATCTTGATCCTACAACTGATTTACCCACCAACCTTGGAACAATCTCCCAAGCACTATTTCTAACAATGGAGTCATACTCCTCCACCATGGCATCTACCCATGTGGGCTCCTGTGCTACTTCTTCAAAAGAAGATGGCTCTATCACGATACACTTTCTCATAAGAGCCATGTATCCACTAAATTGGTTAGGTGACTATCTTTGTCTGCGCTGTGATGTATGGACTCCTACCTTCTGTGCTGCATCGAGCTTCAGTCTCTCAGCTTCTGTGGTATGATTTCTGCCTGTTTTGATGTTTGGTTCTGCATGAGTGGACTCCTCCACTCCATGAATCTCCTCCTGTGGTTGATCCACATCTAGAGGATCATCTTTGGAAGGAAGTAGCTCCTCCTCTACATGCAACTGTAGCTCCCTCTCAAGCGAAAAATTCATGGCTTTCACCTCATTGAATTTTATATTCCGTCTTGCCACAGTCATTCGACAGTTTTGAAAATACATAATTATAATTATGGGGCGTTTCTCTGTACCCCACAAATATCCCAACTTATGTAGTCAGCTCCAGCTTCTTCCTGGCATATTTTGTCACATGAATGTAAACAGATGAGCCAAAAATATTCAAATGAGAAATATCAGGCTTCTTACCAGTAAAATCTTCTTTAGGTGTACTCATGCCAATTACTCTATGAGGACAACATTTTTTCACATAAACCGCAGTGTCATATGCTTCCTCCCACAAGTGCATTGATAGGGCCTGGTCATGCAGCATAGCTCGTGCAACACCCACGGTCATTCTGTTATTCCTCTCCATGACTCGATTCTGCTGTGGGTTATGAGGCGCTATGAGTTCTCTTCGAAGTCCTTCTTTTCTATAGAAATATTTGAATTCATTAGAGATATATTCACCACCATTATTGCTCCACAGAGCGTTCACTTGCTTCCCTGACTGGTTCTCCATAGTTGCTTTAAATTCACAGAACTTAGAGAATGTTTCGCTCTTCTTCTGCATGAAGAATATCCAGCATCTACGAGAATAGTCATCAACAAATATAACATAATACCCATGGTTTTTTTGTTTAATCAACCGAGAAAGGTCCAAAAATGTCTGTGTGAATTCTCTCTAGGATCACCGAAGCACAGTTCTCATTCTCATGAAAGGTTGTCTTCACAAACTTACCCATAGTACATCCCTTGCTCTGATATGACTACGCAAGAGTACCCTTGGGAAGTCTAGTATAAATCTGTTGCAAAATCTTTAAGGCGCCATTGTTAAGATGGCCCCATCTCCTGTGCCATAATTCGCTCTCATCCCGGCTCACCACTACTTCTACTTCTCCCATCATTACAGTGCCACCATCTACCTCCAGCTTGTAGATATTATTAAATCGAATCCCTATCCTCTTGGTTTGACTCATTGTTTTATGTCGTAGGAAATATTTTCCCTCGCTGAAAATATGTCGTAACCTTCGTCCTCCAACATGGCGATCGAGACCAAGCTCTTCTTCAAACCTGGAATATGCATAACATATTTCAACATAAATGGTTACCTGACTCCCTATCAAAGGTAATGGTTCCAATTCCAGTCGCACTATATCTACAATCGTCACCCATCTCTATATGCATTTGGAAATCCTTCTCCTCCAAGTCTCTAAACAACTCCTTGTCTCTCTTCATATGGAAGGAAGAACCACTATAAATATACCACACTGATCCCATTGCGCTTGAAACCAAGAATGAGATCAAAGAGAAATCAAGTTCAAATTGCGAGGTTAGGGCCTCACCCGTTGCAGCTCCAACAACCTTCTTGTTCTTCTTTTTCTATGGGAAGTTGGTCGCAAGATGCCCATGTTCGTGACAGTAAAAACACTTCACCTTGGACAAATCCAGCTTCTTGCCTTTAGCCTCGGATTTTGGATGGAATTTCTTCCCCTTCCATCTCTTTTCTTTGGTAGCCAAAGCACAATTCTCTTCATCATCATTCTTCAATGAAGTGCCATCCCTGGTATTCCACCTTATCTCCTCTTGCACAAGATCTGACCAAAGCCGCTCCCAATCCGAAAGTTTCTCCCATCCATTGATAGAGTCTTCGTAGCTATGCCAACTCTTCGGACGTCCAAGGAGAGCCAAGATCACCAAGTCATCATCCACAAATATAATTCTCACAGTCCCCAGCTCATCCCTACATTGGAAAAACTTCGTGAGATATTTTGGAATAATGTCGCCCTTCACCATTTTTATTTTTTTGATCTTATCTTTCAGCGCCAACTTCCTATGGTCGTTGCTGCTTTGGAAAACATCTGTCAAATCCTTCCACATTGCAAACAGAGTGGCTTTCTTGTGAAGGCTTGACACAATATGTTATTTCACACCTTCCAAAGGAATTCTTCTTGTCTTCGCTACCTTCTTTTTCTATGCATCAAGTACTGCAGCATCACTAGAAGTAGGCTTAGGAACATCGCTATCGATGAACTCCTTTAGTCCATTATCTTCAAGAAATGCCTTCATTCTGTCCTTCTAGGCTATGTAATTCAAGCTACCCTCAAGGGCATACTCCAATCGCAAACCATTGAAAGAGATTTCAATGAATACTCAATTGTCGCACCAAGAAATTTCTGTAGCAAATTCAAATTGTCCACCAGCACAAAACTCAACACCTCTTCACTATTGCAATCTCCAGTGATTAACACTGCGCTGATACCATGTAGAAATTTATTAATATTTATGTATTACCAGATTCTCTTGATATAACAATATTTATCTTCTTTATAAATACATAATCCTTCCACTGTTAATCTTGCCGAAATTAAAATTCAATTGCGAACACATGTGAATAAAATCAATCACACATAAACATTGTTGTTTAATGGGAAAGCTTAAAGCTAAAAACCCCACCTATCATATATTATGTGTATCAATGGATAATGTAATAATCTCATAAAAATCTTAGTACATCAACCTCTGAGTACAATCAACAATCATTACACACTGTCATGTAGAAATTTTCATATCTATGCACCAATTTCTTGCCTCTTGACAGCCTGCCTCCACTACGAAATCCCTATTGATGAAGACCCTTGAATGAATTCAAATTTTCCTTGCCTTGAATGCGCAATCCTAATTGGCATCTCCAATGTGTGTCAAATGCATTGAATGCATCACTATAGTCACAGATAGTACATTTCACCATTTCACCTATCTCTCCACTAGGTCTCCACTGGAACTGACATGCAAGTAGTTAAATTTTGTATTTTTTTAGTTGCAAGTGAGTCTCTAGTTATGAATTAATTAAATAATTAATTTACTAAACTCTCACTAGTGTATATTTCAGTTAGACTAGATACAACTAGCTCAACTGAGTTTAACTCACTTAACTAAGTTAAACTAAATAACAACTCCTGTAACTACTCTTCCAACTCTGTCATAACTTTGCCATTTCTGTTCTAACTTAGTCCTCCATGCATGAGTCACCAACCACCCTAGGAATTGTGTAATTCCTTTAGCACACAAATTTTCCAAACCTGTTCATTGAAATAAAGTGCTCCAAGAGAATAAGTTGATATTTATTGTTAGATTATTATTAAGGGCTAATAATAATTGGCATGCACATATTTTTAGATTTACGATCTATACATATACTTCACCCAATATTTTAAAATAGAATTTCATCTATTTTTCACATTTGATCAACCATCTACAAATAACATCCTGCAACTTATAGAATATGCTCACCATGTCTAAAAATAGACATACACCTAAAAATAGCCCACGGGCCCCACTTAGTGAAGGTGCTTACTTTTCACTAAACTCATCATCTTGTTGAATCTCAACACTCCCTCTCAAGAAGATAGGTATTATCCTTCACCCCGATCATACCTCTATGGTATTCGAATTTTCTCCTGCTGGGTTCCTTCGTCAGAATATCTGCATCATGATCTTCCGTAGAAATGTACTAAAGAAAAATAACCTTCTATTGCACAAAATATCTGATATGATGATACCGGATATCAATATGTTTAGATCTATCATGAAACATAGGATTAATTGAGAGTTTAATGCAAATCTAATTATCACAATGTATCACTGTAGGATCTAAATGAGAACATAACAAACTGATCAGGATCTTCCTCATCCAGATAGCCTCACATGCAGCTTGACTTGCTGCCATGTATTCTTCCTCCACTGAACTGAGTGCCACAAATATTTGTGTACCAAGAAATTTTTGTAGATCTGATACTAAAAACCCCTCCTAATGTGCTCTTTCTATCTGTTGGGATGCCTGCCCAATCTGCATCCATAAAGCCATGCAACTTCACTTCATATGTCTGTCTTTACCATAAACCATAATCAGATGTGCCCCTGAGATACCTCAGGACATGCTTTCCTGCCTTCGAAAAGAGATTGGTAGGATTAATCGTAGCTTGCGAAAGCTGGTTCACCTCATAGCATATGTTTGGTCTTGTATTAACTAAATACATGAGCGAACCCACCAACTTTCGATAAACAGTGGCATCCACTACGTCTGTCGATGTAGCATCCTCTTTCTTGGAAGAAGAGTATCCGTGGGCTTGCAGTCCTCCTTGTGAAAATTACCAAGTATCTCTCGAGCATAATTTCCTTGAGACACAAACAGTTCACCTTCTTTCTACCATATTTCCAATTCAAGGAAATAATGAAGGATGCCCAAATCCCTCATCTCAAACTCCTTTTCAAGATCTGCCTTGCATGAGTGTATCAACTGCTCATCACCCGTTAGTATTAAATCATTAACATAAAGAAAAATGGTTAAAATCTTACCCTCCACCACAATTTCGTACAGGTTTGCATCCGCCTCACTCTTGGTGAAGCCAAGCTTGGTGAAATAGTTGTTGATCCGAGTGTACCAAGCACATGGTGCTTGCTTCAGCCCATACAACACTCTTTTGATTCTGCACACATGTGACTCGCTGTTGAAAATCTCAAATCCTTCAGGCTACTCAATGTACACTTCTTCCTCAATGATCCCATTAAGGAACGCAACCTTCACATCCATCTAATGAATGTGCCAAACCATCTGCGCTGAGAGAGCAAGGATGGTCCTTATGGAAGAAGACTATTCGATAGGTGCAAAGGTTTCTTCATATTCAATCCCCTCAATCTGTGAGAAGCCTCGAGCAAAAAACATTGCCTTATACTTCTTGATGCTCCCATCATCAGCTTGCTTTACCTTGTAGATCCATCTTGATCCTAAACTGATTAACCCACCAGCCTTGGAACAATCTCCCAAGCACTTTTTCTGACAATGGAGTCATACTCCTCCACCATGGCATCTACCCATGTGTGCTCCTACTCTACTTATTCAAAAGAATATGGCTCTATCACAATACACTTGCTCATAAGAGCCATGTATCCACTAAATCGGTCAGGTGACTGTCTTTGTCTGCGCTGTGATGTAGGTACTCCTACATTCTGTGCTGCATCAAGCTTCAGTCTCTCAGCTTCTATGGTATGGTTTCTGCATGTTTTGATGTTTGGTTCTGCATGAGTGGACTCCTACACTCCATGAATATCCTCCTATGGTTGATCCACATCTAGAGGCTCATATTTGGAAGCAAGTGGCTCCTCCTCTACATGCAACTGTAGCTCCCTCTCAAGCGAAAACTTCATGGCTATCACCTCATTGAATTTTATATTTCATCACACCACAGTCATTCGACTATTTGGAGCATACACAATGATAATTATGGGGCGTTTCTCTGTACCCCACAAATATCCCAACTTCTACAGTCGGCTCCAGCTTCTTCCTGGTGTCCTTTGTCACATGAGTGTAAATAAATGAGCCAAAAATCTTCAAATGAGAAATATCAGGCTTCTTCCCAGTAAAAGCTTCTTTAGGTGTACTCATGCCAAGTACTCTATGATGACAACAATTTTTCACATAAACCACAATGTCGTATGCTTCCGCCCACAAGTGCATCGGTAGGACCTGGTCATGCAGCATAGCTCGTGCAGTATCCATGATCGTTTTGTTCTTCCTCTCCGTGACCCCATTCTGCTGTGGGTTATGAGGTGCTATGAGTTCTCTTCAAATTCCTTCTTTTCTACAGAAATATTTGAGTTCATTAGAGATATATTCACCACCATTATCACTCTGAAGAGCCTTCACTTGCTTCCCCGACTCCTCCACCAATGCTTTAAATTCACAGAACTTTGAGAATGCTTCGCTCTTCTTCTGCATGAAGAAGATCCAACATCTACGAGAATAGTCATCAACAAATATAACATAATACCTGTGTTTTTTTGTTGAAGCAACCGAGAAACGTCCACACACATTTGTGTGAATTCTCTCCAGGATCACCGAAGCACGGTTCTCATTCTCATGTAAGGTGGTCTTCACAGACCTACCCATAGTACATCCCTTGCACTGATTTGACTGCACAAGAGTACCCTTGGGAAGTCTAGTATAAATTTGCTGCAAAATATTCAAGGCGCCATGGTTAAGATGGCCCAATCTCCTATGCCATAATTCACCCTCACCTCTACTCACCACTACTTTTGCTTCTCCCATCATTACAACGCCACCATCTACCTCCAGGTTGTAGAGATTCTTAACTCAAATCCCTATCCTCTTGATTTGACCCATTGTTTTATGTCACAGGAAATCTTTTCCCTTGCTGAAAAAAATGTCATAACCTTCATCCTCCAACATGGCGATAGAGACCAAGTTCTTCTTCAGACCTGGAGCATGCGTAACATATTTCAACAGAAATGGTTACCTGAATCCCTATCAAAGGTAATGGTTCCAATGTCGGTCGCACTATATCTACCATCGTCACCCATCTCTATATGCATTTGGAGATCCTTCTCCTCCAAGTCACAAAAAAAATCCTTGTCTCTCGTCATATGGAAGGAAGAACCACTATAAAGATACGACACCGATCCCATTACGCTTGAAACCAAGAATGCGATCAAAGAGAAATCAAGTTCAAATTGCGAGGCTAGGGCCTCACCCGCTGCAGCTCTAGCAGTGTTCTTGTTCTTCTTTTTCTATGGGCAGTTAGTGCTGAGATGCCCATGTTCGTGACAGTGAAAACACTTCACGTTAGAAAAATCCAGTTTCTTTCCTTTAGCCTCAGATTTTGGATGGAATTTCTTCCCCTTCCGTCTCCTTGCTTTTGAAGAAAAAGAAAAATTCTCTTCATCATCATTCTTCGATGAAGAGACATCCCTGGTGTTCTGCCTTATCTCCTCCTGCACAAGATCTGACCAAAGTCTCTCCCAATCTGGCAGTTTCTCCTGTCCATTGATAGAGTCTTCATAACTATGTCAAATATTCAGAAGCCCAAGGAGAGCCAAGCTCACCAAGTCATCATCCACAACTGTAATTCCCACAATCTCTAGGTCATCCCTACATTGGACAAACTTCGTGAGATATTTTGGAATACTATTGCCCTTCTCCATTTTGATTTTTCTGAGCTTATCTTTCAACGCCATCTTCCTATAGTCGTTGCTGCTTTAGAAAACATCTATCAAATCCTTCCAAATTTCAAACCGAGTGGCTTTCCAGTGAAGGCTTAACACAATATGGTCTTTCACACCTTCCAACAGAATTCTTCTTGTCTTCACTACCTTCTTTTGCCATGCGTCAGGTACCGCAGCATCTCTAGAAGTAGGCTTAGGAACATTTCTATCGATGAACTCCTTTAGTCCAATATCTTCAAGCACCGCCTCCATCCTGTCCTTCCAGGCTATGGAATTTAAGCTACCATCAAGTGCATACTCCAATCGCAACCCATTGAAAGATATTTCAATGAATACTCAACTATCGCACCAAGAAATTTCTGCAGCAAATTCGAATTGGCCATTAGCACAAAATTCAACACCTCTTCACTATTGCAATCTCTAGTGATTAACACTGCCCCGATAGCATGAATAAATGTATTAATACTGATGTATTACCATATTCTCCTGATCTAACAATATTTATCTTCTTTCTAAATACATAATCCTTCCATTGTTAATCTCACGGAAATTAAAATTCAGATGCAAACACATGTGAAGAAAATCAATCGCATATAAACAAATTTGTTTAACGGGAAGCTTAAAGCTAAAAACCCCAACTGTCATATATTATCTATGTCAATGGATCATGTAATAATCTCATACAAAGCTTAGTACATCAAACTCTCAGTACAATCAACAATCATTACACACTGTCATGATTAAATTTGCATATCTATGCACCAACTTCTTGCCTCCTGACAGCCTTCCTCCACTATGCAATCCCTACTGAAGAGGACCACTGAATGAATTTGAATTGGAATTTCCTTGACTGCACAATCCTCATTGCGATCTCCAATGTGTGTCAGATGCATTGAATGCATCACTATAGTCACAGCAGATAGTCCATCTCACCCTTTCACCTATCTCTCCACTAGGTCTCCACTGGAACTGACATGCAAGTAGTTAACTATTGTATTTGTCCAGTTGAAAGTGAGTCTCTAGTTATGAATTAATTAAATAATTAATTCACTAAACTCTCACTAGTGTATCTTTCAGTTAGACTAGATACAACTAGCTCAACTGAGTTTAACTCACTTAACTGAGTTAAACTAAATAGCAACTCCTGTAACTACTCTTCCAACTCTGTCATAACTTTTCCACTTCAGTTCTAACTGAGTCCTCCATGCATGAGTCACCAACCATCCTAGGAATTGCGTAATTTCTTCAGCTCACTGATTTTCCAAATCTGGTCACTGAAATAAAGTGCTCCAAGAGAATAAGTTGATATTTATTGTTGGATTATTATTACGGGATAATAATAATCGACATGCACCTATTTTGAGATTGACGATCTATAAATAGACTTCGCCCAATATTATAAAAATAGAATTTCATATATTTTTCACATTTGATCAACCATCTACAAATAGCATCCTGCAACTTATAGAATATGCTCACCATGTCTAAAAATAGACATACACCTAAAAATAGCCTGCGGGCTCCACTTAGTGAAGGTGCTTAATTTTCACTAAGCTCATCATCTTGTTGAATCTCAACACTCCCTCTCAACAAGATAGGGATTATCCTTCACCCTGATCCTGCCTCTAATGTATTCGAATTTTCTCCTGCTAAGCGCCTTCATCAGAATATCTACATCCTCATCTTCTGTAGGAATGTACTGAAGAAACATGATCTTCCGTTGCACGCAATCTCTGATATGATGATACTGGATATCAATATGTTTAGATATATCATGAAACACAGGATTAATCAGGACTTTAATGCAACTCTAATTATCACAATGTATCACTCTAGGATCTAAATGAGAACCGAACAAACTGACTAGGATCTTCCTCAACTAGATAGCCTCACATGCAGCTTGACTTGCTGCCATGTATTCTGATTCCGCTGAACTGAGTGCCACTAATATTTGTTTCCTTTTGTACCAAGATACGGTTGTAGATCCGATACTGAAAACCGCTCCTAATGTTCTCTTTCTGTCCGTTGGGTTGCCTACCCAATCTGCATCCGTGAAGCCATGCAACTTCACTTCATTCTTCTTTCTGTACCATAAACCATACTCAGATGTTCCCCTGAGATACCTAATGACATGCTTTCCTGCCTTTCAAAAGATCTTGGTAGGCTTAACCATTGCTTGTGAATGTTGGTTCACCACATAGCATATGTCCGGTCTTGTATTAACTAAATACATGAACGAACCCACCCACTATCGATAAATAGTGGCATCCACTACCTCTGTCGATGTAGCATCCTCTTTCCTCCAAATTCCTAGAAGAGGAATAGCCATGGACATGCAGTCATCCATGTGAAACTTACCAAGTATCTCCTGAGCATACTTTCCTTGAGACACAAACAATTCACCTTCTCGCTACCATATTTCCAATCCAAGGAAATAGTGAAGGAGGCCCAAATCCTTCATCTCAAACTCCTTTGAAAGAACTACCTTGCATGAGTGTATCAACTGCTCATCACCCGTTAGTATTAAATCATAAAAATAAAGAAAAATTATTAAAATCTTACCCTCCACCACAATTATGTACGGGTTTGCATCCGCCTCACTCTTAGTGAAGCCAAGTCCGGTGAAATAGCTATCAATCCGAGTGTACCAAGAACGTGGTGCTTGCTTCAGCCCATACAATGCTCTTTTGAGTCTGCACACATGCGACTCGCTGCTGAAGATATCAAATCCTTCAGGCTACTCAATGTACACTTCTTCCTAAATGATCCCATTGAGGAACGCAGTCTTCACATCCATCTGATGAATGTGCCAACCCATTTACGCTGAGAGAGAAAGGATGGTCCTTATGGAAGAATACCGTACAACAGGTGCAAAGAATTCTTCATAATCAATCCCCTTGATCTATGAGAAGCCTCGAGCAACAAATCTTGCCTTATACTTCTTGATGCTCCCATCAGCATCTTGCTTTACCTTGTAGATCCATCTTGAGCCTACAACTGATTTACTCACCGACCTTGCAACAATCTCCCAATCATTGTTTCTGAAAATGGAGTCATACTCCTACACCATGGCATCTACCCATGTGGGCTCCTACGCTACTTACTCAAAATAAGATGGCTCTGTCACAATACACTTGCTCATAAGAGCCATGTATCTAGTAAATCGGTCAGGTGTTTGTCTCTGTTTGTGCTGTGATGTAGGGACTCCTACATTCTGTGCCGCATCAAGCTTCAGTCTCTCAGCTTTTGTGGTACGCTTTCCTCCTATTATGATGTTTGGTTCTGTATGAGTGGACTCTTCCACTCCATGAATCTCCTCCTATGGTTGATCCACATCTAGAGGCTCATATTTGGGAACAAGAAGCTCCTCCTCTGCATGTAAATGTAGCTCCCTCTCAAGCGACAACTTCATGGCTTTCACTTCATTGAATTTTATATCTCGTCGCACCATAGTCATTCGACTGTTTGGAAAATACACACGATAATTATGGGGTGTTTCTGTGTACCCCACAAATATCCCAACTTCTACAGTTGGCTCCAGCTTCTTACTGGCGTCCTTTGTCACATGAATGTAAACAAATGAGCCAAAAATATTCAAATGAGAAATATCAGGCTTCTTACCAGTAAAATATTCTTCATGTTTACTCATGCCAAGTACTCTATGACGACAACAGTTTTTCACAGAAACCACAGTGTTGCATGCTTCTGCCCACAAGTGCATTGGTAGGCCCTGGTCATGCAACATAGCTTGTGAAACATCCACGATCATTCTTTTCTTCCTCTCCGCAACCCCATTCTGCTATGGGTTATGAGGCGCTATGAGTTCTCTTCAAATTCCTTCTTTGCTACATAAGTCTTTGAATTCATTAGAGATATATTCACCACCATTATCGCTCTGTAGAGCCTTCATTTGCTTCCCCAACTCCTTCTCAACCAATGATTTAAACTCACAGAACTTTGCGAATTTTTCGCTCTTCTTCTGCATGAAGAAGATCCAACATCTACGAGAATATTCATCAACAAATATAACATAATACCTATGTTTTATTTTTGAAGCAACCGAGAAAGGTCCACACACGTCTATGTGAATTCTCTCCAAGATCATCGAAGCACGGTTCTCCTTCTCATGAAAGGTGGTCTTCAGAAACTTACCCATAGTACATCCCTTGCACTGATCTGACTGTGCAAGATTACCCTTGGGAAGTCCAATAGAAATCTGCTGCAAAATATTCAAGGCACCATGGTGAAGATGGCCCAATCTCCTGTGCCATAATTTGCCATCATCCCGGCTCACCACTTTTTTTTCTTTTCCCATCATTGCAGCGCAGCCATCTACCTAGAGCTTGTATAGTTTCTTAACTTGAACCCTTATCCTCTTGGTTTGACCCGTTGTTTTATGTTGCAGGAAAGCTTTTCCCTCACTAAAAACAATGTCATAACCGTTTTCCTCCAACATGGCAATGGAGACCAAGTTCTTCTTCAGACCTAGAACATGCATAACATCTTTCAATAGAAATGATTTACCTGAATCCCTCTCAAAGGTAATGGTTCCAATGCTGGTCGTGCTGTATCTACCACCATTGCCTATCTCTATATGCATTTGGAGATCCTTCTCCTCCAAGTCACTAAACAACTCCTTGTCTCCCATCATATGGAAGGAAGCACCACTATCAAGATACCACACCGATCCCATTTGCTTGAAACCAATCATGTGATCAAAGAGAAATAAATTTAAAATTGCAAGTCTAGGGCCTCACCCACTACAACTCTAGTAGCCTTCTTGTTCTTCTTTTCTGTGGGAAGTTAGTGGCGAGATGCCCATGTTCGTGACAGTGAAAACACTTCACCTTGGACAAATCCAGCTTCTTGCCTTTAACCTTGGATTTTGGATGGGATTTCTTCCCAATCCATCTCCTTGATTTGGCAGCCAAAGCGCAATTCTCTTCCTCATCATTCTTCGATGAAGATCCATCCCTGGTATTCCACCTTATCTCCTCGTACACAAGATCTGACCAAAGTCACTCCCAATCGGGCAGTTTCTCCCATCCATTGACAGAGTCTTCATAGCTATTCCAACTCTTCGGAAGCCCAAGGAGAGCCAAGCTCACCAAGTCATCATCCACAACTGTAATTCCCACACTCCCCAACTCATCCCTACATTGGAAAAACTTCGTGAGATATTTTGGAATACTGTCGCCCTTCACCAATTTGGTTTTTTTGAGCTTATCTTTCAGCGCCAACTTCCTATGGTCGTTGCTGCTTGGAAAAAATCTGTCAAATCCTCCCACATTGCAAACGGAGTGGCTTTCCCATGAAGTCTTGACACAATATGGTCTTTCACACCTTCCAAAATAATTCTTCTTGTCTTCACTACCTTTTTTTGCCATGCATCAAGTACTGCAGCATCGCTTGAAGTAGGCTTAGGAACATCGGTATCGATGAAATCCTTTAGTCCATTATCTTCAAGCAATGCCTCCATTCTATCCTTCCAGGCTATGTAATTCAAGATACCCTCAAGGGCATAGTCCAATCTCAACCCATTGAAAGACATTTCAATGAATACTCAGCTGTCGCACCAAGAAATTTCTGCATCAAATTCAAATTGTCCACTAGCAGAAAACTCAGCACCTCTTCACTATTGCAATCTCCAGTGATTAACACTGCTCCAATACCATGTAGAAATTTATTAATAATGATGTATTACCAGATTCTACTGATCTAAGAATATTTATTTTCTTGCTACATACATAATCCTTCCACTGTTAATCTTGCCGAAATTAAAATTCAATTACAAACACATGTGAAGAAACTCAATCACACATAAACATTGTTGTTTAACAGGAAAGCTTAAAGCTAAAAATCCCAACTATTGTATATTATGTATATAAATGGATCATGTAATAATCTCATACAAATATTAGTACATCAAGCTCTGAGTACAATCAACAATCATTACACACTGTTATGTAGAGATTTGCATATCTATGCACCAATTTCTTGCCTCCTGACAACCTGCCTCCACTGCGCAATCCCTGCTGAAGAAGACCCCTGAATGAATTCGAATTGGACTTTCCTTGATTTCACAATCCTCATTGACATCTCCAATGTGTGGCATATGCATTGAATGCATCACTATAGTCACAACAGATAGTCCATCTCACCCTTCACCTATCTCTCCAATTGGTCTCCATTGGAACTGACATGCAAGTAGTTAACTTTTGAATTTTTTTCAGTTGCAAATGAGTCTCTAGTTATGAATTAATTAAATAATTAATTCACTAAAATCTCACTAGTGTATCTTCCAGTTAGACTAGATACAACTAGATCAACTGAGTTTAACTCACTTAAGTAAGTTAAACTAAATAACAACTCCTATAACTACTCTTCCAACTCTGTCATAACTTTGCCACTTCAGTTCTAACTAAGTCCTCCATGCAGGAGTCACCAACCACCCTAGGAATTGCATAATTCCTTCAGCCCACTGATTTTCCAAATATGTTCACTGAAATAAAGTGCTCCAAGAGAATAAGTTGATATTTATTGTCGAATTATTATTAAGGGCTAATAATAATCTACACGCACCTATTTTTAGATTTACGATCTATAAATAGACTTTGCCCAATATTATAAAAATAGAATTTCATCTATTTTTCACATTTGATCAACCATCTACAAATAACATCCTGCAACTTATAGAATATGCTCACCATGTCTAAAAATAGACATACACCTAAAAATAGTCTGCAGGCCCCACTTAGTGAAGGTGCTTACTTTTCACTAAGCTCATCATCTTGTTGAATCTCAACAGGGTTTGTTAAGATATTTTTTGGTCATATAAGTAAATAAAATAGAAAAGGGGATTTTTATCTCCCAAGAAAAGTATGTTGAAGAAGTTTTAAAGAGGTTCAATATGCAGAACAACAAGCCATCATCAACTCCAACTGTCATGGGGTTGAAGTTGAGCAAGGAAGATTGCAGCAAGAATGTCAATCTGACATTGTACAAAAGTATGGTTCGTAGTCTAATGTATTTGACTGCAACTAGGTCTAATATAATGAATGCAGTAAGTCTAATATCCAGATTCATGGAGACACTCAAGGAGACACATTGGCAAGCATGCAAGAGAATTTTAAGGTATGTAAATGGAACAAAGGAGTATGGTGTTCTATACTCCACAACTGATGATTTTAAGCTGATTGGTTACACTGACAATGATTGGGATGGAAGTATTGATGACAGAAAGAGCACATCAGGGTATGTTTTTCATTTTGGATCGGGAGCCATTTCATGGGCTTCAAAGAAGAAGCCAATAGTTTCAATATCAACTGCAGAAGCTGAATATGTGGCAGTAACAATAACAACATGTCAAGCAGTTTGGATGAGAAGGATGCTGAGAGATTTATGTCATTAACAAGACAAAGGAACCCCAATTTTCTGTGATAACAACTCAGCAATTACATTGTCCAAGAATTCTGTCTTCCACAAGAGAATAAAACATATTGATGTCAAATACCATTTTATAAGGGAATTAGTTAACAATGGTGAAATTGTTTTCCAACATTGCAAGTCAAAGGAACAATTTGTTGATATCCTCACAAAGCCATTGCGACATAAAAGTTTTGTTTATCTCAGATAGTGTCTGGGAATGATTGGTTGCGGAAGTTGTGATTAAGCGGGAGTGTTGGAAATACTCCTAACCACCACCATGAATAAACAATGGTAGCAGCCCACACCTCATTTAATTTTTGTGCAGGAAGGACAAGGAGCAAGCTTTTCAAATCTGAAGGCATTCACGCAAAAATCCCAAACAGAGTACACGCAGCCATACTCTACGTTTAATTTCTTTCCACTGTTGACTTACCTATTTTCCCACACTTCTAAGCCCCCAACATTTTTGGTTTACCACTTAACGCCTTCTCCAAATTTCCTTCCCCGCTAGTGCGATATCAGCGGGACCCACCATACACCCAACCACATGTGCAAACCTGCGAATTTTTTTTTTTATTTCCTTTATTTCTTACCTTCCCACTCTTCATACCTACCGCTATTTAACAACCCGTAGTTCACATCCCGCAAGATTTACCACTTAATACTTAAGCCTTTTGCCGAAGTTATATTTTCACCGATACGATATCGACGGGACCCACCTTACCTTTTCCGCATTGAAAACCGCACAAACCTTCATATTTCACTTTATACCTTACCTTTTTCATTTTTTATTTCCCGCAACTTGCCGTGTCGCAGCCCGCACTTTGCAAATTTTAAGTTTTAACTTTATAAGCCGCCCACAAGTTAAGTTATTTGTTTACGACGTGATGCACCCGCAAAGATCACATTGCAAGCTCAGGAGTTCAACAGATAAGCGCCCACAAGTTAAAGTGTTTAAGTTGAGATGCAGCATGTGCCTCATCACATTGCAAACGAAAAGTTTTAAGTTTTCTTGTCAGCGCCAAAGTTAAATGTTAAAATTGTCGATGAGAGATTTGCGATGGAGCACCGGATGCGATGTGGTTTCAGAGACGGAACCAATAATATTTCAGGTCTTCTGTTATGTGTTTTTGTACGTTGTTTTCGTGTAGAAACAATAGAACAGAGTGGAGGACAATCTGGTTGTTTTACGTCCATTCAATATTGAATTGCATTGAATTGCAGGCTCTGCCAATTTTGTATAAACCAAATGTAATCTCATATGTTTTCTGTGAAGGAATGAATCGAATATATAGAAGAGTTGAATAAATTTCAAAAAGATTTCCTCTCCTGGTTTTAATCACTGTCTGTTTGTGTGTATGAATTTTATTTTCACATATTTGTGCATTTTATATGTTGGAAGGGGAATGCTTTCCTCCGTGTTTGTTTTATTCATAATTCTCAATAATTCCAATCTAGTGACGAGACGCACAAGCACATGATCCTGTAACCTAAGATTTTTTATATTAGTAGCTTCTGGCATTGAGGTTAGGGAAAACGTTTATAAAGGGATAAACCTATGTGATTTTTCCAATTCGACAGAATGAAGTATATATGTTGCATGAGCCTGTACACAACTAATCTATTTTTTTATGGATATTGGGTGATAGATATAAAATTATAGATTTATTTTAATCACAGACTAGTGAGGTATTTGTTTTTTAGTAAGAGTAGTGATGGTCAAATTTTTTAAGGTGCAAACTCTTTTTAATATATAAAATTTAAAAAAAATGCATCTCTAAATATTGCATTTATCTACGAAACTCTCGGTAGATGATAGTTAACATGAATTTGGTCAAAATGTAAAATAATAATACTTGAAATACCATAACAATAAGAACTTAATTTTTCCACTATTTTATATAAAATATAGACATTTTAATATTATTATTATTATTATTATTAAACCTATATAATATGTAAAATGTTGACATCGAAATAATTTAGTTAACATGACTATTGAGATATTTTATTTATAAATTAGATTTTTCACATTAAATAATTTTTTTAATTAATATATTTTTGGCTCTTCAGCGAAGTATGATAAGAGATGTTGTAATATAATATTTGACATTTTGACGCAGTCAAATTACATAAAACCAAAATTAAAATAAAATGATTATTGTAATGTAAAGAATTTAACTTTGTCAAAATAAAAGTAACTCTATAAAAATAAAATATGAATAAGGAAAAAAATGGCTCAACCCATAGTATCCATGTGGAATGTAGCTTATTTAAAGGGATAAATTAAAGCAACCTAGATCCATCTTAACTCGGGATCTACCAAGCTGAGAGGATCAAATCTCTTTTCTCTCTAAAAGAGACCAACATACCAAGAGACTTGATCTCTCTCAACCCTTGGTAGATCCCAAGTTAAGATGGATTTAGGGTAGTTAACTACATTTCAATCTTTTCAATCTTTTTACTTTCAATGAAATGTTTTACTCATATATATATGTTTAAGCTTTTTCTAAAGTTGACATTAAAACAAAATAGTAACACCTATATTAGAATGGATATTAGTGTGTTTTTTAAAATTATTTAAATAGATTTAAAAGTTGATGTAAAATTATCTTATTTGATATGGACATGGAAATAATTTATTTATAAATATTTTTACCACATTTTTTTTTGTTGGGGTTTAATATCAATAATCAATAAAGCAATATATTTTAAATAAAACTAAATATATACCTTATTTTTATTATTATAATATGATATTTTTTTATTTAAAAAATAATTTATTTTTATTTTAAAAATGTTATATGTCAATTTCACATTAAGCACAAATACAATAGAATTATATATATTCTCACACACAGTTATAAAACGAACCTACATCATCTTCTAAATAAATTTATGATCTTCAAGTATTGAGGGGTTTCCGCAGTGCATTATATTAGATATCATTTTTTGGGATTCAACTGCGTTAAGTAAGTCATTCAACTATGACCATTTCAATGGTAGGTAGTCATAACTGACTAATTTCTCATGAATTTTGAATTGTCCACTTAGAACTAATTGCATCAGGTGATGCTCAAAGGGGTGAAGAAGTGGGATTGAAACTAGTGAAATGAATCACATAGCGTCAATCATCACCTCCGGGGCTTACACCTGGTAACCAGGACTTCCCGGGAGGTCACTCATCCTAGATCGCTTCTGGCTCAAGCCCGCTTAACTATGGAGTTTCCCCCATAATCAAGCTCACTTAGAAAATGGGGTAGCAAGCTAAGTGAGCTTGAGTATGGGGAAAAATCCACAGTTAAGTGTGCTTGAGCCAGAGAGGATCTAGGATGGGTGACCTCTTAGGAAATGTCCTTGTTACCGGGTGCAAGCGTTAAAGTGATGATTGACTGTATATGATTCATTTCACTAGTTTCAATTCCACTTCTTCACCCCTATAAGCATCACCTCATGAAATTAGTGTTAAGTAGACTATTAAAAAGTCATGAGAAATTATTTAGTTACAACTACCTCTCATGGAAATAGTCATAGTTGAATAACTTAAAGCAATTAAATCCCAAAAAATGATATTTAAAATTTATGATCTCTTAAAACATTTTAAAATTTCGGCAGGCTTCTAGTCTGTCCATGAAATAGAATCTAGAAACTATATTGTTGTAATTTTAGAGTGGTTTCCAATCTGGGAAATTTTTAGTCCTCGGATTAGAACTATATCGTTTTAGTTCTGAATGGTTAGAAGTATGCATTTTATGATTGTAATAATCAATTGTTCAAGTATGGATTTTCTTTATTGTAATTTTATTTTTTTGGGGGTTGATACTTTTGGAGAACTCACATGAACACGGTTAGAACGTGATAGATGATAGAGAGGAAAAATATCGGTTTATGTCATAATGAAAAAACAACATGGTGCATGCCATTTTAAAAGATTACGCCAAACTTTCCAATGTCAACATTATCATGGAATCTGATGAGAAATAAGTTCTCATGTTTAATACATTCAATGCACAAGCCCAAAGAAGTTTTTAGTTTAATGTACAAGTATGCATATGTGCTTTTATCGGTTAATGCAAATGTATAAGTACATATAAGTTTAGTGTACAATTTTACGCAGGAGCTTCACAGATCAAAGCTTGCAATAGCAACAACAGGCTGACTGGCCTTGTTGAGTCTCTTCTCTGTCTTTAATCTCTCAAATTCCTTTACACGAACCCATACAAGAACCTACTTCCATTGTCACGCTCTATCGGCTTACACATGGCTCCTCTCGCCTTCAACAGCATTGGCATCCCTGGGTGTTTTCGCAAACCTCTGGAGAACCTCAAGTGAACACAGGAGAGAAAGATACTACCTCAACAGAAAATATATAGCTCAGATTTTTTTAGTACTCAATCATGCGGAAAATTTCTTCTCTTTATTGATATCAAAATATTTTGATTACATAGATCTCATGGACTCAGATTTCTTTCCTGAGATTGACTGTATCATCATTTAACATTGATTACTTCTTAATGAATGAGATAGCATTTTGGAGGCTTCCTAGCTGTATACCGACTCAGTCTAAGAATATAACACACAAAACTTGACACACTAAAGATCTGGCCGCTTTAGGTTCTCACCAGTGCCGAGCACACTGATGCGCAGGATTCTCAGATCGACCTACAGACTTGGGTCACAAGCTTCGTGATGCAAGCAGATCAAGCTTAGAGCTTCCAGATGCAGAGCAGGAATATTGTAGACTCCGACTCTAAAACACACACAAAACACTAAAAACTGATGCCGAATGAATGAACCTTACCCTCCTTATATAGGATGTGAGGGGGGACCAACAATCAATTCAGATCTGACAAGATCTAAGACATGGAGGAGGAATCATTGCTTTCGAGTAACACCGAGGCGACATTTGCACAAAGATTCCATCATTCGGACTGACAGGTGGGTGTAAAACAAAGTGGATACCTTTTTAGTACAGAAAGCCGACGAGAAAACTATTATGAGTAATTACACAGAGGATAATTTTTTACCAGAAAATTCCTAGGGAAAAATTGGTCACTTTAATTCCATGATTGGGAGACAATACATAGTGGATAATTTATTTTAGTGGAGTCCACGAGAACCACTTTCTGCTTGGTCATCCAGGATTTGTATCCTGGGGAGTCTGTACGTTCTATAGGTTGCATCACTCCATGCTTTTGTATAGATCCTCTGGACGATCATAGGCTTATTTAGAACAATTTGGTGCTTTATCTTGGTCATCACCAACCATTCATGATGTTGTGTCATGAATTGGTGTAAATTTTCAGTGTCTTGTACATGGCATAATTCTTTTACAATTTTACAGGGGGTATGGAAACATTCAATCCCATTTTCTATACACCAGTGACATTTATTCTAGAAATATGACTCATAAAATACAGGATCCATGGCTGTTCTATTAATGCCGTAGTCACTCCACCAGTCTTGTAACTAGTCACACTGCAAATTTTGTTGCATAATCCAAGTTGCACGAAATTTGAGCTTGGTGTAGTGGGTTTCATTCTTTCCATCTCAGGAGATCCCACCACAGTTTTTTGTATCCTGAGAAGTTGTAGATGGTGTCAGGAAATATCAAATTTGGATCATTACCTGGCCATTGATTGAAATTGGTCCATGTCCACTCAGGGTTCCTGGTTCTGTTTATGACCAAATAATTGTGATAGATCCTGCATCTATCTCCTCCTTCTGACCAGATGACAGAAATATCTAAAAAATCATTTGCCAATGACTGTTCAGCTTCATGGGAGGCTGTCATACTTTTTGAGTATACCATGTCATGTATCCATTTTTTCCCTTTTGGATATACTCAGCATTCTAGGACAAGATGCATAAGATCTGTATGATTTTGTAGATTTGTATCCAAAACTTTGGTGTTACTTAGCTGCCAAGTTGGCTTCCATTCATCTCTATATTTTGGCCAACTTTTGTCTTCTGGAATGGATCTTAGGATTTCTCTTTGGTGACTCTAATCCCATTCAGTGACTATCACCATGATGTGCTCATGTTCTTGTGGCTAGATAAATTCTCTACTTAAAAAATCTGGCAAGTGGTTGTCTGATCCTTTAATGTGTTCTACATTAAAGTCAAAGTTTGCGAATAAGGCTTGCCATCTGGCGAACTTAGCTTCACCAAGATTTTTATGTCCTTTGTCAGGAATTTATTCAAGGCCGATGCATCAGTTCTTAATAAGAAATTTTTATTGACAAGGTGAATTGCAAACTTGTCAATGGAGTTCCAAGCGGCCTTTACCTCCCTTTCTATCACAGAGTAGTTTTTCTCTGCTGGGCTCCAATTTCCAGAGGAAAACTTGACTATCTGCTCCGTCTTATCCTTATTTTGTTTCAACATATCTCCCCATCCAATGTTGCTGGCATCTGATTCAACAACAACATATAAAATTTGCAGAGATTTTACCTTGGCTTTTATTTTCTTAACAACTTTTGTATGATCATTTGTCCAAGGCGAAAGATTTTTTCTTAATCTCTGATTTAACAGAGACCTATCTTCTGCACAATCCTTATAAAAATTCCCAACATAATTTAGACATCCTAAGAATATTTGAATTTGGGTTTTATCAAGAATGATGTCAGGGAATTTATTTGCAAATTCCATGGCATGGCTTTGCAGGGCGATCTTCCCATTCTGGATTATGTGTCCTAAAAAATTCACTGAAGTCTAGAATATTTCAATCTTCTTTTTGCTAAGTACCATACCATTCTGCTTGACCAACTTTATAGAAATATGCATATGCTTAAAGTGGTCCTAAATATTTTTAGAAAAAATAAGAATTTCTTCTATATAGACTAGCAACCAATCTGAACAAGGTTTGAATATTGAATCCATAACCTTCTAGAACTTTGAAGGAGCGTGCTTGAGACTGAATGGCATGACATTCCATTCATAATGACCTGTTGGAATGCTGAAGGCAGTTTTGAATTTATCTTTTTCTGCAACTGCAACCTGCCAGAAGCCCAACTTCAAGTCAAATTTAGAAAATATTTTTGCACGAGATATTTTACCCAATAGATCTCCTTTATGTGGGATTGGGTACGTATCATTAGCAAGGACTGAGTTCAAAGACTTGTAATTTATTACTAGCCTTGGGATTCCTTTGATCTATTCAGACCTTTTATTTACATAAAATCCATAGCAATTCCACGGGCTATTGGATTCTCTGATCAATTTTTTTCTCAAAATCTGGTTTATTTCTTTTTCACATAAATCCCTGTATTCCTTGTTCATGGGAATAGATTTGGAAATATAGGGTCTGCCTGTATATTCATATTTGTAAGGAATTTCTACAAAGTGCTGCATTCTATGCCAAAAGGCATTGGGCTCTTCTGAGCAGCATTCTGCTTTTATTTTGTTTTGATTTCAGAGCTTTTTCTCTGAATTTCAGGGGTTTTCAGTTGTTCCCCTATGTGAATGGTGGATTTGAGGTCCTTGATTTCTGTTAATTTTGTTTCAACATTTTTGAGCTCTTGCATGGCTTGTACCATAGTAGATACCCTAGGATTTGAAATATAGGGCATATCAATCCTTTTAAACTTTCCATCTGAGGTTGGTACAGTGATGAAGTAACCAGCTCTATTATTTTCTAATCTTATTGAGCCATGTTGTTCAACTACTGCTAGGAAAAAATTTACCAATATACAGTCTACAGGGAATATCTCCTACTACAAATTTCAAATTGATACAGTGGGTGTCAAAGAAGATAGCAGCTTTAGGGACTTCATATTGTAGGGTCTTTTCTCCTAACCCTATGATTTTTCTGGAGGCTGAAACCCAGTACTTGGAGGGGATGAATTTATTATTGAAGATGTTAACATCTACACCAGAATCTAAAAGTGTTGTAAGAGAAAAAATTTCTCCTTTAATACAAATTTTTACTTGAACATGATGCTGCTGGTATTCTATTGCTAGAACACGCATCTCTCTGAATCCTAATGTAGGATCTTGTTTTCCTTCAAGGATTTCAACTTTATATTCTGTGAATGGTGTACTCTATAGAGTGTAATTAGTACAATGACCTGAAACAGATTGTGCCATTTCCTGTTTCCCTTTTTCTAACTTTGCAACTTGGGATTTTAGAATAGAAATTTCAGATTTAAGCATATGAATTTATCTACTCACCTCCCCGAAAGTGAGTGAATGAACTTTTTTTTGCAGTTGATCCCATTGGTAAGCTTTGGTGTTCTGCTCAAAGGATGCTTCAATATAGAGCCGTTTTTTGCTGGCACTTTTCTGGGCGGATGAGACCTGGGACATGAAATCTTCAATCAGTTTATTTTTCATGTCTCCTTCTTCCATTGCTCGAATTTGAGCAAATATTTTGAGATTAATCATTGTCTATTTGGGCCATAAGAACTTTCTTCTTTGGCTGTGAAGGGTCTAGCTGGTCTTCATAAGAAATATCAGATGAATAATCAGAATCAGATGAGTAGCTCCAATTGCAATTGTCAAAATCTGAATAGAAACACTGTAAATGAGCTTGTAATTCTTCGATGGAAGAACTAGAAGAGGAAGAAGTACTGTCTGTATCAAAAGAATATTCAACAAGATTTTGTTGTTGAATTACTAATCTTGGACAATTTTCTGCCTTGTGGTGTGGAGACCCACACTTTCTACATTTGTCTTCAAATTTTACAACTATTTTTCCTTTATTGAGAGGCTGTGACTTTTTGCCTCTGTTTTTCTTTGATTCATCACCATCAGGGCATCTGTTTGCAGTGTGGCCAGGCTTACCACACAGCCAGCTGTGATTTGATTCATCTTTTCATTTTTATGACTTTTCATATGAATATCGGATGGCTTATAATAATGTGTCTTAAGGACATACTTATAATATCCCTTTTTCTGAGAGGGCCTGGAGGAGATTCCTCTCCGATTCTTTCCGTTGATGAAATTTTCTTACTTTTGAGCCTTTTCGGCCTTTCTTTTTTATTTTCTTCTTTTGACAAGGGGATCATCAATAGTAATGCCATATTTGTTGCAGATAGACTTACTGTCTGGAAATATTGAAAGTTTTTCTAAATATTTATTTATCTTAGAGCTAGTACAAAGACTAACTAAGGCTTTGGTAATAACTGAATAAATCTCACCCCAAGAATATTTTTTAAAAGACAACTGGAAGAATTCTTGCAGCTTAATATAATCTACCAGTTTAGAAGGCAAGGCTACAAGGTATAATTGTTTCCATAAGAGGTTCTTAGGATATTTTACAAGGAAGATCCTCTGCATCCAATCCCTATGGAAATATTCGTATTGGCTCATCTTCATACATTTCAGGTTCATCAAAATAATTTCATTTTTTCCTATAACAACAGACTCAATGCCACACCAAAAAAACTGCAAAGAATATCACTTCTGCGAATATTCGAGAAGATCAATCCTCGACTATCTTATCCTTTCTCGGAAGGTCAACCATTGACAGATGAAGGATTGAAGAAGCTTGCAGAAAGTCTTCCCTATACAGAGATCCAAAAATTGTAGATACTGCTTTTTCAAGTTCATTTTTAAATTCTTGTAAACATATTTCTTTATTTGAGTTTGTCCGGCTTGTGAATTTCAATTCAGTCGAAGTTTGTTGTCCAAAATGCAAAGCCCTTGTCAACCTCAGCAGTCTAGCCGATCTTGTCATTCATGAAAATCATCACCTGATAACGGGTGAAGCCCCAACTTCCACTTCTGTTAACCTGTGTCCTAATCCCAAGTGTTCTGACATTCCTTTTCCTCATGAGTCAGACCATGTATTGATGATGCATGAATTACCTTCTTTGGAAAATGAAGATCCAATATTGAGTGAAATGTTCAGTAAGATGAGACCACCAAATATACCCAAATATGGTCTTGGCTATTTGGAACAAATGAATGATTTGATCCCACAATCCAGATTCAAGGATCTTCCATCTGACTGCAAGAAACCATCAGTCACAGAGATGCATAAGTTCTTCACTATCATGGATGGATGTAGAAGGCCTAAAGTAGCAACCCAGTGGATGAAAGAAATGCTGAACTGGGATAGATATACCCATCCTGAGGCTAAATACTTTGGTCTCACTCATTCAAGTGAAGAAAAAATAAGATTTTCAGAAGAATGGAAAGAATATATGGATAAAAAAGATATGTGGATATCCTTTTATTCATGGAAACATAACAAACAATCTGAGATTGTTTTAATGACTGATACATCCACATCTTCTTCTCATTCCTGGTCAACTCTAGATGGTAGTAAGATTGAGACTACTACTACCTTCCCTCCTTACAAAGGAATCATCCTAGGAGAAGCACAAAATATTGCAAAGACCATTCCCTTGGTGTTAAAGGATGATAATGCTCTTGGTATAGATGGTAGAATACAAAAATATAGTGAGCAGTTAAACTAGTCAAATACTGCCATAATAGGTCTTCAAAAGAATGTTGCCAAGACTATGAATAATGCTTTAAATAATATTCAGTTTGATACTTCTCTTTTGAAATCTTATACTAGAGAGTCCCTTTGTAAATTAGACAAAGTAGAGTGCAAAGTTGTACAGGAGGCACATTCTACTCGAGGACTCATTTCCGAGCTATCTGAAAAGTTCAAGAAGATAAATCCTTCTAAAATAGATAATCCTATTCCAGCTTCTTCCTGCATAAAAGAAATGTAAATATCCAGAACCCAGTTAGCTCAGTCGATAAGTTTCCCCATTTGTTCCCCAAAGAAGTGGGACAATCTTCCCAAGGATCTTTAGAAGAAAATGTCTCCATTGCCTCTCTGTTCAAAGAATATGATAAAGAATCATAAACTCAAGTCCTCCCAGTATATGAACCCTTGGAGAGTCAGTTCACGAGATACTCTACACCTGACCTCAGTGGTATGGGTAAACTTCCAAAGATTCATAGCTTCTATCCTGATTGTCACAGAGAGTGGAATGTTGATAATCTCAACATGGGAAAAATCAGACAAATAATAGACTTAATGATCACCGAGTATAAAGTCATGTGTCTCAGAGGGAAAACTGAGGTAGAGGCATGTAAGACACTCATACAATGTTTCACAGGAATACTATTAAGATGGTGGGAAGTAGAGACATCTCCAACACTGAATTCAAAGATGGAATAAAAAATTATGAAGGATGAAGTGGGAGATATAATTTTTAATTCTGATGGAACACCCACTAATAATATGATTGGAGCTCTAACCTCTATGATCATTGAGCATTGGTGTGGCACTGAGTCTGTTGTTACAGAAAAAAATGAAATTATTTTGATGAACCTGAAATGTATGAAGATGAGCCAATACGAAGATTTCCATAGGGATTGGATGCAGAGGATATTCCTTCTAAAGGATCCTAAGAACCTCTTATGGAAACAGGTATACCTTGTAGCCTTGCCTTTTAAACTGGTAGATTATATAAAGCTGCAAGAATTCTTCTAGTTGCCTTTTGAAACATATACTTGGGGTGAGATTTATTCGGTTATTACCAAAGCCTTAGTTAGTCTTTGTACTAGCTCTAAGATGAATAAATATTTAGAAAAACTTCAAGATTTCCAGACAGTAAGTCCATCTACAGAAAATATGGCATTACTATTGATGATCCCTTTTTCAAAAGAAGAAAATAAAAAATAAAGGCAAAAAAGGCTCAAAAGCAAGAAAATTTCATCAACAGAAAAAATCGGAGAAGAATCTCCTCCAAGCCCTCTCAGAAAAAAGGATATTATAAGTATGTCCCTAGGACACATTATTATAAGCCATCAGATATTCATCTGAAAATTCATAAAAATAAAAATATGAATCAAATCACATGCTGGCTATGTGGTAAGCCTGGTCACACTACAAACAGATGCCCTGATGGTGACGAATCAAAGAAAAATAGAGGCAAAAGGTCTCAGCCTATCAATAAAGGAAAAACAGTTGTAAAATTTGAAGAAAAATGCAGAAAGTGTGGGTCTCCACACCACAAGGCAGAAAACTATCTTAGTAATTCAACAAAAAAATCTTGTTGAATATTCTTCTGATACAGATAGTACTTCTTCCTCTGTTAGTTCTTCCATTGAAGAATTACAAGCTCATTTACAGTGTTTCTGTTTAGATTCTGACAATTGCAACTGCTGCTACTATTTTGATTCTGAATCTGATTATTCATCTGCTATTTCTTATGAAGAACAGCCAAGCCCTTCACATACAAAGAAAAAAGATCTTATGGCCCAAATGGATGATGATGAGCTCAAAATATTTTCTCAAATTTGAGCAATGGAAGAAGGAGACATGAAAAATAAACTGATTGAAGCTTTCATGTCCCAGGTCTCATTGGCCCAGAAAAGTGCCAGCAAAAAACCACTCTATATTGAATCATCCTTTGAGCGCAACACCAAAGCTTACCAACGGGATCAACTGTAGAACAAATTTCGTTCACTCACTTTGGGGGAGGTGAGTAGAGAAATTCATATGCTTAAATCTGAAATTTCTGTTCTAAAATCCCAAGTTGCAAAGTTAGGAAAAGGGAAACAGGAAATAGCACAACTTGTTTCGGGTCATTGTACTAATTACACTCTGCATAGTACACCATTCAAAGAATCTAAAGTTGAAATCCTTGAAGGAAAACAAGATCCTACATTAGGATTTAGAGAGATGCGTGTTCTAGCAATAGAATAGTAGTAGCATCATGTTCAAGTAAAAATTTGTATTAAAGGAGAAATTTTTTCTCTTACAGCACTTTTAGATTCTGGTGCAGATGTTAACATCTTCAATAAGAAAGTCATCCCTGTTGGGTCATAAAAATGTATCTTTTGAACACCTAATTATCCTACATTAATCATCAATCTGGGAGTGACATTTTATTTCAAGAGTGTACTCTGTCTGAGGCTGCAATTTTCTAAGAGCAATGCTGTGAAGATGTAGTACAGAATATCAAATGCAAAAGTAACAAATGCTTGGAAAGAAACCTAATTACAATGACATGAATGGACGGATTAAACTAAATAAATCTTCCAAAACATCGATCAGGGATGCAGTAGTAGTAACTCTTTCCCTTATAAATCGATGCAAGATGACCAATCTGGGGACTTGGAAGCAATAGCCTCTATCCTCTACAGTTGGAGATCTTAAAGCAATTGAAACAAAAGCAGATTCAATGAAAGCAACTTAAAGGAAACACAATATGGAAAGGTACAACAGCATGTAACTATAACTCATCTGTGTGCTAATCAAAGACTATAAATAAGTAATGAACAGGAATGGAACAACAACGTGAAATGAATAGCAATTATGATTCTAACATACTCAAGAAACTAGATTTCCATGCTTTAATTCTGTCGACAACTTCTTACCACGCAACAATCAATTATAACAGATTATAAAATAATGGAGCAGCAACTCAAATCAGATATAGAACGACAAAGCTTTATAATAACAACAAGATAATTGAACATCGAACATGCTTCTTGTAAAGAATGAAATAGCAATGACTCTGTATTTGATCCAACAACAATAAACCAATTCTGTAATTGAAACAACCATTAAACACACTCCACACGACTGTAAAAAAGGATTAAAATACAAACAGTGAAGTGATTCCACCAGAGCCGGGCCCTTAGCGCCAGTGAAATACTACTGGGCTAATTCAGAACTGTAGGAGGTAGATGAAACATGTGTCTTATATTAAACCAACATAAAGCATTATAGAGAATTTTCTCTCAAAACCAAGAGTTAATAAAGCATTATATTATAGAGAAAATGTTTGAACATAGAGTCTTTCAACTAACTCACTAACTTCAACAACAACCGTCGCTTTGCCACTAAAGGACATGGCTTTATATATCAAATCTCGACAGACCAATCAAGGAATAAGATGAGTTTGAACAGCGATCCCTCAGGATCGAAAGATCCTGAGGGATTCTCTCCTCTTCATTTAGTCATCATCTTGTTTACTCTGACTGAGGCCGAGCTGTCCCCTGCCTTTTCTGGGGTATTCATTCAGATCTCCTTGCCTTGGGCTGGATATGGTTCAACGCTGATGGAGCAGTAGTTAGATTATTCTCAGCCCCGCCTTTGGTACAACTGTTCACCTCTTCGAATTCCTGTTTGTCAATCAAAAAGTAACCTTTAGTCATCTTTTTGTACTAAACATAAACCTTTCCAATTCTATTGTAATTCTTATGATAAATTACCTTTCCAAGGAAAACAGGAGTATATCTATGGTAAAATAATGCATAAATACATAGTAATTTCATACCTCTTTCACTACCCAACATAGCCCCCTGCTTAATCTTTTTCATGCCCTCATGAAAACTATAGTTCACATGGAGAGCAGTCAAAGAATAAGCTAGATAAGGTTTGTCATCAACAGGCCTAAAACCACGTAGTGCAGCTAATTCCTCAAAAACATGTTTTGTATGTCCTTCAGGAAGTTCATAAATATCTTTGTAGTCCAAAGCAGGGTACCATGAAATAAGGCTGCAGAATCTACATCCTAACCAGTATGGTCCTTCTTTTAAAACAAGATGGCTATAGGAAATCAAGCGGTCTGCTGCTAGCCCAAAGTTTCTATAATTAAATGGTTCCATATTTTGCACATTCTGATTCGAGATTCTCCACCGATACACTGAACCTTGGCCGCTATATAATCTTGGTTTCTAATGGATGAGAAATAGTCTGTTCCATTCAAAATAATTGATTTGTGGATAGGCCCCAGAGTTTGGGTAGCGCCTTCCTTTCTCATCAAATTTTTTTTCTAGCCCAAAATTGAAGTGGGTCATGAGGTTCACTTCTGACCCATAGATCTAATCCATTTTCCTGCCTTTCAAAGGCGTTATAGGCTTTAAGCCATTTTAATTGATTTACAGCAAAGGAAATGAATGCTTGAAACTGAACATCTTCAATAAAAGGGCTAGGGTTTGATTCACAGTCATTTTCAAGTATTATATTATGCAAGTAAAATTCACACAAAAGGCACTGTACTTTGATCCCATAATGTTTGCAGCATGATATAAAGTCATCTATGGTTTTTAGCTCTATGGATTTCCCTGCCCTAACTGCCTTGATCTTTAATTGTAAATATCCTTCTAGTAAAAACAAAGCATAATTTTTGGCGGGGCATCTACAGGCTAAGACATCAGTATAAAAGGAGCAGAGAGTGTCCATTTGATTGTAGGATAGCTTTAGTTGGTTCATTACCTTATCAGCCTTTACCTCTGCTTTCCAACATTTTTCATGAGCTTCAGCTTCGGCTTCATGAATAATTCTCATTTTTTGCTGCAATTCCTGATATCTCTTTCTTGGGAAAGTATCTTCCTCCAATATTTTTCTTTCTATTCCGGCCTGTGTCAATTATTCTTGAAGTCTGACCAGTGTCGGATCACTAAAAGTGTGTTGACTACTAGATTGCATATTTTCACTCAGAACAGGTTCCTTTGGAACAACTTGTGTTGGAACAGCCATTTTTTGCTCCACATCCTCATAATTAGGCTCAGGTATGGTTTCTTCTGTAACGTGGGGGTTCCTATTAGCGGTCACCTTTCTCTTTTTCGAAACTCTTTTGATAGCAATACTTATTCTCTTAGGGGCTTGCTTAGGCATTTGTTTCATTCTCAGAACCCTAATGGTTTGCCTGAGTTGTTCCACTAGTTTATGAAGCTTTATTCGTTCCCTGCGAAGCTTCTCAATCTCAGTTGTTTTCCTCCTTTTTCTTAATGGAATAGTCGTTCCTTTATCTGAAACCATTTGCTCAATAGGGTTTTGGCCTATATCAGCTGTGCCTTTAGTAAAATTCTCTTCTTGTTCTTCTCCTTGGGGTTCTTCTTCCACATTCATACCCCCTTGGCTAAATTCTTCGGGAATCATATTCTCAGTTAACTCTGTAATATCCTGGGGGCTTCCAGTTTCAACGTTCTCTTTCTCCTATTCACGCCTCTCAGGAGAAGCAACCCTAGCTTCGCTAGGGTTTGCTGTTTCATTCAGTTTTTCTCCAGCTGTTTCTTTATCAATAGAAGAGTACTCTGGTCATTGATTAATATCTATATTGAGGTCCAAGGGGCTATGAGGCCATGCATAATCACTCATATTGGCCAAAATCTAGGCCAATTGGTCTTCCTGTAAAGGGCTTACGATAACATTTTTGGGAGGCTCTGTTTCATCCTTACTGGTGCTATGATTGTCCTCATCCTCCTCACAGGTGTGATAACTTCCTTCCTCCTCATATGAATACCAAATTTCTCCTTCAACTTCTTCTTCCTCTGTATTTCCTTCGATTTATTCTTCCTTATTATCTCCTTCCTTTGCACTGGATTTTTTTTCACTACCGGTATGGGGACTTATTTCTTCTTCGTCTGAGTAGCAAATTTCTCCTTCCAATTGTTCTTCCTCATCAGTACGAGGGCTTACTCCCTCCAATTTTTCTTCCTCATCAGTACGAGGGCTTACTCCCTTCAATTATGGAGGCTATTCCTCCTCTGAGCTGTGCAATTCCAGGGGCTGGCTGCTGCTGCCTGGAAGTTCTTCCACCATCCTCCTACTTCATTCCAATCGGAGGGACTATCTGTGAGTAGAAGGCTCAACTATTGAGCCAGCCATCCTCTTCCGTTTTGGAGCGGGTAGAGCTAACCCTCTGTCAATGGAAAATATTAATTCTTCCTAGCTAGTCTGTTGCAAGGCGAGGCTACGACTTACTATTAATCGGATTAGACAATGGTGGCTGACCACCATATCTGCATGCTGGGTTTTTCTTATACCACGAGCAATATCATGCAACAAAGAATTTAAAAATGCAGGCAAATTAATGGTGCATTTCTATTTTAATACAACTAGTAGCTTAAGGTGGCGAGGTCTTACCACATCCTTTCTTCCGTCGCACATTATGTAAGCCTACACAATCTTGGCCAAAACTGTCCATGGCTCTCATAATGACGCTGGCTGGACTCCTTTACCTTTGATAACTAACTTCTGTCCATCATCTTGAAAAATATTCATGGCTTCTCGAATCCTAATCTTCTTCTGAGTCCAAATAGTCCCTTGCGTGGGAATGACGGACACTTCTGCAATTATCTCGTCGGATACAACTATCCGCCTTCCTATGACTATGGAGGATCCTTCCTGCAGGTTCAATAAAAATTCGGTGGCCACTACTTCATGGGGTTGTTGCATTCTCATGAAATATGTAATCCACCCCAGTATTTCTAAAATTGCTCGTGTAGCATCAGAGATGATCAACACCTGTGGTTCACTGCGAATTGGCCATCCCCCCATATCTACGCTCTCACAATGGAAAAACACAACACAGTTCATTGAAAATTTGTTATTTCCTAAAATGCAGGGATTTAGTTCATATACAGGTAAGGAAATATTGGAGTTTGATTTGCATGCAGACATCCGCGCCCCCTGAATGAATGAAAGGTCGTCCTCAACCATCAATTGAGAGAAGAAAGTGTGGCACAGTAGCAGTACATCAGTAAAAAGAAGGCGTAAATTATGATACATTCAATCAAATTATAGCAATTACTGAAATCAATGCATGTGATGAATCGGTAATGAATAGAAAATCATTTTGTAATGATTCAAATACAGGGAGAAGGGACAGCATAAGATAAAAATAAGTACAATTGCATTATTTACCATTTCAAACTAATATGATCGATTTGTAATGATTTTCATGTATAATAGGTTCGGAGGTAAAGGTAAAGGATTCATATTTTCATTTGACATTTAAATAGAGATGTAGGAAAAGGGTTAAATATAACTATTAATGTGCATAAATGTGACTCCAATACCATCATCAGAGCTCTGTTTCCCACAGGTGTCCATAACCTTGACAGAGTTGCTTTCTTACCCATGGAACCATTGTCCTTTATTTATATTGAGGAAGTGCTTTTTTTGTTGAATATCATGACGGAGGCCATTGTGTTGGCTTGGTGACCAGATAAACCACAATGCCATTCACCGAGAAGAAGTGAAAGGTGGGTAGGCCAGCTCGTGATGAGGCCTCCTGTTCCAAGGACTTCTTGATTTTTTCAATTGTCTATTGGATCATTTCCCTAGTTTGGTGGCCATAATGGGAATGCCACTTCACTGCCTTCCCTATGATCACGGTAGGTTGGCTCTTGATGAGACCCCCTATCCTCCACCTGCAAAATCATTATTAATAAAATATGTAAATATTTTTTATTTTTTGTTTCTTTTCATAAAAAAATTTTCCTCAGTTATTCATAAGGGATGGCTCAACACTCCATAAGAGTAGGGATGATGGAAGAAGTTTGAACATCTCAATAGAAAAAAATATGCCCTTATTTCTATTCCATAGATAAACATCAAAGAAAATTATAGCATGTGGGAAATAACCAATCATGATAAAAATAATCGATCAGATTAATTAAATGGTAATAAAATAGCAAATTTATGTTATTGATCATGCCCCTTTTTCCTTTTTTCTTATCATTACTAGACAATTTTCTTAAAAAAATGACGATTTCTTTTGATTTGCTGATTACAGTAAGCTTTAATTTGTATGATTGTATATGATATATTTGCCTTTAGAAAAGTAATCAAAAATTCAAAATGCTGGCTAAAAACAAAAAAAAAATCCACTCAAAAAAAGTGATGTTCCTTAAAAAACAGCAAAAACAATCTGCGGAATTGTTGTTCCTTTAGAAAGGAACAGCAAAAAAATACTTTGCGGAAGTGTTGTTCCTTTAGAAAGGAATAGAAAAAGCACTCTGTGAAATTGCTGTTCCTTTCGAAAGGAACAACATAAGTGTTGTTCCTTTAGAAAGGAATAGAAAAACAAACGAAATAAACAAAATTTTTCCTCTTTTTTTCTCTTTTAAAGAAACTGAATTTCATGAAAGAAACGATAAAGAAATAAAGAAGTAATATTAATAGAATGTTTAAAAAAAAAAAATCCATAAAACAACAATTGAGAAACAGAAAAAAGTGCTTTATGTACAAAATTAAAAAAAAAAGAAACGATTTATCAAACTGGTGCCAAGGAGGAGTTTTCCCCTTTAGCGAAAATTTCCATGGTAGAATCTTCCTGTAACTGTTGGTAAAAGGATTCCCGGGTAAGCGGTTTATGTTACAATTGTACTCGATGACCATTTACCTTAAAGGAATGTCCAGATCCGTCAATGGTAACTAATGTCATAGTGCCATTATCATGCACTTTTTTTAATTCATAGGGTCCAAGCCATCGTGTCTAGAGTTTTCCTGGGAGATCCTGAAACCTAGAATCATATAGGAGTGCCCAGTCTCCTTCGTGGAAGATATTTTCTTTGATATGGGCATCATGCCATTTGGCTCTCTATTGCTGAATTAATGCTATGTGATGAAGAGCAGAGAGCCTAATTTCCTCTAACTCATTAATTTGCTACAGTCTTTTAGCCTGGGCTTCATTCAAATTTAGACCCACCTTTTGAGCTGTTCTTAATGTTTGAATTTCGAATTCTATAGGAAATATGGGTTCTTTTCCAAATACAAATTGGTATGGTGAGTACCCTGTAGTAGGTCTCCACGTTGTTCGATATGCCCACAATGCTTCTGGAAATCTGTAGGCCCAATATCGTCTATGAGAGGCAACAGTTTTTGCTAATATAGATTCAATTACTTTGTTCGTGCTCTCTACTTGGCCATTTTTATGGGTGATATGGAGTTGTAATATTGTGCTGAATGTGGTAGTTTTGCAATGTTTCAGCTAATTTATTACCTACAAAATGTGCTCCTCCATTTGTGATTATGTCCCTTGGGAGGCCATAGCGCACAAATATTTGGAAAATAAACTGTATTACATAGTCCTCTGTAGCTTTTGAAAGAGCCTCTACTTCAACCCATTTGGTGACATACTCAGTTGCAACTAGGATGTATGTTTTTTGGTTTGATGGAGGGCTAATGGGACCAACAAAGTCAAGTTCCCAACGTTCAAACGGTTCAATCACTAGTTGAGGGTTCAAAGGAATTTCATCAAATTGCCTAGGGCGACCTGCCCTTTGGCAGCTATCACAGGCATGCACGAATTTTTTAGCATCTTTAAAGATAGTAGGCCAATAATAACCTGTTCGTAAAACTTTATGGGCAGTTCTACGATCTGCAAAATGTCCGCCACACTGTCCATCATGGCATGATTTCAAGATGTCAAACAACTTATCCTCCCTAACGCATCTCCTTATTTGCATATCTGCACCTGTATGAAATAGGTAGCCCCCAATCTAGGAAAAGCGGGTACTATGGTGTATTAGATGTTTAGGTAATTTACCTATTTCCAAATAGTTTTCTATATCGACATACTACGGTGTTCTAATAGTAACAACAAAGAGATGTTCATCCGGAAAGTGGTCTTCAACTGCTTCTGTATCTGTTGGCTTTGGCATTCTTGACAAAAAGTCAGCTACATGTTTCTCTTTCCCAGGTTGATCTTTGATTGTGATATCGAATTCCTACAGTAAAATCAACCATCTTGTCACTCTTTCGTTTGTAACAGGTTTATTTGCTAAAAATTTAATGGCAGAGTGATCCGTATATAGTACTACAAGATACCCAGTTATATAATGTCTAAATTTTTTTATAGCATGAACTACAGCTAAAAATTATTTCTCAGTCATAGTATAATTTAATTAAGCAGGGGACAGATTTTTGCTAATATAATAAATTGCATATGTCTTCTTGTCTTCCTCCTGCCCAAGTACTCCAATTGCTGTGTCTGAGGCATCGGATGAAATTTGGAATGAAAAATTCCAATTTGGGCCCCTATAAAGGTGCATATAAAGGTGCAACTATTCGAGAATAATATTCTATAAATCTTCTGTAGTAACCAGAAAATCTAAGAAAGCTACGTACATCTGTTTGTGTGGTGGGTGTGGGAATTAACAAGATTATTTGAATTTTAGCTGGGTCCACTTGAATTCTAGCTGATGAAATATAATGCCCTAAGATAACTCCTTCAGTCATCATCATAAGACACTTTTCGTTGCTTAAGCAAATCCTAGTGTCAATACATCTTTGCAATACCTTTTCTAAGTTTTCCAATGCAGGTTCAAAGTCATCCCCATAGGGTGTGAATTCATCCATATATACTTTGAGGCCTTGATTTATTAAGTCTGCAAAGATGCTGAGAATTTCCCTTTGGAATGTAGCAGGGGCATTGCATAGGCCAAAAGGTAGGACTCGATAGGAAAATGTCCCCCATGGACAGGTAAAAGTAGTTTTGTCCTGGTCTTCAGGGGCAATCTGTATTTGATTGTACCCACTGAAGCCATCGAGGAAAGAAAAGAATTTCTTCCCTGCCAATGTGTCTAATACCTGGTCAATGAAAGGAAGGGGAAAGTGGTCTTTCTGTGTTTCCTTATTAAGTTCACGATAATCTACACATATCCTCCACTTTCTATTCTTTTTTGGTACCACTACTAATGGAGAGACCCACTTGCTATCAGATATTGGGTAAATGAAATTAACATCCAATAGTTTTTCTAATTAAGCTTTCACAATATCTTTAAGGTGAGGATTTAGTCTTATTTGAGGTTGGCGAATGGGTCTTGCATCTTTTTCAATATAAATGTGGTGAGTACACAATTGAGGATCAATTCCTTTCATATCAGGGTAATCCCATGCAAAGGCTGCTTTGCATTTTCATAATAATTGGGCCAATTTCTCTTCTTGTTCAACAGTGATATTTTTATTAATGTTTAAAGTTTTTCCCAGCTCAATTTCTACAACCTTGCTATTGTACACAGAAGTAGTAGGTATTGCTTGATCAGGAATATCTTTGAAAGGATCTTCTTCTTGTTTATTATCGAATGCTGCCTTAATCATGTGACATTGCAAATGAGATCTGGTTTGTGATTTATTGATAAAATTATTAATGATATCATCCTCTATTTGATCTTTAAAATCAAGGGATTTTCTATAGTTAGAGGTGATCTCATATTTTCCATAAGATATGATGGAGGTGGTTTTCTTTTTTTGATTATTGATAGACTTGGCTAGGCTAGGGGATATAAGGCTAAATTCTTGACATAATTTCCCCTTGTAATTGTCATGTTGCCTTATCGGCATCCAATATAAGCATTAAAAGTTTCCAACCAAGGTCTACCTAAGATTAATGGGTGTCCATCTAGTCGGTTCTTTGGATTGATAACCAGGAAGTCAGCAGGGTATTCCCAGGAATCTACTGATACCATTACATCTTGTAATATACCCTCTGGTTTGACTACTAATCGGTCAGCCAATTCCAACAAGGTTGTTGTTGGTTATAGTCATGTAATGCCAAGTTTTTGACAGGTGGTGGTTGTTAACATATTGATTGCTACCCCCAAATCAACTAAGGCATTTTGAAATGACTGTCCATTGATCTGCACGGTCACTATAGGATTTCTTGGGTCTTCATATTTGATGGGTGTTTCCATTCCTGATAATAAATCAGATAAGGTACCGACTATTTGGACAGTAGGATTGGTTGTTGTTATCCTCTTTGGCTTCTTTATGCATAATTCCTTAATGGTTTTTGCATATATAGGAATGTCTTGAATATCTTGGAGGAGAGGGATTTTTATACACAATTTTTTTAATTCTCCCAGAAGATCAAAATTAGGTTGTTCTAATGGACGAGGTATAATCAACCGTTCTGGCAATGGTGGAGAGGAAGTTGTTACTTGTTGTTGACTTTGTTGTTGATTTTGTTGTTGAACTTCCTTCTCACTTTGTACTGTTTGTTCTATAGGTAACAGATCTTCAATATGGACATCATTATTTTTCTCTATTTCCACTATGCGCCCAGACCTTAGTTGAAGATCATTGCACTCCCTCAGTTTTTTTTCTACTTCTGGGGGTTCCATTATTTAGACAGACTGAACTGGCCTATTGTTTGGGTTTGGGTTAGGTTGGGTTGGGAGTTGTGGTCTTAAATTGGTCTGGGGGTTTGTATAAGGAGCTGGAAGTGTAGGTTGAGAGAGAGGAATTGATCCAACTGGCTGATTTGTAGGTTTTTGCCAGTTTTACTGCCAGGCCTGACTCTGGAAAGTAGAAGGGTACCATTGTGTAGGTCAAAATGGTCGGTAGAAAGGAAAGCTAGGCCAATTATTTTGGTTTGTTTGATTTGGCCAAGATGTGGGAGGAAATGGCTGTTGTGAAAAATTAGGGAAAGGTGGTTGATTCTGCCACATCCCACTATATTGTTGATCATTATACTGAGGAGGTTGAAAAGAAAATGGATCATTTGGCATACCTGATGGTCGTCGCTGCCATTTTCGGTGCTGATTAAGCAGACATACCACTTCTGATTCTTCTTCTGCCTCCTTATAAACTGCTTTTAGGCCAGGAAGAGAAGGACATCCCTTTGTAGGGTGATCTTTCGTGCAAATGGTGCAGAATTTAATCACATTCAACGGGCATTCTTTGTGGCTGTGTTTCTTCCTACATTTGGGATAGAATATTGCCAAGTTTTGCTCTGCTTCTGCCTATTTCTGTTTGGTTTGCATAATATCGAACTGCCTTGTTAGAGTCCCAAGTATGTCTATCTTAAAGTCTTTAGCAGATTTCCAATCTCTATACGAGTCACACCTTCGTTAGAGGTCTTATTTTCCCTTGTAATTATATCACGTTCTGCTGATTTAAACCTTGTATTGCCCCTTGAACTCCTGATACACAAATCAATGATGTTAGGATAACTTTCCTAATATATATCACCTTTTCCCATAATATTCAATGTTTCAACCCATTGATCTTTCATTCCCCTAATTAATGTAGTTTTCAAAACATTGTCAGGTAAGGGTAAAGATGCATAAGGGGATCTCTGAAGATTGTATTGGAACCGTTCCACATACTCCTCCAAGGTTTCATTTGGTTTTGCTGTCATTTGGAATATTTCATCCTTTAATTCCCGAGACCTGCAGTAATCTTGATATTTCTTTAAAAATGCAGCCTTCATATGATCCAAATCAGTTATGACACCCCTGCCTAATCCCATAAACCATCGTAAGGCTGCCCCTTTTAATGTATAAGGGAATAGTTTTAGCTTTTGGGCATTGGTGGTGTAATCGTATCCTCTGCATAGCACATCAAATTCAAACAAAAATGCATCTGGGTCCTCTGATGTTAAGCCATGAAATGTGGGAATATGTTGAAGGGGGATAGATTTCATGGGTGCATTGACTGCAATATCTATTATAGGATATTGCAGCGTAGAGGTTTGTTGGGGTGCCTACTGATTCTGATTTTGGTTCTGAGCCATTTGATCGAAGATATGCCAATATCCCTCCAAGATTTCCAAGGAATTTCTAGGTTGACGAGCAGGGGCAGGAATGGCTTTGACAACACTCCCTTTGTCTGGGATAATAAGTATTTCCTGTCGACCTACTGTTTGAGGTGATTCAGGACCTTGGTTCTGAATAAGTTGAACAACACTTCCCTTATCTGGGCTGCTTATTGTTTGGGAAGTTGCAATAGGATATTTTGAGTCTCTGGTTTCTCTCGTTCTCCCTTCTTCTTCTCGGATATTGCTAGAGTTCCCTTCTTGAAGGAAACTTATGCAAGGATTCTCAATTTCTTGGGAATCCTGCTCAATTCCCTCTATTTGACTATGTATCTTAGCAAAGGCTTCAGATGGTGACCCTGTAGCCTGAAGGGAACTAGTAGGCTGTCTAGAAGTAGTTCTTTTAAATCCTACTAATGGCTGAGATTCAGTTCTTTTAAGGATTTCATCAATAAAGTTTGTGCGCCCAAGGGTCACCGGTCCCTTAGGTTTTTCAGTTTTAGGAGGAATTTTGTTTCGCTTAGTTGGTTTATTCATTCAAAGAAAAAAACCTTCATTCCTACCTAAAGAAAGAAGCTTACCTACTTCTGCTGTGAAGCAGGCTGCGAGCAAGTGTGTTTCTTGCCCAGTGTGCAGGTTCTTACCTTCCGTCTTTAATACCCAATTCTCCGCAAGCAGAAGAAAATCAACTGTGCATTACTCCTTTAAAATGGCATACACTCTCCCCAAAAACGGTGCCAAAATGTTGGGTCATAAAAAGGTATATTTTGAACACCTAATTAGCCTACATTAATCATCAATTCGGGAGCGAATTTTTATTTCAAGAGTGTACTCTGTCTGAGGCTGAAATTTTCTAAGAGCAATGATGTGAAGATGTAGTACAAAATATCAAATGCAAAAGTAAAAAATTCTTGGAAAGAAACCTAATTATAGTGACATGAATGGAAAGATTAAACTACATCAATCTTGCAAAAAATTGATCAGGGATTCAGTAGCAATAACTCTTTCCTTTAGAAATTGATGCAAGATGACTAATCTGGGGACTTGGAAGCAATAGCCTCTATCCTAGACAGTTGGAGATCTTAAAGCAATTGAAACGAAAGCAGATTCAATGGAAGCAACTTAAAATAAACGCAATCTGGAAAGGAACAACAACATGTAACTATAACTCATATGTGTGCTAATCAAAGACTATAAATAAGTAATGAACATAAATGGAACAACAATGTGAAATGAACAACAATTACAATTCTAACATACTCAAGCAACTATATTTCCATCCTTTAATTATGTCGACAGCTTCTTACCACGCAACAATCAATTATAACAGATTATAAACTAATGGAACAACAACTCAAATCAGATACAAAACAGCAAAGCTTTATAATAACAACAAGATAATTGAACAACGAACGTGCTTCTTGTAAAGAATGAAATAACAATGACTCTGTATTTGATCCAACAACAATAAACCAATTCTATAATTGAAACACACATTAAACACACTCCACACGACAATAAACAAGGATTAAAATACAAACAACGAAGTGATTCCACCGGAGTTGGGCCCTTAGCGCCAGTGAAATACTACTGGGCTAATTAAGAACTGTAGGAGGTAGATGAAATGCGTGTCTTATATTAAACCAACATAAAGCATTACAGAGAAGTTTCTCTCAAAACCGAGAGTTAATAAAGCATTATATTACAGAGAAAATGTTTGAACATAGAGTCTTTCGACTAACTCACTGACTTCAACAACAATCGTCGCTTTGCCACTAAAGGACATGGCTTTATATATCAAATATCGACGGACCAATCAAGAAATAAGATGAGTTTGAACAGCGATCCCTCAAGATCGAAAGATCCTGAGGGATTCGCTCCTCTTCATTTAGTCATCATGCTGTTTACTTTGACTGAGGCCGAGCTGTCCCCTACGTTTTCTGGGCTATTCGTTCAGATCTCCTTGCCTTGGGCTGGATATGGTTCAACGCTGATGGAGCAGCATTTAGATTATTCTCAGCCCCACCTTTGTTACAATTGTTCACCTCTTCGAATTCCTGTTTGTCAATCAAAAAGTAACCTTTAGTCATATTTTCATACTAAACATAAACCTTTCCAATTCTATTGTAATTCTTATGATAAATTACCTTTCCAAGGAAAAAAAGAGTATATCTATGGTAAAAGAATGCATAAATACATAGTAATTTCATACCTCTTTCACTGCCCAACAATCCCATCCAAGTACTGGGTTTCAGCCTCCAGAAAAATCATAGGGTTAGGAGAAAAGACCCTACAATATGAAGTCCCTAAAGCTGTTGTATGCTTTGACACCCACTGTATCAAGTTGAAATTTGCAATAGGAGATATTCCTGTAGACTGTATATTGGGAAATTTTTTCCTAGCAGCAGTTGAACCACATGGCTCAATAATATTAGAAAATAATAGAGCCGTTTACTTCATCACTGTACCAACCTCAGATGGAAAGTTTAAAAGGATTGATATGCCCTATATTTCAAATCCTAGGGTATCTACTATGGTACAAGCCATGCAAGAGCTCAAAAAGGCTGAAACAAAATTAACAGAGCTCAAGGACCTCAAATCCACCATTCACATAGGGGAATAGCTGAAAACCCATGAAATTCAGAGAAAAATCTCTTAAATCAAAACAAAAATAGAAGCAGAATGCTGCTCAGAAGAGCCCAATGCCTTTTGGCACAGAAAGCAGCACTTTGTAGAACTGCCTTACAAATCTGAATATACAGGCAGACCCTGTAGGTCCAAAGCTATTCCCATGAAAAAGGAATACAGGGATTTATGTGAAAAATAAGTAAACCAACTTTTGAGCAAAAAATTGATCAGAGAATCCAATAGCCCATGGAATTGCTATGTATTTTATGTAAATAAAATGTATGAACAAATCATAGGAATCCCAAGGCTAGTAATAAATTACAAGCCTCTGAACTCATTCCTTGCTGATGATATGTACCCAATCCCACATAAAGGAGATCTGTTGGGTAGAATATCTGGTGCAAAAATATTTTCTAAATTTGACTTGAAGTCAGGCTTTTGGCAGGTTGCAATTGCAGAAAAAGATAAATTCAAAACTGTCGTCAGCATTCCAGTAGGTCATTATGAATGGAATTTCATGCCATTCGGTCTCAAGCACGCTCCTTCAAAGTTCTAGAAGGCTATGGATTCAATATTCAAACCTTATTCAGATTGGTTGCTTGTCTATATAGATGACATTCTTATTTTTTTCTAAAAATATTCAGGACCACTTTAAGCATACACATATTTTTTTGAAGTTGGTCAAGCATAATGGTTTGGTACTTAGAAGAAAGAAGATTGAAATACTCCAGACTTCAGTGAAGTTTTTAGGAAACACAATCCAGAATGGGCAGATCGCCCTGCAAAGCCATGTCATGGAATTTGTAAATAAATTCCCTGACATCATTCTTGATAAAACCCAGCTTCAAATATTCTTAAGATGTCTAAATTATGTTGGGAATTTTTATAAGGATTGTGCAAAAGATAGGTCTCTATTAAATCAGAGATTAAGAAAAAATCCTTCGCCTTGGACAAATGATCATACAAAAGCTATTAAGAAAATCAAAGCCAAGGTAAAATCTCTGCCAATTTTATATGTTGCTGTTGAATCAGATGCAAGTGACATTGGATGGGGAGGTGTGTTGAAACAAAAGAAGTATAAGATAGATCATATAGTCCAGTTCGCCTCTGGAACCTGGAGCCCAGCAGAGAAAAACTACTCTGTGATAGAAAGGGAGGTAAAGGCCGCTTGGAACTCCATTGAAAAGTTTGCAATTCACCTTGTCAATAAAAAATTCTTGTTAAGAACTAATGCATCGGCCTTGAAGAAAGTCCTGACAAAGGACATAAAAAAGCCTGGTGAAGCTAAGTTTGCCAGATGGCAAGCCTTATTCGCAAACTTTGACTTTAATGTAGAACACATTAAAGGATCAAACAACCACTTGCCAGATTTTTTAAGTAGAGAATTTATCCAGCCACAAGAACAAGAGCACGTCATGGTGATAGTCACTGAATGGGATCAGAGTCACCAAAGAGAAATCCTAAGATCCATTCCAGAAGGAAAAATTTGGCCAGAATATAGAGATGAATGGAAGCCAACTTGGTAGCTAAGAAACACCAAAGTTCTGGATGCAAATCTACAAAATCATACAGATCTTATGCATATTGTCCTAGAACGCTGAGTATATCTAAAAGGGAACAAATGGATACACGACATGGTATACTCAAAAATTATGATAGCCTCCCATGAAGCTGAACATTCATTGGAAAATTATTTTTTAGATATTTCTGTCATCTGGTCAGAAGGAGGAGATAGATGCAGGATCTATCACAATTATTTGGTCATAAACAGAACCAGGAACTCTGAGTGGACATGGACCAATTTCAATCAATGGCCAGGTAATGATCCAAATTTGATATTTCCTGACACCATATACAACTTCTCAGGATACAAAAAAGTGTGGTGGGATCTCCTGAACAAAGATGGAAAGAATGAAACCCACTACACCAAGCTCAAATTTGGTGCAACTTGGATTATGCAACAAAATTTCCAGTGTGACTGGTTACAAGACTGGTGGAGTGACTACGACATTAATAGAACAACCATGGATCCTGTATTTTATGAGTCATATTTCCGGAATAAATGTGACTGGTGTATAGAAAATCGGATTGAATTTTTCCATACCCCCTTTAAAACTGTAAAATAATTTTGCCATGTAGAAGACACTGGAATTTTATGCCAATTCATGACACAACATCATGAATGGTTGGTGATGACCAAGATAAAGCACCAAATTGTTCTAAATAAGCCCATGATCATCCGGAGGATCTATACAAAAGCATGGAGTGATGCAACCTATAGAAGGTATAGATTCCCCGAGATACAAATCTTGGATGACTAAGCAGAAAGTGGTTCTCGTGGACTCCACTAAAATAAAGTTTCCACTATGTATTGTCTCCCAGTCACATGATTAAAGTGACCGGGTTTTCCCGAGAACTTTTTCGGTAAAAATGTATCCTCTGTGTAATTACTCATAATAGTTTTCTCATGGGCCTTCTGTACTAAAAAGGTATCCACTTTTTTTTACACCCACCTGTCTATCCGGATGATGGAATCTCTGTGCGGATGTCACCTCGGCGTTACCCGAAAGCAATGATTCCTCCTCCTCATCTTAGATCTTATCAGATCCGAATTGCTTGTTAGTCCCCCCTCACATCCTATATAAGGAGGGTAAGGTTCATTCATTCGGCATTAGTTGTTAGTGTTTTTTGTGTGTTTTTGAGTCGGAGTCTGCAATCTTCTTGCTCTGCATCTGCAACCTCTAAGCTTGATTTTCTTGCATCACAAAGCTTGTGACCCAAATCTGTAGGTCGATTTGAGAATCTTGCGCATCAGTGTGCTCGGCACTGGTGAGAACCTAAAGTGGCCAAATCTTTAGTCTGTCAAGTTTTGTGTGTGTTGTAGCCGCTACAACACCACCCAAAATTTTGGGTATATTCGAAATTTCAGGTCCCCCTCTGCTCGCTAGTCATTTAGGTCTTTCATCGGACCTGCAGTCAGTGATATCCCAGCGACCTATCCCCAACCCCTCATGAGATTTCTCACCATCATGATCAGATTTTGTTGCTGCAATCACACCATGTGTGGGAGGGATCATCCAGCATACGCTGGAATAAGAACTTTTCTGTGCATTGAGGATGTACATTAGCAACCCTCTCACCATGGGTCATTAAGCATGTTGTTTGAATACTTCTCTTAAGCTCTTTAGTCTCATATGTTTTATCTAGGGACACCATTATCAAAGAGTAATTGTGATGTTGTAATGTTCCACACAGGTCAACCCCACGGGTGACAAACTCCTAAATATTGTCACGACATTGAGGGAAATAAAATTGAGCTCAACAACAAGGCCAAAGTTATGAAACAGGGGAGGAGGAGAAAGTGACCATTATTGTAAAAGGAGGATGGAACAACACAAAATTATAAAGAAGATAACGCCTCAACAGAAGCAGAGACAACAATGCTGACTTAAGTTGTCAGGTCACAGATCTAAAACATCGCCCAAGGCTGTGAATTAGTGAGTTTTGCGACTCAGCGACCCCATCAACCCAGGTCGCAGATCTAAAACATTTCCAAGGGCTACGACTCAGTGAGTTTTGCGAATCATCGTCCCCATCAACCCAGGTCGCAGAGTCGCATGTTTGCTTAGGTCGCAAGGTCGCATAAAAGTATGCCCAAGAAAAATTGTGACCCAAGGAAATTCTCTAACCATGCGACCCCAATTGTGAAATGCAAATTTCCCCTACGCATAGAAGCATGGACACGTGACACAGAATGTACCAGTCTTGCAAGACAAAAAATAATCAAGTATCAGGTAGGAGACCCTATGATCACATTGCTAATAGAACACCAACAATGTGTCAAGAAAATGTGTGCATCCACATATCTCAGCCTCGTCAAAATATAGTAATGCGCCACGTTTTAGCTATGAGAGGAGTTTGCAAGTATTGGCAGTAAAAAGGGAAGTTCATTTATGTCAATACCCTTCTGCATCATACATTTAAAATGAATGCACTCCCACAGACATGCCAATAGGAACACCTCAACCTGTATTCCTTGACAACGACTAGTACTCTTTGCTTTCGGCAGATTGGTATTTCTATTACAAGTGGGTTGTTTTGAAGATATAACAAAAAACTATTTTCTATGCTGGGACATTGCCCAAGCCGGCACCAAATAAGCTACCATGGGGTAACTGTTGAGGAAGCTTGTTCAGATTTCCATGGGGCACGTAACTCAGCAGGTTGTAAATTCCTAGATGCCATTGTTTTTAGCCTTCAGCTCCCCAAAAGACTTGTTGTTATATATTCAGAAATAAGAAATGATCCTACCAAGAAATAGTTAGAGGCAAAGAAATCTGTTAATCTAGATCGGGTTTACATTCATTAGCCGAGCCTCCATAGGAGCGGATGAAGATTCCCTGGCAGTCGGTGATTGCCATGGGGATCTGCATGTTTACAATCTGAGAACACTGGACCACCCAGGGGTCTAAGTGCATTATTTACTAGATATTTCCTTTAGCTAACTAACTGTACTTTAGAATCAATATTTTGAAGATATGTGACCCATGTTACGTTGTTTGCAGGTAGAGGTGGTTGACGTGCAAAGCCGAAGCTGGGGTCCTCTCTGGTGGGCAATGTGGATCCTTTCAAAGCTCAAAAGAACTGCAAAGGTACCTAGTAACTTTCACGAGACAGTGATGAAGGATAAAAAATTCTCGCTGTGAAACCCCGAGATCACTGAAAGGAGGTCGCGAACTACCCGAGGTCGCAAGTCGCAGATTTTCTTAAGGTCGCAAGGTCGCGAACTACCCAAGGTTGCAAGTCGCAGATTTTATTGAGGTCACAGGTCGCGAATTGCCCTAGGTCACAAGTCGCAGAATATTCTTGAGGTCGCAGGTCACAAATACCCAAAGGTCGCAAGTCACAGATTTGCTTGAGGTCGCAGGTTGCGAATTGCCCGAGGTCACAAGTCGCAGAATTTGTTTGAGGTTGCAGGTCGCAAATACCCAAAGTTCGCAAGTCGTAGAGGTCGCCAGGTCACTAAGTCACATCCCCTATTAAATGCCTGACGACGCGACCTAGCGACCCAGTGACTAAGTCGCAAGGTTGGAGAACCCAGTCAGGTCGTAGGTCGAGATGGTGGCTCATGTCACAGGTCACAGAATAGACTGGGTTGCAAGGTAGCCCAACAGTCAGGAAAGCGAAAAGTTAGGGAGTCCAAAGGGCAATCTTTGCTCTATAAATGCTTCCTTCGTGAACTTGTAATAGAACTTTGTTTTGGGAATCGAGCTGAGTACCTTGTATTACTAGAGGATTATACATTTGAGCGTGAATACAAGCATTTTGAAAAATCCCTTTGTGGATTTTGTGTTGTCATATATATGAGTGCTATTGAGTATTATATTTTTAGTTTCTGAACATCTTTAGATTAAGGGAAATGTATCTTCAATTCATATCACAATTGCATAACAGTTTGCTGAGTATGTTAATGGTGGTTGAGTTCATTTCACTTTCTTAACGAACGCTGATGGCTTTGTTTATTAGCATTTTTGTTATCATTTAAAACTTTTAGGAAGTGAAGGGTGTTATTTCCATGAGGAATTGTTTATTTTGTGATCAGAACAGTTTACGAGCATGACCCTAATGAAGTGTTGTTAACAACACTTCCTTCGGTCTTCATGCTTTAATATTTCCTCTTGCTACTCATACTGTTATATGTACATTTAATGCATCAATCATATGTCTTGTATCATTTGATTAGGTGTGTATCAACTGTTTTATAGAGTTTAAGCGAGACCCAAAGGAAGGAGAAATTAGTGGTAGCCAGACCCACACCCCAGTCAGGATCCCTATTCCAAACGGTTCAAGGTCTAATTGGGACCTTTTACCGGGGAGATCCCTTGCTATTGGCTGGACAAATTTTCTCGTCAATAGAATTGGCACTAGAAGGAGGGCTAGATGACAAGCTGAGCCCATAGAGCCTATAGTTAATATCATATCTATAATGGCTCATTCCCAAATCATTCTCCCGAGATGTTTTTCGGAGTTTTATGAGCCTCAATGTCTCATCCCCGATGAACTTATGTATCACTTGTCCTAGTTAAAATTCGATGGTGAAAACAGAGTATCCATAACCCAACACCTTTCAGATTTCTGTGACTTTGGTGAGTACTACGAAATTGACAATGAAGGTTTGATTTGTTTGCTATTCTTCCTCACTTTATAAGGCCGTGCTAAGCAATGGTGCCACACATTGCCAGAAGCTTCCATCCATTCGTTTGAACAACTCGCCAGTGAATTACAACAAGCTTTTCACATGTATGATTTTCAAAGTGTATTGATAAAGCTGAATGACATCAGAATGGAACCTCAAGAACCTCTAGATGAATTTTGCATCAGATTTGTTCATTATTGTTTTGAGTTCCCTGAAAAGGATGTCGATTGGAAGTTGTTAAGAGAATAGTTCACGTATGTGATCCTCGTTTCCCTTGAACAATTTCAAGTAGCAACCCAGCCTGATCCTAGTGTTCCTTATGATGACCCACAAGTTACCGGTTGTTCAGAATTTGTCCCTAATGCTTCCTTGTTCATCTCCCCAAGTCCAGACCACATTCAGGCCTCCAAGGAGAGTGTTGCTATTTGTGATATTCTCGCCCCTCCTCCGGAGTTGTCCGGTAGTGGAGTTGTGACCTTGAAAGTTCTGAGCAAGTATAGACACTCACAAGAGGATAAAGCCTATTATACTACCTTTGAATCTTTCACGCACCCTGTTGAATCATAGCTTGAAAACTATACTGGCACATTATCTCTCCCGGTTCATGAAACCTACCTCAAGCACACTCGATGTCTCCCTAGACACAGTCCTAAATCTGATTCGCATACTGATTATGAATCGACTCCTATTTTGGATGAGGTTGATCCCCTTACTGGGCCTTCCAGATCATTGTTTTCTCTAAATGACATGGATGTGCGTATTGAAAAACCTTGTACGGTTAATAACCCTGTGGCTCAAACTTTTCGTTCATTATTCCACGATTTATTTCACAAGTCTGCCACTCCAGTAATTTCTTTGAGACATTCAAAATTTCCTTATGCTGGTATTGGCAACAATCATAAGCACACAGATGCTATTTCACAATCACAGTTTGAAATTGATGAATCTTTTAGGTTTGATATTTCTCACTCGGAATCTTTAGACAACCATAGGGGCGATTTCTTGTCAGGACAACCTCAAGAGGTCTCCTCTATTGATCCATCCCAATTGGTAACCCCCAGGGAGCCTAACATTCCAGGTACCCAACTTAATCAAATCGATGGTTATAGTGATCGCTGCTTGTCTGAAAGCATATTCACTAATACCGCTGAGGACTGTCACTCGTATTTCATTGTTGACCATATGGAGACACCAGAATTCGATAATCCACTTTGGGAAGATTCAAGTACCCATCAGAAAATCAAAGCGCTTCAACTCCTACCGACAGTTACCCCAGGTCCTTCTGATCCTGACAAGACCCGTCAAACAACTCCAACAAGGGTTTCTCAGCTTAGGGTTTTTGAAATAATTACTCCCAAGTACCATGCTCCTCCCAGCATAACCACGTCGGATATCATTTCATTTGGACGGATATTTCATTCTAGTGAGGTTTCCTTGAGCACATATTCCTGTCCCCAGTAGCTAGTGTGCAAAAATCGATATACCCCAATTTATTCACTCGTAAAAAAACACTGGCTGTTGTCTCTAATCTTTCCAATTATTGCCCAGCCAGTACCAGTTGCAATCATGCACCAACATGCGATTTTTGGAAAATCCCTCAACTACCCTCAAACCTTACGATGAATTCACCCCATCCTGGCAATGCTAAAGAATCTGATACATTGAATTACGAATATGTCAGTGTGCAAAATTTCTGCCAAATTGATTCAAAGCCCACTGACATTGTTCAAGTCACCACATTTCATGATCACAACAATCTACTTGTTGGTCTTGCCAAGCAATCAAACTTGGGAAGCCCCTTGCTCGAAGGTCCAAATTTTGTTTAAAATGGTAAGGAATTGCAGCCTCCACTAAAAGTGGATTCAGATCCTCATATCCTTGATAGATTCCAGGAGCAACTCTGAACTAGGGTTTTCAAAACTAGGGTTTCTACACTTGCATGCGCAAGCATCTATAATTCGCCTGGCACATGCTTATTGTTTCCATTCCATAAAAATGATGGTCCTCAACACCATGATGAGATTTCCGGTCAACTCAACCAACCTTATTCGGTGGATGTGCCTACAAATAGGCAATGGCTCACCCAGCGCCCATCAGACCTAGGCTTGTGCATCAATAGATGTGTGTCATTTATAAATGTTGAGTTTCAAGAACATATTGCTGTGTATCAGGATGAGAGTGGAATTTAGCTTGCACAATCCATTCTGGCACATTCTTTGGTAAGTATCCATGATCTTCTTGCCATTGCACATGCTCTTCAGGTAAGTTTTGTTGTTGGTGCACGATTTGGTATGCTGGCTCTGATTGCAAACATTGTTGTTCTTGCAGGTCAGGAACTAATGTAGTGGCTGCATTGGAAGGCTGATTTCACATAACCCGACTGCCTCCTGGGTTAAGCTAGGATTTTAGGTTTAGGTTAGCTAGGATCTGCTAATAAATTTTTGTTTATCAAGTTATTAATTAGGTTTACTTGCTAAGGTTTTACTTCATGGTTTAGAATTATGCTTGCTGTATTTTCTTACATTCTGTATTTTTATGCATTAAAAAGTTCCATTTATTTTTTGCATGCATGCTTTCTCAGTTTCCCTATTGCTGCATACTGTTTAGATAATCACTGCATGTGCTTTGCCTTGTCTCTCCACCTCCAACTAGTGGATCGTTCCCGCACATGGCATTGCATTTCATCTTGAGCCTCGTTATTACACTTTATTCCCCTCATCATTTCCGCAGATTGTTGATATAGCTTTGAAAATATTCCACATATTTTCGATCACTGCATGAGCCCTCATTGAAACCCTACCACCTTGCGGTCTTGTTTTGCCCCGATTGCTGAAATCATAATCCCATTTTTTGCGTGAGGTTGTGGTGGCTATCTCAAGAGGCGGCTTCCTCGAAGGATAAATCATCGAGGTTGCATTTTCAACAAGATGCCTATGATTCTAAACTTATTATCCAGGGAGATACGAGCCGATTGTTGGTGGGAGACCTGATGTGTTTGAGTGGCCCCAATACCCGTAAGCCTAAGCCTTGTGCCCAGCAGAGTCTTGGATATTTTAATGATATTTTTTTCGCGCCTTGCCTATTGTGGTAGGTGGGGTGTGAAGGTTTGGCACAAGGGGAAACCCAAATCAGGATATCTTTCAGTTTTTGTAAAACAAGAAACAACCTCTCCTTCTCTTAAAATAAGTTGGGATCCCTCATCCGCCCATGAAAAATAAGTGCCATGAGCACATGCAAATAAGTGCTACAAGCAAATGAAACAAATAAGGGTAAAGGATTGAGAAAGGCTTCCTGCGCAGAGAGGTGATGCAATGAATCTGCCGACGTACTGACTAGGCTCGCTAGTAGCGGAGCAACGATTGTGATTTCTTGAAGTGACTCCGCCGGGGTACTGTCCAGGCCTGCTGGCAGTGGAGCAACACCGGAAAATTACTTTAAAAAAATATTTATAATAATAAACCCGCTGCCTAACTCTTCACATCATCAACAAGCTATTGGCGTTTGTGAGCTTTCTATTTGATGTGTTCTGATTAGTGAGACCTAGCTGAGGCAGAAGGACTAGACATACCTGTAAAGGCCAAAGTAATACAAAGGGTACCTACAGAACTTTTTCAATATTCCCTTGCATCACTATCTTGGCTTAGACTATTGTTGTGATATTGATAGCGATGATGGATTCTACCAGTGGTTCACCATTTTTTTGTAGCTGCTACAACACCACCCAAAATTTTGGGTATATTCGAAATTTTGGGTCCCCCTCTGCTCGCTAGTCATTTAGGTCTTCCATCGGACCTGCAATCAGTGACATCCCAGCGACCTATCCCCGACCCCTCATGAGATTTCTCACCATCATGATCAGATGTTGTTGCTGCAATCACGCCATGTGTGGGAGGGATGATCCAGCATACGCTCGAATAAGAACTTTTCTGTGCATTGAGGATGTACATTAGCAGCCCTCTCACCATGGGTCATTAAGCATGTTGTTTGAATACTTCTCTTAAGCTTTTTAGTCTCATATGTTTTATCTAGGGACACTATTATCAAAGAGTAATTGTGATGTTGTAATGTTCCACATAGGTCAACCCCACGGGTGACAAACTCCTCAATCTTGTCACGACATCGAGGGAAATAAAATTGAGCTAAAAAAAAAGGCCAAAGTTGTGAAACAAGGGAGGAGGAGCAAGTGACCAGTACTGTAAAAGGAGGATGGAACAACAAAAAATTATAAAGAAGATAACACAGCAACAGAAGCAGGGACGACAGTGCTGACTTAAGTCGCCAGGTCGCAGATCTAAAACATCGCCCAGGGCTGCAACTCAGTGAGTTTTGTGACTCAGCGAACCCATCAACCCAGGTCGCAGATCTAAAACATCGCCCATAGCTGCGACTCAGTGAGTTTTGTGACTGAGCAACCCCATCAACCTAGGTCGCAGAGTCGCATGTTTGCTTAGGTCGCAAGGTCGTAGAAAAGTATGCCCAAGAAAAACTGCGACCCAAGGAAATTCTCTGACCATGAGACCCCAATTGCGAAATGAAAATTTCCCCTCAGATTTTAACCTCCCTCAAAGGAAATGCCCATGCAGCAAAATTCACACTCTTTAATAGTGTGAACGTGCATTACAAGAGGTGGTAGGTGCTTGAAAAGGGAGAGAAAGGATATTGTAGGCTACGCACAGAAGCATGGACACGTGACACAGAAGGTACCAGTCTTGCAAGACAAAAAATAATCAAGTATCAGGTAGGAGACCCTATGATCACATTGCTAATAGAACACCAACAATGTGTCAAGAAAATGTGTGCATGCACATATCTCAGCCTCATCAAAATATAGTAATGTGCCACGTTTTAGCTATGCAAGGAGTTTGCAACTATTGGCAGTAAAAAGGAAAGCGCATTTATGTCAATACCCTTCTGCATCATACATTTAAAATGCATGCACTCCCACAGGCATGCCAATAGGAACACCTCAACCTGTATGCCTTGATAAGGACTAGTACCCTTTGCTTTCGGCATATTGGTATTTCTATTATGAGTGGGTTGTTTTGAAGATATAACAAGAAACTATTTTCTATGCCAGGACATTGCCCAAGCCGGCACCACATAAGGTACCATGGGGTAACTGTTGAGGAAGATCGTTCAAGTTTCCATGGGGCACATAACTCAGCAGGCTGTAAATTCCCAGATGCCATTGTTTTTAGCCTTCAGCTCCCCAAAAGACATGCTGTTATATATTCAGAAATAAGAAAGGATCCTACCAAGAAATAGTTAGAGGCAGAGAAATGTGTTAATCTAGATCGGGGTTTACATTCATTAGCTGAGCCTCCATAGGAGCGGATGAAGACTCCCTGGTAGCCAGTGATTTCCATGGGGATCTTCATGTTTACAATCTGAGAACACTGGACCACCCAGGGGTCTAAGTGCATTATTTGCTAGATCTTTCCTTTAGCTAACTAGCTGTACTTTAGCATCAATATTTTGAAGATATGTGACCCATGTTACGTTGTTTGCAGGTAGAGGTGGTTGACACGCAAAGCTGAAGCTGGGGTCCTCTTTGGTGGGCAATGTGAATCCTTTCAAAGCTCAAAAGAACCGCAAAGGTACCTAGTCACTTTCACAAGATAGTGATGAAGGATAAAAAATTCTCGCTATGAAACCCCAAGATCGCTGAAAGGAGGTCGCAAACTTCCCAAGGTCGCAAGTTGCAGATTTGCTTGAGGTCGTAGGTCGTGAACTGCCCGAGGTCACAAGTCGCAGATTTGCTTGAGGTCGCAGGACGCGAATTGCCCTAGGTCACAAGCCACAGAATTTGCTTGAGGTCGCAGGTCACAAATACCCAAAGGTCGCAAGTTGCATATTTGCTTGAGGTCGCAGGTCGCGAATTTCCCGAGGTCGGAAGTCGCAGAATCTGTTTGAGGTCGCAGGTCGCAAATACCCAAAGGTCACAAGTCACAGAGGTCGCCAGGTCGCTAATTCGCATCCCCTATTAAATGCCCGATGGCGCGACCTAGCGACCTAGCGACTAAGTCGCAAGGTCGCAGAACCCAGTCAGGTCGCAGGTCGCGATAGTGGGTCAGGTCGTAGGTCGCAGAACAGACTGGGTCGCAAGGCAGCCCAACATTCGGGAAAGAGAAAAGTCAGGGAGTCCAAAGGGCAAGGTTTTCTTTATAAATTCTTCCTTCGGGAACTTGTAATAGACATTTGTTTTGGGACTCGAGCTGAGTAGCTTGTATTACCAGAGGATTATACATTTGAGCATGAATACAAGCATTTTGAAAAATCCCTTTGTGGATCTGAAGTTGTCATATGTATGAGCACTATTGAGTATTATATTTTCAATTTCTGAACATCTTTATATTAAGGGAACTGTATCTTCAATTCATATCAAAATTGCATAACAGTTTGCTAAGTATCTTAATGGTGGTTGAGTTCATTTCACTTTCTTAACGAACGTTGATGGATTTGTTTATTAGCATTTGTGTTGTCATTTAAAACTTTTAGGAAGTGAAGGGTGTTCTTGCCATGAGGAATTGTTTCTTTTGTGGTCAGAACAGTTTACGAGCATGACCCTAATGAAGTGTTGTTAACAACACTTCCTTTGGTCTTCATGCTTTAATATTTCCTCTTGCTACTCATAGTGTTATATGTACATTTAATGCATCAATCATATGTCTTGTATCATTTGATTAGGTGTGTATCAACTATTTTATAGATTTAAAGCGAGACCCAAAGGAAGGAGAGATCAGCGGTAGCCGGACCCACACCCCGGATGGGATCCCTATTCTAAACGGTTCAAGGTCTAATTGGGACCTTTTACCGGGGAGATCCCCGGTTGTTGGCCGGAAAAATGTTCCCATCAACAGTGTGTTATATTCTTAGACTGAGTCTGTATATAGCTAGGAAGCCTCTAGAACGCTATCTCATTCATTGAGAAGTAATCACTGGTAAATGTTGATACAATCAATCTCAGGAAATAAATCTAAGTCCATGAGATCTATGTAATCAAAATATTTTGATATCAATAAAGAGAAGATATTTTCCACATGATTGAGTACTAAAAAAATCTAAGCTATATATTTTCTGTTGAGGTAGTATCTGTCTCTCTTGTGGTCACTTGAGGTTCGCTAGAGGTTCGCGAAAACAACCAGGGACGCCAAGGCTGTTGAAGGCGAGAGGAGTCGTGTGTAAGCCGATATAGCGTGATAGTGGAAGTAGGTTTGTGTATGAGTTCGTGTAAAGGAATTTGAGAGATTACAGACAGAAAAGAGACTCAACAAGGCCAGTCAGACTGTTGTTGCTATTGCAAGCTTCGATCTGTGAAGCCCCTGTGTAAAATTGGTATCAGAGCCAGAAAGGTTATGTGGTTCGTGAAAGGTTAATACTCAAAATCAAATAATATTTATTTGAAGAATGGAATCATTCAAAAAATCTATTTCTTTCCGAGAATTAGATGAAAAAGAAAAAGAAGAAGAAAATCCCCTTTGGGATATGTTTTCCATTGCATCAAGTAGAGTTTTGAATTCTTCAGAATTAGTATATGAAGAAACTAAGCCATCTGCAAGATGGAAACTATAAGTACGCATATGTTCTTTTATTTGTTTATTTAAATGTATAAGTACACATAAGTTTTGATTTATGAGAGAGGTCAATATTTTTAATATATAGGTACAAGTACAGACATAATTTAATTTAAGCAATTGAGTGGAACTTCTTCTTTCTAACTTAAATTTCCCATAGTTTTTATCAAAGGCGTGTAATTGGGGATATGAGATATTTTTTTTAATGCTATAAATTTTAATAAACAATTTCAAATAATTTATTTAAATAAAATATTAAATTAGATTTTAAGTGATTTAAGATTAAATAATTTAGTAATAATTTAATTTAGAAATGAAATAGTATTTTTCATTAAAATTGGACATTGCGATTTTAAGTATGATTCTAATTTTTTGTTTTTTATAACACACTTTTGAATGCATAACTCAATGCCCTACAAAACCCCTTGGTCATCAGAATTCTACAAGTTAAACAAGTTAAGTCCAATTTTTAAAAAATCTCTACCGAATGTTTGTTAAGGTTTGCACCTCTAGAAATTTGATCCCTCTGGGTGTTTGATAGATGTTGGTTTAATTTTTATAAATAAAGTGTATTTTTGACATTGGATAAACCAATGAACCATGTGTGCTTCGCGACATGGACTAACTGCCTCTCGTGGATCCTTATCTCTGGCGATGTGATCGTTGACTAACACCTATAGGTTTTGATCTAACAACAATCATGATTCCCAACAAGTGGTATTAGAGAATTTGATACAATAGGTTTTAACCCTATACAACAATTACCTGCCAATGAATTCTTCAAGCAGAAAAATAAAAAATGGCGAGAACATAAAACAAATATAAAGAGAAAATTTCCCCTGGATCCAAAAATTGGGACAACTAGATTGATTTTTCACTATATTTGTTTCAATGTTACAATACATATATATAAATGTTGAAGCATTCATAAACCCCAATCCATTAACCCTAGATTAGAACATAATTGTAGTTCCCTTAACCGGATCTACACATTCCATGGGTTGAAACCCATCATGGCCAAACCATGTGCAAAACCCATGTACAAAAACATCAGTATGTCTTCCCCACATTCTTGGGTCTTCCCAACTATTATTGGGTCTGCAAAAAATTTTCCAGTGGCGCTGCCCTAGATGCTATGCAAGGAGGCTACCGCCAACCTGCAAACCCCCCGACAAGGGGGGATGACGCCCCCATATGAACCCCCTGCTACACCTGACACAATGAACAACGAGGCTTATCACCCCTTGTACCCCCCCGTGCATGGCACTAGTCGTGGATAAAATATAGCAAACACCCAACAATCTCCCACTTCTTGTTTTATTTTCGACACAAGTGGCCACAAGAGAGCTTAGTCATTGGTCCATCCCTCCAATACCCATTTTTTCTCTACACCAATAAAACTTATTAGTGCTCACAAACTTCATCAATGCATCTGCAACATTCTTCAAAATGTCTACCTTTACCATCAACACCTTTTTGTCCTCAACCATATCCCTCAAAAAGTGATATTGAAAATCAATGTGCTTTATATATGAATGATAAACATGGTTCTTTGCCAAGAAAATTGCACTTTGGTTGTCACAGTATATCCTTATAGGTCGATGTACGCCCCTCATACTTGAACACAATCTCTGAAACCAAAGTGTTAGACACCTAATCCTCTATGGGTAGGTGTGGAAGCTGAACAATCGTGAAAGGAGTCCAAGTGACCTTGGAATGTGGAATCCAAGAGTCACACCATTGTATTATAAATGTACATCTATGGTGAATAATAAGATAACTCATGCCTATTTTTCCTATTTTTGTGTGTTTACCATGTGTGTGTTTGAGCCATGATGAGTGGCCTTCCTCTATGCGTTTATGTGTTCCATTGATAATGCTAGTGTTTGAGCATAAAATTCAACCTCTGCACACTTCTCCTCTATTATAACTCCTACATGTGATGTTCAGAAATTCCATTATTTTCCTGCTAGCATTGACATCATTTTCTATTGCTATGAGTGTCTTGTCAGTATTGCTCCTGCTATTTTAAGCCTTTCATTTTGTCATCTGCCATTCAAACTTGCAAACAATGCATACCACTTCAATCACTCCATAATTTTGGTATATGTTGTGTGTTGATTGGATAAATTGTGCATTATTTGAAATCCTGGGAGGTTGAATGTCTATATGTGTTAAATCTCACTTCTTCAGCTATGAGCTATTCTGTCTACAAACCTGCACCAAAACGCTTTTTTATCCCTGCTCTTGAAGTGAACCTTGGAATTGTTAATGAGCTCGACAATGAATTTCTTTGGGTGTTGAACCATTTCCTTCTTTTCTAGAATCATTCTCCGAAGATTTTAATAGATGGGTTTCATCTCATTTGTCGGCTTGTTGTGCGATATTTTTTTAGGAGAGTTGTGATTCCTCCTAGTGCCCTCTCCACAATCTCTCATAAAACTGCTTATTTTGTGGCCAGACCCCTCGGCCCGCACAACTCGTTGAGGTACTCACTTTCAGACAAGTAGGCAAAGGCAGAAGGAGAGAAAGAGCAGTAGCGTTCGACCTGTTTTACCTTTGCGTATAATATCTGCTCCTTTGAATCAAAGTCATTGTTGTTGCTGTGGAGCACTGTCACTAATCCAGGAGAAGCTTGGGCCTTCACCTCCCACAGTGCTTATGCACCTCTGCTGGCCAGACACCTCACCTGTCCTACCGCTAATCAAACGTACCTCCTCCCTACGCTGCTGTAGTCTCTGCCTCCATAAACATCATCCCTTCTCCCCTTCACTGCTCCTACGTAAACCTCTTCCAAAACTCATCGCTTCTTGGAGTTTATGCTTGGCCTCATGCTCACAATGCGGAATCCTCTTCCTCATCTCCTGTGGCTCCCACCTCTGCTCCCACCACCTCACACCTACGGCTCAGCCCTCCCTCCTACCTTTTCGCTCCTCCTTCATATATCTCCCCTCCATACACACCTCCCTCCACCATCCTACGAGATTCTCTCCCTCTGCATCACTCTCCTGCCACTCCCCTCCTATTGCTCCCCTTCTCGTAGCCCCCTACCACCTCCCTTCCACATTTCCATCACCGACCTCTCCATCTGCCCTACTCTCCGTCCCATGCCGACTCCTCTTCCCTCCCCTTGTGCTTCCTCTCCCCATCTGAACTCCTCTGTTGCCCCCTCTCTCGCCCGCTTATGCTCCCTCCACTCCCTCATGCTACCTCTCCCAGTGAAACCTCACCCCCTCCCTCCCAACAGCCCCTACTCACTGCCACGCTGCTAGGTTGTCGGCCCTCCTACTGGCTCGCACAGCTCCTGACAGCTACCTACCCTCACCATTCCGTCCCTCACTCTTCTTCCCACTTTTTCCCCGATGCTATAGAACTTTCCAGTGCCAGCTAGTTCAATTCCAGGCAGATGGTATTGGTTTTAAATCAAATGACATGATGTTGAGAATGTATGGATAGTGTATCCATTGGAATGTGTTTTTCATGTGATGTACAGAGAGACATTGGGCCTTGGTCACCTGCTATTTGTAGAAGGAGGGGTAGAAGTGAATTTGACACATAGGATTTTGATTACAAGGAAATGGAGATTTCAGTAGCATTGTTGCAATTTTATCGTTGGTCTTGGTCAATGGTACGTTTTTGACTTATTTTAAAAAAAAAAGTGTTGAGTAGTGCATTAAAAATAAATTCATTTGAAAATTAAAGTGGTCTTTGAGGGCCCAATAAAGTATCTACTTTATTTTTATGCCAAGCTAGTTATCCATAGTTGTTTCCAAATCCCTTTGCTTGACTTGCATTAAACTACCTTTGCTGATATATTGAGCAGTCCAAAAGTCTTATGATTTATGGAAGTGACATACTAAGAACTTTTAAGAGCCTTCTTAATCATCAAGAAGACTAAGAATTAAGAGTTGAAATATTTTTTAATGACTGATCTCCTTTCTAGTGTATGATATATTCATGTTTGCATTATATATTCAACGATAGTTTGATAGAGAGCTGGTATTTTTGGAATCTTTAAAAGCTGGGGTTTGTGTATTAATATTATTGTTGAGATAATGGCCAAAGTTGATGAAATGTTGGAGTTTTTGAAAAATTTGATACTTTCCACCATTGATGGTATGGTAAATGTTAGCAAAGACACTCTTTTCAACATTAAATTCTGTCTACAAAATGCACACGAAAATATTGATTTTCTACAACTAGAATCCCAACTCCAGAAAGAAGAATTAAAACATAAGAGTCGTCATTCTGAACCTGTTTTTGTTCATAACATTGAGATAAAATCACATCATAAACAAGAAATTGCAGAGGTAGTACCCATTTCAAGAGTAGATGTGCAGAAAGATACAAGAATTCAACATGCACCTCCTAAGCCCATCATCAGGCCTTGGGAAGAACTTGTTCATAACAAGCATAGAACAGGTCTTGGATATGACAGGGAATTGTCCTTTCATATTCCAGACTACTCCAAGCCCATCAAATTTCAGAGTGCCAGATTTCTTCATGACAGTTCACCTTCAGCTATTCCATATCCTGCTCCTCTTCCACAACAACAACAATAGATTTTAAAATGCCAACATTGTGATCGCATTGGCCATATGAAAGATAATTTTTTTATCTTCACCCATGCAAGCACTGTGGTCGACACACCCATTCTTCACACAGATGCTTCAGAAACAAGCCTCCTGTAAGAACAAAGATTCATCTTGGATGGATCTCTTCTTGGAAATGGGCATCAATAGCCAAGAAGATGTTTAAGTCACATGTCAAAACTTGTTCTTGAATATTGAACAATCTTGCAATTGAGTTTTTGCCATCATCTCACCTTGTACCTGACAGGGGGGAATATGGTGGTCATATACAAGCTTTGAAGCCACATCAAGCGAGCCTGAGCCACAATCTCTCATTCCAGATTCAGATTTGTAGCCAGAGACATAGCAGTTCAAGCGAGCCTGAGCTATAATCTGTCATTCCAAATTCAGAGTCATAGCCAGAGACATAGCAATTTAAGTTAGCCTGAGCCACAATCTCTCATTCAAGATTCAGAGTTGTAGCCAGAGACATGGATGCCCATGCGCATGCCTTTGGTTGGTGGACAACCTTAAAGCATCTATGCGAGGTTGATATTCTTCCTCTTCAAAGAATTTGGAGCACTTCCTCTAGTAGAAGACTTCAGCTTCTTTCTAGCTTTGGTAGAGTTCTCAGAAATGCATTGAGCATTCCAGTGTTGGTGGTCATCCTTAAACCATCATAGGTTGTAGACCTCCCTTCTTCTAGGTTGAAGGTCTCCCTCTTCAAATATGAGGGACACTTCCTTTAGCAGAAGCCCTCAGCTTCTTGCCAGATTTGGAAGAGTTTCGGGAACTGCACTAAGCGTTCCAGTGTTGGTGGTCATCCTTAAACCACCTCTTTATGCCAACATTTTAGAGAGTTGATTTAACCTAAGTGATGCCATGCATACTTTGCATATTTGTATTACAACTCTCTTCTTGGACTCACACATACCCCTTCAGATTAAGGGGGGGAATGTTGAACACCTAATCCTCTATGCATAGGTGTGGAAGTTGAACAGTCACAAAAGGAGTCCAAGTGACCTTGGAATATGGAATCCAAGAGTCACACCATTTTATTATAAATGTACACCTATGGTGATAATAAGATAACTCACGCCTATTTTTCCTATTATTTTTTGTTTACCATGTGTGTGTTTAACACAAAGTGTGTCCTTTCATTCATGAGTGGTTACCATGTATTCAACCTCTATAGCTGAAAGAGTTACTACAGAGTGTCTTTTTCTCATCCAACTGACTGCACCTCCAAATAGGTTAAACACGTACCCACATGTATATCTTCTCTGATCTATATCTCCATCCAAGTCTGCATAAAAAAACCGACCGATGTTCAAAACTTTGTCCAATCATAGTCTTCCTTGATTGCACAAACCATAATCACTAGTGCCACACAAATGCTTGAAAACCCGCTTCACTATTGTCCAATGCTCCTTACCTAGTTTTGACATAAACCTACTCAATACTCCCACTACATGTGCAATTTCGCATCTAATACAGACCATTACATACATCAGGCTACTAAATGCACTTGCATAGGGAACATGGGGCATGTCGTCTTCCTCTTTTTATGTCTTGGGACACTGTTCAATAGATAACCTTACACCTAGAGGAATATGAACCTTCATCAGTTTACTATCCTACATATTAAACATCTGCAGTATTTTCTCGACATACATCCTTTGGTTTAACCAAAGCTTCCTCTTTTCCCTATCTCATTTAATGTCCATGCTTGAAATATATTTTGGACTAACAATATCCTTCATGCTGAATTTGGAGGAAAATTGGGTCTTCAAATCCTGGATAATTTATTTTCATTTCCAATCAGAAAAATATCATCCATGTTGGGTATGTGTTATATTCTTTCCATGACTAGCCCCACGCGCTGTACGTTGTGCCAGGTGCAGCAGGGGGGTCACAGGGGGGGCGGTAGCCCCCCCTGTCGGGGTCTAGGGCAGGGCCCCATCAATTTTTTTTGGGTATGTGGTCCTACTCATAGGCGGACCCACCCATGTTTTGTGCATGAGCTTGCACATGGTTTTGGGGTACGATGGTTTTTGGCCCCTGCTATTTTGTAGATCTGGTCAAGGGAACTACAGTTATTTTCTAATCCAGGGTTAATGGATTTGGGTTTATGTATGATTTGGCATGTATATATATGTGTTGTAACACTAAATGGAATATAACGAAAAATCAAGCTGGTCGTCCCGATTTGGGATCTAGGGGAAAATCTCTGTGTTTATCTTTTTTATGTTTTATGGTCTCGCTATTGTTTATTTTCTGTTATAAGATTCGTGTGTAGATAATTTATGTTCAGGGTTAAAACCTACATTTTGTATCAGAGCTGTTTCAACTTCAAGGGGACGCCTTTGCTGCTGAGGGTTTTTTGCTTGGGCCTGAGGTAAACCCTGTTCAGTGGGAGATCTGAGGGATCGATTCTTATTGTGAAAGAAGATGGCGAGCGGTGGAAAGATAGAGATCGAGAAATTTAATGGTTAGAGCTTTGAATTATGGAAGCTCAAGATGGAGGATCTGTTGGTGGGTAAAGATCAATGGATCACAGTAGATCCAGGTACTAAACCAACGACAATGTTAGATGAAGACTGGAGGAAACTGGATCGGAAGGCTAAGAGCACAATACAGTTGTGTGTCTCAGATTCAGTATTGTTGAATGTATCTGGGGAAGCTACGATGAAGAATTTGTGGGAAAAAATTGGGACTTTGTACCAATCTAAGTCTCTAGTGAATAATTTGTTCCTACGGAAAAAGCTGTATAACCTGAGGATGAATGATGGAGTCTGGGTGATAGAGCATCTAAACGCTTTCAATACTGTGGTAAGTCAGCTGTAATCTGTTGATATTAAAATCTCAGATGAAGATAAGTGCATTAGTTTGTTGTGTTCTCTACCAAACTCGTGGGACAGTCTGGTTATTGCAATAGGTAGCAATACAACTACCTTGAATTTTGATGACATTGTCTCAGCCTTGTTGTCGGAGGGAATGAGACGAAGAAATATGGAGGGTCAAAATGGAGATGCCTTATCTGTACGAGGAAGGTCCCAAAACAGAAACAAGAATAAGGTTTCGAGTGGGAGATCTAAATCTAGAGGGAGATCTAAATCTCCTGGAATGTTTGTAAAGGTGTGCTGGAAATGCAGAAAGTAAGGACACTACAAAAAGGAATGCAGATCTAAAGCTCCTGAGAAAGGAAAGGGATCTAATTTTTCTCCTTCTGCAGAGGCAAAAACCACCTCGGATGAAGGTGGGGATGTGTATTTGGCTTCTTCTTCAAATACACATGTAGATCATGAGTCATGGTTGATTGACTTAGGTGCATCTTTTCACTTCACTCCCCATAGGGAGTGGTTCTGCGAGTATGAGAAATATGATGGTGGTGATGTCTTCCTAGGGGATGATAGGAAGGCCAAAATCGTCGGACGTGGAAAGTTCAAGTTGAAGCTGCAAGGTGGAAGGATTAGAACACTTCCTGGTGTTCTGCATATTCCTGCATTGGCCAGAAATCTGATTTCTGTAAGCAAGATGGATGATGCAGGTGTAAAAACAGTGTTCGAGAAAGATGCATGCAAGATGGTTCGGGGAGCACTGGTATTAATGCGGGGAGTTCAGACTGGAACTTTGTACAAGCTACAAGGTAGCACTATTTTTGATGGGTGTAACAGTTTTGTGGTTCTTGAAAGAGGAGTGGAAATCCTAGCTGTCTCTGGAGAAAAGACCATGCTATGGCATCAAAGGCTTGGACATATTGGAGAGAAGGGCCTTCGGATGTTGCATAGAAAAATGGTATGGTAGAAGGTATGTCTAATTTCTCTACGGATTTCTATTTACGCGAACATTGTATATATGGGAAGTAGAATCGGGTGAGTTTTCCTTCTGGTGCTAAGAGGGCGAACAAGATATTAGAGCTTGTGCACAGTGATGTGTTTGGACCTGTGTCAGTTCCATCACTGGGAAAGTCTGTGTACTATGTTTCATCAATAGATGAATTCTCAAGGAATACATGGATATATTTCTTGAGGAACAAATCTAAAGTATTTGACAAATTTAAAGAATTTAAGGCTCTGGTGGAAAACCAGACAGAGAAGAAGATAAAGGCGCTGAGGACAGAAAATGGTGGGGAGTTCTGCAAGAAGGAATTTGAAGAGTTCTGTAAGAAGTGTGGTATAGCACGGTAGAAGACTACTCCATACACACCTCAGCAAAATGGAGTTATAGAAAGAATGAATAGAACACTGATGGAAAAGGCAAGAAGCATGCTCAGTGGTATCGGGTTAGGACAAGAATTATGGGTAGAGGCAGTGGAGACTGCATGTTACTTAGTTTACAGATCACCTTCATCATCGTTGGAGGATCAAACTCCACATGAGGTATGGACTGGTAAGAAACCCTTTCTTTCACATTTAATGGTATTTGGATGTGATTCATATGTACATGTTCCAAAGGAGAAAAGGACCAAGTTGGATAATAAATCTGAAAGGTGCATCTTTATTGGGTATAAGGATGGTTTAAAGGGTTACAAGCTTTGGAACCCGAAAACAAGGAAGGTTGTGTATAGCCGAGATGTGGTGTTTAGAGAGGTGAAAGATGTTGTTAAACATGAAATCATACCAAAGGAACCTGAGAAGGTAGAGTTTGATCTAAAGGAGGATGAATCAGACTCTACAGTAGAATAAGATTCAGAAGAGGAAGAGCCACAAACTCTAGCTTTGAGAAGATCAGTTCGGGAAAGAGGGCAACTAGAAAGGTATAGTCCATCTGCTTTCTATTCAGGTTTTTCCTTAAATATAACTGATGATGATCCCAGAACTGTCAGGGAGGAAGTAAATTCAGAGGATGTAAAACTCTGGAAGGAGGCCATGGTTGATGAAATTGCATCCTTGCATAAAAATGAGGCATGGGATTTGGTGGAGTTGCCAGCTAGAAGGAAGCCCATTGGGAGCAAATGGGTGTTTAAGAAGAAGAAGAATGTAGAAGTTAAGGTGGAGAAATACAAAGCTCGGTTGGTAGCAAAAGGTTATTCCCAGGTGACGAGAATTGATTTTGGTGATATTTTTCCTCCTGTTGCCAAAGTTACTTCTATTAGATTACTTTTATCTGTTGCTGCTGCATTTGATTTTCAGATAGAACAGAAGGATGTGAAGACTGCATTTCTTCATGGGGATCTAGAAGAGGAGATCTACATGAAGCAACCTGAAGGCTTCATGGTGAAGGGTAAGAAAGAACTGGTGTGCAGGTTGAAGAAGTCTCTGTATGGGTTAAAACAGTCACCAAGGATGTGGTATCAGAAATTTGATACCTATATATGGGGACTTGGCTTCACTAGATGCAAGGAGGATCACTTTGTTTATTTTAAATTAATTGGTGACCATGTTATTTATTTGGTCTTGTATGTGGATGATATGTTGTTGATTGGAAATGACAAAGAAATTATCCAATATTTGAAGACCCAACTGTTCTTCAAATTCGACATGAAGGATCTTGGTGCTGGAAACTATATTTTGGGCATGGAAATTAAGAGAGATCGGGAAAAGAGGAAGCTCTGGTTAAATCAGAGGAAGTATGTCAAGACTATATTGCAGAGGTTCAATATGCAGGATAGTAAACCGGTGAAAGTTCCTATTCCTGTAGGTGTAAAGCTATCTGCTGAACAGTGTCCCAAGACACAAGAAGAAGAGGAGGATATGTCCCATGTTCCATATGCAAGTGCAGTGGGTAGCCTGATGTATGCAATGGTCTGTACTAGACCAGACATTGCACATGAAGTGGGAGTATTGAGAAGGTTTATGTCAAACCTAGGGAAGGAGCATTGGACAGCAGTGAAGCGGGTTTTCAGATATTTATGTGGCACTAGTGATTATGACTTGTGCTACCAGGGAAGAACAGGATTGGAAAGAATGTTGGACATTCGTGGTTTTGTTGATGCAAACTGGGCTGGAGATCTGGACCAAAGAAGATCTACAAGTGGGTATGTGTTTAGCCTATTTGGAGGTGCAGTCAGTTGGATGAGTAAAAGACAGTCTGTAGTGGCGCTTTCAACTATAGAGGCAGAATACATAGCGGCCACTCATGCAAGCAAGGAAGAAGTTTGGTTGTAGAGATTATGTTCAAGTATGGGGTTGGTATAACAAGATATAAGGATAGACTGTGATAGCCAAAGTGCAATTTTCTTGGCTAAGAACCCTGCTTATCATTCAAAGACAAAGCACATTGATGTTCAATATCACTTTGTTAGAGATATGGTTGAAGCTAAAAGGGTGTTGCTGGTAAAGGTGGACACTTTGAAGAATGTTGCAGATGAATTGACAAAGTCTGTAAGCACTCAGAAGTTCTCTTGGTGTAGAGAAACAATGGGTGTTGAAGAATTGGCCCAATGATTAAGCTCTCCTGTGGCCCCCTGTGGAAAGAAAACAACAAGTGGGAGAATGTTGGGTATGTGCTATATATTATTTCGATGACTAGCCGCACGCACTGTGTGTTGTGCTGGGCGCAGTAGGGGGGTCACAGGGGGCTGGGAGCCCCCCCTGTCGGGGTCTGGGAGCCCCCCCTGTCGGGGTCTGGGGCAGCGCCTCGGATTTTTTTTTTTTTGGTATGCGGTCCCACTCATAGGTAGACCTACCCATGTTTTGTGCATGAGTTTGCACATGGTTTTGGGGTACGATGGTTTTTAGCCCCTGGTATTTTGTAGATCCGGTCAAGGGAACTACGGTTATCTTCTAATCTAGGGTTAATGGATTGGGGTTTACGTATGCTTCGACATGTATATATATGTGTTGTAACACTAAAGGGAATATAATGAAAAATCAAGATGGTCGTCCCGATTTGGGATCCAAGGGAAAATCTCTGTGTTTATCTGTTTTATGTTTTATGCTCTCGCTATTGTTTATTTTCTGTTATAAGATTCGTGTGTAGATAATTTCTGTTCAGGGTTAAAACCTACAATCCACATACAAGACTAAATAAATAACATGATCACCAATTAATTTAAAATACACACAGTGATCCTCTTTGCTTCTGGTGAAACCAAGTCCTCGTATAAATGTATTTAATTTCTGATACCACATACTTGGTGTATGTTTTAACCCATATAGGTCCTTTTTTAGCCTGCATACTAGTTCTTTATTACCCTTCACCATAGAGCCTCTACGGTGCTTCATCTAGATCTCTTCTTCCAAATTCCCATGAAGAAATGGTGTCTTCTGTCATCGATATATTATTCCTAAAATGAAAAAGCAGAATCAATAGATAAAAGTAGTCTAATAGAATCTAACCTGGAAACAAGAGAAAAAATATCACCAAAATCAATTCTCGGCACCTAGGAATAACCTTTTGATACCAACCAAGCTTTGTATTTCTCCACCTTTCCTCATGCATTCATATTTTTCTTAAACACCCATTTTATACCAATGAGTTTCCTTCCACCTGAGAATTCCACCATATCCAAAGCCTCATTTTTGTTCAAATATGCCATTCCATGTTATGCAACCAACTCACAAAACAATAAAAGTAATAGATCAACAACTTAGAAAACATCCTCTTTGAGGGGGAAACCTACTTTACATTACATAAATGAAAATTTCCTGGATGATTCAAAACAAAAAAACCTCCTTTCTATATATAGTAGTCCAAGGGGTCATGATATAATCATAGGTAACATAAAAATAATAATGTAAGGGCACAACAATAACAATAGTGGACTTATATGGGGCACAATAATAGTAATATCGGGACTACATGGACACAACAATAACAATAAGGGGGATACACTAATAATAACAATAAGGGAATACACTAGTATTATAGGGACCTACCATGCCCCTCACCTTCAAAAGAGTGTTGCACTAAATTATTGAGTAGTTTTGGATGATTCTGTATAAAATCCTCATCCTTTGATGTTGAATCTTCAATAGGTAAGTTCTTCCACTTGATGAGATCATGAGGGCTTAACTGCCGGAGCAATACCATAGCACGTGGGTTCATATTAGGGGATATATAATGAGGAAAACATGACAATATATTGGGGGATATATAGGGGGTAAAGCGTTTTTATATTGGTAGCTATAAAAAATGGAGCTCAAAGTTAATGAAAAATTATAAAGGGGTATAAAAAATGTTAATGAAAAAATGGATACCTAAAATATATAGTAAAATGAAGGGATGTTTACAATTGAGAAGGTCTATTGGGTTTATATTGGTTGGGGGTTAAATAATGTGATTTTTAGAGGTATTTTCCAATATTTACTCAAATTAAGGGTGTTGTTTAATATGATATGATTGCACATGATATGTTATAGGTTCATTGAGTGAAGCCCCCGTGGATGAGATACTCTGAAATTGATTGATTTTTTAGTTGTCAAGTTCTTGTTTTCATGACTGCTTCAAGTTCCAATATGATTTTTCCTTCCTCAAATTTTGTAAGTATTGTTTGAACTGGAAGTTTTCCACCTATAACATTCTTTAAGCATGAAACATGGAAAACTGGGTGCACTCAAGAAGATGCAGGAATCTCCAATTTGTATGCCATAGTACTAATATTTTGAAACACCTTATAAGGACCATAGTACTTTGGTGATAATTTATTATTCTTCTTAGGTTGCTTGAGGGACATTTGTTTGTATGGTTGTAGCCGTAAAAATACCCAGTCACCTACATCAAAACTCCTTTTGTTGCAATGTTGATCTTCCTGTTGTTTCATTCGATCATGTGCCAAAGTGAGGTTATCATTTAAGAGTTGGAGAACTTGATTTTGATGCTCGATGTGATCTTCCACTTCTTGAACCTTATAATTTTCTCTTAAAGGTGATGTGATGAAAGGTGGATGATATCCATAAAGTTCCATAAATGGGGTCATTCTTGTTGTAGTATGGAAGGAAGTGTTATACACTCATTCAACCAGAGGTAACCACTTGACCCATTGTGGTTGTTTATCAAATAAAAAGAAATGAAGATATCCTTCCAAACATTTATTCACTATCTCAATTTTCCCATCAGATTGAGGACGATAAGATGAGCTATGAGCTAATTGAGTACCCAGACTTGAAAATGATTTTGTCCAAAAAATTCCAGTAAAAATGTGATATTTGTCGCGTACAATAATCTTTGGGTTTACATGTATCTTTTTAATTATTTCCATAAATGTAGTATCAATTGTGTTGTATTTAAATGGATGAGATAATGCACAAAAGTTTGCATACTTGGTAAGTCTATCAACTATCACCATCATGCCATTTTTTCCTTTGGACCTGGGTAAACCTATGATAAAATCCATTGAAATCTCCTCCCAACGTTGACTTGCAATGGATAAGGTTTGTAGCAAACCCAGGGACTTAATTGTCTCAACTTTATTTTGTTCAAAAAATAATCATTCTGCCCCAAACTTTTGAATATCATATTTAAGGCCATCCCAAAAAAATTCCTTCTTGACCCTGTTGTAAGTTTTTTAAAATCTTTAGTTCCCTCCAAAGGGAGAAGTGTGCAATTCTAACATAATATTTTGCTTGAGTTTGGATTCTTACAAAGATATAAGCGATTTGTGTACTATAATGAATCATTTTTCCAGCTAAATGTATCATATGAACTAGGATCTTGTTGTAACTTTTGAATGAGTGTCCACACTTCATTATTCTTCCATTCATCCCATGATTCAGTTATCCAATCCGGTTGGATAATATAAATGGCAGAAAACAATGCTTCCACATCCTCATCCGTTCTTAAGGGTGCATCTGCAAAAACATATTTATTCCTTTTTTGTAGACGATTTCAAAGTGATAACCTAACATCTTTGTGACCCATTTTTTCTTCTCTTTTGAAGATAATATTTGTTCCAAAAGGTATTTAATACTATCATGATCTGTTTTTTCCTTGAAGTGTCTTCCCATTAGGTAAGGTCGCCATTTCTTTAGTGCATGTATAATATCCAACATTGATTTCTCATAAATAGCTTTGTGTAAATAATTTTCTTTGATTGAATGACTTTCAAAAGCAATGATTCTTCTTTCTTTCATTAAAAGGACACCAATTCCATTTCCTAAGGCATCGCATTCCACAATAAAGGTTTTTGTGAAGTTTGAGCTAGCTAAGACTAGTGTGTGGCACATTCCTTATTTAAGATGTTCAAAGGCCTTAGTTTCATATGGAATACAATAAAATGCATCTTTCTTCAGTAATGTTGTTATAGGTGCTGCTATTCTCCCATAATTATTAACAAATTTGCGATAATACCCTGTTAGCGCGAGAAATCCTCAAAAGTGTTTTATAGTTGTGGGTATTTTCCATTCCTTAATGGCTTAAATTTTGTTAAGGTCTACCTTAACACCCTCATGATATACAATATGACCCATATATTCCACCTATTGTACTCCAAAGAAACATTTGGAGGTTTTTTCATATAATTTTTTCTCCTCAAATAGTTTGAGCACTCTGTCAACATGTTGAACATGATCCTTCAAAGACTTGTGGTAGATTAGTATATCATCAAAAACTACTATCACAAATTTTTTAAGGAAGTGTTTGAAAATGGAATACATCAAACCTTGAAATGTAGAAGGTTCATTGGTAAGGCCAAAAGGCATGACCAAAAATTCATAATGACCCTCATGATTTCTAAATGTTGTTTTCAGAATGCCTTCAGTCTTCATTCTAATTTGATGATATCCTAAATGAAGATCCAACTTGGTGACGAAAATTGCTCCATGTAATTCATTGAGTAATTAATCAATGACAGGAATGGGGAATTTATATTTAACAATGAGCTTGTTGATCTCCCTATAGTTCGTACACATGCGCCATGATCCATCCTTCTTATGCACCAATACTACTGGAGCATAGAAAGAATTTTGTATAGGTTAACTTATACTGACCTCTAGTATTCCTGCAATCATACATTCTGTTAGCCCCCCTATGAAATTCTTGACAAGCAAGCTGGGGGCTAGGTTGTTTTGGAGCCTTCAAGGAATGTATTTTCCCTCAAAACCCATCCTCCTTGAAGTTTCTTTGTGCTATGCCTAACATTAATTCCCTCTGCTGGTTCCTTTCCCTAAGGCCTGCATTTACCCCTTGTACCCCTGCAAAATTTCCCCTTTTCTCCCCTTTCCCTCCTTCTGTCAAAGTCCTTTTTTCCCCTGGTGATTTTCCCTATTAACCCCCCTAAATCCTCTCTAAAACCCCAACATAATGGCGACTCCGCTGGGGAACTAAGTACATTTCATCTTGAATACTTTTAAAGACTCAGAAACTTAGAACTCTGGTTAGGTTGACAGTAAGTCACCCCTTTCTTGAATCAACCTCCATTGTTGAGTGTCCACCATACTCTTAGACAGAGCCTGGAAAGGGCCAGGAAGCCTCCGGATCTCACCCTCTTCGGAGGTGACATATTTGGTAAATTCCCTCCCAATCAACCTCTGGTTGGAGTTTGTTGTTTTTGAGGAGATTCCTGAAAGGTGATAGTGCCTAAGCACTGTAGTGGACAATGTAACCCCCTAGATATACCTTAAAACCCTCCACCTGGCGACTCCATTGTTCCTAAACGAAAAAGACTCCATTGGTGATCAGTAGGCCTGCTGATTAACTTGGTTTCACATTAGACTCCACTGGGAGACCAACCTTCGAAACAACATTAACCACAATAGAAGTGACAAGTAGGGTTAAGCTGCTTGGCTAGGAAACAACATTATGGCTTTTAGAACCATTCACACAAGAGCTTATCCCAACCCTGACCCCCCTGAAATAGTTGACAATCCGGAGAGTATCCTCAAGGGAGCTCCTACACCTAAAAGACCGACTATTTCCAGCCACATCTATAGAGCTAATTCTGCACCAAAAAACCTTTCATCTCTATCAAACTCACTCCTCGACCTAGACCCTCCAAACAGTCCACCAAGAACTAGGTCATTCAATCAGCTAGACCAGCCAGAACTTGAGTTTCACAGTACACCATCTCATAGTGGTCAACACACTAGGGATAGAGGAACCCCTCCATCTACACCAATTGATATCCACTTCATTCAAAACTTTGGGCTCTCTCACCCTAGATCTACTTAGCAGACCTCTGCTGGTCCTAATATCCCTATCATCCATATACCAGTTGCTCAAATCAACCCTATACCTCATCAGAATATCATAATGGTAGCCTGGTATGCTCCCTTAGTATTACCTCAGCCCTTGTTACCCTTACCAAATGACTATCAATCAAAAATCCCACACTTCACTGCTAAGGAATCCATCACAGCTTAGCAACATGTAGATAAGATGGAGGATTCTTTTTATTACATGGAAATTGACGATGAAACAATCAAAATGAGAATCTTTTCCCAAATCTTGGGAGGTGAGGTGAAGAAGTGGTTTAAAAGCCTACCTGCAAGTAGTATCCAAGATCTCCCTGCTCTATACCGGACTTTCGTCGACAAATGGGAAACTAGGGCGAATCCTCGACAACTCCTAGCTGAATACATAAGCCTTAAAAGAAATGTGGGAGAGAGTGTCCATGATTACACCACTAGATTTAATAGCATTTACAATGCCCTCCCTCCACATATGAAACCTCCACAAGGCATGGCCCTAGCAAAATACCTTGATGGGTTTGATGCTGACATGGCCTACGAGCTTAGGGATAAAGAGTACACCACATTGGAGGACATGCATAAAGGAGAAGTGAACATAGAGGCTAATTTGATTGAGAAAAGAGCAAGACAGAGAACCGAGAGGAGGGTAGCATATAAGGATGACAATGTAGCCTCCACATCTGATCCAAATTATGAAAAATTGTCTAAAAACATGGAAGAGCTGCAAAAATTGATGAAGAGAATGGTTGTCACTGTCAATAATCAAAACAGAAATCAAAACCAGAACCAAAACTTTAGAAGGAACAACAATGCCACTCCCAACAGACAAAGAGAGTCAGACCAACAAGTAATTCCCCCATTCCAGGAAAACTTTCTTGATGAAGACGAGGGAATCATAGAAGAGTCTGAAGGGAATACAATAAACATGTTTGAAATAGAGGACTCAGTCCTTAACTGTGATTCAGGGGAAGATGAACCCTCACCTTCATACTGGGAGGAGGAGCAGTTAGAAACTGAAGATTACATATTAGGATTTGAGAATGCCATGATGCAGGTCAGAGAACAATACGAACTTAGGAGAAAAAAGAACCAAGAATATTCCAAAAAAAAAGCTCCTAAGGTAACCATCAAGAAAAGACCTGATAAAACTTCTAAAGCATCTGCTGTAAATAGCAAATCAGCAACTGAAAGTTCTGGAAAAAACAAAGAGAAAGACAACCAAGACACTGGGAAACAAAGCCAACCAACCAGCAGCACTAGCACTGCAGTTAGTGCTCCTGATAAAACAATTCTTGATCCTGTACATAGTGAGAAATCACAAACTGATTCAGCTACTAAGGCAGTAGCAAATAAAACAGAGTTAAGCACACCAAAGAGTCAGTCCACTTTCAATTTGGAAAGTGAGATTGCAAAGATTAAAATGTTTGTCCCTCTCTTTGAGCTGGCCACTCAGAATGTATATAAAGGCAAAATTTTGAAAGCATTAAACCTAGGGGAAAACAACGACACTGTGAATTTGAATGATGATCAACCTGCCCTCCTGTTTGGTCCAAAGATTGAGGGAAAGTTTCAGGAAGGGGTAGTTCCACCTTTGTATATCAGTCTCAAAATCCATGATAAGATCCTACACAATGCAATGCACGATTCTGGAGCATCCCACAACTTGATGCCTAAGGTAGTGATGGAAAGGTTAGGCCTAGAAATCAGCAGACCCTACAAAGACCTATATTCATTTGACTCTAGCAGAGTAAAATGCCTAGGCCTAATCAAAGATTTATGTGTGAGCTTGACTCAGATTCTTGCCAAGTGTGTGGTCATGGATGTGGTGGTGGTAGATGTACCGCCCAAGTATGGCATGTTATTATTGAGATCATGGGGAGCCAAGTTGCAGGGAACAATGAAGATGGATGGCTCATATGCCACTATCCTTGTCTTTGGCCAACTTAGAAGACTGTATAAAGAGTCTCAGATGAAATTCCTAGTCAGTAGCCCCGAGAAGCCTGAAAATTCACCATTATACTCTATGCACACAGATATGGAGTCCTTCATTCTTTATAACGACCAATCCTTAGAAGAGCCAGAATCACAATGCAGAGATCCTAGCAAGAACACAGAGTCCATGGATTTTAGCATAATGGCTACCCTAGAAGAATACGATGAAGAAAACCATGGGCAGGGTGCTGAAAATGAAACTTAGAATGAACCAGAAACACAATGCAGTCAACCTGTTAGTCACACCCCTCTGACCGATACACCACGTGAAGAACAAGACAACCCACAACCTAGTACAGACCCCTCAACGCAACATAATGGCGAACCCCTGTGGGAAATGAATTTTGATGGGTCCTGTACTAGAAAAAGTGATGGAGCAGGAGTGTGGCTGCGTAACACAGAAAATGACCATGCTGAGAGCCATGCGGTGAATCTGCATTTCATATGCACAAATAATATTGCAGAATATGAGGCTCTTATCCTTGGTTTAAGTTTGTTGAAAAAATTAGGATCCCACAGGATAGTTGTACGGGGAGAATCTGAGTTAGTGATCAAACAAGTGAACGGTGAATATGCAGCGAAACATCCTCGATTAAGAGCATATAGGAACGATGCCATGGATATATTGAAAACATTCATGGAATATGAATTGGTATTTGTTCCCAGGAGTCAAAATGTCATTGCAAACGGATTAGCTTGTCTAGCTAGTTCATATCCTGAGACTCTAGCTGACCAACAAATCATAATTCAAACCAAATTTTGACCTGCAGTGCCAGAAAATGAAAAATATTGGCAGGTATTTGAAGGTGACAAACAGATTGAGGATTTCTTAATAGGCATAGATGAGTTTGAATTTTCTGGTTCAGGTTCTAAATCTGAAGACAGCTGCCGTAGTGAGGAATCCTCTGATGAAGAATCCCCACTTTGTAGCATAGAAATAAATTCTTTTTATGAAGAAACTAGAAGTTAAACCATAAAATGTGAAAATGAAGATAGTGCAGAAATAGAGTCGCTGTAGGCAAAATATAAGAATATACCCAGAGGCCTGGCACCCTTAGAGGACCTTTTTGACTTTGATGACGTGGCAAAGAAGCCCACAATAGAACATGCAGATTCGGATGTGGAAGAATGCAATGTGCACTATTCCAAACCGACCATCCCCCACATGTTATTGTTTGGTCCAAACCTCGTAGCTAAATTCACAGCAATTGTTAGATTTTAAGCGCCCCATCCAACGGTCATCATTCGTCTGATCGGCTTGCCCGTTAATCTGTCTCCACCGTGCCCGCTAGCCCACCATCTATCGCCCTCGCCATCGATCTCCACCATGATCGACGGTCTAGATTTGTCCGACTACCATTGACCATTTCACTACCTCCTGGTCTCGCCACGTCATTTCCACGTGTGTCCACCGTACGTCTTCCACCCCGTCGCATATATTCATTTTAAGGTCATGTTTTTAAGGTTTTTCTTTTTCGTTTGAACTTCTTCCATCGCAGTGCGCCAACCTGTGACCATGAACGCTTTTCCACTGCATGTTGCACCTCCCACCACGTTATTCCACCATGGCACCTCTCTGTACAGTCACTCCCGTCGTCTCCATCGTGGCCACCCCCCCCCCGCCATGTCTATTTTCTTAATCAATTTTCGTTTTTGCAGGGTTATCAAAGGTTAATGGCCACCATGATGTACATCTCTGTTTCAAGGACAGGGAGGTTGAAGAAGATCAGTTACATTGGAAGAATTTATGAAGAATGACCCAGAAAGGTAAAGGCAGGACTTTCATTGAAAAGCAGGGTTTAATACTCTGTGGAAAACCTTCCCGTGCCATTAAAGCTCGAGCTAACTTGTAAGAAGCAACAATGGAACGACAAAATATTTTAGTACAAAACAAAGGAGATTAAGACACGCTAATGAAGATCTTGAGCCTTAAAATAGTGGTTAAGAAGGCAAAGCATCAGATTGAGGACCCCGAGGATCAATCAAATGGTCCTATGCACAGTAAAAGGTAATATTAGGGTTCATTCATCAGCAAAATGTTTTTCTTCGTCAAGTACAGGGCGCCCATACAGATTTCATTATGCACAATGCCCCTAAGGGAATTTCCACCCTGACAACAGTTCAAAGCAATTAGAGCATTTATGTAGCAGACTTCCCAGTGTTCGTTTGCCTTTTGTTTATCCTCCACAAGTACAGCACCGCAGCCGAAGACGTCAAAATCATATCTGAAGAAGATCATTCTTTCAAAAGGGGGTGACAGAGATTAAAAACTCAGCATTCAAATAGAATGGGCCTTGGCCCTCTATTATTTTCTGCGTTTAATGTTCATTTAGTGTTCACCTACCCCCTCAGTCGATCTTCTGTTCATCCTCTGCTATAAACATAGAGGGAAATTATTGTAAGGGTTGTTGATTGGATATTAGTAGATTGCAAGCATTTTCCTCTTGAGACAAGTTCTCTATGTAATATTGTAAGATAGGCTGAGATTTGATGTATTCAGGCTAAATGTTCAAGCTGTTGGCATTGATGTACCTGATTGGTGTTGTTTTTAATATGACAAGCACATTTCTTTGGATCCTGATCTAAAGCAGCTGGTGATGTTTTTCTACCTCTGTGTTCATTTTCATTTCATTTCACTTCTTCTGGCTTGCATCAGAAGTATTGGCATAAGATTTACCCTTGATAGGTACCTTATGTTGCTGCTCTCCCAGCCTTTTGTGTTTTTTTCTTATATGTGTATCTGAATATTGATTTTAATTGATTTAACCAGTGTAGTGGATGTCATTGCCTGCTCTCTGATGTATGAATTAATGAAGTCTATGTTTAGATGTTCTTGTTAAGATTTAGTTGGATGAGTTGAGAACACTGGGAGGTCTAGAACCCTGTCTATGCCTCACTAGGATCTTTCCATCTAATTAAACCTTTCTAATATCTCTTCTATCAAATTTATCCTTAATTTCCTTGGAGTTGCTAAAGCAGACCTGGAGTTAAATGACCTCTGGTCCGATCTATAAGCAGCCCCTTTGTCCCTCTTTGAGAGTTGCCTCTAATTATGTCCAAGCAGGTCTGGAGTTAAATTACCTTTGACCTGATCTATAGAATGAAATTTGGTTGTCTTTCCTTCTTTCACCTTCAGTTCTTAATGTTCCACTCCACCAACCATCTTTAAAGATCCAAATGCTCTAGATGACTTGCCCAACTGAAAGCTTGCACATTGAACACAAGTAAACCCTTTCTTGACTACATTGCCCAATGGCCTTGATGTTCCCTGAGTTATCTATCTTTGCCTAGTTTCCTCTTTGCTCATCCTTGTTTTATATTGGACCCTTCTTTCCTGATTCACAACAACCAAACATAAATAATCAAACAAACAAACCTTGTGCTTATAACTAGCCTAAAATCACAAATTCGAGCTTCAAAGACATAAAACCTTTGACAACTATAGAGAGATCCTAAGGTCTGAAAGTGTTTCTATGTTGTCTCATCTTTTGGTCTTGTCAACCTGGCCAAAACATGGGAACCCCAACACATTCAATTTATCACTTTTGGGCATAGGGATATCTGTAAGGACTAATGTTTGGAGGAACAATTCTTGGAATCAATTGAATAGCATGATCATGATAACGAATAGGTGGGAGCCCTTTGGAACTATCAAATACCTTGGAACTATTATCCAAGGCTTTTTGGATATCTGGAGAAATATATGATTTCGATGTTTGAACTTCCAGTGAGAATAATTCTGCAATTACGCCTAATTGTTATTTATTAAGAAGCTTTGTCATGCCATTAGAGCTGATTATCTTTCTTGGTTTTCCTGTGATACCCCTTAATTAAACTTCCTTTCCTTCCTAAAAGAAATTCAAGAAAAGTTCTTGAAAATTAAAAGCTATCGTAGCCAAAGATTATAAGCATTGGACTCCTAGTACAACATCATCACCACCCATTGGAATAAACAACATTGGACTATTCAATACATATCCCCCCATGGTTAGCCTGATATTATGGAACTTTCCAGAGAAATTTATAGTTCCTCCATTTTCAACCATCACTTGACACTCTAGTGCTAGATATAGGAAGAAATAAAATTCCTTGGATATCTAACAATGAATATAATTATGGGTACTTCCCAATCAATCAACACGATTGCCTTTTTATTCTTTATATGTCCTTCTATCTTTAGTGTTTGAGCAGTGGTAATTCCTTCCAATTCATTACAAGATATGGTTGAATTTGTTTCCTTTCTCTAGTGTTGGTTCCTAGTGTATATCCTCTTGTTTATAAGTTTCTTTCTCATTTTCATCCTCCTCTTCACAATCTATGTAAACTAATTTCTTCTTAGCACATGTATTACCTTTAGTGTATTTTTTGTTACAACTGTAACAAAGACCTTTCATTAATTTTTCTTTCAAATTTTGTGTTGTAAAACTTGTAGGTTGTGGAGGGCTAGGAGTAGTAATTATTCCATATTTATAGTTGTGCGTGGTAGGCTTCCTTGTCGCCATAACTTTTCTTTCAATTTTTCTTGCCAACCTGAATGCTTTTCCCAATGAATTAGGTTCCCAAAGGCAAACCTCATGTTGGATATTATCCTTTAAAGTCCCTATGAAGAAATCAATCATATTATCCTCTGGAATATCATTTACCCTTATATTCAATTTTAGGAAGTCCTCAATGTGCTCCACCATTGAACCCTTTTGTTTGATATTTATCAATTGGCTAAAGAAGGTGTTTCTCTTGGTATCCTTATAATTTCCTATAATTCCCTCCGTAAAAATTGACCAAGTGACAATTTTTTTATGAGAGAAAATCCATGGATACCGTACAAACTAATTGGGTTGTAAGTATAAAGGTGCAATGCGTACCTTTTGTCTGTTTTTCACATTACGAAGATCAAGATATTACTCCATCTGTAGTATCCATGTTACAAGATCCTTGCCATAAAACCTCCTCATATCAATATTTGGAATATATTGGATATTCAATCCAACATTAGAGTCTATTAAATCATGATTAAAATTTCTTTTGTTCTCATCTTGAGTTTCCTCTACTACCTTTTCGTCATTAAGAAGCTTTTCTTGTAGAAATTGTTTCAAACCTTCCTTCAAACCTTCCATATCTTTCTTCAAATCTTCCATGTTGCCTTTCAGTTTTTCTTCTATAGCTTCCATGCCATTCTTCAAACCCTCCATCTTAGCTTCCATGCCATTATTTAAACCATCCATCTTAGCTTCTGTTAATTTTTGTAAGAGAGACATTTGTTGCACTTGGTCTCGTAATTTTGATATATCATGTGTTGCATTTCTTCCTCTTCTTCATGCGTCATAGTAAATATTTCAGGTTGATTACTAGGTGTCTCCATTTTATTTCTTCAGGGCATGAATTAATGATATTTATTCTTCACTATTCCCTTTGAGTCACTTCAAACTAAAATTTTCAAACAGAACTTATGAAAATTTTAAAAAATACACACATTTTTCTTGCTTTGTAGGAGCTCGATATTGAATCTGTTGTATCTGTGTTATTCTGGATCTCAAAGGTTTGAAATTTAGTCATGTAATATCCATGTGAGTCATCTTTCCAATTCCACAGGTTAAACTTAATTATGGTTCTTTAAGTTAATGTTATGCCCGATCTTCCACAATGTCCTAATTATGGACTAGTTCAGTAGAGCGAACTTGTACGACATGCCACGTATCCTTGTTTCGGCCCTTGGCCCTGTCATTTATACAGAAGAAACTATAGATTGTGATATTTCAACCACTTTTTACATAATTCACTTATGATTCTTGAAACTAAAGTTATGAAAATTTTCCCTCGGTCACCTGTTTGAGAGAATTTGGGAGTGTGCAAAAACCCTAACTTGCTTAGATCATATCTTTGAAAATATTGCGAACCAAGATATGAAATTTTTACACGAGGTTTTTGAGTATTTAAAATCCATGTGGTTTGAATTTCAAATTTTTAATTTTTGTAGAAAATAACTTATAGAGAAAATTCCATGATGGTGTATTTGAAGAAGCAAAACCCAGAATCCAAAGCTCTGATACCAAATGTTATGTAAAAAACTCACAAAAAAATAGAAATAATAGATAAAAAACTTAGAAAATATCCTCCTCAAGGGGGAAAACTCATTTAAATTACATAAATGAACAATTATTGGATGATTCAAATGAGGAAACCTCCTTTCTATATACAAGAGTCCAAGGGGTCACAATATAATCAGAGTCGGCATAACAATAATAATCTAAGGGCACAACAATAACAATAGTGAGCTTCTATCGGGCATAATAATAGAAATATGGGAACTACATGGGAACAAAAATAAAAATAATGGGGCTACACTAATAATAAAAATAAGGGGATACACTAGTATTATAGGGACCTAATAGTTCATCAACCATGGCCTCCTTCTAGAGTTTTCCATCCTTTAAATCCACTCCCTCTATGAAAATTCTGGGATCATCATCAGTAATGGATAAAGAAAAACTTGAAAAGAAAGAAAATGGACTATACCTTTCTTGCTTCCTTCTCTCTCAAACTTATTTTCTCAAAATTGGAGTTTGTGGCTCATCCTCTTCTGAATCTTGTTCTACTATAGAGTCTGATTCTTCCTTCGTTATCTAAAACTCTATATTCTGAGGTTCATTTGGTAGGAATTCATGTTTAATAAGATATTTTACCTCTCTAAACACCACGTCTCAGTTGTACACAACCTTTCTTGTTTTTGGGTTCCAAAGCTTATAACCTTTTAAACCATCCTTAAATTCAATAAAGATGCACCTTTTAGATTTAATATCCAACTTGGTTCTTTTCTCCTTTGGAACATTTACATATGCATCACAACCAAATACCCCAGATGTTAAAGAGAGGGTTTCTTACTAGTCCATACCTCATGTGGAGTCTTAGCCCCCAATGTTTATGAAGGTGATCTATTAAACCGGTAACATGCAATATCCACTTCCTCTGCCCATAATTATTGTCCTAACCCGACACCACTGATCATGCTTCTTTCCTTTTCCATCAACGTCTTTTGAATTCTTTATACAACTCCATTTTTCTGAGGTGTGTATGGATTATAATTATTTCATGTTATACCACAATTCTTACCAAAATCTTGAAATTCATTCTTGTAGAACTCTCCACCATTATCTATCCTTAACACCTTGATCTTCTTCTTTGTCTGATTTTGCACCAGAGCCTTAAATTCTTTAAACTTATCAAAGACTTCAGATTTATTCTTGAAGAAATATATCCATGTATTCCTTGAGAAGTCATTTATAAATGAGACATATTACATATACTTACCCAATAATGGAACCGACACAAGTTCAAACACACTACTGTGCATAAGCACTAATATCCCTTTCGCCCTCTTAGCACCAGAAGGGAAACTCACCCGATTCTACTTTCCATATAAACAATGTTCATAGAAATCAAAATCTAGAGATAAACTAGACATACCTTATACCATACCATTACCATGAAGTATTCGAAGGCCCTTCTCTCTAGTATGTCCAATCCTTTAATTCCATAGCATGGTGATGGGTTCAACATTTTTGTGGTTTCCTGGTCCATTTTCGAGAACCACATAAATGTTGAACCCATCAATAACAGTGCTACCTAGAAGCTTATACAAAGTTCTAATCCGAAATGCTCACATCAATATCAGTGCTCCCCGAACCATCTTGCAGGTATCTTTTTAGAACACTTTTTTTACACCTATATCATCCATATAGCTTACAAAAATCATTTTTTTGCCAATGCAGGAATCTGTAGAATGCGAGGAAGTGTTCTAATCCTTCCACCTTACAAATTCAACTTCAACTTTCCATGTAGGATGATTATGGCCTTCCTTTCATCCTGTAAGAATACATTACCACCATCATATTTCTCACACTCATAGAACCACTCGCTATGGGGAGTGAAGTGAAAGGATGGACCCGATTCAATCGACGATTCCTCATGATCTACATGTGTAATTGAAGAAGAATCCAAGTACACATCCCCACCTTCATCTGAGGTGTTTTTCGCCTGTGTAGAAGGAGAATCATAAGGTCCCTTTCCTTTCTTAGGAGATTTAGATATAATGTCCTTTTGTAGTTCCCTTCCTTTTTTCATTTCCAACATACCTTTACAGATTTTCCTGAAGATTTATATCTCCCTCCAGATTAGATCTCCCACTAGGGGAATTATTTATATTTATATTTTGGGACCATCCTCATACAAATAAGGCATATCCATTTTGTCTCTCCATATTTTTTTCTCTCATCTCCTCCAACAACAAGGATACTACTATTTCATCAAAACTCAAGGTAGTTTTATTGATACCTATTCCAACAATTAGACTACTTATGAATATGGTAGAGAAGACAATAAACAGATGCACTTGTATTCATATAAATTTTGAATATTAACAGATAATAATTATATTACCACAATATTAAGGGCGTTTATATTCCTTGTAACTGAGTCTCCATCCTTCATCGTCAAGTTATACAGCTTTTTCGGTAGGAACAATTTGTTCACCAAAGACTTAGATTGGTACAAAGTCCCTAACCTGTACCACAAAAATTCTTCATACCTTCCCCAGATACATTCAATAATACTCAATCTGAGAGACACAATTGTATTTTTCTCTACACCTTCTGATCTAGCTTTGCCTAGTCTTCTTCCAACATTCTTGTTGATTTTGAACCAAAAACTACAACAATCCACTAATCTCAGTCCATCAATAGATCCTCCATATTGAGCTTCCACAAGTTAAAAACATGTCCATTAAATTTCTGGATCTCTATATTTCTATTATTTTCCATATTCTTTCACCAAAAGAATCGATCTTGTCGATCTCCCACTAAATAGGGCCTACAATAGGCTTGATCAAAACCCCTTAGCATCAATGGTGTGCCCTTGAAGCCGAAAAATCTTTGATACCAAATGTAGATTTTAACATTGTAGAGAAATTAGTTGGAAAAAAATTCTTCAAACAGTAAAGTATGCAATGGAGAGAACACAAAACAAATATACACAAGAATTTTTCCCTCGATCCCAAAACCAAGTCTACTAGATTGATTTTTCATTATATTCCTTTCAATGTTACAATGTGACCATTGACTAACACCTGTAGTTTTTGGTATAATGGAAATCGTGATTCCCAATAGCGTAAAGTTAAAATGATATATTTTTCATATTTAAATATATGATATGGAAAAAATTATTAAAATGTAAAATTTTACCCACTAAAAGAGAACATAGAAGTTACATAGCTCATATTTGTCTAAATTTTTTTAAATTTAAAAAAATATAGAAATATTAATTTTTTTGGGATGTGGGATGTCTTTCCCCCTTTAAATATTATAAATCCATGGCTTCTCATAAAATTAGATCAAAATTAGTTGTTACCTTAATCAAGACAAGTTTATCATAGCTACCTAAAAAATATAATAAAGTAAATTAGTAAAAATTCATATGAATTCAAATATATATAAAATTTAAAATAAGAACACGGAGTTAATATAGATTTTCCAAAATAAAATTAATTATTATTTTTTAATTTCATGACATTAAATTACATTAATAATGTATTACGACATCACTACTGTATCAGAGTGCTCTTTTAGACTCAATAATTCTCACAATAAATGTTATCTAGACAATAGACTCAATAAATGTTCTCACAATATTATATAAAATTAAAATAAAAGAAATATATTTTATTGTACAGTTTTTTTTTTTTTTTTGAACAAAAACAACTATTATTCATATAAATCTATGCCTTGTTGTAGCAAAATACATGAGGGTTACATCTCCAAAGTTCAAACTTGACCAAAAGTCCAGTACATGATTGATGATTTATTCAAAAGAAATAAGTGATAACCATAGATAGAAAAAATCCTACTTACATGAGACCAAAAAGACCTGACATATTAACTTTCATGCAAGAAAAACCACATGGTTGTACTTAAACATACAACTGATGCACAAAAAAAATTCTTTTTGGTTGCATGCGTACAAAAAAGGTGAAAATCCATTAAGTCATGAGAATTTTTTTTTTTTTTTTTTTGGGGGGGGGGGAGGAGAGGGGGGATATTCACTATATGATGGTGTCTTATTGGGATTGATTTCTCGATGACATGTATCCTCCCAGGGCTTACCTCGAGTTGCCTAGGAATTTTTTCCTAATTTGAGTTCTGTAACCATGCTTATGAGAACATCAACTTCATTAACCATCTGAGAAAGATAAAATTGAAATGATATAAGCTTATTTGAAAGATCAATTTTAGTATGAGATATTTGGAAAAATTTAACTCGAATATCATAGCTCTGTGAAGAGCTTCATGGGTATCCAAATAATGAGAACATGGAATACTCGTTGAAGATTACTCGTAGTTTGAATTTGAGTCCATTAAACCACCCTGTGAGAAGACCCAATTCTGCTTGAAGATTATACTTGATTGTTCCAGTTTCTTATTCATATTGTCCAGACTAATGATGAAGAGAGCTCTATGAATTCTTAAAAAAATTGAGATTTAATTATCAACCAGAGAAATGCTATCATAGAAAACCAGGCAGAGATTGGAAGCAGAGCAAAGGTGGAATATCCTCTGCAAGCACACATTCCTTTGGAAATTTACCAATGAAAGAGCACCCAGGGTGCCGAATACACCAACGAAATCACAATCCCAATTATAACATTCCAATAAAAAACCATGGGGCCGAAGGAGCGACCTAGATCGCTATTACTACTATTCAAACCTGAATTGAAGCTAAAAATATAGTTGTATGTTATAAATTTAATAATACCTTTCTTTGATTGTTACAGGAGAAACTACCCTATGGTCTGGGTCGAGGACCCCAATAGAGCAGAAGGCATACAACAGCAAGAAGCAAGAAAATTAATAGTCCTAATGCTTAAACTAGAAAAGTTGGGAGAGATGACCTTACCCGTATGTCCTACATTTGAGGTCGTTCTCGCAAGGTTCAAACCCTCTATTTTTCCACGTGCTTCAAAACCTGCAACTCATTCAAGAAAATCACATATACTAGTTGTAACAACATACATATCCTAGATGTCAATGGTTATATCATATAAGCTTATAACAAATAACATGAAATCAACTATTACAAGATCATTAACATGTGTAAAAAGCATTAAAGATCAGGACATCAGTAACATGATAGAGCTTCCTTATTGATGTATGTGAAAAATGTGGAGGAATACCACCTGAATTCATCCATGAATCCAAGCAAAAATTTCCTCCGGATCCATCTAGCCCAAGCCTCAACAATATTCTTCCATAAAGGTGCACAAGGATGTCACATAAAGTAGGTGAGGATCTCAAAGAAGGAAACAAGGGTTTCCTAAACCTGGGAAGTGTAGGAGGCACATGGATAATCAGACTTGATCTGGGACTAACAGACTATAGTATCAATACTTATCTCTCTCCTCCCCTTAGGCCTTCCCATGAGGTGTACTTATACTTCCTCAAAACAATTTTTTCAGTTGGGAAATAGTTTGTCCATAGGCTCTTGTAGGTGGGATTCCATTGTAAACTGTAAACCCCACCCAAATAATATGGAGTTTTATATTTTAAATTATATACGCGAGTCGGATATGAGTGGACCCGCAACTGCATGCGCTTTTGAGAGGGCAATGTCACGTATGAAATTCAAAATATTGTTTTTTAAGTAAAGGACCAAGTTTGAATGGAAAGGGCTTCCCAAGGCCAATACATAGATAATAAAGTATATATAGGTGATAAATGACGCTATAAAAGTGATGTGTTCCAAATTATATTACAATTATGTCTCAAACCAAGCCTCTTCACCTTTGAGCCCACTAGCCTAGAGATCTAGAGAACACACAATTTGAAATTATTTTACCACACAAATGCCTCCCAACTTAACAATCGAGACCTAGAATGGAGCTCTTCAAACAATTGTCACAAGGAAAATTGTCTCGAATCCATAATTAAATTACGGAGATGAACCAAAGCTGAATTTGAGAGTGTTTGGGAAGAATACCCCTTTGGGAGGAGAATCACAGGAAAGAGTAACTTAGAAGAAAGACCACCTTTCGATTTAACATGATAACCCTTTTCATTCCACACAAATTTTGTAGAAATTATACAAACATATGTATATTAGTGGATTCAATCCGATCAAGAAATGTACTAATGATAGATACTGAATCCTTCTACAAATCAATTGTGGAAAATAAACATGATCACCAATCACAAAAAGTGCAAAAAGAAACAAATCAAACCACAACACAAATATTTTCCTCGGGAAATATTGCTGCTCAAAATCCCTCTATCTTCTATTTTATATTCACCATGGAATCATGAAACAATTACAATGCACTCTTCTCACAAGAGTCTCCTGCACTCTCACAACTATCTCACATTGGCCCAGACAAAATAGACCAACACTTAGCAAATTATTAGCCTCTAATTAGCCTATCTTTCTTGCACAATTCATGTGGAATGCAATCCCTATTATTTAGGAATTTCGGCCTTCGAAAACTGTGCAATGATCATGGGAAATCCAATGGATGTCTGGTTGCATGCGAGCAACCTACTAATGATACAACTGATAGTTAACATCCTTTAAAATTTGTCTCAACTGGGTCTCCACTAGAACTGACATGCATGTAGCTATTAATAGTAAATCAATAGTTGCATGAAATATCACTGATTGTGAATTAAGTCTAATTTAATTCACTTGATCTCTCACTATTGTAACAAATAGTTACAACTAGTTCAATTAACTTTAACTCGCTTAACTAAGTTAACTGATTACTCATGCATTAAACTAATGGACTAACTACAATTTGAACTCCATAACTAATATAATTAATGTGGATGCCTCACCAACCACCCTCAACTCGAAATACATGAGCTAACTAAGTTTATCAGACTCAGTTAACTATTACAAGTGATTATGAGATAAGATTACATTTTATTGTCCAATTTAACTAAGGGAAAATTAAATTATACACACTAACATATCGCTAGGACCTATGGTCCCACACTACTGTTTGTGCTACAATTTATTTTTGACCTTCAACAAATTTAATCTCCCCAACATTAAATTTTCCAGTATATCGACCAAGGAATTTCATTATGGATCTAATTGAAGAGAAATTCAAATGTTGTAGCAGGTGAGCACTAATGTTTATAACAGGTGAAACTGGAAGAAAAAACATTGCATGATGTTGATTCTTGTTCCCTAACATGTTGTTGAAGGGGATATTTCCATCCAAGTACTTTATGTAATCCAAACAAGAGTGATTGTTATGATTATAGTGAGCGGGGAATGAAAGGAGTAGGAAATAAATGGAGAGGAAGAGTATGAATAAAATGATATTTATTCTATCTATTTTCCAATATAAATCTTAGATGAGAATGGTCCTTATATTCATTAACATGAAATCAATTAGGGGATTGAGCACTCGTTCCTTTGACCATTGATCACCAACTTAGCTTCTCCCAGAGAACAAGCCTAGTTGGTCATCATATCTTCTTTCACATTGTTGATTTTTAGGATGTGATAAGAGTTTTTAGAGTGAAGTCTTGCCATTCGATTTATCATTCTCTCAGGAACCCTAGAAAAAGAATTGTCCTTTGGGTTACTTTCATTATTAAGATATTGAATCGTAATCAATGAGTCTCACAGGATGATTATGTCTTCCACATCCATATATTTGGAAATGATTAAACCCTGTAGGAGCCTGTACATCTCAAATTCGTTATTAAATCTCAAAACCTAGTCCCCATGAGAACTTTGCTTCAGTTATTACATCGGGATTGATTAGAATCTCTCTCCCTCATGCCATCACTATATTTTATTGTATAATTGAATTTAATTCATTTATTGGATTTATTTTAGGTGGTTGGGAGAAATGATTTAGACCCTCCCCATCCGTGTTCAATTCCCATGAGTAACATGATGAGTTTTCATGTAATAGATTTTAAATAATGATGAAATATATAAATTATCATTAATTATATTTGAATATAATCATTAAATAAATCTAATTAATTTACATTTTATTTTATTTTTATTTCTTAGAGATTTTTTTAGATTATGGATTCAATTTATACATTTAAAAATATAATTTAAATAATACAAAATTTCCTATTTAATTACACATAAATATAAAATATAAAAATTATATTAATTTTAATTATTATGATGTATTTTTGAATCATATATTAATTATATTAAAGAATAAGACACTAAATAATAATTTTCAATAATTTAATATTATAGTATCCAAACATATATATATATATATATATATATATATATATATATATATATATATATATATATATATATATATAAATATAATGAGTCCATTGTAATAATGATAAATGATATGATGTTATAAATTCAAATTATGTCAGGCATTTGTTTTTAAATATAATATTAAGTTATAGGATATCAGTCATAACGATTCGGTAAATGATTTTGTTTAATTTTATAGAGATGTGTTGTAATGAGTTTATTTGTGAAATTTATCAAGCAGTTATATTTATTTGGTGTAAGAAAAGAAACCATTTTTTTTAAGTTAATGATTTTCGATAAATTCTTGTTCTAGTTTATATATATAAGTTATGGAGGATGATAGAAGAGATAATGGTTCCTATCGACTTAAGGATTGTTGTCACATGGTAGTATGAAATTTTTTTCGCCATGCTTAAGACTACTAAGCATTGATAAAAAACAATTAAATGTAATTTATTGGATTCAAACAAGGGTGTCCCTTTTCCTATACACTTTTTGGTATATATATATATATATATATATATATATATATATATATATATATATATATATATATATATAGATATATATATATATATATATATAAAAGATGGAAGAGTTTTGGAAGGTGCAGGTTATTTTGGCCCCTCACTTGTTGGTATGGTCATAATTATTCACCATTATGTTGATGATATTGTTCTTTTAACAAAGAGCTATTATTATCTTAGCAAGAAACTCAAATTACTCCAGGATTTCTAATCCAATATGAATATGACTATAAATATTGACAAAACTAAATTCATGATAATTAAATCCAAAAATATCACTTATGATAATTTTATTTATGATAAATCCTCCTTGGATAAGTTTATTTATACAAAAGCCCCAAGGGTTAGCTCAATTGGTTGAGTCCCCGCTTGGAAGTACTCCCAGATTGAGAGGTCATAGGATCAAATCTCCTAGATGCCCGCGGGGTTAGGCCTCAGTGTTATGCTGACAGTAGATCCCTTCGGGAGGATTTACTGCGATATATTAAGACCGTGGATGTAGCTAGTACATGTGTGTGGGCACATAGGAACATGAACCACTATGAAAAAGAAAAAAAAGAAATTTATTTATACAAATATTTGGGAATCAACATCCATTATAAGCTCAGTTGGAGAAGTTTCTTTATAAAAAATTTTGAAAATCAATATCCATTATAAGCTCAATTAGAATTGTAACATTGATAAAAGGATAAATTAAGGTTGGAAAGCTTAGTATGGGCTTCAAAGCACATGTTTCCCAACAGATCTTAAGATTTGGTATAAAAAATGGTCCTCTTTGAGGCTCTCGTTACTAATATTATTTTATATGGATGTGAGGTTTTTGGTTGTAGTATGTAAAAATATTCATGGAGAAATATTGAATATATTTTATAGAAATTTATCGTTTATAGCCTTAGGATTAAAGGAAATATTCCCTACCCTATTCTCTCAATTGAAGAAAGACTTTATATGATTGAAAGCATGGTTGTGACTAAGTATCTTATGTATAAGAATAAGCTATAGAACATGGATGTCAAGAGGTTTCCTAAAATTACTACTAACTCTAGCTAAAGTCCCCACCTTTCACTAAAATGAGGGTGGGATAAGGATACCTAGTCTTGGTTGGACCATTGTGGAATAAAGGAGAAGATCATCTTACATAATCAAGATAATATTAAAAATATTATTACTTCCAAATTTAAGAATATTTTGGGGAAATAAAGAGCTAGAAGGAAAAAATAAACTATGATATTATAAGGAGGTGATCAACCTCAATCTCAACTACCAAATTTTTCTCTTTGAATTGATTAGTATTTAGAAGAAAATAAACATTTCCAAGATTAGAACTAGTTTTCATGAGCTTCATAGTGAAACTGGGTGTTGGTAAATTCCCAAAACACCGCGGGATGAAAGAGTTTATCACTTATGTTATCCTAAAAAGGTTCAAGATGAAAGTAACTATATCTTAGATTGTCCATCTTATCATCATTTTTGATATGATTTTTAAAATATTTGTCATATTACCAAATTTCTTAACCTTTACTCAACAAAACTATGGTGATCTACTCTCACTACTCTCACTTCTCTTTTAAGAATAGAAATACAATGTTAAATAACTTTGAGTAATATATGAATTTCTTAAGATCTAATAAACTGTATCCATCTTGGTTGACATTTATCATCGTCTTCATATTATTTATGTTTTTATTATATAAAGGTGAAAATTTATTTAAAAGAATTAAAAAGAATTAATAATTATTGTGCAAATATAATTATTAAAATAATTATATTTATATAAATATATGATATTATCAAATTTATATTATGTAAATTATGAGATTGAAAATTTAAATCTCACCACTTAACTAGTATGTCCAAAGAGACATACAAAAAAAACACAAAATTTTTTTATAATAGAAATAATCAAAATTAATTATATCAAATGAGTACTGATTATTAATCATATATATAATGTTAATTACACAATTCAAATTAGCTAACTCATATTAACCATCACTACTTTTTTGCTTACTATATTTTACCATAATATGGTTAAATATAACTTATTACTTAAAAGTTCTTGATCATATATACGACGTGATTGTCATGAAATATGGTCTTTCGCAAGCATCAATTCTTTGTAATTTATTATATTTCAACATATTAAATGAGTAACAATTATATAAGTATTATTGATTGTATTTAGTACATTTGATTATAAAAAAAATGCTCTTTGTATGATTCAACATCAAATGTATATTAATGCTAATTTTTATTATAATGTATGGGTATTTGTCTTGTGGCATACAATATTGGTTGTATCGATTTTTATTTTTTAAATATATATATATATATATAATTTAAATTGTATTTTTTCAAAATATTTTTATATAATAATAAAAAAATATTATTGTTTATGTTAAGGTTGGCCATATTTTACCTCAAGTGAAACTAGATCTATTGAACATGGAAAATAGTTCATATAATACAAAATGATAATAGCTAACATTGAGAAATTTATGATAGCTAACATAGACTGAACGACAAAAAATAAAAGAAAATTTTCAATCGGTGAACCATAATATCAAGAGCCAGATCAAGTAACTAGGGTCAAATCTTGAGTGCTTGCTCTAGCTGGTGCAGGGGGTTTCAATTCACATCGTTGATGGATTTCAAGGAAAGAAAACTAGGTATCCAAACTCGCAAGACAAGAGCATTGGTAGCATTGCACATGTTTGGTTCCATTTAGAGAAGAGAGTATATCATTGTGATATTAAGGTTTCTTCGTAAGGACCCTCCTCGAGAGAGTCTTCATCTACCAAAGAAGGGTTATGGAGTTCAAGTATTGGCTCTATATTCTTGTCATGTGATTAGGGTCAGGAGCCCAATTGGATACCTCAACTTGAGCTTTGGAGCCAGAGTAAGCTTGTTGGCCACTAATGGTAAAGGTTTCAAGTGGGAATATTTCCTCTTGAATTTATGGGCGAGTGGCATAGTGGAAAATAATTGCAACATCTTGGGCTTGGACTTGGGATCATGGTAAACCTTGTGGACCCATACCCTTAGACCCTTGATGGAAATGAATTCGATATTGGGACATACTACACTAGATAAATAATGTCCAAAATATAATTTTTGCCCAAAACACACAAAAAAATGAGGAATTGGAAATGAAAAGACCAAATAAATATAATGAGAAGGGAGGCCCATATTTATAGAGAGCTCTCTCATAGGTTCGAATGGAACACAATTTATGAGGGAGGTTAGATACACCACTCTTGGTAGGGTCTTATAATCACCAAGAGTCAACAACATTTAATCCATAACTCTGCACCGCTAAGCTTAGATCATTACAGGCCAACACACACCAAATAAAATAAATTCAATTAAAGGAATTTTCCAAACAAAAGGAATTCCAATATAAATAATTACCTAATGCTAACCAACCCATTATTCCTGCACCTATGCATTTGTGAGCGATGATTGTTGGTTGATTCCTCCCACTCCTACCATGACTATCGTCGTGGTTTTTGTCAATGCCCCAAATGATGCATCCACTGTTTGCATGGGGTTTTACCCTCACCATTGCTTAAATTTTAGTGCATGATATGAAAAACCTCAATCCCTCACGTTAGGTCACTTATAATTCTAGTGCACGTAAATTCACGACCATGGAAAAAAATAAAACAACCGAATCATATAAGAAGCCCAAAATTTATTCCATAGTCATATGTATTCTCCACTGAATGAAATCCCTCACTACCTCTAACCCAAATGAATTTTCCTACCTATGTTGGAGGTAAAGCCTAAGCGTAGCAAAAAATCAGAAGAGCAAGGTCTCTCATCTGAGAGAACTTGAGCAAAGAGTAGTTTTTAGGATGACAGGTGGTAATAGATGTTTTCATGTGTATTACATGGGGTGGGTTGACGACACCATACCCCACTCAGAATTGTGGAGTGCTCCCCCCTCCTCCAACGCCCTTAATTATAACACCCCAATCTACATCATGGATGAGTTGGAGTGTTGTTGCAACGGGGTCCCCTCGAGCACAATTTTTGATGTAATTTTGTATATGCACGTTGCACGAATGATTCAAGGGGCTTTGCGGCAGGTCAAATTCCCTATTTTTTATGTAAATGGGTTTAAGGGTAAACTATGGGCCTCAAACCATGGTTTGAGACCATAGTATCTGCACACTGGAAGAATATAAATAGATAAATCGAGTCTAAGGAAAGTATCTTAGTTAAGTTCAACCTGGATAGACTATTATGATCTGACTGTTTATGCATCTATAATAATTTGTAAGGGTTTGTATGGGTTGGGTGGAAAGGCTCATGTTGGCTGTGTTCGCGAAGACCTAGTCCTGGCTGTGTGCGGACGCCGCTGGATGTGTGTGCAGAAGGGTTATGTGTAAGGGGAAAGTCTGATGTATTGAAATGATCTGAATTAATATAAAGGACACATTTTGGTGAAATTATTGTGTTATTGATCTAAGTTACCTATCTACTACTTTTATTTTGTTTAAGATCACACTGTTTTTGTATTTCTTGTTTATCATTGCGCAAACATATCTATCATGGTTATTTATGCATATTGATGGTTGATGAATATGCTCAGTGATTACACTATGTTTAGATATGGATTTGGTTCTGTTATGCTTTATCTGCGTTGAAGGGATCTGTGATTCGGCCTTATTATGTTAATCATTGCGCGCATCTATTTATAAGTCTACAATCAATCTGCTTAGGGCCACTTCATTATTTTCTTCCTCAAGGTGTGGAAACCTGGTTCTAGCACCCCCTCATACTGCTTCGGGTGAGGCTTTGATTTGCACAAGCAGGTCATTGCCAAAAGTGCCAGTAGTTTGTGGGTTTATTTGTTGTGTAATAAACTCTAAACCTGGGTGATGACTCCTCAAGCCAAAAAATGGTTCTGTTGTCGGGACCGAGATCATTTTAAGGGATATTTGATGTTATGGAACCCTTAGTGAAATGAATTGAAAGATTGGCTAGATAGAAATATCCTTGAATTTTCACTCCAAGAGAATCAAATTACTAAGCTATTTGACGAAAAGTGGGTACAAAAATACATCTATACAGAAGTTCATGAGATTTTCATTTTTCCCTTCACAAACGAGTTGCAGGAGTGGTTATCACACTTAGATGAATTCAATACTTGCGTAAAGGACACTGCAATCACTGAGTGGACTCCTGAATTGATCCAGCAAGTAGAGAAGCTAGATAAGATCACTTGCATTGTAGATCATTGGATAGATCGCCTCTTGGGAGGATTTGTGACTGAATTTTCCAATGATCAATTTGTGTCATATTCTGAAGCAGAAAGAAGGTTTTTCAAAGGCCCTAGAGGTAAGTTCCTGTGCTCATTGAAACTATTGCTAAAACTTATATTATGTGAACATGCATGTATGTGCGAACATATTTATTGAATGCCTTGAAGAGGCTCGACTACGCGCAGTGGAAGAGTTTACCGTGAATATTCAAGAAACTTTATTTGTAGCCATATGAAGCCTAGATATGATAGTGAGGGTGAACCAAAAACTAGTAGCTCTAGTGACTCTGGAGGATAAAGCTCATCACACCAGAATCTCGTGAGTTTGTTTCCAACTCCATCCACCCCACTTATGCACTCACATCACAGAACACCCACTCCACCACGTAGTCCATCTCCACCACCACCTCCACCTCCCCCAGAAGTAGATATGGTTGCGTCAATGAAGTTACCTAATTTCAGAGGCATTGGAAATGAGGATATTGAACACTTCTAGTTTGTGAATGAGGCCATATGGTAGGCTCAACAGGTTAACAAAAATTATATTAAGAAAACACAGTTGGCTACTGCTTTCCAAGATCACACATTTGATTGGTACATCAGGTATGTTCAAGCAAAGGCCTAATGCCACCTTGGACCAAATAAAATATGCCCTAAAAGAGCAGTTAAAAAGCCTAAGTCATACACGCAGCTCGTGATAAAAATGAAAGAGATTCATCTGGAGGTTAATGAATTTGTATGGGAGGGTGATCAGAGACTAATGCGCACCATTAGAGATGATGGATTTGTTATTTATTATGCTCAACATAAGGAATGGTTTATTGCTATGTTGCTCCTGCATCTGCACCGGCCCTTAGGTCAGCAAAAGATTGCCACACAGGTTAAGGCTATGGAGGTTGCAATGAAAATAGAGGCTAATACAACACTTGTGGTGCTTGGGACTCAACAAATTTAGAATCAATTGGAAGCCATGCATCTAGAGATTCAAAGCCTGCACAAGGACAAGGGTAAGGAGGTTTGCACAGAGGTTTGGTGCATAAAACGTAAAGCTCAAGGGGGCTGTTAGTGTCAATATTTTCATCTTGCCATCAGTGATCAAAAATAATATTTTCATATCATATCAGGGCCTCATTCAAAAAAATTTGTGATTTCACTAAGTCATCATTCCAAAATTTACTCATTGATGGTAGCCCTAAAATAAACAAATTTCACTTTTTCCTAAATTTCGATTACTTGCTGGCTCATTTTCATAATTTGCTGAATGGACATCATTAATGATTTTTTATCACTTTTTTAGTTATGTCACCATGAATTTCATTCAGTCAAGGCTTTCATTAGGTTTCTATGGTTTTTCACGGTCCAATAATAAACCATTTCCATTACATAAGAGCATCAAGTAAGAAAGTGATCGAACAACCTCTCTTTACCATGTAAAGATGATTTGTAAGGAGTAATTCTTATTCCAAGGTGTAATTTTTATTTTCCATTATGTAATTTCATGTCACAAAATTTGTAATAAGTTCAAGGTTCCCAAGCTGCCAACTCAGAGTTCCACATGCTAACAAAGCATCAAAAGTCAAATTGAAAGAGTTCTCAATCATTAAAAGATAAAAGTGTAAATAATGAAGTCAAAAAGAGAAAATGTATAATTTCAAAGTGTAAAGTAAAAGAGAAGAAAAGAGAAAGTGGGTCCCAAGGCCCAAAACATCAAATTCATCAAGTATAAAGACCACCATAAGACAAAGAATAATCTCATTTGCTATTGAAACCATTGAGCTTGCACTCCCTTGGCTCAAAAAACCAATTTGCAAGGTCAAAATTTTAGTTTTTAGTTGGTGTTGTGTTTCTGGAGGGTGGCACTGCGTTTTTTGAAAAGGCACTACGCTTTTGGACAACAACGCTACATTTTTTGTTGAAGGGCACTGTGTTTCTAGGTAAGGCGTTGTGATTTTGTCCAGTTTTCCCAATAAGCACCAAAACTCTTCCAAAATGCCTCTAATCCTCTAGAAAATTCTCTTATCATGTTTTATCAAGTAAGTAAGACCATTTTATCACCTCCATGCATTCCTGAATATCAATTTCATTGTGTTTTTGTTTTCATGAAAAATTGGCAATTTGTCTAGTTGAAAACCCTAATCCCATCTCCTCATTCCCAATTTGATGCCCATAAACCCTGCATTCTCTTCCTACATCACTGTAAATCCTATCCCGACCCCTACAACCCTATATCCCTTTCCCTAAATCCTTTTTCCCCTAAACCCTAGGCCCTAGGTATTACAAATTTCCTAGGCACCCATACACAAAACCTTTAATAAAATTATCATTTATAGTTTCCTAAGAATTTTAACCCTCTATCACCTCCCAAACTTCAATAACCCCTTCCTCCATATCCCTAATTTTTCCTAGACCTATCCCCATTCCCATTTCCTCATCCCTAGGGTTTCCAGATCAAAAACACCATGGATGAAGACAAACATTACATGGAGGAAGAGGAGGATAGACTCGAAGAGGAGGATAAACAAGAGAGAAGGCCACATAAAGGAGGAATAAGCCTAAGGCTTGAACCCACCAACACTAGAGAACTGATGGCTTCACCAATGATAGTCTCTTGCCTTCAATATGTTGGTTGCCTTGATTTCTGCAATATGATTGAAAGAGTTCAACACCACCCTATTTTGATCAAACTTTTTTTTTCGAACCTAAAATACAATTAGGTAACACTTGCGGGTGTAACCTTCAACATATATACATCTATCATTGTTACTGCCAGAGGGATTGTAAACATGGGTGAAAGGCATTTAAATCCAAAGACTTAGATGATCAGTATTATGAGCCATTCATCAAAACAAGATACACAAATGAGAGAAGGGGAGATTTTCCTTTCAGCTATCTTCTTGATAGGTATAACCCCATGATGAAGATCATCATAAGGTACTTCTATTGTGACGAAAGGTTCTCCAGAATCTATACATATCATATTAGATTGCTTATGCATTTCACAAGAGTCAAAATTCTTATAATCCCATACTATCTGTTCAGGAGCATAGACAAAATGACATACATTGTACAAAGGAGAGATTATGACCAGCATATGAAAAACCTCTTTCACCACTCTCCCATAAATATCAATGTCCTCAATCACCTTAACTAGTTGCATATTTCATGGGACACTTTCATTGCCAATGATACCTTCACAACTCCACAAGCTCATCATGTTAAATATATGCCTTCTTCATCTCATCCTACTGATAAACATGCTGAAGATAGGCCTCCTCCACCTCATACTACTATATCTATTCCTCCATCTCAGCCCACAACACCTACTCCTTCATCAGCTCAGCCTACTACACCCATTTCACCACCATCATCACCATTTCAGGGTCAGATTGGGTCACCTAGCAGAGCTATGGTCAGCAAGACTAAAAAGGTTGAAATGGGTGCATTGGATATAACATATTAGAGAGGGTATAGGAAAGTGTTTGATCCATATAAAGTGGAAGGGACCTTGCCTTCATCATCAACAAATCAGGTACAAAAGGGAAAGGAAAAGATGACAGAGGAAAATTTTTATAAGGAAGTCAACCATGAGGAGGAAGACCTCCATGAGATAGAGACATAATTTGACCTTGTTGACTTCGATCAACAAGATGATTATGACACTTCATTGGTTTCCAAATAGAAGGATGCCAAAATTAAGAGCTTCATACTAACTTAGAGAGATCTAAGTTTGTCATTTCTTTTCTTGAGTAGGAGAATAAGCAGCTGAAGGATAAGAAAATTATCATAGAGCTAGAGTTGCTTAAAATAAACAAAGGTAAAGCTATGATGCCACCTAATGAACCTAACCATGATGACGTCCAGAGCAGTAGAAAAATACCAAAAACAAGAGGTCCTAAGAGGGCTTTACAACAACAGAAGAGTGAGGATGAAAAACTCACTTTTGAGGAGAAGATTGCCAAGGAGGTTGAAGAGGACAAAGAAATATGGCTTGAAAGGGTCAACATACATCTTGATAAGCTCCTATAAAAGGAAAATAAGGGCAACAAGATGCTTAGAAACGTGTCAAACCAGTACATCACAAGAAATCAAATCTGTAGCATCAAACTCAAGCAATTGCAGGAGAAACATAAGCAAACCCTAGCCAAGAAAAAGAAGGGAGACAAGCTTGAAATCCTGGCAGAGCCAGCCCTTATTTCTTATCACACTTCATCAGGCTTCCATAGCACAATTTTGAAGAAATTTTGGGCAAGTTTTGAATTTTTTTGAGTTTTTGCACATTTTGATAGTTTTTGCAAAGTTGCAATGTCAAAAGTGCAATGCCCTAGGCATTGCACTTTTTCTAGGGACCTCTAATGAAAAAAATAAGGCACCCTTAGATTGAGAAGGCCAAATACAGTCATCCTAGCAAATTTCTAAACTTCTTTGGGCCAACTGGTTAGTCAAAAAGTCAAAAAACACCTCAAAAAACATATTTCTGCCCCGTTTTTGAGGCTAGCATTGCACTTTTGACCAGTATTTGGAGATTGACCATTTGGAGGGTCAAATAAAGTCATTTTTGGAAACAAAGGACATTTTTCGAAAATAGACAAGCCAATATTTCCAGTGAGCTATACCAAGCTCAATTTGGACACTGGGAACCCCTTCAAAAGTGGAGCTAACGTTGGTGCTGCGCATTTTACCAATTTTCAGTTTTTCCTGAAATTTGCAAATTTTCTCAGTTTTCTCAGTTTCACCTTGGAAAATGATGTTTTTACCATTGTAATTCAAGGATGTAAATGTAACAATAATGTTTTTAAGTTACCTATGGGTAAATACATTAGGTAAAAACTCTTTATGAGATGTAATGAATCAGTTTCCAAAAAGTGAGGGATGAGTCAGTTTGACCTCCCTACAGTCTAGGTATGGAGTTTAGTTTTTGGTGGAACAACTCCCCAACTTAGGGATTCGACCCCTAAGGTTGGGAGAATTTTTTTGATGTATATATATATCATTTATTGACTCATTTCATAGGTTGGATGTTGTTGCATTGATCGAATACTCTAGTGTATTTGGTATTTGGCAGGAATTTAATGAAAGAGTTGCAACTAATTCTTTGTGATACCTGTGGTATGGAAATTTAATATTGTTTCTGATTCTGTTGCATATGTATGAATTTTTTTTACTCTCCATGATCCATTTCATGTCTATTATCTGTTGATGTTCAAGATGATAAGCAGAATACATATTTTATGCTCTGTTTTGGGAAAATCTTCATAGTTAGTCTCATTTCTTCAGTTTAGAAAGAATACATGCATTGTCTTGCTATTTATAGCACCTCATCTGTTTGATCCATCCCACTCAAAAACCCTAAAGTGTTAGCCTTCCTACCTACCTTGCCCCATTGAATGGACTGCAATCGTAATCGTATTTTCCCTGATTTAGCCTCTTTGACCTAATTCACCCATCCAACAAAACCAATTCAAACTGTTATCCACCTATAAATTTTGTTATACCAAGAGCTGGCTAGATTTTTGTCTTCAAGCGTTCAAGAGATAGTTTAATTTGAAAACCTATCATCTTTTGAAGTCTTATGATATTTTCTTCTTTCCTTTCACTTAATCTTCACCGTTGTTCCATTATTATCCTAAAAAGCCTGTTGTTCACCAAGAAGAAGACTGCTTAAAAACCCACTTTCTCCTTTCACTTTACCCCTCCTTTCACCCATAATTAACCTCCATTTTTATCCCCTTTTTCCTCACGAATTTCCTCCATTTCCCTCATTTCCTTCCTTTTCTTCATGAGTTCCCTTTGATAAGGTTTAAAACCCCTTTTTTTACCCTATAGAAACCCCCAAAATCCTTTGAAAATCCTTAAAAAATCATGAAAAACAGTCTTTTGAACTAAGGCCTTAAGCCCCTTTTGGCCAAGCCCCTAAACCACTTCCCCACATATGACCCGGGCGCCAGAGCCAGGTGCTAAGCCCTTAGGCACTAATCTCAATCGGAACTTTCAACGAGCGCATTTCCTTTGTTAAAAGAAAATCTCCGATATGATTGAGTTTTTATTCTATATTCCCCCGCCGCAATCTCCACCGTTGATCTACATTAGATCAAACGGCCAGTGCGCTTTGCCATTCCCCACCGATAGCATCAAAAATTCTGCAAGGTTTATTTCGATTGCATCTCCTTTGAATCCCCGATGTGATGGCCAACCTTCGATGCGATGTCCTGCTTGCTTAATCCCCACTGTTGATATCCCTGCCAGATCCGATGACTGGCGCGTAATCGCATCACGCAAACCCAAGCGCCGCCACTTTCTGTCTCCCCTAATTGGTGATCTCCAATCCAATTGCGACCATCGATCTCACCTTGATCTGATGGTCCACATATAATCGCAAACCTAAGAACCACAGAGTTCGGCCCCCTGCACTCTCCGATGCGATTTAATCCCCGCCGTTCGTTTCTCCCCGATCCAACGGTTCTCCTTTCCCCCACCCATTTGTCTCCCCTTTTGCCTTCCGCTCTCTCTTTGAATCTGGGCCGTCCATTCACCTAGATCAAAGGTCCTTAGAACATTGCATCAGAAATTTCTCTGCGACGTTTTGTTAACCATCGCATATCGCAAATCCCCGATGCGATGCCATCGCATCGGAAATTTTAATCTCCCTCCCATCGCTTTTCCCCCGATGCGATGAAATCAGATGAATCTCCACCGTTGATCTCTGTTGGCTAGTCTAATCCAATGGCCTAGAATCATTCCACAACCCCAAAGACATTTCAACCCCATTTTGCTTTTGCCAAAGGTTTTTCGCTCATTTTCCTTTGTAAATTCCTCTGTTTCATTATAAAGTCACTACCTCTGCGTTATATAATCCCGATTGATCTCAGCCATTGATCAACATGCATCAATGGTCCAGACTTAATCTGATCCTCATTTTACCCAACTGCCCCTCCTTTTACCCCAGCAAGCAATCCTCACTGTTAGATGCTTTCATTCAATGGCCGCGATCTAACCTAAACCTCCAAAGCAGTTTAGACCTTACCCCAGAGGATTTTTCTTTATTTTTCCTTGTTTGTGCAGGTTTTAAAGGTTTCTCCATTGTTTTAAAAAGAAAATCAAAGGCTGAGGATGATGATCCCTCAGGCCATTATTCATAAGGAGGATCATTCCGCAGGGTTTCCCATTGTGATTTACCGGTGCTTCATGAACATTGGCAACATTAAGAACCCCCTGTAAATGCCTACGCAACAATAAAACATAGTGAACCTTGATCCGATAAAGAGTATCAGTATCTAGGGATAAAATCAAAGTAGAAATCATGTTTGAAGACTGTTAACACAGTTTTTAAGGATTAAGGCATAAATTCGATTAATCCAAGGCCTGATCCACAATTGATGACTGTATGAAGACCATAAGACAAAGATTATGCCTAATTAAGCCTATAACATAGGAATAAAGCAAATTAACAGTGTCTTAGGAAAGAACAATCAGAACTATCAGTCTGAGAAGCCTCCACTGCCACATCATAGGCTAATTGAATCCTCACCTATTACCAAAAGACAACTGCAGCCTCAAAGCAGTCAAAGGAGGCCTGATTATTTCCAGAACATAATATATTAGCATAAAGACAATTGAACAGTTATTTCAGATCAAAGAAACTTATTACAAACTATCAACAGAGTTATTACAAAGATAAGAAATAAGCCTCGAAGTCAATCTTTTTGCCCTTTAAATTTAAAAAGACAGAAACAGAGTAAATGAAATAGAATCATAATTCAATGCTCTCCTGCCTTAGGCCTTGCATGGTTTTCGAGGTTTGGAGTTGCATTTAGTGTATAATTAATTACACTTCGATCTTAAATCCCTTCCACCTCCTCCTTTCTTATATAAATGCCTCTGAATAATATGAGAGGTTCGTTGGTTGGTCACTAATTGTAATACTGAAAACTCTCTGAAATAATATATAGTCTGTTGAAGTTGAAGAAGAAATTGAAGTCTTGGAAGCCTGATGATGTTGTTGCATGCTTGTTCTTGAGAAGGCTCTATCATTGGATCCATGAGCTTGGCTGTTGGTGAATTATTCTGAACTGTTTAATGTCTTCTCTTGTTTTCATTTTGTTCCATAATTTCTTACTACTGTAGGATAAAATTTTTAGGCTAAGAAATGACTCTTGGAAGCACCTTAGACCTGTTTATCTTTTACTATTTTATGTTTTCTTTTGTTGAGGTATTTTAGAGTCTTTAATCTCTCTCTTTAGTCCTCATGCTTGTTTATTTCTCTAATAGTTCGAATAGTTGGTTTCAACATGATTTATGGTTCTCCCTCCTTGTATGCTGCCACTTGAAAGTTGTTATTGAAGTCTCCCTTAGAAGTACCATTGTTTATAGTGAGCCAAGGAGGTCTGTTTTGATCATGCCCTTTGTCCTTGCTTAAACAATTGTTTTAAAGGTCTTTATAGTTGTCATCATAGATGTAATAGGTGTTCCCTCTTCGATGACTGCAATTATCAATAAATGTTTTATGTTTTCTAAGTCATTTGAAATAAAATATTTGAGGAAATAGGATGTGCTCCCAAATCTTAGATTTCATTTTAAAAGTTGTTTTGAAGTCATTATTTGCTTAAAGTGGGGTTTGTAGAATTCATGGTTAACCCTGTCTATCAAATACGTCTTTATTGTTCAAGTTATTTTTTCAAATTCCCTTTGTTGAGAATTCAAACTCTCCTTCCAAATCATTGATGTCTATCTCATTCAAAAAACCAAAGGATCCTATGGCCAAGTTAGAATTGCCCTTCGATATCCCATATCCACTTATGAGCTTGTTATCAACTTTATTTTGACTCCATTGCCCAATGAAACTAACACTCCTTTTTTCTACCTGCCTTTCCTAGACCTTTCACATTCTGCTGTACAAATTCAACCAAAAAAATAAACAAACACTTGCACTTAATAACTATTCTAAAAACAATACCCAAATCACACAAGATAAACCTTTGCAAAACAAATAATTTGAGAGATCCCTCTCTAAGAACAGGAGGACTAGATCCTGGAACTCTAAAGATTGGTCTGATGTTGCCTTGTCTTTTGATTTTCCAAACTATCAAAACATGACACACCAACATAATGGTGATCACGGTGGGACCTTTTGAGAATACAGTTGCTTGAAAACACTTCTTAAAACTCTTTAGGCCCTTCAGTTAATAGAAAACACCTTGTGGACTTATCCCACCACTCACACCAACATAATGGTGATCACGGTGGGACCACTGAGTTCATAGTTGCCTAGAAAGCTCTTATAGACTCATTAATCTTTCAAAAAACCATAGAAATTCAGAAAAACCTAAAAAATATTCCATTTTGGCTTCATAATAAGCATGGTGGTGGAACCATCCAATATTTTACCTTCATAGAAGCTAAAAAGCTTCCACCTGGCGACTCCACTAGCCCCAGTAGGCCTATTACTCATCTAAGTCTCTAGATCTCCTTAGGAATGTGTTAAACAGCCTTGAAGAAGTTTAGAAGCCTAGTCCCATACTAGATAAGACATTGTGAGAGGAACAATTTTCAAAACAGTCCCTAAAAACTTCAGCCTTTCTCATTTTTTTTGAAAGAACAGTCTAGCTTCACATAGGATCCTACAATAGTTGACAATAAAGAGAGAATTCTGTGGCATACTTCTAATTCTAGAAAATCAACTGCTGATAACAACCTCTTAAGAACAAAATCTATCCCTGAAAACCTTGTTGACTTAGAGGATTTACACTTTGATTTATATCATACAAAGAATATATTTATAACTAGATCTCAAAGTGATTTAAACCAAACTGATCTTGACATTGTAGATTTGCAACAGAGCTTTAGTAGAGAAGCCTCACCTTCCACTCCTCGCGATTCCCAGCTTCTTCATCACTTTAGCCTTTTTCATAAAAAATATGCTCAAAACCAGTTTTTTGGCCCAAGTGTTTCTTCCACTCTAGTCCATACTACCATTGTTAAAAACACTCCAGTTCACCCCACTTTCACTCTTGTAAATGCACCTCTTGTAAACCCACCCTTTTTTCTAGCCATGGCAACATGGTATGCCCCATTAGTGTTGCCACAACCTCTGCTTCCCTTACCAAATGAATACCAATCCAAAATTTCCCATTTCACTGGAAAAGAAGCTACCACAACTCAACATCATGTAGATAGGATGGAAGATGCCTTTGATTACATGGAGATAGAAGAAGAGATCATTAAAATGAGAATCTTTGCCCAAAGTTTAGGAGGATATGTAAAGAAGTGGTTTAAGAATTTACCTCCTAACAGCATCAATGATCTCCCTGCTTTGCATCAAACATTCATCAACAAATGGGAAACCAAAAAGAACCCTCTTCAAATATTAGCAGAATATAGCAGTCTCAAAATAAATCCAGCAGAGAGTGTTCATGGCTACTCCACTAGGTTTAACAGTGTTTACAATGCTCTTCCACCTCACATGAAACCTCCCCAAGGCATGGCCTTAGTAAGATACCTTGAAGCTTTTGATGCTGAAATGGCCTATCAATTAAGAGAGAGAGATTACTTAACTCTAGAAGACATGCAGAAGGGGGCTGTGAGTGTAGAAGAAAACATAATTGAGAAAAGAAATAGGTTGAGATCAGAGAAGAGGGTAACTTATAAAGATGACACTGTACCCTTGACCTCAACTTCTGACACAAATATTGACAACTTAGTGAAAGTGATGGAGAGAATGCTTGAAAAGATCAACTTGAATGATAGAGTGCCACCAACAGAACCTAAAAAAAACCAAAACAAAAATAGAAATTAGAATTATAGAAGAAAAAACAATCAAGATATGCCAAAGGAAAATGACCAACAGATTATACCTCCCTTCCAACAAAACTATGTAGATCAATATGAGGAAGATAGGAAGATTGAAAGGTTGGGAGAAGGTCATGTAAACTTGATTGGATCAAATAGTGGGGATGATGTTTTCCTCACTGAAGAAGAACACGGTTTCTTCTATGATCAGAATACAAACACCTATGAAGATTCCGATGACTATAGATTGGGGTTTGAAAATGCAATTATGGAGGTGCACAAACAATATGATCTTAGGAGCAAAGGGAACGTAGATAATTCAAAGGATAAAAACACTAGTACTGCTGTCAAGAAAAAAATAGAGAATCAGCCTAAGAAGACAGTAGAGAAAACCAACATTTTGGCTAAGAAACCAGATTCAAATAAAGAGAAGAGTAGCCAGCCAAATGTTGAACAAAACATCCCTAGCACCTCAGCTAGTGGACCTAACAAAACTATCCCAAGTACCAGTCCAAACAAAGTTCAGCAAATCAAAATTGTTGAAAGGAATTCAATTGAAAAGACAGATGTAAATATTACCAAATCAATTGTTCCTTTCAGCCTTGAAGGAGAGATTGTGAAGATAAAAATTACCATCCCTCTAGCTGAACTAGTAACCCAAGAAGTGTACAAAAACCAAATTTTGAAAGCTTTGAACTTAGGAAGTGATACTGATACATTAAACTTGACAGATGAAAAGCTTGAGTTGTTATTTGGTCCAGAAGTTAAAGGAAAATACCAAGAAGGAGTTGTTCCTCCCTTCTATGTTAGTTTGAATATACATGAGAAAATTTTACACAATGCCATGCTAGACTCTAGAGCTTCGCATAATCTTATGCCCAAAGTAGTAATGGAAAGCTTAGGCTTAGAAATTACTAAACCATACAAATATTTGTATTCCTTTGATTCAAGCAGAGTCAAATGCTTGGGTTTAATCAAAGATTTATGTGTTAACTTATCTCAAATCCCTGCTAAGAGTCTAGTTATGGACATAGTTGTAGCTGACATTCCCCCTAAGTATGGCATGCTTTTATCAAGATCATGGGGAGCCAAACTTCAAGGAAGCCTTCAAATGGACATGTCTTATGCCACCATCCCCATTTTTAACCAAAATATAAGATTATACAGGGAATCTCACATGAAATATATGGTGAGCAACATAGATAAACCAAATAACTCTCCCATCTATTCTATTCAATCGAGTTTCGATTCCTTTATCTTGTAAAATGAAGATGAAATCACTCAACAAGAAAAGGAAAACATAGACCCAATCAGTTTACCAGAACAATCTGAACCTCCCTCAAATCAGATCCAAAACATTGAAAATCAATAGCAACAAGAGAATGAAAATAAGGCAAATATACTTTGGACAATGAATTTCAATGGGTCTTGTAATAAAACCAGTGTAGGGGTAGGTGTGTGGATTCAAAATACAAATCAGAGTTTTTCATATAAATTGGATTTCCCATGCACCAACAATATTGCTAAATATGAGGCACTTCTCCTTAGCTTACAGTTGCTTAAACAATTAGAGGCCCAAAGGATATCAATCTTAGGAGATTCTGAACTTATCATAAGACAAATCAAAGGCAAATACTCAGCTAAAAACCCAAGACTTAGAGAGTATCTAAATTCTACCCTTGATTTATTAAAGACCTTTGAAAAATATGAACTCATTTTCATTCCTAGAGCACAAAATCATCTAGCAAATGAACTCTCTTTCAATTCCAGCAACTACCAAATACCTGAGATAAATGAACAGCTTAGTGTAAAAGTAAAACACAAGCCTTCAGTGCCTGATAATGAGGAGCACTGGCAAGTGTTCGAATCTGACAAACATATAGATGATTTCCTAAAATCAGAAAATGATTTTGACCTACCAACATCAGAAACCAACCATAAAGAAAACTGTTTGTATATTGAACAAATCCCAGAAGTAGAAATAACCCATTCTGTTGATATAAATCATTGTGAGAATCCTTTTGAAGCATAATTAATTTACAACGCAGAACAAGAAGACTTGGAATTTTTACAATGCAAAAGTGATACAATTCCAAGAGGTCTCACACCTTTAGAACACCTTTTCGACTTTAATTATGTATCCAAAGAACCGAGAATGGAGCCTGTGGAAACAGATGTAGAAGAACACAACATAGGCAGCCTAATAGAACCCAAGCTGATTAAACTGTCCAACACTCTCCCAGCTCACATAAAATTGTAATGTATAGAGTTGTTGAAAGAGTTTAAAGATGTTTTTGCTTGGTGATACAAATATCTGAAATCTTATGATACTAGCATCATTTAGCAAAATCAAAAGGAAAATAAAAATCATTTTAAACAAAAACTGAGGATAAACCCTTTTTTATTACCTTTAGTTAAGGTAGAAATTGAAAAGATGCATGATGCTAGGATTATAGTACCAATTAGATATTCAGAATGGGTATCAAACTTAGTTTCTGTTAGAAAAAAGACAGGGGAAATCAGGCTCTGTATTGACTTCAGAAATTTAAATAGAGCTTCTCTAAAAGACAACTACCCCTTACCCAAGATGGAACATATACTTCAAAGGGTATTTGGGTCAAAAAGGATATCGTTGTTGGATGGGTTCTCAGGTTACAACTAGGTGTTAGTGCTCCCAAGTGATCAACTCAAAACTGCTTTTACTACACCTTGAGGCACCTTTATGTATGTCAAAATGCCATTCGGTTTGATGAATGAAGGGGCCACCTTCCAAAGGGCCATGGAAATAGCCTTCTCTGAAGAAATTGTCTATTTCATAATCATTTACCTTGATGACATAACCATTTTCTCAAAAACTGATGAAGAACATTTGATTCACTTGAGAAAAGTTTTCGAGAAGTGTAGGAAATTTGGCTTATCTTTGAATCCCAAGAATACACTCTTTGGTCTCCAAGAAGGTAAAATTCTTGGTCACATAATTTCAGAAGAGGGAATCAAAATAGACTCTAAAAGGATATATGGCATATTGAAAATTAGCCATCCAAGAAGCCTCAAAGAATTACAATCTTTCATTGGGAAGATTAATTTTTTGAGAAGGTTTATCCCCAACCTTGCTAAGCTATTAAAAAATATTACAAACATGATGTTAGGTCCCTATATCACTAGTATAGTCCTTTATTATGGTTAGTTTAACCCCCTTATTGTTATTATTGAACCCTTGTAACCCCCATTTTGTTATTATCGTGCCCTTAAATTATTATTGTTAGGTCGGCTAGGATTACATTGTGGCCCACTAGGATTACATTATGGCCCCATGGACTCCTATATATAGAAAGGAGGTTTTGTGAATTGTATCATCCAAGAATTGTTCATTTATGTAATGTGTTGGAGGTTTCCCCCTCGAAGTGGCTCATTTCTAAGGCGTTGATATCTCTTTTCTTCTTTTTTTGGAGCTGGTTACACAACATTTGGTATCAGAGCTTTGGATTCTAGGGTTTCGCTGCTCCAAACAGGTCATCGTGGCATTTTCGCTATAACGTTTTTTCTACGAAGCTTCAGAAGCTGAAATTTTTAGGGTGCGAAGCTGAAATCATGAGGAAGTTTTTATAAAAATTTCAGAGCTTGGTTCGCAATATGTTCGGAGATATGATCTGTGGAAGTTAGGTATTTTTTCAGGCTCCTAAACAGGTCATCGTGGCATTTTCGCTATAAACAATTTTCTACGAAGGGTCAGAATATGAAATTCATATGGTGCGAAGCTAAAATCCTGGAGAAAGTCGTCAAAAAATTTCAGAGCTTGGTTCACAAAATTTTTGGAGATATGATCTGTGGAAGGTAGTGCTTTTTCAGGCTCCTGAATTTCATCTCAAAGAGGTGATCGTGGGAAAAGTTCAATAACTCTCTCTCTGGGCATCGGATTGGAGTGCCGTAAAAATTGGTTGCAAGTACACGGACCGCAATTTCCTGGCTATCAATTTCAGAGACGAAGGACAAAACAGTGACACGTGGAAATCCGTACAAGTTCGCTCTACTGAACCAGTCCAAAGCTAGGTCATTGTCGGAGATTGGAAATAACTTTGTCTTGAAGAATCCAAATCAGATCATATCTGTGGAATTTGAAACAAAGTTCAGAAGGTTACTAGAGCAGTGAATTTCAGATATTGAAGATTCTAAATTACAGATATAATTCAATTTCAATACAGAGCTCCTAAAGAGCAAGTAAAAGGTGTGTATTTTTTTCCAATTGCATAAGTCTTGTTTGAAGAATCAAGTTGAATTGATTCCAAGGGAATATTGTAGAATAGATATCAGTATTGGATTCTAAAATGGCCCCTAAAAAGAATTCAACTCCCATTAAGCCTTTAGAAGGGTCTACTGTGACTCATGAAGACGAAGAATGGCAACATGACATATCAAAATTACAAGAGCAAGTGCAACAAATTTCGCTCTCGCAAAGAACAACAAAAAATGAAATGGAAGTTTTGAAGAAAGGCATGGAAACTAAGATGGATGGTTTGAAGAAAGGCGTGGAAGCTAAGATGAATGGCTTGGAATCTAAGATGGATGGCATGGAAGTGGGCATGGAAGCTAAGATTGATGACATGGAAGCTAAGATCGATGAAAACATGAAAGACAACATGGAAAACATGAAGAATGATCTAAGAGCATACATGGAAGGCTTGATGACAAGCTTAAAACAAGAAACGATTCCTAATGGCGGAAATATAGTAGAAGAACCTCATGATGAGAACAAAATAAATGTTAATCGTGATTTCATAACCTCTAATGTTGGCGGGAAGAACCACCATATTCCAAAAATGGATATGAGGAAGTTTGATGAAAAGGATCCTGTAACATGGATACTACAGATGGAGCAATATTTTGATCTCCATAACGTGCAAAACACGCAAAAGGTACGCATTGCAACTTTACATTTAGAACAAAATACATTTGTATGGTATCAATGGCTTTGCTCACGTAAAAAAATTGTCACTTGGTCAATTTTTACGGAGGAAATGATAGCACATTATGAGGATACAAAGAGCAACACCTTCTTTAGCAAATTGATAAATCTCAAACAAAAGGGTTTAGTGGGGCAGCACATTGAGGACTTCCAAAAATTGAATATAAGGGTAACTGATATTCCAGAGGAACACATGATTGATCTCTTCATAGGCACTCTAAAAGATAACATCCAACATGAAGTTCGTGTTTTGGAGCCTGATTCATTGGAGAAGGCATTCAGGTTGGCAAGAAAAGTTGAATGTAAAATTATGGCGACAAGGAAGCCTACCACTCAATTCTATAAAGAAGGAAGTGTTGCTACGCCTAGATTTCCACAACCTACAAGGTTGACACCACAACAATTGGAAGAAAAAAAAAGCAAAAGGGCTTTGCTATAGTTGTGATAGCAAATACACTAAAGGTCATAAGTGTGCTGAGAAGAAATTATTTTACATAGATTGTGAAGAGGAAGAAGAAAATGAACAAGAAGAGGATATACACCAGGAACAAGCCCTAGAAGAGGAAGAAATGAATCAGACCATATCGTGTAATGCACTGGAAGGAATTACCACTCCTCAAACTCTCAAGATAGAAGGACAAAGCAAGAAGAAAAAGGTAATAGTGTTGATTGATTCAGGTAGCACCCATAATTTTATTCATTGTAAGGTAGCCAAGGAATTAAATTGTTTCCTATACCCAGCACCCGAATGTCAAGTGATGGTTGCAAATGGAGGAACTATAAATTGCTCTGGAAAATGCCATAATATCAAGCTAACCATGGGGGAATATGTATTGACTAGTCCAATGCTTTCCATTCCTATAGGAGGTGCTGATGTTGTACTAGGAGTACAATGGTTACAATCTTTGGGGACGGTAGCTTTTAATTTTCAAGAACTTTTCTTGAAATTTTTTTCAGAAGGAAAAGAAGTCGAATTGCGAGGTATTGAAGGGAAGCTGGGAAGGATAATAAGCTCTAATGTCATGACAAAGCTTCTAAAGAAACAACAACGAGGTGTAATTGCACAATTATGCTCACTAGAAGTTTCGACATCAAAATCATCTATTTCTGCAGATCTCCAACAAGTCTTGGACAATCATTCCAAAGTGTTTGAAACTCCGAAAGGACTCCCACCTATTCGTGATCATGATCATGCTATTCATTTGATTCCAGGAAGTGTTCCTCCAAACATCAGGCCTTATAGATATCCTTACTTCCAAAAGAGAGAAATTGAACGTATGATTGCAGAAATGTTAGAGGCGGGTATAATTCAACCTAGTCAAGTTCTTTCTCTGCTCCTATAGTTTTGGTACACAAGAAGGATGGATCATGGCGAATGTGTCCGGATTATAGGGAGCTCAATAAGCTCACCATTAAAGACAAATTTCCCATTCCTGTGATTGATGAATTATTGGATGAATTACATGGAGCAATTTATTTTACCAAGTTGGATCTTCGTTCGGGATATCATCAAATTAGAATGAAGACTGAAGATATTCCAAAAACAGCATTTCGAACTCATGAGGGTCATTATGAATTTTTGGTCATGCATTTTGGCCTTACCAATGCACCTTTTACATTTCAAGGGTTGATGAATTCCATTTTCAAACCCTTCCTTAGAAAATTTGTGCTAGTATTTTTTGATGATATACTAATCTACAACGGGTCTTGGAAGGATCATGTTCAACATGTTGACAGGGTGCTCAAACTATTGCAGGAGAAACAATTATATGCAAAAACATCCAAATGTTTCTTTGGAGTACAAGAGGTGGAATATCTGGGTCATATTGTATCTCACGAGGGTGTTAAAGTAGACCCTAACAAAATTAAAGCTATTAAGGAATGGAAAATCCCCACAACCATAAAGCAGTTGCGAGGATTTCTCGGGTTAACAGGGTATTATCGCAAGTTTGTTAAGAATTATGGGAGAATAGCAGCACCTCTCACAACATTATTGAAGAAAGATGCATTTTCATGGACTCCTGAAGCAACTAAGGCCTTTGAACATCTTAAAGAGGCAATGTGCCTAGCACCGGTCTTAGCTACACCAGACTTCACAAAAACCTTTATTGTGGAATGTGATGCCTCAGGAAATGGATATGATGCAGTTTTAATACAGGAAGGAAGACCCATTTCTTTTGAAAGTCGTCCAATCAAAGGAAAGTATTTACGAAAACCTATTTATGAGAAGGAAATGTTAGCAATACTGCATGCACTAAAGAAATGGCGAACTTACCTAATGGGAAGACACTTCAAGGTAAAAAACTGATCATGATAGTCTTAAACACTTTTTGGAACAAAGACTATCTTCAGAAGAGCAGCAAAAATGGGTCACAAAGATGTTGGGTTATGACTTTGAAATAATCTACAAAAAAAGGAAAGCTTAATGTTGTTGCAGATGCACTCTCAAGAAAGAATGAATAGGTGGAAGCATTTCTTTGTGCCATTTCTATTATCCAACCAGATTGGATAACCGAAGCAAGAGATGAATGGAAGAAGGACAAAGATGTATGGACACTCATTCAAAAGTTGCAGCAAGATCCTAGTACATCTGATACATTTAGTTGGAAAATTGATTCCTTATGGTACAAAGATCGCTTATATCTTTGCAAGAATTCCCAACTAAAACAAAAGATTCTTCTGGAATTGCACACTTCTCCTTTAGGAGGACACTCAGGATTTTTAAAAACTTATCACGGGGTGAAGAAAGAATTTTTTTGGGATGGCCTTAAATCTGATATTCAAAAGTTTGTGGCGGAATGTTTGGTTTGCCAGCAGAATAAAGTGGAAACAATTAAGACCCCGGGACTTCTACAACCTTTATCCATTCCAAGTCAACGTTGGGAGAAGATTTCAATGGATTTTATCACAGGTTTACCTAAGTCCGAAGGAAAGAGTGTCATCATGGTGGTAGTTGATAGACTTGCCAAGTATGCACACTTTTGTGCATTATCTCATCCATTTAAAGCAAGTACAGTTGCTACTACATTTATGGATAGAATTCAAAAACTACATGGAAGCCCAAGGGTTATTGTGAGCGACAGAGATCCCATTTTTACTGGAAATTTTTGGACGGAGTTATTTTCTTGTTTGGGTACTCAATTAGCTCATAGCTCATCTTATCATCCTAAATATGATGGTCAAACTGAGATCGTAAATAAATGTTTGGAAGGATATCTTCGTTGTTTTGTATCTGATAAACAAACACAATGGGTCAAGTGGTTACCTCTTACTGAATGGTGGTATAACACTTCCTTCCATACTGCAGCAAAAATGACCCCATTTATGGCACTTTATGGATATCATCCACCATCGATCACATCATCTTTAAGGGAAAATTCGAAGGTTCAAGCAGTGGAAGATCACATCGAGCATTAGCAAGAAGTTCTCCAACTCTTAAGGGATACCTGAATTTGGCACAAAATCGAATGAAACAATAGGCAGATCAACATCACAGCGAGAGAAGTTTTGATGTAGGAGATTGGGTATTTTTACGGCTACAACCATACAAACAAATGTCCCTCAAGCAAGCTAAGAAGGATAATAAATTATCACCAAAGTACTATGGTCCTTACAAGGTGTTGCAAAATATTGGTTCTATGGCATACAAATTGGAGCTTCCTGCTTCTTCACGAGTACATCTAGTTTTCCATGTTTCATGCTTAAAGAAGGTTATAGGTGAAAATCTTCCAGTTCAAACAATATTGCCAGAACTTGATGAGGAAGGAAAAATCATATTGGAACCTGAAGCAGTCACGGAAACAAGAACTCGACGGCTACGGAATCGATCAATTTCAGAGTATCTCATCAAGTGGAACAACTTACCCACTGAAGATTCTACATGGGAGGATGAGAATTTTATACAGAAGCACTCAGAGCTATTCAAGTGTTGAGGAAAACACTTTTTTGAAGGAGAGGGGCATGTTAGGTCCCTATGTCACTAGTATAGCCCCTTATTATTGTTAGTGTAAACCCCTTATTGTTATTATTGTACCCTTGTAACCCCCATTTTGTTATTATTTTGCCTTTAAATTATTATTGTTAGGTCGGCTAGGATTACATTGTGGCCCACTAGGATTACATTATGGCCCCATGGACTCCTATATATAGAAAGGAGGTTTTGTAAATTGTATCATCCAAGAATTGTTCATTTATGTAATGTATTGGAGGTTGCCCCCTCGAAGCGGCTTATTTCTAAGGCGTTCATATCTCTTTTCTTCTATTTTTGGAGCTGGTTACACAACACATGCTTAAGAAAGAGGTAGGTGTGAAATGGACTTTACAAGCTAAACACTCATTTGAACAAGTTAAACAAGCTCTAACTCAAACACCAGTCTTGATTAGTCCAAATTTCACCAAAGACTTTTATATCTTTTCTTTTGCATCTAAGCATACAATAGCTGCAATTTTACTTCAAAAGAATGACTTGGGGCAATAAAAACCAATATCCTTCTTTAGTATGGCCTTAAGAGATGCTCCTCTCAAATATAACGTCATGGAGAAGCAAGCCTTAGCATTGGTGAAAGCATTAAAAGACTTTAGAGTCTACATTCTACACTCTCACATAATTACTTTTGTTCCACATACTGTTGTCAAGGACATTCTAAGTCAAGACCTTGATGGTAAAAGGGGAAAATGGATTGCAACTATTCTTGAATATGACTTAGAAATCAGGCCCACCAAACTAGTTAAAGGGCAAGGATTAGCAAAACTTATAGCTGAGTCTAACTTCCAAGCACTAGACATGAATATGGTAGATGTGTTGGAAGAAATAGAAGAACCTACTGCTCCTTTCATTGAAGATACATTTCTGAATTCTCCTTGGTATGCTGACATTATTTATGTGCTTTTATATTTGAATGCTCCTCCTTCTTTGTCTAAAACTAAAGCTAGATTTTTGAAATAGAAAGCTTTAAGTTATTTCATTTTAGATGGGGTATTATATTGGAAAAATGTTGTTGGAATTTTGCTTAAATGTTTACTGGAAGATGATGCAGGAAGAATCATGTGTGAGATGCATGAAGGAGAATGTGGAGGACACCTATACTAGAAGGCCACAACAAACAAAATTCTTAGATATGGTCACTATTGGCCTACCCTTTTCCCAGACACTCAGAAGTTAGTCATGTCTTGCCATAAGTGTCAATTTTTTGATGGAAAAAGAAAACTCCTTCCCTTACCATTGCATCCTATCAGTGTTGAGGCACCCTTTCAAGAATGGGGCTTAGAATTCATTGGGGAAATTCATCCATCTTCATCAACCCAACATAAGTGGATCCTCACTGCCACTAACTTCTTTACCAAGTGGATAGAATCTATACCATCTAGGAATGCTAATGACTATGTCATTATCAAGTTCCCTGAAACAAATATCCTATCCAGATTTGGCTGTCCCAGAAAAATCATAACAGATAATGCTGTTGCCTTTAAATCCAAGAAAATGGTTGATTTTTGTCACAAATACCACATTACCTTGGGCCATTCTACTGCCTACTATCCCCAAGGAAATGGATTAGCTGAATCTTCCAATAAGAGCCTCATCAATATCATCAAAAATCTATTGGAGCAGAATCAGAAGTCATGGCACAGTAAACTGGTTCATTCCTTATGGGCTGATAGATTAACTACAAAGAAATCAATAAATATGTCCCCCTATCAACTGGTCTATGGCATGGATGCAGTGTTCCCAACCTCATTAGGAGTTCCAGTCACGAAACTCCTTCAAGAAGTGCAAATTGAGGAAAATGATATGTAGAGAAGAATAAAAAAAACAGTTAATTTAAAGAAGACTAGGGAAGAAGTCTATGAAATAACACAGTTAGTCCATGAAAATATCAAGAAAATATTTGACAAGAGGACTAAGGCAAACAATTTCCAAGTTGGAAATGTTGTTCTTAAATGGGATTCAAGAAGGGAAGAGAAGGGAAAACATGGCAAGTTTGAGAACTTGTGGAAAGGGCCCTATATTATTCATGCTGAGAGGGGTCACAATTCATTTTTATTAAAATAATTGAATGGAGAAGATTTGTATGGAGGTCCTGTCAATGGCAGGATGCTCAAGCATTACTTCTGCCAAGAGTCATGAGTTTCAAAGCATTTTATTTTTCATTGTAAATATCATTGTTAAACATTGCATTCAAAGTTAGAAAAATAAAAATCCAAAAACAATAGAAAAGAGAAAAGAGGGCAGATTGTAAAATAAGAAAGGCACAACCCCATACCAAAAAGAGAAATAAAGTCTGAAAGTGTGCAAGGTCAAATTCCACTCCTAAAAACACACTTCTATTTATTCATACAGCCTCATCATGACTAATTAGCTTTTCAATTTTCTGCTGATAAGTTAGTGAATTAAGATTTGCCAAACAGCTCAATCTTGGCTTATCAGTAAGGTAGATTAGGTTAGAAGAAATCAGGTTCAAAAATGCTCAAAAGCTGAACCTTGATGATTGAAAGAGAACTAGTTCTAATAGGCTCAAAACTTGAATCAGGAAAGAAAGAAAGATAACTCAAACAAATTTAAAAACAGAGCTGAAGAAACAATGAAGGAGGTTTTTAAATTTTCAAATCTTAAGCCTTCACTATTTTTTTACTTTTTCTGCAAATAATAATCTATGTGCAGCTTGTTTTTATGCCATAGATCACAGCAAGTCAAACATCTTAATCTTGGCTTGACCGTTTTTAATTTTTTTTCTTAGAAATTAGAGAATCAAATTCTGTCAGACAGTCTAATCCTGACAGATAGTAGTTAGGTAGAGAATTTATGAATTCAAATGCTTAATATGAATTCGTGGAGAAATAAGGTTAGACTTAGATTAGTTTCCTATTTTTCAAAAGAATAAAATGTTATTGAAGAGAGTTTGCTAGTCTAAATGCACTCTTAAAGAAGAAAAAATGTTAGGATCATTAGGAATGGGTAGGTAGATATGATTGTTTTGATAGAATTCCATTATTTCAAATTGTTGTAGAGATCATCAAAAAGAAAGGTTGCTGCCCAATAGGTTAAGGCACTGGTTTACTAAAAAGCTAGAGATTAATAGTTGAGGTTCTAGACACCTAAAGAACCAACTGTCTTCCCCAAGTGGAGCCACTGTTAGCCACCTATAAATTTTGCTATACCAAGAGGTGGCTAGAATTTTGTCTTCAAGCCTTCAAGAGATAGTTTCCTTTGAAAACCTATCATCTTTTGAAGTCTTATGATATTTTCTTCTTTCCTTTCACTTAATCTTCACTGCTGTTCCATTATTATCCTAAAAATCCTGTTGTTTACCTAGAAGAAGATTGCTTAAAAACCCATTTTTTCCTTTCACTTTACCCCTCCTTTCACCCATAATTAACCTCCATTTTTATCCCATTTTTCCTCATGAAATTCCTCCATTTCCCTCATTTCCTTCCTTTACTTCATGAATTCCCTTTGATAACGTTTAGAACCCCTTTTTGGACCTTATCGGAACCCCCAAAATCCCTTGAAAATCCTTAAAAAATCATGAAAAACAGTCTTTTGAACTAAGGCCTTAAGCCCCTTTTGGCTAAACCTCGAAACCACTTCCCCACATATGACCCAGGTACCAGAACTAGGCGTTAAGCCCGTAGGTGCTAATCACAATCGGAACTTTCAACAAGCACATTTCCTTTGTTAAAAGAAAATCTTAGATGCGATTGAGTTTTTATTCTATAGTCCCCCACCGCAATCTCCACCATTGATCTACATTAGATCAAACGACTAGTGCGCTTTGCCATTCCTTGCCCATCACATCATAAATTCCATAAGGTTTCATCTGATTGCATCTCCTTTGAATGCTCGATGCGATGTCCCGCTTGCATAATCCCCACCATTGATCTCCCCTCCAGATCCGACGGCTAGCACATAATCGCATCGCGCAGACCCAAGCAACCCCACTTTCTGTCTCCCCCAATTGGCGATCTTTGATCCATTCATGACCATCGATCTCACCTTGATTTGACAGTTCGCATATAATCGCAAAACTAAGAACCACAAATTTCGGCCCCCTGCCCTCTCCGATGCGATTTAATCCCCGCCATTCATTTCTCCTTGATCCAACGGTTCTCCTTTCCCCCATTATGACTCTTAGAACATCACATCGGAAATTTCTCCCTGGTGTTTTGCTAACCATCGCATATTGAAAATCCCTAATGCGATGCCATTGCATTGGAAATTTTATTGTCCCTCCCATCGCTTTTCCCTCGATGCGATGAAATCCAATGAATCTCCGCCATTGATCTATGTTGGCTAGTCTAATCCAATGGCCCAGAATCATTCTGCAACCCCAAATCCATTTCAACCCCATTTTGCTTCCGCCAAAGGTTTTTCACCCATTTTTCTTTGTAAATTCCTCCGTTTCATTATAAAGTGACTCCCTCTACGTTATATAATCCTGATTGATCTCGGCCGTTGATCAAAATGCATCAACAGTCCGGACTTAATCTGATCCTAATTTTACCCAACCGCCTCTCCTCTTACCCCAATGAGAAATCCTTGCCGTTGGATGCTTTCATCCAATGGCCGCAATCTAACCTAAACCTCCAAAGCAGTTTAGACGTTACCCCGCAGGATTTTTCTTTATTTTTCCGTGTTTGTGCAAGTTTTAAAGGTTTCTCCATTGTTTTAAAAAGAAAATCAAAGGCTGAGGATGACGATCCCTCAGGCCATTATTCACAAGGAGAATCATTCCGCAGGGTTTCCCATTGTGATTTACCAGTGCTTCATGAACACTGGCGACATTAAGAACCCTCTATAAATGCCTGTGCAACAACAAAACACAGTGAACCTTGATCCGATAAAGAGTATCATTATCCAGGGATAAAATCAAAGTAGAAATCATGTTTGAAGATTGTTAAAGACATTTTTTAAGGATTAAGGCATAAATTCGATTAATCCAAGTCCTGATCCAAAATTGAAGATTGTATGAAGATCAGAAGATAGAGATTAGGCCTAATTAAGCCTATAACATAGGAATAAAGAAAATTAACATTATTTTAGCAAAGAACAATTAGATCTATCAGTCTGAGAAGCCTCCACTGCCACATCAGAGGCTAATTGAATCCTCACCTATTACCAAAAGACACCTGCAGCCTTAAAGCAATCAAAGGAGGCCTAGTTATTGCCATAACAAAAGATATTAGCATAAAGACAGCTAAACAATTATTTCAGATCAAAGAAACTTATTACAAAATGTCAGCAAATTTATTACAAAGATAAGAAATAGACCTCGAAGTCAATATTTTTTCCCTTTAAGTTTAAAAAGACAGAAACAGAGTAAATGAAAAAGAATCATAATTCAATGCTCTCCCGCCTTAGGCCTTGCATGGTTTTCGAGGTTTGGAGTTGCATTTAGTGTAGAATTAATTACACTTCGATCTTAAAGCCCTTCTAGCTCCTCATTTCTTCTATAAATACCTCTGAAGAAGATGAGAAGTTCGTTGGTTGGTCACTAGTTGTAATACTGAAAACTCTCTGAAATAATATATAGTCTGTTGAAGTTGAAGAAGAAATTGAAGTCTTGGAAGCCTAATGATGTTGTTGCATGCTTGTTCTTGAGAAGGCTCTATCATTGGATCCATTAGCTTGGTTGTTGGTGAAGTATTCTGAACTGTTTAATGTTTTCTCCTGTTTTCATTTTGTTCCATAATTTCTTACTACAGTAGGATAAAAGTTTTAGGCTAAGAAATGACTCCTGGAAGCACCTTAGACCTGTTTATCATTCACTATTTTATATTTTCTTATGCTGAGGTATTTTAGAGTCTTTAATCTCTCTCTTTAGTCCTCATGCTTGTTTATTTCTCTAATCGTTCAAATAGTTGGTTTCAACATGATTTATGGTTCTCCCTGCTTGTCTGCTGCCACTTGAAAGCTATTATTGAAGTCTCCCTTTGAAGTAACATTGTTGATAGTGAGCCAAGGAGGTCCGTTTTGATCATGTGCTTTGTCCTTGCTTAAACAGTTGTTTTAAAGGTCTTTATAGTTGTGATCATAGATGTATTAGGTGTTCCCTCTTCTATGGCTGCAATTATCAGTAAATCTTTTATGTTTTTTAAGTCATTTGAAATAAAATCTTTGAGGAAATAGGATGTGCTCCCGAATCTTGGATTTCATTTTAAAAGTTGTTTTGAAGTCATTATTTGCTTAAAGTGGGGTTTGTAGAATTCATGGTTAGCCTTGTCTATCAAATACTTCTTTATTGTTTAAGTTATTTTTTCAAATTCCCTTTGTTGAGAATTCAAACTTTCCTTCCAAATCATTGATGTCCATATCATTCAAAAAACCAAAGGATCCTGTGGCCAAGTTAGATTTTCCCTTCGATATCCCATATCCACTTATGAGCTTGTTATCAACTTTTTTTTGACTCCATTACCCAATGAAACTGACACTCCTTCTTTCTACCTACCTTTCCTAGACCTTTCACATTATGTTGTACCAATTCAACCAAACAAATAAACAAACACTTGCACTTAATAACTAGTCTAAAACCATTACCCAAAGCACACAAGATAAACCTTTTCAAAACAAATAATTTGAGAGATCCCTCTCTGAGAACAGGAGGACTAGATCCTGGAACTTTAAATACTGGTTTGATGTTGCCTTGTCTTTTGATTTTCCAAACTATCAAAACACGGGATACTAACAAAAAAAAAAAACCCATGTACTCATACCTAGCCTAAAACCTTAATTCATCAAGCCCTCTTGGCTATGATTTTGTGGAGAGAGCCCTCACCAGTTTGGTAGGGCTAGATATCAAGCTAAAATATTGGTCTATGGTTACCTCTGTTTGGAATATTTCTCAACCTTAGAGATTCGGTGGAGTGATAATAGGGACCATAAAGATTAGTGTCATGTATTCAACAAGTATCTAAACACTGGAGGTCCTAGTCCATTGAAGATTCATGTGTGGTGCACAATCTGTCAAATTATTGGGTTACATGACGCAGATTCCTGCCTAAGGATTGGAAAGTATCAACCTGACTTGAAGCAGTTGTTTTTCACATTCTGTTTTTCATTAGGGAATTATGAGAAACATTGTCGTACTTATGATAGGATGTTAGCTGAAGTTGAAATATATAGGATACAATTTGATCCTACTTCAATAGCATCCCCCTCTAGGCTTGGAGGATTTTAGGGTAGAGGAAGAGGCCGAGGAGGTGGATCAACTGGTCGAGGAAGAGGACAAGTCATTTTCTATAACTGTGGAGAGGATGGCCATTATACACACGACTATCCTAATCCAGCATGATAGTCTTGCAGGTATTGTAGGAAATTTGATCATGTGATAGAATATTGTCCCGTATTGATTACTAAAATGCAGGAAAAGAATACACAGATTCCAACACAAAATGTTTAGATGGTGAGAGAAGAAACTCATGAAGAAGATCCCAGTGTGAATGTGGTTACTAGGAGCAGAGTAGCCACCAATGAAGGTAAGGAAAAAGAATCAAGCACTGATGTATGGATCTGTAAGGCACGTGAAAACAAAGAAGGATTTGATCTTTAATGCGCAAAAGAGATTTTTGTTGAAGCGTGGAAAGAATTTGCAGAAGGTAGAGTGTTATCCTTAGGTAGACCAATGAAGGAAGTAGGAGGCGATGAAGAGAAAAAAAATTTATACAAGCCTATATAAAGTTACTACGCAACAAAAAGGAAGTAGAAAATCTTCAATCTCTGATAGATAATTGCGCTAAGAAGGACCAACCAATGGTAGAACAATGAATAGTCAACAAAATATGCAAGAATAAGAAAAGAACCTAGGGATATGTGTATGACTGTGCAAATTGGTGCTTATGAGATGGGCCAGGTGATTCTAGATCTAGGATCAGATGCTAATGTTTTATATAAGCAAACATGGCAGCACATGGGAGAGCTAAATCTGGAGTGGTCTATCATTCAACTGTGCATGGCCAATCAGCAGAAGATCATTCCTTTAGGGAGGCTGTCGCAAGTTGTAGTTTGTATCGAGGGTGTTAAAGTGCAGGGAAAATTTTAAGGATGGAAATTTATCTTAAATATTAGAAACCTTGCTGAAGCTTACTAATCTATAATATGCAAACTATAAAATTCTTGGTAATATTTTAGTAAAAATATTCAAACTTCTAATGCTTTTATATAGTGTCTATAAAATTTTGGCGATTTTTAAGGTAAAATATTTTTTTCTTATAAAATTTGGGCCACTCATTTTTTTAAAAATGGGAATTGACGAATCTTTTTTTGGAAAAGCCATGGAAAATTAGCCCATTTACGAATATTAGCCCCTAAAATTTTCCCTATTAAGGTGATGGCAGACTTTGAAGTCATACGAATTGTAGATGATACTGGTCCTTGTCCTGCGATGTTAAGGTTGTACTGGGCTGTTGACATGGATGGTGTCATAAGTCTGAAGAAAAGGAGAATGAAATTTGAAAGCAATGGAGTCAGGGTAATGATTCATCTAGATCCTGTAGAAGGACAAATATACACAGAATCAGTGCACATTGATGATGATATCGATCAAATCTATAAGATGGCCTTGGACGAGGAATATTGGATTAATCCAACAACAGATGGAAAACTTAAGTGGGAGAAGGATAGCTCTTGTTTTTCAGAGTTTGATGAAGAGCTACAAAACTGGCAGAACCTGTTCCTTGAGGTATCTACATCTTGTTGTAATCACATGATTCGATCTCTGTGATGTATAACATCTGAGGTACGTGATTTTCTGCACTATGATGGATTAACTGATATAAACATGTTTATAGGGGAGATTGAAACAACTGTGCATGAAGGATAGAGATTCGATGCTTTGGATCTTGGCTTGCGCGCTAATCCAACTAGATGGTGGGTAAATCACAAGGAGAACATGGGCAACTAGGAGGAATGTGCGCACATGATGAGGTTACGGTTTCAATGTCCAGTCATTAAAATGGAAGATGTATACTATGGAAAATAGGATTTGCGTAGACATTTGGCGAGATGGAATTAGGTATGGGGCATAGAACCAAGACCTGAATGGGTCCACATGTTTATTCATACGTTGGGGAAGGTGACTACTGAATGGTACTTGGAGACAGAGCTGCGCCGAGGCACTAGTGAATGGTTTGCACTGACATAGAGTTTTTCTTACATCCATCTTTGAGAGTAGATTTTATAATGTTGGCCAATTTTTGCATAATAGTGAATAGGTAATGAATTGCAAAATTCTGACAGTTGTGAAGCCTAGGGGACAGTGCGCAGTCATTGAACCCTTGATCTCTCCCCTTGAAAGTGTCCGACAGGTATGACGCGCACATGGTAGTTGTGTGAGGAGGCTGACTGGGTCACATAAGTGTCAAAAAATAGCCATTGAAATAGTAAATATGGAAAAGACAGCTTTATTACTGTTTATGGGAGCGTCTAGGTTGCATTTAGTGAAAGGATTTTACTAGATTTTAGACCGTTTTTTCATATATGGAGACACATCAATGCATAAGGAGTCGTTGAAGATGCACCACAAGTACAAATATGACCTATGGGGCCACAATAGTTCCCTTTGATTTTTGAGTGAATTATTTGCTTTGAGCTCCCTGATTGCCACTGCATACACTGTGTCTATGTCTGGTTTGGATCCAGGGTTCGAGGAAGTGTTGCACCGGGTAGGGTTGGGATACATAAATCCTAGAAGTATGATGACCACATGACATGTAGATGACCCTGTTGTGCCCAAAGTCCCTATTGTTTAAATTCCTGCGCTCTCAAAGTCTAAGAAGGGGCAGTCTTCTGGCACTAGAAAATCCCTGAGGGAGAAGACCCCAAATTTGTGCTCTACTGTAGCTAACAGACTCAAAAGGGCTATGGTGGAGGTCCCTAAAACAATTGTGGAAGTAGAGGAGGATGTGGTCGAAGTGGCCCCATTCTCGCAATTGCCGACTTATGTCACACCGAACAAACCCTCAGTCTGAATTTTTAGAGATCTGGACAACGTGTGCGCATGTATTAAAATTCCATTAATCCATGAAAATGTCCTGATGGAAGGGGACATGTTTTCTAAAGTTCCGCAAATCATATTAGAGGACTGGGACATTGTAGATGTTGATAAATTTCCAGAACTTGCACCAGACCTGTGCCTAGATCACGTCACCTATGAAAGATGCATCATGCACCTTCAACTAAAGGGATGGGTGATAGGTTTGCACAAGGCAGGCCTGCTAAACTTACTGCAGATCCATCATTTTGGGCATAGCCCCATGAATGACATTTGCGTCCGGTAGTTTCTCACGCTAGTGCATGATGATGCGTTGTGGTTGGGAGAGCACATCCCTATTGATGCTGAATTGATCCATAGGATCAAGGGTCTGTCCGCTAAAGGCACTGACCCCATTGATGATTTTAGCAGCAAATCCCAAGAGAAAGTTGTGGTGGAGAAAATTAAAACCAAATACGAAGTCTTGTGCAATAGCCGAGGCTTCATCGTAAAGCAAGTCAATAGTGCACACCGATTATATGTAGCGTTACCAGCTACCGAGGATGCCTTCCTTGTAAAAATCCTCATGCCAACTATTATGTGGATGCCAACCAGCATGCCCAATTCCACAGTACAGTTCATATAAAAATTAATCTTTATATTTTACCCGCAGGGAAGTTTCACTTGATGCATACAATGATCTCTTACGAACTCTAGTTCAGAGAAGTTGTTGCTCACATAACTACAATGGAATCCCAGAAGTAGGCCGAAGAGGAATATCAAAAGCAGTAGGCAGAAGAAGTGGCATGCCACACAACAAAATCCCAGCATGCTACATTAGAGGCAAAAATCCATGAAGTCTGTCGTGATGTTCCAAAGTCCTAGCAACAGTTACCTCGGAGGAAAAATTGGAAGGACTGGCTGCAACTCTAAAAGCATTGCACGCTAAGCTACAGACTGTTAGAGCATAATATGAACATGAAATCACGGATGCAAACAAATTTGTAGCCTGAGACTCCACTAGTGGTCTATTTCCAAAGAATAGCCGAAGTGAAACAAGCTACATATAATATTGCTGCTATGGTCAACTAGTGTGACAGTCTGCTATATGAGGCTATGGGTGTATGGATGTCTATACATAATGATCCAATAGTTCAAGATATGTGCAACGAGCTGCATCAAAAGGAACAAAAATATGAAGATATCTGGATAGTGGCGCTGCCCATGGTTCTTACATAGCACCTAGCTCATCTGCAGGAGGGTCGGATGATCCAAACATAGATTGTAGACCTGCGCCAAAAAGAGCATATTTTAGAAGCACATATGAAATCATGGGCTGAGGAGGCTCTCCAACTTTCACAAATGCTAGACAACACTTTGAAGGAAATTCAACAGATGCAACGCAATATAGTGATGGCCACTGAAGGGCCAACAATGAAGAAGTTAGTTAATCAAGCGTAGGGAGTTGCGGTGCAAAGTTTGGAAATGATGCTCCCTTTGACATATTCCATCAGTGCGCTCCAAGCCAAGCTAAAGGAGAAGGAGGGCTCAGTGACTTAGGACGAGTCATATGTTTGTGTTGGGGGCCTATTGGAGCGGGGTCCCCTAGGGCACACTTTTTGATGTAAGCTTTTATAAGTTTTGTATATGCGTGTTACATGACTGAGTCAAGGGGCTTTGGAGCGAGTCAAAGTCCCTATTTTTGATGTAAATGGGTTTACGGTTAAATTGTGGGCCTCAAACCATGGTTTGGGATCATAGTATTTGCGTGCTAGAAGAATATAAATAGATAGATCGAGTCTAAGGAAAGTATCTTAGATAAGTTCAATATTGATAGAATATTATGATTTGACTGTTTATGCATTTGTAATACTTTGTAAGGGTTTGTCTGGGTTGGGTAGAAAGGCTCCTACTAGCTGTGTGCGTGGAGACCTAGTCTTGGTTTTGTGTGGACTCCGCTAGCAGTGTGTGTGAAAGGGTTATGTGTAAGAGGAAAGTCTGATGTATTGAAATGATCTGAATCAATATAAAGGATAGATTTTGGCGAACTTATTTTTTTATTGATCTGAGTTACCTATCTATTATTTATGTTCTATTTAAGATCACACCATTATAAGTTATCATTATGCAAAGATATCTGTAATGGTTATTTATGCATATTTATGGTGGGTGATTCTACTAAGTGATTACGCTCTATTTAGATCTGGATCTGGTTCTGTTATGATTTATCTGCGCTGATGAAATCTGTAATTTTGTTTTATTCTATTAACTATTGTGTGCATGTATCTATAAGTCTGCAATCTATTTTCTTAGGGCCACTTCATTATTTTCTTCCTCTAGGTGCGGAAACCTAGTTCCAACACTCCCCCATACTTATTTAGGTGACACTTTGATTTGTGCAAGCAGGTCATTGCCGAAAGGGCCAGTAATTGGAGGGTTTTTGGTTGCGTAATAAACTTTGAACTTGGGTCAGCACCCCTCAAGCCAACAAGTTCTTATTTCTAGTTGGATCACACCTAATTAGTCCATGCTACTTCCAGATAGATGTTTTGGTCCTTTTAACCCAAGTTAGATAGGAAGTCAACTAATTCATTTCTAGTTTGTCGAGAGTGTGAGGATATGACATAGGGAATATATTGGATCACTTTTTGGAAGTATGAGATAATGTTTTCTAGTTTCCAAATCTTGGACAATTTTTATATTAGGGTCCTATTAATTACTTTCTTGATAGTTGAGATTAAAAACTAAGAGTCACCATTAATTTTTAATTCTTAGTACCATTAATTGTTAGCCAAGCTAAAACCTCTCTCCAAAGTGAGGAACTCCACCAGATTATTACTTGTGATGCCACCATTTCCAATATACATCTTTTAGGCTCAACCTTCCTTAACACAGAATGTCCTCCATAATGTGCTTGTCCAATATTTCCTTTCAAGGAACCATCAATATTTAACTTCACAAAACCCATTGGTGGGGGGGTATAGATTGGAGGAGAGGTTTTTTAAGGGCTAGAAGTCTTGGAGGAAATTTTCAAGATGATTAATGGTGAGAGCTCTAGTTTGGTTAGTATCCCTGATTCTTGACAATTATATTTCTAGTCCTATTGATTCAAGGATTATGATAAAATGGTCTCCCTAAAATTTTTCTTGATAATTTTCTATATTTTAATAATTGGAATTTTCTTTTGTTTGAATATCCTTTTATTTCTTTCTTTCCAAGTCACCCACATAAAAAATATTAGAGCTAGAGTCCATGCTTGATTCAAAATTGGGTCATTGAATATGTGTATCCTCCATTTATCCAAAGTATTAACCAAGCTATAAAAAATTACAGTCTGAGTATCCAAATAGCTGTAAGATATGTTTTGAAATATGGGCACCAAAAGGAAAAAAAAATAAGAGTTTCTCCATAGACTCTTCCCGATTCCAAAATAAGTGGCATATTGAATGAACTTAGAATCCCTTCTTTCTAATTTTATATTATGAGAGGATCTCCCTTTTTCGTATCATCCACAAACGTTGTGCAACTTTAGGCTAGTGGGAATTCATCCAAAATTTTCACCAGAGAGGTTCCTTATGAAGATCTTTGTGGCTATCCCATAAGGAGTAAGCTTGTTTAAGTGAAAAAATCTCTTTAGTTTCATAACCACACTATATTTTGTAATGGTCTTTAGAAATCAATATTATGTAACTTTCCATATCTTGATAAAGAATAGGTGAGGTTTTGAGGGCTGGGTGATTCGTCCAATCCTTAATAGCTTCCACCCTCTCCAAAATAATATAATAAAGAGAATGTTTCAAGAACTCCTCTACCATTTTACATTGTTGCTTTGAAGTAAATGCCTCCAAGCCTCAAAATTACTCATGGTCCCCTAGGTGAGGCAATTGTTTCCAAGTTTCTTTCTAAAAGAGAGAAGTGCAGTCATTCCCGATCTACCAAAAAGAACAATTTTTAATAAGGCTCTAGTTTTCCCTTGCCAAATTCCATATAGATGAACCTAAGGGATTATAAATAGCTCTTAATTTATTTGGCTAAGAGGAAGTGTGGAAGTATTTCCTATACCAAATTTGTTTCTAGATTTTATGACCTCCCTCAACTCATCTCAACCATATTTTAGATCCAATTTACCTATGTAGTATCTATGTGTCTCTCAAGTTGAAATCCATGACTAGCTAGGGGATGTAGAGCTTTTCCAAGGTGACTAATGATTATTTTATTTCTTCCCTATCATCTCTATAAATAAAATATTGATACAGGGCAGTGATGGATTTGAAAATTAATTTAGGGGCTACTAAAACATACATATGGTAAATTGGAAGATATTTAAGGACAAAAATGAGAAGGACCAAACAAGTAGCCAAATTAAGAGAGTGTAATGCCCAGTTTTCAAGCTTGTTGGGTAGCTTCAAAAGTATGTCATGCTAGGAGGCTGATCTCAAATAGTTCTCCACTAGTGGGTTTCCTAAGCACTTAGCAGGGATTGTACCTATTTGGAAATATAGAAGGAATGATAGATGCCATTGAACAACAACATTATTCTTAAAGAGATATATATTCAAATAATTAGAATTTATCAATGTACCTGAAGCCTCCATGAAGTCATTGAGAATGGTTTTCAAAGCAATAGTATCACCCACTGTAGATATTCCAAACATAACAAAACCATTAATGAATTGTTCATGATTTATAGTTAAATAATTACCAAATAAGTGAAGTCCTCATATGGTATCCAACCACACTACTACTTTGAGATATCTTCCCAATTCCTCTACTACTAAGATAAATAGAAAGGGGATGTAGGATCACCTCGTTGAAGGAAACTATAAGGATTAAAAGCCATAGTTTAGGATCCATTAAAAATAATGTAGAAAAGGGAATTAGAAATTAGGTAATTGATCCAAGTGATCCACTCATTTGAAAACCCAAAGGCTTGAACGGTTTGGAGGAAATAACCAAAATTTAACTAGTCATAGGCTTTTCAGAGGTCTAGTTTTATTAACATAATGGTCTTCTTGGATCTCTCAAATTAGGGAGTAGATAACCTCATAATTTACAACTATCCCATTTGGAATTTGGTTCCCTTAGAAAAAAATAGTTTGGTATGGTGAAATGATACTATTGAAAAAAGGTTTAAGAAGATTGACAATGACAAATTATATGATCATATAAACAATGTTATGAAGGACGATTGGTCTAAAACCACTAGTAATATTTAGTTTACTAGATTTAGGAATTATTGCAATAAAAGTAGCATTAATATCAATCTGAGTATTGTATGTGGGCTATGGGATTCTTCAACTAAAGCATTAGCCTCCAGGGCTAATAAATTCCAACAAGCTTGAAAGAAAGTCTATAGTGAAGTCATCAAGATTTGGAGCTTTACTATTTAACATCATCATCATCGCTACATCATCCACTTCTATGAATAATACTTATTGCATCAGGGCCCCATTCTGATTTGGATGGTTTAGGTTGGGTATATACGAAGAAATTCGATAGATAGTGGACGATCTATTGGGAATGTGTTCTGTTATAAGGGAGAAATATTAGGAGACAAGTTCTTCCTCCAAATATGCATGTTCCACCAAATGTTACCCATCCTTTTTTTTAAACAAAGTCGGTTTCTGATTATATTCCAAAAAGAGTGTGGAGTGAAATCTCCATTACATCTGAGTTATAGAGTAGAATTTTAAGGAGGGCTGATGTGGTAAAAACCGAGCCTCTTGCATGCTCGTTATTTCTACTGTGTTGCATATCATATTCTTTGTAAACTCTAACAAATTGAAACAACATAACAATGAATTTAAAAGACATAATATTTAAGATGACAGTAGGTGGATTGAATACTAATTCCTATTGCCTTACCGAGAATTTGAGTTTTTCATGGTGCCAAGATTGCTGTCCAGGTTGGCATTGGGTGCATTGTTGGAGCTTGAGCTCTGGACTTTTCTTTTGTCTACCATGTAGCATAGAATTTCCAGAGATTATTCTATATGTGCGCAACGATTTTTTTCTCCCCTCAGCTACTCTGTGAGAGATTTAGATTGATAACAAAGGAAGTTGGTATCGACATGACGTTTCTCCTGCACAATCTTCAACTGAGCTTTGATCAGGTCCATTTCCACTTGCATGTTGGAGCAGTGTAAGCGGTTTCCACTCCTCATTTTGGCTACTAATAAGGATGGAAAGAACGTGGTTGTGATAGTGAGGGGTCAAGGATGTAGAGGAGCTAAATGAAAGTGAAGAATGATGGGTCTGGGACAAGGAAAGAAAACTCCATGAAGTTAGCAAGGCAGTAGGATGTGTGTAGAGCAGCGGTGAGTAGTGATCTGTGGGGAGAAGGGAGGAAGGATAAATAGGGAGGGAGGAATCAGGGGGCGTGCTGAGGAAGAGAGAAGGGGGGGGGGGGGGGCCCGGGTCATGGGATAGGTGCATGGACAAGGATGGGGATGGGGATGACAGGCCTGTAAGAATAAAATCAAGGGGGCAAAGAAGATATTGATGGTAGAGAACCCGCATAGGGGAGGATTCATGGAATTGGAGAGTAAGTGGTGTGACCTTGGGAAGAGAGTTGACAAGGGGGTCTGAGGCAGGCCATACTGGCCAAAGAATTAACATTCTTATTATTAGCTCTGAGGATGTAATGGTAAGAGATATCCCCTATCTCGTTGCTCAAGTTGCGGCACTTGATGATCAATATGTTGAGGTAAATGATGGGAGAAAAAACATGATTCAACATCATGTTGATCACAATTGTCGAGTGCCCGAAGACCATAACCTTCTTAATATTGAGCCTCCTAATTATTTTAAGGCCTTGAATTAAGGCATATGCTTCAACTCTTCTTTTCGACAGCCGACCCAATCTCCACTTGAAGGAGGCAACATTGTTACCCTTCTCATCCATGATGAGACCTCTTGCTACTGCTGCTCCAGGATTTGATTTTGAGGCTCCATGGAAGAAAATCTTGGGTCAGTTTAACCCATCAAGCCATTCTATAAATTCCTTTTCTTTGAGCCTTACTTTCCATTATTCTTTGTGAAATGATTGGTTTGTAGAGGGCTTGTTGCACCTCAGGAGGATTTCAAGCACTCTTCTGAATATGTGTCTTTCCTCTACTTGTGAGTCGTTGATGTTAAAATGGCTATTGTTTTAAGCTAAAATAGTCTCTGCAGTCAAGATCCAGGTATTGTTTTTCACCTTTCGAATGAATGGGTTTTTCTCACGAAAAATCACTTTGTTCCGCATGAGCCATATGTTCCGGAGGAGAACATAAGGGAGCATGTCCTAGATGATTCCACCGAGCTATCATATCAGAGACTATGGTGTTAGCATCAATCTCGACTAGAGGGGATGATAAAGGGTGTTCCAACAATGTTTTGCAAAGGTGCAGTCAATGAAGAGATGTTGTATACACTTCTCAGCTGTGAAGCAAAGAGGGCATCTGGAGGCTCCTTGAATGCCACTCTTTTTTAGATTATCAGCAGTCAAAATATTTCCCTTTAATAGGGTCCAACTGAATATTTTGATTTTAGGGAGAGCTTCAGATTTCCAAACCTGCTTCTAGATCACCCACGGAGGAGAATGGAAGAGTTCATTGTGAATAACCTCGAATCCTGCTTTTATGGAGTAAGAGGACCCAGAGTGGTCCCATCTATAGCTATCTTATTCATCTTTTGCAAGAGGGGTAGTGCCATGAAGCATTCCTTCCATTTTTGTTTTGTCATTATGAAGGATAAGAGAAATATTTGGGAATAACCAACCCTTCCATTGACTATTATTGTCTTCCCAAATGGAGATATGATTCAAGGTTTTGATCCCAAGCTCTCTAAGATTCATTTGAATGTGAAGAAGGCTTGGATAGTTTGAGAGAGGAGGCTTGCCCATGGTTTTATCATTCCAAATGCCGATTCTTCGGCTTCCATGTGGAACTTTGGAGGTGTTGTCGTGAATGAAGGGGATGGCTTTCTTGCAGAGAGTCCATATACGTGAACATGGCCTCTTGGGGATGAGATGCTCTAATAGATGTTGCCTTGATGTGGAGAGGTATTTCCTTCCAAGAACTTTCTTCGACCACATTTTATGACCAATGATTAAACGCCAAAGAATTTTTCCTCCAAAGGCAAAATTCAATAGCTTAGGGATGTGGATGGCTAGGCCTCCATTTTCATATTTTTTTGTTACCTGCCTCCACTTTACTAGGTTGAACTTATTTTTTTCACTTTTACCACCTTGCCATAAAAAATGCCTTAGGATGATTCCCATTTTATTTTGAATATTGGGAGGGGCTTGGAGCAGGGAGAAGTAGTAAAGGGGCAGAGCTAAATGCACATATTTTAAGAGAACCACACGCCCAGCTAGGTTGAGCCAAGAGGCTCCCCATTTTTGGATTTTCTTCTTCATATTGTCTATAGTGATGCTTCAAACCTCTGCCTTTAAAGGACCATTGCTCACATGAATCTGTATATAATTAAAGTGGTTCTCTCTCCATTTTTAAGGGACCTTGAATATTTGTGCAATGCTATGAATGGTATTCATAGTTGCATTCCATCCATATATGCAGCTTTTGAGATAATTGATCTGAACTCCTGAATAATGCATGAATTTGTCAAGAAGAGTTTTGAATATAATGGATATTATGCAAGTAGCTCCTCCCATCTGTAGGGTTTCATTGACAAACTGGGAGTGGTTCATGTTTTTGACCCCATTGTTGAGTTTTATACCTGTAATTAAGCCTTCTCTGTGATTGAAGTCCAGTGCCCGATTGAAGGATTCTACCACGATGATGAAAATGAAGGGGGATAAGGGAAAACCTTGTCTCAAGCCTCTGGTATATTGAAAGAAAGGTCCAAGTCTCCCGTTCACCAGAGGGGAGACCCAGGGAGTAGATATGTAGGCCTAGATGAGAGAGATAAGGTCTTCACAAAAGCCCATTTTCCTTAGGACAGAGTAAAGGAAGGAATTCCTAACTCTGTCGAAGGCATTAACAAGGTCTAATTTTAAAACAAAACTATTCTCCAATCTTCTCATGCTGGAGTGTATCGATTCTTGGACCAGCAAGATGGAGTCAGTGATTTTCCTATTTGTAATGAACCGGCCTTGATTTTTAGAGATAAGTTTGGGAAGGTAAAGTTTGATGCAGGAGGTGAGTATTTTGGTGATAATTTTATAGGAGAAGTTGCACAGGGATATTAGTCTAAATTTGGAAAAGGTGGAAGGCCCAAACTCTTTTGGGATGAGGGCTAGAAACGTCAAGTTTGTGAAGCCCCCAATATTTTCTTTTCCTTTCGGTCCATCAAATCATTTTGATGAGGTATTTCTTGATTACCTCCTAGAAGGTCTGATAGAAGTTTATGGAGAATCCATCCAGGCTTGGAGATTTGTCTTGGTGGAGAGACCAAATTGCTTTGATGATTTCACCTTCGTCGATGTCCCTGGTTAGTAAGGCATTTATTTCTTCTGTGATCATATTCGGAGTATGGTTGAAGAGATCAACATAGTCCTCTGCTTGCATATCTTCTGTTAGAAGACTTTTGTAATGGTGTTGGGTTGTTGATTTAATCTGAGCTTGATCTGTGTACATGGTGCCTTCATCATCAGATATGGTTGTGATAGTATTTTGGGATGTTCTGACTGTTGCCTATTTTTGGAAGAAGGAGGTATTCTTATCCCCAGCCTAAAGCCCAAGACTCCTAGATTTTATTCTCCATTTTTCCTCTTCCTTTCTATTTGAGTTGTATAGTGCCCAATGTAGCTCCTTTTCATTCTCTTGTTCTGTTTGGTAACCCCATGGTCATCTATGTATTTTTACACTTCTTCTAGCATTCTCTTTGTGTCCTGCTTGACAATTTCCAGTTCTCTGTAGTAGTATTTAGCCTAGCATTTGAGATATGTGCACACTAGCTTTAGCTTAGTCTCCCATCTATGCATTGGGGACCCATCAACATGTTGGCACCAAGTGATTTCCATAATTGTTCTTTCCTCAAGGGAGTCACTCCATAATGGATTGTAACGAAAGGGGAGGGGCTTGAGGTTTGATTGCTCACCGAGGACCAGGGTGAAAGGGTAGTGGTTTGAGGCCGAGCAAGGAAAAATTGAAGAGATTGCCACTGAAAACAGGGAAATGAGGGAAACATAAAAAATAAAGCGGTCTAATCTTTCCATGATGTTTCCTAGGCCAAGCTTGCGGTTACTCAATGTGAAGCTTCTATTCTTGGGGATGATGTCCACTAAGTCGTGATCTCTTATGAGATTTTCCAGCTGATCTCTTGAAGGATAAAGAGTGAAAGTGCCCCCACTTTTCTCTTTTTCATGCATAACTAGGTTTATATCACCTCCAATGATGAATTTGTTGCTGTCCTCCCCTTCCATGTTAGATTTTAAAGTTCGTCAGCACACTTCTTTGTCACGATAGTGATTTGGGCTATATATGTTGTAAATTGTTATCGTGACATCCTCTTGGGTTCTTTGTAGCTTAAATTTTATCCAATATTGGGCCTTTAATTTTGAAATCTGTTTCCACGAGTTTTGTTTCCAAATTGTGGTTATTCCCCTCGAAGCACATATGGAATCTCCTACTGTGCCTATGTAGTTTCTTATTTTACTTATGGTGTTTTCCATGTCTTTTTCTCCCAACTTGGTTTCTTGAAGAAGTAATATGTCTAGCTACTCCTGTTTGATAATATCTCTTAGGACATTATTTTTAGAGGGGTGCCCTAATCCCCTATAGTTCTATGTGAGTGCTTTCATTATTTAAGGAATGTGGATTGAGACCCTGTCTTCCTTCCTATTTCTTGGTGGCTTGTTTCTTTGCTATTAAGCCCTCAAATAAGGGTCTCTATTGGATGATGCGTTCCTAGGGAGATGTCCTTCTGAGCTGCCTCGTCCCTATGGTGTTTAGCAAATTTTCTTCCTGGTCCAAGTTTTTTTGAGGTTTCCAAAACAGGTCCCAAATCCTTTGCTGCATTTATGGTGAAAATCCAAGTAGATGATGGTTTAGTTGAGGAACGGGGTGGGCAAGATTTGGAGGGGGATGGTTGTGGGAGAGGTTCAGAAGGGAAGGTGGAGAGGGAGAGTTAAGGGGGTTCCTCTTCTTGAGAGGCCAAAGTGGTGAATGGGTTGGAAGAGATGGGGTAGGGTTCAGGAGTTTGGGAGGGGACCAAAGAGGTATCACAATGAGGAGGAATGCTAGGGCTTGTAGATTGAGAGGATGGTTGAGCTGTCAAAGGGCCATAATTTCTGGCAATTGAGGCAGAATTTTTTTTTTTATAACTTCCCACTAGGGTTCAGAGTCAGTGTTTTTGATATCTATTATTTTTCAGCATCTATTAGAAAAATTTCCATACTAGTGGCAAACCTTGCATTTGAATGACATTTTTTCATATTCCACCTACTAAATGTGCGTCCAATTGTCCACCTTCAGCTTAATCACCTCCAGTAGTCCTTTCCCCAGGTTTACCTCCACACAGATTCTTGTGCAGGCTTGCATGTTGTTCTTTGACTCGCTGATCCAGGTGGATATCGGTAGCCACCCACCTATTCCATTTGGACCTGCACCATCAATTCTTGTAGCTTTTCACTTTCAGCACAACTTACTATTTTTAACATGTTTTCAGGTCCTACACTCCCGGAGCCTTTTTGGGACCCTAGTGATCTAGGTGGATATTTGTGGCCACCCACCTATTCCATTTGAACAACCATCATCGGTTCTTTTAGTTTCTTAGTTTTGGCACAACTTAATATTTTTAGCATTTTTTCGGGTCCTAAACTTCCAGAGCCATTTTGAGGCCCTAAACGATGTTTTTGGGAAACACGGGAGCAACGTGGATCCATCAATCGATGTTGCTCACATCAAAAGTTATATTCCTCGAATAGATATTTCTAACGAGGTATGGTATGCATCAAATGAAGATCGTATGCCAAAGTTACGTCGCCAAGAAGTTGAAACACTAATTTACCCAAATGGGGCCCATGGTTTTGGTGCTTCATCTCCTACGGTTAGGTTTTTCAATGTTTAGCATTGTCTATTGTTTCTTAGCAATAAATAGGCCTTCGATCCTCATTGTAACACAGTTTAGAGGCATGTAGCAACCACATCTCTTCTCAGAGATAAGTTACCATCGCCCTAGCTAGTTTATTTCCATTCTATTTGTAAACATATTTCAATTATTTGATATTAATGAAATGAAGTATTATTTCTGCTGCATCTCTCTATTTCTGTCTATTTCTGTATTTTATTGCGTTCCTGCATAAATATGGATTAGTGGTATCAGAGCGGTTTTCTATTTCTCTGTTTTTATTTTCATGTCCCCAACGTGGTTAGGGTATAAGGAGTTAGGGCTTGATCTGGTTGAACCCTTGCAAGATCAGCCTCGAAAACCCCGATGACCTCCTATGGCGAAAGAAAATAAAGATGAGGGAGTAGGAGATCTTATCAAAATATTGCTTGAGGAGGCCCTCAAGAAACAAAAGAATGCGATGATGGATAAATTTGCTCAGATCCTTCAACAACTGCCCACCTATAGTGCATTTGCATCCAACAACCGCTTTAGAGGCGCCAATCCCTTCAAGGTACAAGTAAAATTTGACATTCCTGTATTTGAAGGCCAGATAGATGCAGATGTCATCGATAGATGGTTGAATTTTATAGAAGGGTATTTCTTGGTCGATGATTTCTCCGACCAATAAAATATTATTTTTCACTCCTCAAATCCGCCCCCCATGTCAAAGACTGGTGGGAAACCTACTGTGAGAAAAAGGATGAGGGGGAACCCTATCTGTTCTCGGCCGCACCCACTTGGAATTCGTTCTGAGATGGCATCAAGGAACAATATTACCCCATGGGGAGCTACGAGGACAAGTACATCCAATGGACCACGATGCGGCAACAAAGGGATCAAGATGTGCATGAACTGCCGAATTTGTTCCATACCCTGTGCACAAAGTTGGGTATTAAAGATTCAGAGAGACATTTAGCAATCAACTACTGTAGTTGTCTACATAGATACATTCAAGAGGAAATGTATTTCCTCAACATTACATCGCTTGGCACGATAGATCGCTATGCCACCAAGATCGAGCATAAATTTAAGGAGAAGATGTGAGACTTTGGATCCGCAAATCCGAAGCGAGGGAAAGGTGCCCCCGAACCGCAGAAAAAGGGGCAAGACCATAGGGTGACTAAAAGCAACACTACAGATCTAAAGAAGGACATGGGGAAGTGGCGTGAATTTCATAACAACCCCACTCATAGCACAAATGAGTGTCGAGCCAAACAGTCATTGGTGGACGAACTAAAGGCACCTGAATCAGATGCATGTTCTAATATTGAGTCAGAACTAGAAAAAGGCAATGAAAAAGGGAAGCAGATCATTCATGCACATCCCAGTTCCATTTTTGCCACCACCAAGCTCTAGAGGGAGGATCTCGAGGATCCAGAGGAGGGGGAGTGCCTCTTCCATTTGCAGACGTGGGTGAAGGGTTCTCCACTGCAATTCCATGTCGATAACGGAAGCTAAAAGAACCTCATTTCAGCAGAGGTCATGAAGCGGCTCAGCCTACTGACCATAGCACACCCACATTCTTATACCATCGGGTGGCTGCACCTTGGGAGAGATCTCCACGTCTGCCAGTGGTGCCACCTTCCATACAACATCAAGCCATTCACGGATGAGGTATTGTGTGATGTGCTCCTCTTGATGTAGTTGATGTACTATTGGGCCAAAAATACTTGTGGAGGCGACATACTGTGTATGAATCTAGGCCTCGTGCTATTATTATTGCTTTGGAAAATAACTTGTGCAGGATACCGGAGTTAGTACTGAGTCCTGCCATCTGCTTGACTATTGCAAAACACCGTAATAATATTTTTTCCAAACCAAGAAATTTATTTGCATTACCATTCACCCACAAGGAAAGAACAATATTGTTACCATAGCCTCGAAACAAGGCTCCCCTACATAACAGTAGCATATGGAAAAAGGCATGGAAGAATACGAGGACATTTTCTCCTCACCCACAGAGGTTCCTCTACACTTTCAAGACAAGCACTCCATTGATCTGACCCTCGGCGCACCATCGCCTGATATTGCCATACCTCATGCGATGACATAGAAAAAATCCACACATGTACTGTCTAAGGAAACCAAATTTATTGAACGCATCCAACACATCTGCCAGTAGGTCCACGACATCCTGGAAAAATCCAACACCAAGTTCAATAGAATTTACCTCTCATGGAGGAACTTAATGCAATGGGGACCTTTCCTTCATAAGGAGGTAGGAATGATCTAGGTGGATATCAGTGGCCACCCACCTATTCCATTTGGACCCGCACCATCAATCCTTGCAGTTTTTCATTTTCAGCAAAACTTATTACTTTTAGCAGGTTTTCGAGTCCTACACTCCCGGAGCCGTTTTGGGGTCCTAATGATCTAGGTGGATATTGGTGGCCACCCACCTATTTCGTTTTAACCCCTAGCATAATTTATTTCATTTTTTGAGTTTTGACACAACTTACTATTTTTAGGAGATTTTTGGGTCCTGAACTTTGGGAGCCATTTTGGGGCCCTAAACGACATTTTTTGGGAAACCCAGGAATAACATGGGTCCATGGACCGATGTTGCTCACATTAAAATTTGTAGTCCTTAGATAGATATTTCTAATGAGGTATGGTGTGTGTCAAACTGAGATCGTATGCCAAAGTTATGTCCCTAGGAAGTTGAAACACCAATTTACCCAAACGGGGCCCACGGTTTTGACGCTTCATCTCCTACGGTTAGGTTTTTGGATGTTTAGGGTTTTATATTGTTTATCATTAATAAATAGGTCTTGGAGCCTCATTGGAAAAAATTTCAGAGGCATGTATCTACCACATCACTTCTCAGAGCTAAATTACCATCGCCCTAGCTAGTTTATTTCCATTATGTTTGTAAACATATTTCAGTTATTTGATATTAATGAAATGAAGTATTATTTCCTCTGCATCTCCGTGTTTATGTCTATTTCTGTATTTTATTGTGTTCCTACATAAATCTAGATCATTCGCTTCTGTCGATGAACTTACGAATGACATTCCCAATCTCTCTTATAGAATCATTCCTCTAGTAGTGAAGCAGGAGATGAGGAAGATGAACCCACACTGGGACAACGTTAGGGACGTTGAGCTTTGGTTCGAAGTCCGACATCCATTTGTTTAAATAGAACCCCTGCTATCCATGAAGTATGACCCATTTTTGAAGATAAAATATTTGTCTGCCTTTGTCTCAAAGTGAAAGATGTAAAAACCCCTACCGCATAATCTGATGGAGGTTTTTCCTTTTATTTTGTCCAACTAGCTGCACTCTACCCATTTCTGGACTATTTTTGGCAATGACCATAAACATGTAAATTTCCCAATGAGACATTTCTCTGCAACGGATAGTGCAGTCATTTGAGGGATCGCAGGGGGCAGTGAAAATTCCAGGATTCCTTCCAGTTTTTAAACAAACTTTGATATCACAAGCCTCGACCGAGGGTATTCAAGGAGCCGATGAGAGCAGATAACACCGAGGCATGGTATGTGGGAGTGGCCACCTCTAGGATGGACTCCAGAGGGGCCATGCGGCCAATGGTGGAACAACAATGAGAGGTTGAAGCGAGAGTGGCTGCACAGATGCTCCAGAGCTACCTGAATTCCTAAATGTTATCCATCCTTAGAGAAGTGGAAAAATATCATAATTTTATGGTGGTGTTTCACATTTTCCTTATGGAAGAATTTTAAATTAGTTTCTCCTTACTTCAACCATCACACACTAGATTTATGTTTGTAGAGCGCATTCCCATACTTTCTTTACTGCTCTATTATATTGATTGACTATATTTCTTTCGTTACCGAGGCATCGATGCATCCTTATATAATATTTGTTTGTTGCAACTATTTCATACAATTCTGTAAGCTCTATTTTTCATTAAGGATATGGCTAATATCCTCTATATTCCATTATTTAAGTTTAAATTTGAATTCATTTAGCTTAAGTTAGAATTTATGCATGTGATTTATTCCTTGGACCTACAATTCCTCCCACCATCCTTTAGTTTTGGTGAATAGATTAGAATCATGGAACCAAAAAAAAATCAAATTTGAAGGGTCGATTATGAGGAGCCACTTTCAATTCTAACTTTAATTGGATTTTCCAATGGTTTTGTTGGGCTCCTATGATTTTTCAGATTGGAATACCAACTAACAAGGCAACATAAAAAGCAGTCTTTAGAGTTCTAGGACCTAGCCTTCCTAGTCTCAGAGAGAGATCTCTTAATTTTTGCAAAGATATGACTTGTTTTCTTGTAAAAAGTTGATTTTAGGCTGGTTATTAAGCATCAGTTTGTTTGATTGTTTGGTGGGACATGATGATCTAGGCAGCATAGATAGAAAAGGGAAATCTCTAAGTCATTGGGTAATGGAGTCAAGTGGATGCTGTAATAATTTGTAGATGAATCAAGGATATCAAAGGGCAAATCTAACTTGACTAGTGGATCTACAAAGTCTTTCAGGTGAAATGAAATGAACATTAAGGGTTTAGAATGAAAAGTAGAACTAAGGGAAATTAAGAATCCTTAATTATATGTACTTCTCAACAAAGGGACTTAAAAAATTATCAGAACATGAAGAGGCATTCCATATATAGGGCTAACCATAAATTCTAGAAACGAGACTTTAGCAAATAATAATTCTAAGACAAACTTTTCAAATGAAATCTAGGAGTCGAGGAACGCTCTATTTCATCAAAATATTTCACCTTCAAGGATAAGAAAACATAAAATATTCAAAAATAACTGCATTCATAGAAGAGGGAACTCCTAAATATCTTTGATTACAGCTATAAATACCTTAAAAACAATTATTTAAGCAAGAACAAAGGGTATGATCAAAACAGACCTCTTTGGCAGACTGTAAACAATGGTACTTTAAAGGGAGACTTCAGAAGTAGTTTTCAAGTGGCAACAAGTAAGCAGGGAAAACCATAAATCATTCTTGAGACCAACTATTTGAACTGTTTAAGAAATAAACAAGCATAAGAGCTCTAGAGAGAAATTAAGAATTCTCTAGAATATCTCAGCAGAGGAAAACATAAAACATAGGAGAGTAAATAGGTCTAAGGTGCTTCTAGGAGACATTTCTTAGCCTAAAATTTTAACTCTACTGTAGTAATAAATGATGAAACAGAATGGAAAATAGGAAAAACATTAACAAATTAGAATACTTCACCAACAGGCAAGCTCAGGGATCCTATGATAGAACTTTCTCCATCAACAAACAGGTCAAGACATCAACAAGTCCCAACACTTCAATTTTTCTTCAACTTCAGCGAAACTATGTATTACTTCAAAGAGTCATCAAATGCCCCCTATACAATGAGTTCCACAGTAGTACTTATACTGTAATTGAGGAGGTGGAACTATTTTTTAGGGTTTAGATGTCATTTATTACAGAGTAATGCGTTCCTAGCCTTGAAAACCATGCAAGGCATAAGGCAGAAATAGGTGCAACTACTTCTCTGTTTCAATAACTTTGTCTTTAATTTCTAAGGAAAGATAGGTGAAAAGTTTGAATTTTCAGCCTATCTCTATCTTTCACAATAATTGCCTGACAGCTTTAAAATATCTTCTATCTATGTAATAACTGCTAATTTGTCTTTGCAGGTAGAAAGTAGGCTACAGGTGGCTGTTTTAGATATTCTGAGTGAATAACTGCTACTTTGATTCATTCAAGGCTTTTAGCCTAACTTTCCTTAACTTAATCATTTAAACTATGCTTTTAAGCCTTAATTTTTCATTTTCCTTTAATATTCTATCTTACTGCTTCGTGATTGGTTTAATCATTTTATCTTTTATCTTTGTCCTTCAGCTGTGATTTAAAGCTTTTGATTCTTTTTTCTTCGTTTCTTCACTGATATTTTGTTTTTGCTTTGTTGTGTGCAGGGTTTCCTTTGGTGTGCTGAAGGGTTTTAGGATTCAGTTAGTGGTCATGAGACACTGATAAAAACCTTGGAATAAAAAAACCCCGTCTGTTTTTGTTTCAGGCCCTTGGATTGTCATCTTGAGGCCTCAATCTTTATCTCGACTGTGGGATGCCCACCTTGGGCTCAGGGCACCATCAAACCTGCAAAAATAAACAACATTTTTAGTTTAAAAACTAAATTTCTGATGGATTAAACTGCTTCAGGAGTTCGGGGGCATCAGAGCAATGTTTAGAGGAGGAAGGATGTGCATGGGAGGAAGGGTTTCATGGGTGGAATCATGAGAAAGGATGGAAATTTTAATTTTTGGCGCGAAATGGAGGAAGGTGGTTTTGGGAAACTGTGGGTGGTTTTCACGGGGAGGTTGAGTGGTTAGCGGTTTCGAGTGAATCGAACGCGATTCCATACAGGTGATGACATCTGTCCCTTGGAAAATTGCTTTTTTCACGTTAAAAATGGTCGTTAAACCCTTGTTGTGAATCGAGCGTGAATTTGATTGTAGACTATCAGATCTTGGGAAACCAGATCGATGGTGGAGAATGAGCGTGATGGGAAAAAGTGATCGGTGGGAGGAAAGGTGGGACCGGAGGTGGATGGGCAGTGGGCTCGATGGTGAGGTCAAAAAAACTATCGGGTAGCGGGTTTGTGTGGGGAACGGGTGAAATGAAGGGGAGGAGGATGACCATTCAATCAAGATGGATCAACGGCGGGGATGAGCTGAGAAGGTTGAAGCGTGTTAAAGGAAAAAAGGGAAGGGGGCTAGGAAGATAGGTGGGGAGATGTGGTCCTGTGGGGGGAAAAGGACCAGGGCAGGGATGATAGGAGCTTAGGGACAACGAATGGTTGGGATGATGCTGACATCATCTGTTCTGTTGGGAGGTAGAAAGGTTGAGGGGGAGGAAGGTCACGGGAGTGTCACAACCATCAGATCTGAAGGACCAATGGTTGAGATTTTCTTCAGAGGGGAAAGAAATGGTGGGGGTGCAAAAATGGAGGAGGGGACTGAAGTTATAAGCACGAGGGCATATGCATGGTCTTGTGGGAATGAAGGAAGGGACCGGGGTTTAAGGCAAAAGGGGCCGAGGGTTTAGACTTAGCCCATGGTTGCAGGCCCCAAGTTTTTTTGGAAAAAGAGCTGGGCTTAAGTCCGAAAAGGGCTTAAGGCCTAATTTCAAAAAGGGTCAAAATAGGGCTAAAAACAGAGGTTTTGAGCCTTTTTTAAGGGTTTCGGTAAGGTAAAAGAGATAATTTTTAACCAAAAAAGGGGTTTTTATGGTTTAAAAGGCCTTTTTAGAGGAAATGGAGGTTTTATGAAGAGGAAAAGGTCTTTTTAAGGGGAAAAATACTAATATAAAAATAGGAATGGGAGTGATAAGATGAGGGGATGAAATGTAGGTGAAAATGGTGGAAATAACTTGAAACAATTTTATTTTTAGATGGCAAGATAACTTGGAGGATTTGAGTGAAGATTTTTCAGTGAATTGATAGATTTAGGATAATGAAGGTTGTGAGATTTCTAGAACTCACAATGTTTCTACAAATATTGTTTCTAGAAATATGATATTTTCAACTTAGTCATCTTTGGATAAGATAAAAATTATTGATGACTAACAGTGGCTCCAATTGGGGAGGACAACTGTCTTTTTAGGTGTCCAGAACCTCCAGTTTATCAATCTCTGGATTTCAGAAGACTAGTGCCTTATCCATTGGGCAGAATCTCTTTGTTTTCTTATTGAAGTTCTGTGCATTTTGATAATTCTTCCAATGACCCGCATCATGAAATTTCTTTAAACCACATCTCTACCTACCCAAAACTAGTTGTCCTAGCATTTTTTCTTCTCTTTACTGCACTTGGACTAGCATCTCTTTTACATATTATTTTTGAAAACAGAAAGATAAAACTATCTAATGCTACCCTTATTTCTTCCAAGAGTCTAGATTAAACAGTTGGACTCTAAAGCTTCTCTACCTAATCTACTATCTGTAAAGATTAAGCTGTTTGACAGATCTGCATTCTCTACATTCTAAAACAAAAATTTAAACATAGACAAACCAGGATTAAACAGTCTGATTTGTTGTAGTGTCTATGGCATAAGAAACCAACTACACATAGACTTTTATTTGTAGAAAATTAAAACAAAACTTTGAAGGCCTAAGATCTGAAAATAAAAGACATCCTTCTTTCTTCTTGGCTCAAGTTTTGATCTATTTAGAGACATCTTTTTCTTTCTTTTCTTTGGTTCAGATTTTGAGCATGTTTGAACCATTATTTCTTCTATCCTAATCTATTCTACTGATAAGCCAAGTCTAAAATAATATTATCAATCAGTGCTTCTACTAACTTATCAACATAGATTTAAAGCATGTTCAACCATGATTAGGCTAGATGACTGAACAATATATCTTTTTGAATTAGTAGTGGCATTTAGATTTTCTTACTTTCAGAAAATTATATTTTTTGGGTATGGGGCTGTACCTATTTTGAATCCGCCCTCTTTTCATTTTCTTTTCTTTTATTTTTTTTGTATTTTTCATTTTTTCAAAACAATCTAAGACTAAAAAGATGCTCAGAGGCTGAGCTTATTTGCTTTCCTATCTAACCTAATCTAACTTGGAAAATTTATATATGTAGCTGATGAACTCTCTTTTCCAATATAGCCAATCAAGTAAATGGTTCCATAATTTATCCTTGCCCATCTCCTTGAGCATGCTGGACAAATAGGGCCACTCCCATTTCACTTGTTCTTTAGCAGCAGTGCTAAAAAATCTTCTTTCTTTTGGTAATACACTGCTCCTAAAAATATTTATCCCTTATTCAAATATATTCAAGAAATGAGCATAGGGATCTTGAAATAACGCTTGGTTATGAATATTTGGAAAATAGGTTTCAACCAAACTTAATTTTTCCTCCACTGGATCAAGCTTAAGATTCTTTTGAGAAAGGACTTCTTCCTCATCTTCATTATCATTTGAACTGGAGGACTCATCATATATTGTAGTTTAATTCTCTTGCAGTCCTGGTATGTTCTGACTCAGTGGACTGAACTCTGTGAAGAGGTCACCATGTTCTTGAGCAAGGGTAATTTTAATTCCCTCCACCTTTTGAGGGGAAGGCTCCTTATCTTTAACTTGGTCCAGAAGTTCCTCATTCTTTTCAATCTCAACATTACAACTGATAGATTGCTGATTCCCAATTATGTGAAAGCTATTTCTGAGGGTTTCATTGTTTGATTACTGCTTTCAAGTTGATGATAATGAAATTCATGACACTAATCCACTGCTGGTTGCGCTCCATGATTAGTTTCTATTTGGACCTCGTCATCATCATCAGATTTATTAGTATTTAGAGAATCATTAGTATAAACAATCTCACCAATTAAACATATTGGATTATCTATTTGTTTTTCTTTAAATTGATCTATGAGTTCACTTTATAGTTCAAGACAACAAGGTTTAGTAGGTAGATGAGGAGAAGTGTTTTGTTCAAATGAAGTTTTGAGGGCTAGCTGTTTATTTAATATTTGATCAATTTCTTCTTCTGTCAAAAGAGGAGGAATTTTTATTTGGCTTTGGGCATAAGTACAACAGTCCTCTTTCTCTTGTGAAGGTTGATTTTGAGGCCAGATGTCTTCTTGAGCCTCACCTAGAAGGAATGGTGAATAAATACTTGTGTTTTTAGTTGGATCTTGAGGATTTTCTTCTATTTCATGATCCTTTTCACTCTCAAACAATTCCTCTTGATCTTTGTGATAGTCAATTGTAACATGGGATTCATGAGTTGTTTTTAATAGATTTTTAGGATTCCATTCTTCTTTAATAATCTGAAATGAGTTATAACATAAAGGCAGAGACTCTAGTTGTGTTGTCTCTTATCCTATTTCAGATTTTGTGAGTTCAAGATGGCTGACTGTTTCCTCAGGGCACTGCTCCTTGTTTATGTTTGCAGCTTTCTCATAAAGTTCTCTTAACAGTAAAACACAAGGTATAGGTAGGCAATAAATACCTTCTTGACAATCTTTCTGTTGGAAATTGGATAAACCAACGCTCCCCGTGTGTTTCGCGACATGGACTAACCGCCTCTTGTGGATCCTTATCTCTGGCGATGCGACCGTTGACCAACACCTGTGGGTTTTGGTCTAACGGCAATCGTGATTCCCAAAAAGTGGTATCAGAGCATAGGTCACGAGTTCGATCCACACCCGACTCGCATTGTGGGGGAGATTGTTGGAAATTGGATAAACCAACGCTCCCCGTGTGTTTCACGACATGGACTAACCGCCTCTCGTGGATCCTTATCTCTGGCGATGCGATCGTTGACTAACACCTGCGGGTTTTGGTCTAACGGAAATCGTGATTCCCAACACTTTCTCATTGTTTTCTTTGTAATCTTGATCATCATAGATATCTCGTTTGCTGTTTATGTCTTGTAGTGGTTGAGTTTGTTTTTGATCAGGAGAAAAAATGGGTTTCTTTGGATAATCAACATCTGTATCAGACTCATGCCTTTCCAGTTTCTTATCAAGTATGTACACTATTTTTCCAATTAGGTCCAATAATGTGTTTATTTTAGCTTCTCTGTCTATACTTGGATCCATGTTTGTAAAAAAGAGGTCACTGTATCTTGTCAACCAGTTCAGAGTCTTCTACTAGTGGAGTCATTAGGTTTCTTTGGAGGTTGTGGAGTCTCTAGGTGGAAGATTTGAAATTTTATGTCCACCATCAACAAGATTTGGTTTGCTCAGTGCATTCCCAAAGGATATTTCAAGGACTAGTGAAGTAATAGGCCTACTGGAGGCCAGTGGAGTCGCCGGGTTGAAGTTTTTAGCCTTTTGAGGGTAAAATATGTTATGGTCCACCACCAATGTTTACTATGAAACCAATTTGAAATGTTTTTTTTGGGGTTTTCTGAGTTTCTATGGTTATTGAAGGAATTAGCGAGTCTACAGGAGTTTGCTAGGCTATTATGTACTCAAAGGTCCCACCATGATCGCCACTATGTTGTAGTGGTGATGAGGTGGCAGATTCACTAGATATTCTTTGATTTACTGAGGGTCTAAAGAGTTTTTAAGAGGTATTCATGCATTTATGTACTTAGAGGTCCCACGATGATCGCCATTATGTTGGGGTCCTATGATTTGGCAGATTGGCATACCAAGTGACAATGAAACATCAAAACTAGTCTTTAGAGTTCTAGGACCTAGCCTTCCTAGTCTTAGAGAGGGATCTCTCAATTGTTTGAAAAGATATGAATTTTTTTCTTGTAAAAGGTTGATTTTAGGCTAGTTATTAAGCATGAGTTTGTTTGATTATTTGGTGGGACATGATGATCTAGGTAGCATAGATAGAAAAGGGAAATCTCTAAGTCATTGGGAAATGGAGTCAAGTGGAAGATGTAATAAGTTTGTAGATGAATCAGGGATATGAAAGGGCAAATCTAACTTGGCTAGTGGATCTACAAAGTCTTTCAGGTGAAATGAAATGAACATTAAGGGTTTAGAATGAAAAGTAGAACTAAGGGAAATTAATAATCCTTAATTATATGTACTTCTCAACAAAGGGACTTAAAACATTATCAGAACATGAAGAGGCATTCCATAGACAGGGCTAACCATAAATTATAGAAACCACGCTTCAGTAAATAATAATTCTAAGACAAAATTTTCAAGTCAAATCTAGGAGTCGAGGAACGCTCTATTTCATCCAAAGATTTCACCTTGAAGGATAAGAAAACATAAAATATTCACAAATAACTACATTCATAGAAGAGGGAACTCCTAAACATCTTTGATCACAGCTATAAAGGCCTTCAAAACAATTATTTAAGCAATAGCAAAGGGTATGATCAAAACAGACCTCTTTGGTAGAATGTAAACAATGGTACTTTAAAGGGAGACTTCAAAAGTAGTTTTCAAGTGGCAACAAGTAAGAAGGGAAAACCATAAATCATTCTTGAGAACAACTATTTGAACTATTTAGTAAATAAACAAGAATAAGAGTTCTATAGAGCAATTAAAAATTCTCTAGAATATTTTAGCAAAGGAAAACATAAAACAGTGGAGAGTAAACAGGTCTAAGGTGCTTCTAGGAGAGATTTCTTAGCCTAAACTTTTTTAACTCTACTGTAGTAAGAAATGATGAAATAGAATGGAAAACAAGAAAAACATTAATAGTTTGGAATACTTCACCAACATCCAAGCTCAGGGATCCTATGATAGAGCTTTCTTCATCAACAAATAGGTCAAGACATCCACAAGTTCCAACACTTCAATTTTTCTTCAACTTCAGCTAGACTATGTATTACTTCAAAGAGTCATCAAATGCCCCCAATAAAATGAGTTCCACATTAGTAATTATACTATAATTGAGGAGGTGGAACTATTTTTTAAGGTTAAAATGTCATTTATTATAGAGTAATGCGTTCCTAGCCATGAAAACCATGCAAGGCATAAGAAAGAAATAGGTGCAACTACTTCTCTGTTTCAATAACTTTGTCTTTAATTTCTAAGGAAACATAGGTGAAAAGTTTGACTTTGCAGCCTATCTCTATCTTTCACAATAACTGCCTGATAGCTTTAAAATATCCTCTATCTATGTAATAACTGACAATTTGTCTTTGCAGGTAGAAATTAGGCTATAGGTGGTTGTTTTAGATATTTTAAGTGAATAACTGCTACTTTTATTCGTTCGAGGGTTTTAGCCTAACTTTCCTTAACTTAATCATTTAAACTGTGCTTTTAAGCCTTAATTTTTCATTTGGCCTTTAATATTCTATGTTACTGCTTTGTGATTGGATTAATAATTTTATCTTTTATCTTTGTCCTTCAGATGTGATTTAAAACTTTTGATCATTTGTTCTTCGTTTCTTCACTGATATATATATATTTTTTTTCTGTGTGCAAGGTTTCCGTTGGTGCGCTGAAAGGTTTTAGGATTCGATCAGTGGTCATGAGACACTGATAAAAACCTTTGAATCAAAAAACCCCATTTCTTTTTATTTCAGGCCCTCAGATTGTCATCCTGAGGCCTCAATCTTTATCTCGACTGTGGGATGGCCCCGTTGAGCTCAGGGCGCCATCAAACCTGAAAAAATAAATAGTATTTTTAGTTTAAAACCTGCATTTTTCGTGGGTTAAACTGCTTTAGGAGTTTGGGGGCATCAGAGCAATGTTCAAAGGAGGAAGGATGTGCATGGGAGGAAGGGTTTCATGGATGGAATCAGGATAAAGGACAGAAATTTTAATTTTCGGCACAAAATGGAGGAAGGCGGTTTTGGGAAACCGCATGTGGTTTTCGTGGGGAGGTCGAGTGGTTAGTGGTTTTGAGTGAATAAAATTCTATTCCATATAGCTGATGACACTCGTCCCTTGGAAAATCACTTTTTTCATGTTAAAAATAGTCGTTAAACCCTTGTGGTGGATCGAGCGCGAATTTGATTGTCGATCGTCAGATCTGGGGAAACCAGATCGATGGTGGAGAATGAGCATGATGGGAAAAAGTGCTCGGTGGGAGGAAAGGTGGGACCGGAAGTGGACGGGCAATGGGCCCGGTGGTGAGGTCAGCAAAACTATCGGGTAGCGGGTTTGTGTGGGGAATGGGTGAAATGAAGGGAGGAGGATGACCGTTCGATCAGGATGGATCGACGGCAACGATGAGCTGAGAAGGTTGAAGCAGTGTAAAGGAAAAAATGGGAGGGTGCTAGGAAGATAGGCGGGGAGATGCGGTCCTGTGGGGGGGAAAAGGACTAGGGTTGGGATGAGAGGAGCTTAGGGACAGTGAATGGTTGGGCCGATGCTGACATCATTTGTTTTATTGGGAGGTAGAAAGGTTGAGGGGGAGGAAGGTCATGGGAGTGTCACAACCGTCAGATCTGAAGGACCGATGCTTGAGATTTTCTTCAGAGGGGAAAGAAATGGCGGGGGCAGAGAAATGGAGGAGGGGACTGAAGTTATAAGTGCGGGGGTGTATGCATGGTCTTGTGGGAATGAAGGAAGGGACCAGGGTTTCAGGAAAAAGTGGCCGAGGGTTTAAACTTAGCCCATGGTTGCGGGCCTTAGGTTTTTTGGAAAAAGAGCTAGGGCTTAAGTCTGAAAAGGGCTTAAAGCCTAATTTTAAAAAGGGTCAAAATAGGGCTAAAAACATAGGTTTTGAGCCTTTTTTAAAGGTTTCGGTAAGGTAAAAGAGAGCATTTTTAAACCAAAAAAGTGGTTTTTATGGTTTAAAAGGCATTTTTAGAGGGAATGGAGGTTTTATGAAGAGGAAAAGGTCTTTTTAAGGGGAAAAAGACTGATAGAAAAATAGGAATGGGAGTGATAAGATGAGGGGATGAAATGTAGGTGAAAATGGTGGAAATAGCTTGAAACAATTTTCTTTTTTGATGGCAGGATAACTTAGAGGATTTGAGTGAATATTTTCAGTGAATTGATAGATTTAGGATAATGGAGGCCGTGAGATTTCTAGAACTCACAATGTTTCTGCAAATATTGTTTCTAGAAATCTGATATTTTCAACTTAGTCCTCTTTGGATAAGATAAAAATTATTGATGACTAACAGGTTTAAGCTAATGCTTGGTATAATAGAAAATCCACTAAAAATATCTCTTTCTTATAAAGCTTTTGGTACTACAAATTGATCCAATCTACTAGCCACCTGATGTTTCACTCATATGCAATTATTACAAGTATAGAACCCATTAATAGTGTTCAGGTCTACCACTTGAAGTTGATGTAGAAGGTAAATTTTTTTTCTTATGGATTAATCATTATGATCCCCACTTCTTTTCTTATAGGGATATAATAGGTTTAAAATATTTTATAAAAACCTAAAGCTCATATTGGTGGAGAGATGTTATTGTTCTAATGTTCTCAAAACTTATATTTTTTCCACACGGAGATGAACTTTCATCTAATTTTACAAAGATCTTGGTTTGGGTTTAAAAAAAATTCTTCAAAGTTTCGATTTAAGAGCATTTTTTGGAAGAAAATTGATTTTGCAAAGAATTGTTTCGGGTTTAAAGAATTTTTTTGAAAGACATTTCTTGGAGGCGACCTGATTTTGCAAAAAATTGTTTTGGACTTAAAAAAATTTCTTGGATGTACATTCAAAAGAAATTTCTTGGAGGTATGTACGTGTTTTGAGTTGAAGTAAATATTTTTAGCTTCATTTCATTTTTATAAGACATTTTTCTCTCGAATTTTTTAATGTAAGTGTTTTAGATTGGAGTATGTATTTTTTGCAAAAAATTTAAACGAAATTTTTTTAAATTAAATCTTTTATGATATTTTTTGTAATCGAGTTATTGTCTAATTTTTTGAAGGAAATTTTTTGAACTTCATACCCTATTATCATGGAAAATCGAAGAACTTGTGCGAGAAAATATGATCGAAAAAGAGACCCTAAGGAACGTAGAGAAGAGACGAGACAATCTCGCAAAAGAAAGTTAGAAGCCCTCTCAAATATTGAAGAGGAAAATCAACCTCAAACAGAAATTGAAGCAGGTATGTAAATGTAAATATTATGATCTATTGATATATTTAAAATTCTCCTAATGTAAAATGTGAAGCTTAATTTTTATTTGATGAACTAATTTGAAAAATATTTTGTTTAATGTAAATAGACAGAGACATTCCTCAAAATATTGAAGAAGAAAATCAATCTCAAGCAAAAATTGAAGCACGTATGTAAATGTAAATATTATGATCTATTGATATATTTAAAATTTTCCTAATGTAAAATGTGAAGCTTAATTTTTATTTGATGAACTAATTTGAAAAATATTTTGTTTAATGTAAACAGACAGAGATATTCCTCAAAACATTGATGATGAGATACAAATTTTTGAAATAGAAAGTGAAAGAGATATTGAACCTGTTGACCATATCTGTCCCCTGCTGAAATTTTTGGCAATCAACCCCTTTAAACCATGTAAACCCCCTCGAGTTTTGCCTGTAAGATCCGTTCTCCATATGCATCCCCCCTCCTTTCGTTTTAAAAATCATTTATCTGCTTATCGGGCCATTTTCTATCTACAGATTGCATTTTAAAAGGCTCAAAATTCATATGTGTAAAGGTATAAGGCCCCAGCCCCCTTCGGTTCTGACTCCCTACATCATAACATCCACATGACCGAACTGCGAAACCAGGAGCCAAAGCCGATGGGCGCTTATCAAATACACATCGGGCACATTCTGAACCGTTGATCCCTAATAGATCGGACGGTGCTCGTTTATCTTCATCACGCTCGCAATTTAATCGTCAGCCGTCAGATCAAACTATAAGATCAACGGTCCGCGGCTCATCACCCTTGTGGACCCCGCCCCGCCTTCACTGTTCGAAAACTGGCCTGATTTTTCCGCACCGCCTTTGTTGGAAAGGCGATATTCCTCCTTTAGCCAGTGATTCCATACGTTGCTTGCCAAGTGTCCGTCTGTACATCCCAAAAACGCTTCTATTTCGCGTGTTATTGTTCGGTCAATGGACGGGCAGCGGAATTCATTTACACCGTCCGATCCTGCGCACTTCATCCAACGGTGTTCCTCCTCCTAAGCTACCCGAGATTTAGTCCAAGCCCATCGCGCCCCTGGCCCACCATAAAATGCCCGTTGATGCCGTTTTAATCGTTGATCCTGTCGTAAGGTCAGACGGTCAAGATCCAATTGCACCCCGTCGATTGACCAGGTCCACCGTCTTGTCATCCTTTCCGCTTGGTCTTTTGTATGCCCACGTCATCATTCCACGTGTTCATCATGTCCTTCCTCCACCATTGCATATATTTTATTCATACGTTGTATCTTAACTTTTTATGTTATAAGCCTCCGCCACATCCATTTATCGTAGTTCCACTGTATGTCTCATCTCCGCCCGGCTCGTCCACCACTGTTCCACTGCGTTTTCACCACCACCCTGCATATTGCCGCCATTGTCATCATGTCACTCTGTCACACGGCCACCTCCATTGCATGTCCATCCCTGTGTCTGGTTTCCTTTAATATGTTTGTGGATTTTGCAGGTGCCTGGCGCTGAAGAATTATTGCTATTTGTGGCTTACATACAGAGGTCAAGAGCATTCTAGAGGACCATCTATCAGGCACGGAATGATGGAGCAGGGATCCGGGGATATAATATTGATAATACCTTCATTTAATAAAGCTGGGCCGGAACTTATCAAACCCCTCAGAGCAATTCAAAGGTAGATTCTGGTAGCTGAAGACATTAATTTCACAACAAGGGATATCAGTTGAGAATTAAGGCATGCAGTGTCTGGCATTGAAGAATTTAAATTCCAATTCTACTTTCAGAAGGAAAAGAGTACAAGTGCACCAAACTCTTATCCTCTAGGTTTTATTTCAATATATTTTTCTCTCGGGGAGGTATAGATTGATGCATATTTTATTCTTCATGTCTTATCCCTGAAGAAATTTACACCTACTGCATTTATGTTATGGAGCAACCACAGAGTACTTACAGCATTCTTGCGCCGGCAAACACTTTGGGCGGGAATTTTCTCACCTTTTTGTTTCAATGAAATAGTTAATTGCTTCACCTACTTCTTTTATGAGTCTTCTCTCCTCCTTCCTCTATAAAGAGGGAGAAGAAAACATTGTAAGGGTTCCAGACTTTTATCAGAAAATCGTGCTGTGAAAGGCATTTTTGTATACATTTAGTAAAGCTTTTTTATTGAGGCTCAGAGCCCATAGGGTCTCAGTGAGGAGGAGTTCTATCTGTAATGAGGATTCTGGTCTTTGGTATTTCACAGTATGTACTTTTCCTTATGTGTTTAATACAATATTTCATTTCATACATCTTCTTTTGTCATGTTACTCTAATGCGAGTGGCTCACTGATTCTAGATAAGGATTCATCCTAGTTGATGCCCATATTTGGATCAGTCAAGTGCTTTAAATAGGCTCAGGCATGATATACTGTTTCATATTCATCTCATCCACTTTTCTTCTATATTAGTTTCTTTGGGAGGGTGCTTTTAAAACGCCATTGTCATGTATGGATTCTTAGAATGATAAGCCCGTATGTGGTTCTGTTGTGTATCTGGGTATCAGACCATAGTTAACTAATATCCTCTTATGTTTCTTCCTCTACATGCACTTTCTGATATTTGATTTCTGTGACATATTATTTGAATCAGACCTCTTTGTAGTAAATTGTCTCTTAACTGTCTAATGCTTTAATATTGGAGCTTTGCATTGTGTTTCTGCAACACTACTTTCCCTATGACAGTTTTTGTGATTGCTGGTCCCATTTTAAATCAATTTCCTTGTTTAACAAGTGATAGTAGGAGAGCCTTTGGATTCACAACCCAGCTTTATTACACGCCTCCTGCTATGCTAAGATGTCCTAGACACTGGTCTATGGCAGCTCTAGACTGTCTCTAGGGTAGATAACAACTGTCGACAACATCTTTTTGGCGCCGTTAATGGGGACGGATTTAAGAATATCAGTTTCCCCGGGCCTCGAAAATATTGATTCACTCTCTAATCAGGTGAGCACAAAGAGTTGAAGAGTTGCATATCTCTCACCTTGGCGACTCCACACTGTTATTCATTTGATAAATATTTTGTAGTCCTGGCTCCTCGTAAGCCACATTTAAGGTCAGATACGTCCAAATCGAAGATACCCTCCGTGTCTGACCCAGAGAAGATTATACATAGAAGAAGTTGGAAAGAGAGGAAATCAGTTCGTGCTGAAATCCCTGAGTTTTTTGAAGAAGATTGTCCATCTTCCTCTTCTCAAGAAATTCCAGTAGGAAATCCTGAATCCACTGAGGAAAATCCCGAATACTACTCAGATAGCTCACCCAGGGGAAGTGCTAGAACCAAGGAGAACTTTTTTCCTACCCCTGAGGTTGAAGAAGTTAAAGAAGTTACAGAAGTAGCCCCTATTAATCGTGAATTGTTTCCGTCTACACCTCAGGCTGCTGTATAGTATATCCGTATTGTCATTCATACTCCACTTCCTCCTGCTCCTCTTCCTTCATTTGTACACCATATTGTTCCACAACCCCCACCTCCTCCAATGGCTAATGTTCCTGCCTTTTTGCTCAATAAATATGCTCCCCTAGCATTACCTCAAGTGCTAAATTATATGCCCTAGGATTATTTGAAGATATTGCCCAGATTCACTGGAGAAAACGAAATTGATGCTCAAAAACATCTTGAGACTTTCTGCTCTTTCGCAGAGAACTTTAATGTTGAACATTTAGACGTGGTCTTAAGATTGTTTGTGCAATCTTTGGACGGTGAAGCCAGAAAATGGTTCAAGACATTGGGAAACCGTTCAGTAACCACATGGGATGATATGGAGAATACTTTTCTCAGGAAATGGGGAGAAAATAAATACCATGGACAATGTCTTACTGAATTCAATACACTCAAGAAGAAAAATAATGAAGGGGTGTCAGAATTTATTAAGAGATTTAATAAGTTATATCTAAATCTCCCTGCAGATATGAAGCCTCATTAGAATGCTGCCAAAGTTGTTTTTATAGCTGCCTTTGACTCTGATTTTGGTTTCTCACTCAGGGAAAGAAAGCCTGCCACCCTAGATGATGCTCAGTCAGATGCACTTGAATTGGAAGTGAACTTTGCCTCCACTGGAAAATTAAAAGGAAAAACTGAGCAAGATGCCAGAAGAAGAGGAAAAGAAGAAGTATCTACTTCTAACTAGGATAAGGATGCAGATAAAATAGATGAAATAAGCAAGATGATAAAAAATATGGTCAAGCTAGAATTGGAGGCCAAGAATACAACCCCCAAGAATTTTTATAATGCTCCAAATAGAGGTTACAATCCTCAGTATAGAAAGCCACCTCTGCAAATTCTCCCAAGAGAAGCAAAGGAGCAACAAGATCAGGTACCACACCCATTATACCTGGAAGGCCCAGCAGATGACTCCACTGATGACACTGCCTATGAACTGCAAGATGCAAATCTTTCCTTTTCAAATAGTGATGAAATAGAATTCCCTTTGCAAGAAGAAGAAGAAGAAATCAGAGACGCAGAAGATGCAGAAATTGATCACTACTGCAAACAGTTTAATGATTTCATGCAAGCACATTTCAATAGGAGATATGATCTCAGATCTTCCAGAAAGAGAACTAGGACCCAAGAACATGAAGAAGAGCCTCCTCAGAAGGAAGCACCTATTCAAAAGGAGTCAACAACGAAGAAAGTCACAGATAAAGGTAAGAGTCCTCTGAACAAACCTTTGCAGTCTGTTGATCAAAATCCTTCTTCTTCAAAAGTACTCACCCCTCCTAACGCTGAGTCTGTATTAAAATAAGTTAAACCTTCAGTTGAAAATAAAGAGTCGAAAGAAGTTGTAATAGAAAAACTCCCTTCTGCTTTCAATTTGCAAAAAGAACTTGAGAAAGTCAAAATCCCAGTCCCTTTGACCGAACTGTTAAAACAACCTGTATATCAATCTCAAGTTACTTCTTTATTACTTCCTCCTGAAGCACCAATAATTCCAGACAGTCTCAATCTTCAAGAGGAAAGACCCTTGGTAGTTTTTGGTCCACATGTCGAGGAGGTAGACCCCTCTACTCCTCCTTTCTATGCGTCTCTAGTTATTCATGACCTGCTGTTACACAATTGTATGTTAGATTCTAGGGCTTCCCATAATCTTATGCCTTTGTCAGTCATGGAACAACTAGGTCTACAAATCACACGTCCATATAAAGACCTGTATTCATTTGATTCCAAAAGAGTTAAATGCTTGGGGATGATTAAATATTTAGTGGTCAATCTGGCCCAAATCCCAGCAAGAAGTGTAGTGATGGACATTGTGGTAGCAGACATCCTAGCTCGCTTTGGCATGATGTTGTCAAGGTCGTGGGGAAAAAAAATTGGTGGGTCACTCAAGATGGATTTAACATATGCTACTGTCCCTGTTTTTGGTGGCCAGGAGAGGAGATTGTATAGAGAAACTAGATTTGTCAAAATGGTGACTAAGGCTGACAGCTCAGAGAATTCACCAGTCTACAGCAAAGAAGGATATTTTTCATGTTTTATGTTTGAAGAAGATCAAATTTTTTCTCATGAACCTTCCTTCTGCCAAATCAAGACTGAGAAACCTTTAGAAGACCGTGAAGCAGGAGTATGGACTCTACATTTTGATGGAGAAAATTCAAGAGAAGGTAATGGAGCAGGAGTGTTATTAATTTCCCCCACAAGAAAATGGGTGCCACTATATTTTAAATTGGAATATGAAGCTACTAATAATATAGATGAATATGAGGCACTGTTGTTAGGATTGCAAACAACCAAGAGAATGGGTATACAATGTTTGAAGGTTCTGGGAGATTCTGAGCTGGTGGTCAGACATATTAAAAATCAGTGTCAAACCAAGCACCCTCGTTTGAGGGCATACAGAAATGAAGTGTGGGACATGGTGGAGAATTTCTTCTCAGCATTCAATACCCAGTTCATGCCCCGAGAGCAGAAAAGAATGGCAGATTCAATTGCTGTAGCGGCCCGTACTTTTCGTCCGCCTTAGAATCCTCTCTTGAGGTATGAAATCGAGGTACGATATAGACCATCAATCCCAGATAATATTAAGCATTGGCAGGTATTTGAAGATGATGAGCAGATGAAGAAATTCCTGGAGACAGTGGGAGAGTTCTCCAATATGGAGATTGATGATTGTGAAGAAGATGAGGCAGAGAATGTTTCAGAAAGCAAATGGGAACAGAAAATGGCAGGAAATAAAGTGCTGCAGTTGAAAGGGAATGTTATACCGAGAGGGCTGGTTCCCCTAGAAAGGTTTTTCGACAAGAATGATGTCCCTCTACAGCAGAATAAAGTAATAGAAGAAAATCAAATGGAAGATCTGAATCTAGGTACCAATGCTGAGCCTAAAATTGTAAAGCTATCTAAGAAGGTCCCAGAAGAATATAAAGAAAAATACTTGAAATTATTCCAGTCATACAATGATGTATTTGCATGGTCCTATCAGGACCTTAAAACTTTTGATGTTAATATAATGCAGCACAAAATTCCTTTGAAGGAAGATGCAAAACCTTATAAGCAGAAGCTCAGACAGATAAATCCTCTGCTACTGCCCTCCATTGAAAAAGAAATCAAGAAGCTGCTAAAGGCAAAAATAATTGTGCCATTAAGGTACTCTGAATGGGTTGCTAACTTGGTCCATGTCAGAAAGAAAAATGGGGAAATAAGGCTGTGTGTGGATTTCAGGAATTTAAATAGAGCATCTTTAAAAGATAATTATCCACTCCCTAAGATGGACCACATCCTGCAGAAAGTGGTGGAAGCTTCTATAATGTCAATGATGGATGGTTTTTCTGGTTATAATCAGGTAGCTGTACTTCCAGAAGATTAGAAGAAGACTTCTTTCACTACACCATGGGGCACATTCATGTATGCCAGGATGCCTTTCGGATTGATTAATGCAGGGGCCACTTTTCAGAGGGCGATGGATATAGCCTTTGTTGGGGAGCAGGATAAATTTTTGGTGGTGTACCTTGACGATATTACAGTGTTTTCAAAGAATGATGTTGAACACATTGAGCATTTATGAAGAACCTTTGAAAAATGCAGAAGGTATGGTCTTTCTCTAAATCCACAAAATTCTTTATTTGCATTAGAGGAAGGCAAACTTTTAGGGCACATTGTAACTAAAGATGGGGTGAGAATAGACCCTAAAAGAGTGGAAGTTATAAATAGTATTTCTCTCCCTAGAAATAAGAAAGAGGTGCAAGTGTTTTTAGGACGAATAAATTTTCTGAGAAGATTCATTCCTAACTATGCTGAGATAGTTAGGCATATAACTGATAAGCTGAAAAAGAACCATGAGGTGAAATGGTCACAAGAGTCACGGGAGGCCTTTGCTAGAATCAAAGCTGCATTTGCTGAAGCCCCTGTACTAGCTGGACCAGACTATAAAAATCCATTCATGATTTTTTCTTTTGCATCACCTCATACAGTAGCTGGAGTGTTATTACAGAAAAATGAAGATGGATATGAGTAGCCTATTGCCTTTTTCAGCCAGGTGCTCCATGATGCTGAACTAAAATACGATATATTAGAAAAGCAGGCATATGCCCTAGTAAAATCCCTCAAAGCATTTCGTATGTACATTTTGCAGTCCCACATTACTGCATATGTCCCCACTGCAGCTGTTAAAGACATTCTCATTCAGGGAGACAGTGAAGGGAAAAGGGGGAGATGGATTGAAAAAATACAGGAATATGACCTGGACATCCGACCTACTAAGTTAATTAAAGGGCAAGGGCTAGCTAAGATTATATCTGAATCAAATTATTAGGCTTTAGGCATAAATTTGTTCATGGTAGAAAACGAAGAGTCTGAAAATGGAAAAGAGCAGCAAGGGCTGGAGATGGCTACTCAGAAAGTACACATGAAATATCTCACCAGCCCATGGTACAAAGAAATAGTTGAATATATTTTGACACTCAGCCGCCCACCCAGCTGTGATAAAGAAAAATACAGAGCTTTGAGGTTGAAGTCTCAAAAGTACATAGTTGCTAATGGCCAATTATATTGGAGAGATCCTTCAGGCATACTACTATTATGCCTCACAGAAAATGAAGTGGAAAATGTAATGATAGAATTCCATGAGGAAATTTGTGGAGGTCATTACAGCTGGAGGGCCACAACTCATAAAATCCTGAAGGCTGGTTTCTACTAGCCTAAATTATTTCGAGATGTTTTTTACATGGGTCAGAGCATGTGATAAGTGTTAGAAGTTTGTTGAGAAACAAAAATTAGCAGCTCTGCCCCTGATTCCAGTTCATTTAAATGAGCCATTTCAACAATGGGGAATAGATTTTATTGGAGAAATACATCCCCCATCAAGTGGACAACACAAATGGATATTAACAGCCACAGATTACTTTAAAAAATGGGTGGAATCCATACCTGCAAGGAATGCTACAGACACTGTAATCATTAAATTCATGGAAGAGAACATCATATCCAGGTTTGGCTGTCCTGTTAGAACAGTGACTGATAATGCACAAGCCTTCAAATCCGCAAGGTTTGTGAACTTCTGCCAGCAATATAATATCATCTTGAAGCACTCCATAGCTTATTATCCTTAGGGGAATGGTCTGGAAGAATATTTTAACAAAACTCTAGTGAGGGCCCTAAAGAAAATAATCAATGAAAATCAGAGGAATTGGGATTCCCAATTGAAGTTTTCTCTATGGGAAAATAGAATAACCAGCAAGAGAGCAACTGGAAAATCTCCATATGAGCTGGTGTATGGACGAGCAGCAGTGTTTCTTGTGCAGCTGGCTCTACCAGTGGCACGATTCATGCAGGAAAGTCAGGAAGAACCAGATGGTATGGTCAGAAGAATCAATCAATTGGTAGAATTAGAGGAGACACGAGATCAGGTGAACCAGAGATTAGCTGAATATCAGGAAAAAATGAAAAATATATTTGATCAGCATGCGAAAGACAAAAAATTTCAGGTTGGTGACCTGGTCCTTAGATGGGATGTCCGGAGGGCTGAAAAAGGAAAGCACAGAAAATTCGACCCCCTCTGGTTCGGCCCATTTAAAATTGTAGAAAAGGGAGGCAATAACATGTTTATATTGGACAATTTACAGGGCGACGTGCTGGATGCCCCTGTAAATGATGAATTTCGGAAACCCTACTTTCAATTCTGATTCGGGTCGTGGTGACCCGACTGTACCATATTGTATATTAAATTTTGTTTTGTTACTGACTGGATGATGTGGATGTTACAATAAATCATGAAAGGAAAAGGCTTTTGAGGGAAGAATTCAAAGGGTTTACATAAGATTGTGATCTGAAGGTCTACAAGTTCTCGACACGTTCAAGTATGAACGCGCCGTCCCCAGTTGGAGCTGAGATGTTGATCATATCTGTCCCCTGTTGAAATTTTTGGCAATCAACCCCTTTAAACCGTGTAAACCCCCTTGGGTTTTGCCTGTAAGATCCGTTCTCCATATGCAGCCCCCCTCCTTTCATTTAAAAATCATTTCTCTGCTTATCGGGCCATTTTCTATCCACAGATCTCATTTTCAAAGACTGAAAATTCATATGTGTAAAGGTATAAGGCCCCAGCCCCCTTCGGTTCTGACTCCCTACATCATAACATCCACATGACCGAACTGCGAAACCAGGAGCCAAAGCCGATGGGCGCTTATCAAATAAACATCGGGCACATTCTGAACCGTTGATCCCTAATATATTGGACGATGCTCGTTTATCTTCATCGCGCCTGCAGTTTAATCATCAGCCGTCAGATCAAACTATAAGATCAACGGTCTGCGGCTCATCACCCTTGTGGACCCTGCCCCGCCTTCACTGTTCGAAAACTGGCCTGATTTTTCCGCACCACCTTTGTTGGATAGGCGGTATTCCTCCTCCGTCCAGCGATTCAATACGCTGTTTTCCAAGTGTCCCTCTGTACATCCCAAAACCGCTTATATTTCGCGTGTTATTGTTCGGTCAATGGACGGGTAGCAGAATTCATTTACACCGTCCGATCCTGCGTGCTTCATCCAACGGCGGTCCTCCTCCTAAGCTACCTGAGATTTAGTCCAAGCCCATCGCGCCCCTATCCCACCATACAATTCTCGTTGATGCCATTTTAACCGTTGATCCTGTCGTAAGGTCGGACGGTCAAGATCCAATTGCACCCCGCCGATTGACCAGGTCTACCGTCTTGTCATCCTTTTCGCTTGGTCTTTTGTACGCCCACGTCATCGTTCCACGTGTTCATCATGTCCTTCCTCCACCATTTCATATATTTTATTCATACGTTGTATCTTAACTTTTTATGTTATAAGCCTCCGCCATGTCCATTTATCATAGTTCCACCGTATGTCTCATCTCCGCCCGGCTCGTCCACCACTGTTCCACTGCGTTTTCACCACCACCCTGCGTACTGCCGCCATTGTCATCATGTCACTCTGTCACACAGCCACCTCCATTGCATGTCCATCCCTGTGTCTGGTTTCCTTTAATATGTTTGTGGATTTTGCAGGTGACTGGCGCTGAAGAATTATCGCTATTTGTGGCTTACATACAGAGGTCAAGAGCATTCCAGAGGACCATCTATCAGGCGCGGAATGATGGAGCAGGGATCAGTGGAGATATCATTGATAACACCTTCATTTAATAAAGCTGGGCCGGAACTTATCAAACCCCTCGGAGCAATTCAAAGGTAGATTCTGGTAGCTGAAGACATTAATTTCACAACAAGGGATATCAGTTGAGAATTAAGGGATGCCGTTTCTGGCATTGAAGAATTTAAATTCCAATTCAACTTTCAGAAGGCAAAGAGTACAAGTGCACAAAAATCGTATCCTCTAGGTTTTATTTCAATATATTTTTCTCTCGGGGAGGTACAGATTGCTGCATATTTTATTCTTCATGTCTTATCCCTGAAGAAATTTACACCTACTGCATTATGTTATGGAGCAACCACAGAGTACTTACAGCGTTCTTGCGTCGTCAAACAATTTGGGCGGGAATTTTCTCACCTTTTTGTTTCAATGAAATAGTTAATTGCTTGACCTACTTCTTTTATGAGTCTTCTCTCCTCCTTCCTCTATAAAAGGGGAGAAGAAAAACATTGTAAGGGCTCCAGACTTTTATCAGAAAATTGTACTGTGAAAGGAATTTTTGTATACATTTTTTAAAGCTTTTGTATTGAGGCTCAGAGCCCGTAGGGTCTCAGTGAGGAGGAGTTCTATCTGTAATGAGGATTCTGGTCTTTGGTATTTCACAGTATGTACTTTTCCTTATGTGTTTAATACAATATTTCATTTCATACATCTTCTTGTATCATGTTACTAGAATGCAAGTGGCTCATTGATTCTAGATAAGGATTCATCCTAGTTGATGCCCATATTTGGATCAGTCAAGCGCTTTAAATAGGCTCAGGCATGATATACTGTTTCATATTCATCTCATCCACTTTTCTGCTATATTAGTTGCTTTGGGAGGGTGCTTTTAAAATTCCATTGTCATGTATGGATTCTTAGAATGATAAGCCCATATGTGTTCTGTTGTGTATCTGGGTATCAGACCATAGTTAACTAATATCCTCTTATGTTTCTTCCTCTACATGCACTTTCTGATATTTGATTTCTGTTACATATTATTTGAATCGGCCCTCTTTGCAGTAAATTGTCTCTTAACTGTCTGATGCTTTAATATTGGAGCTTTGCATTGTGTTTCTGCAACACTAATTTCCCTGTGACAGTTTCTGTGATTGCTGGTCCCATTTTAAATCAATTTCCTTGTTTAACAAGTGATAGTATGAGAGCCTTTGGATTGACAACCCAACTTTATTACATGCCTCCTGCTATGCTAAGATGTCCTAGGCACTGGTCTATGGCAGCTCTAAACTATCTCTAGGGTAGACAACAACTGTCGACAACAGAACCAATGATTGAAGATGGTGAAAATATTGAAAGAAATCCGAATAAAGAAATTGAATCACAAGGTATATATATATATATTAAACACATGCACATATCATTGAAATTATAGATATATTTATTAATTTAGTTATTTATTGAATATGTACTATTTTTTCGAATATGTACAGATGAAATCACTATCGATAATGAGATGTTAGAAAATGTTGACACTCACACATATGAAGATAAAAAACCTGACCATGTTATACGATATTTTGTTAACTGCATTTTTGAAAAGTGTTTCTTAAATGAGCGGGTGACAGTTCAGGCTCATATGTTGAAAGGTCTCCTATCATTAAGGAAATTAAAAGAAGCTACGACACTATTGGGTATTGAAAAATCAACCAAAGATAAAAAAAATGAAGGAAGATGTGATAAAAAATATGAGTAGTGCTATAAAGTCAATTAAGAGATCTAGAGAGAAAGATGTTTCAATTGTACGTAGAGGAATACAGATGGCAATGGTTTCATCAAGTACTCAAGAGAATCATTTGGTAACATCTATGGCACGAGCACTGGGAACCTCGCGAAAAACTTTGCACAAACATTGGAAATTTCGGCTGCAAATAGATGTAAATGATGAACTCGCTTGTTGGAGAGCTATTTGTAGGCAACCATACAAAGATAGACTTGGAGAAAATGTTAAAAAAATAATATATGAATATTGGAAGAACAATTCGCGTGTTTCGCCAACTGCAAGGCATGTGATGCGAAGAAGAATAACATGAAATCAGTACGAAGAACATGAAAAATATTTATTGGAAACCACTCAGATAGAGTTATTCAACAAGTTAAAAGAAGAGAATCGTCACATTCATGTTTCACTCAGTGCTTTTGTTCAACAAAAACCATGGTATGTAAAACCTATCACTGTACGCGACACTTGTTGTTGTCGTTATCATGTGGAATTTGAATTATATTATGACACATTCCTTGATTTCGGTAGAACATTATGGAAAGATTCACCTCCTCCTTCCACTATCCGTGATTTCATATCTCAAATTCTATGTGAAAGAGAAAACGATGAACTATTTTACAAAAAGAAATGTGTTGGTGGTAAAAAATGTGATGATTGTAGAAATTTGACTAAATTTCAAAACAAATATCGTATTGATATAAATGATCAATCATTGTCCAACATGAAAGTGAAATGGAAGAGATATGAATATATCGATACATCGATTCAAGGTGCAAATAGTGTTAAAAGCATTGAATTACTAGAAGATGGAATTTTTCTGATAAACTTCTTGAGAAAGTTTGAGGCAGAAATTTACAAATACACCAAGCATTCCCATAGAGCTCGATGGAAAGACTTGAAATTCAAAAAATCTCGTGAAGTTTTTCCACCAGGGACCATTTTGTCAGTGATTGATTTTTCAGAAAACTACACATTTGTTCCACAAAAATAAATTCAGAGTGAATACTTTCATTATGACCAAGTCTCCATGCTCGTCCATATTATATATAGACATGCTGAACAAAATGTCGATCATATGGAAAGCAAGAGTGAAAATCAACATATCAGTAAAGAATATCACTTTTATATCAGTGACGATCATACACATGATACATGTTTTGTACAACATTGTTTTGGAAAAAATTATGATTCATTGAAAATTCGTGGAATAACATTCAATGAACATTGGATATGGTCAGACGGATGAGTAGGTCAATTCAAATCTGCACGATCATTTTTTTGGTTGTGTTGTCTTCATAAGAAAACCTGCATTAAACATTGTTGGAATTTCTTTGAGACTGGCCATGGAAAAGGAGAACATGATGGTGCAGGAGCATGCATAATGTTGTACCTTCAGAAACAATTCCTTGCTGTGTAAAGGAATCCGTGCTCAAGACATTATATGAATATGTCACAAAATAAATATATATATGTCTCTGTCTTATAAACCCTTAAACATTAATTATATAACCTTCAAATATTAAATCCATGCAATGTTCTGCAATGTCATATTCCATTTATTCCAAAATGAAAGAACAGAAGAAAAATAAAAGAGGATTTCAATCTGATATGCTGTCTAAAACAGAATCTATCATAATAAAACCCTGAAGAAATAGGGAAAGATAAAGTTAAAACAGAGGAGCGCACATTAAGGTTTGTATAACTCTTAAATACACATGTATAAAGAGACCCGCAACTCAAATTACTCCATTTTATTCACATATATGGAAACATAGTGTAGACTAGATAACTTTTCAGCATAAATAGAATGATAGAAACTTGCATACTTCTTTCATTGATTTTCTATTCTCCAATACAAAATTTAGCTTCAAGGTTCAAAACTCGGAACCTCTTTCTTTCTCGAAATTTCCTTTAAATACAAAGTCACAAAATAGTTTCTCCCGATGAAACTAATTCCAACTGCTTAAACTAATTCTAACTACTTAAACTACTGGTAGTTACGGAGGTACATGCCTCGAAGGATCCTATTACAATTTGCATGATTTTAAGAAAATAACATAGTGTGAATTTGAAAACTTCTAATCTATAAGGAAAGTCGCTTCTCACATAGTTGCTGAATCAACGACTACTCTTGGTTGAGATGTTGGGATCCCTTTCGCTGTGTCCATTGAGAATGTTTTTCATTTTTTCCATAGCTCACTTTGGGTTATCAGGGCATTCTTGAAACTATGATACTACAACATGAATGCAACAGCTTGGATGTGGGTAGGTCTTTCTGTGAAGAGAGTCTTCACCATCCATAGCAAATTGAAATGTCTCTGCAAGAAGTTAAACACTGTTTCTCCTTTTAAAATCTACGTCTTTTCATGTCTGTTATCCACCCTGATTTTTGCCAATACTAACTAATCTTCATAAAAATTCCATGAAATAATATTTCCTTTCTCTGTCCAATAGGAAGGTAAACCTGTTCTTGTCAATTTATCAAATGATATATCAAACTTCTTTACTGTCTCTTTAATTCCTAGTAGCCTCTTATCTGCAACCTTCCGAAGATCATTCCTGATTATCATTTTATTCACCTCTTGAGAATAAAAATATCTATCTTGTATCTCAATATTTTCCAATTCCTCATCTAACTTGGAATTGATAAAATCTATGAACTTCCTAGCCCAATTTACTCTCTTAATTGCTGTTTGCTTATCAGATAGCATCTCTTCTTCATGTTCTGAGATAAGGCTTTTCTCCTTAGCAACTATATTTAGGAAATTCCAATTGGACTTCATTTCCGCGATAATTTCACCCCAAATGATATCTTTAGCCTTTATAAGGGAGATATTACCTTTTAACTTCTCTTTGAGATCTTTAATCTCATCTTCAGCCTTCTGTAATTTCTGCTTGTTCTCCTCTGCTTTATCTTCTAGCGTTCATATGACTTTGGTGGCCATTTCTAACTCTGATTGAGCTAGCCTGCGATCTATTTTTGTCATCTTCATCTATGTGTTGAGTTGCGCAATCTGTGCTTGAGGGCCCGCATCACCTGTATGAAAAACAAAATTACAAGTATGATTTTCAATATGGTTTTGTAACGAAATAACAGTTTGCTTTACTTTAGACAATTCTTCATCTTTCCACAGCAATTGCAGATGCAGTTCTTCTTTCTCTTTCTCCACTTCTACTACTTCTTGCAGCCAGTGAATGCTCTGCAGCTGGTAACTTCAGTTTCTTCCTTAGGGTGGATATCTCTATTTCTGCACTCTTCATGAGCTTCTGTACTACAACTTTGTCATTTGGATCTACACCGATCTTCATGATAATCTTTTTCAATTCATCATTTTGAACTAATAAGGCCCTTGAATTGTCCTTCTTCATATTAAACTGCTTGATAACCTTTGATAGCATGTTTTAAGCTTTAACAGCTGTGGCATTGGTTTTGGTTAGATCATTGAAAATTAATTTTCCAGTCTGCACATGAAGATTCATCTTATCCAACAGTGGGATCTTCTTAACATCCATAGTTATATTTACAGCATTAAAACTGCTCGAAGACCCGAGGTACATCCCTGTTGGATGCGTTAAAGCCATTCTGAATTGATCCTTTTCAAGATCCATCATAGTCAGCAACCTAGTCTGATTAGCAACTATGTGATGCTCTGCTTGAGCCTCCATATTAGTTCTTATTCTTTGATTCCTTTCTTCAATCTGTGTAAATACCTGTTTGACTGAGGATGCCTTTTCTGAGTAAAGCTCATGACCTCCAGGAGAAGAGGGAGCGTTTTGTTCTTCATTTATATGAAAGGTAAAACCTGGTGAATTTGAAGAATGATCTTCAGCCAATTTGGTTCTCTTCTCCTCTCTTGGCTCTTCATCATCTAATTCAACAAAAAAATCCCTACTTCTTTTATTTACCCTTTCAGTTATAACAGGTGTTTGAATGCTTTCTTTTGATGTATTTTCTTCTCCGGGGTTCACCAGCTTTTCCTGCTCAGGTTTGCTCTCGTGAGTAAAAGCTGAGTATCCATTTTTGACTCTCCTTCGAGAAATCACTCCATGAGGATCATATGACCATTTTTCACCCAGTAATAGATGTGTCTCTTCCAACAACTTAGACACTTCATCAAATGCTTGTCTTGTATTTACCACAAATGGCCCCACACTCATGGGCAACTTATACATGAAACCTTTCTTCTTGGGAAGAAAATGCACCTGATCTACATTTAGACTCTGCCTGATGAATTCAAGAGCAAAAAGCCTCATAGGCACAAAATTTGGGAGCCTGTAAGGCTCAATACTAGCTCCATACAATCTTATCTCTGAATACTCCTCAAACACAAACCAATCCCCAAATCTGCAACTAGCTCCCAACTGTAGAAACTCCCGGGTTTTTGGTAAAAAACAAGGAGGGGAAACCCCATTCAATATTCTATAAACAATGGACATATAATGACTGGCAAACTCAAACAGTCTTGCTTCATTTTCCTCTCTTTTAATTATGTCAGTCCAAAATATAACTGATTGCTTCTGTTTATTGACATCCACTATATTCAACCCCAAACTCATAAATTCCTCAACATTTTGATATAAGAATAAATGAACAATCAATGAGGGGAATTTAAAGGAACCTGTGAGAGGAAAGGCCATCAACTAAGAATTGAAAATCTCCTGCTAGAAAGATGGAATATCCAGAACTACCCCTGGTTTCATCATCATCGCGTACATTCCCAATACTGATTTATCAATTGTAAGGTCATTATCTTTGCCCAAAATTTCAGCAATACAACTCAGAATTGGTCGATTATCCGCATCAAACATCTCCAAACTAAATTCTTCTCCTTCTCATTGAACTTCTTTTGAATTTGATCTCAAATGGGACATACATTGATCAAATTCTTCACCTGAAAGGTTCTCAAATAAATGTGCCAATGAGTCTTCAGAGAATTGCAGTGGTGACTCATGTTCGGGAAAGAAAAATGCTTGGCGGATTAGCTACGTTGACACCTGTAGAAAATTCTCCCCGGAATTCATTATGAAGCACTTTCTAGGATAAATTGAAGAAACTAAGCAAGATATAAATTCAGGAAAGAAATGAGCCTTTGGGATACAGGCAGACAGGACACCGGATTTCTTCATGGCAGAAAAAACTAGGGAATTCTCGGCATTTAGGGCCTCTTGATGATGAAAAAGGAAATGATTTACGGATGACACGGTATCCTGAACGTCTTGCTCACTGTCAACAAGGGAGATGGGGCCAGTTGAACCAGGTAGTGAAAATATTTTGGCCATGACTGACAGACAACGGAAGCAATTCGTGGAGTAGTGGACAATGAAAAGGTGGCGAGAACACGACTCAAAGGGGAAAAAAATCACAAATAAATGAGAATGGGACAAAACAATCATTTAACAGCTGCGAAAACCCGTAATAAATGTCGAAATGCGGTGTAAAAATCCGTTGACAATGGATGACAGTTGTCTTCCACCTCGCTTGATGATGTCACTGCGGGGGGTCTTGGAGTACGGCGGAGAACTTCGGCTTATGCCCCCCGCAATCAATCCAAGTCATTGATCATGGTTCACCCGCAGTCAAACTAGTCAACTGCGGGGGCATTGGATTTGATAACTAACGAGCTCTTTGCGCCTTCGCATTGAATCATCCGATAACATTCTTCAACGATCACTACTTCCGCTCGGAAAGTTGCTTGAAACTTAAGCTTGAAAATATACACACGTTCAAATAAAGCTTAATGATAAACTTTAATTTGCATCGAGCTTGTAGAACACTTCATTTTTTTTATGATACAGTATAAAAACGTTATACTATAGCATAAGCTTTTTTGAAATTTCATATTTTTTGCTATTTTTTGATTTTCAAAATAAAATAAAAAAGGATATACAGATGATCCACAACATCTGGCTCCACCTGGGGATAGTGTTTTTGCCACGAAACACTAAGAACCTGCAGATCAGTGCCTTCACCTCGGGCATGGAGTCTAAAATTGCTTGATCGAGAATGTACAATGACAAAACTGGATATATAAAATGATGGTGAAACAACTTCTTAGTGCTGGAAATAGTGTTTTAGATATTTCCCATTCACAGGCATATCTATTACTTCTCCTTCAAGATTTTCCAACATGAATGTATTATTCATCATGACTTCATAAATTTTGAATGGAACATACCACAAGGGATCAAATTTTCCGTGTTTCCCTTTGTCTTCCTTCCGGGTATCCCACCTTAATACCAGATCTCCCTTCTGAAACATGGCTTCTTTTCTTTCCTGTCAAATATTGTCTTCATTTTTTGCTGGTAGGTAAGAAAATTCTCTCGAACTTTATTTCTATTTTCATTTAACTCCATTACATTATTCATTCTTCTAATCATGGCATTAGGTTCCTCTTGAGCATCTTGAAGGAAAGAAATCACAGGCTTCACCAACTGGGTGGGAAACAATTCTTGAGTCCCATATACTAGCTCATAAGGTGACTTACCAGTGGATCTTATGGTGGTCATCGTCGTTGCCCATAGTGCAAAAACTAGCTTTGAATCCCAGTTCTTTTGGTTTTCATTTATTGTCTTCTTCAGAATTCTTACCAATGTTTTGTTAGAAGATTCTTCCAATCCATTCCCTTGTGGATGATAAGCTGTAGAATGAGACAATATCACATTGTAAGTCTGACAGAAATTAATAAACCTAATTCAGTTGAAAACTTGTGCATTATCTGTCACAATACTTACTGGACATCCAAATTTGCTAAAGATATTTTCTTCTAAAAACTTCATAACAACCAAATCGTTTGCCTTCCTGGTAGGGATTGCCTCCACCCATTTTGTAAAATAATCTGTAGCAGTAAGAATCCACTTAAATTGCCCACTAAATGGTGGATTGATTTCTCCAATGAAGTCCAGTCCCCATTTTCTGAAAGGTTCTTCAATAAAAAAAGGAAGAAGAGGTAAAGGGGCTAACCTTTTATTTTCTGCAAACACCTGGCATTTCTGACAACTTTTGACTGTATTATATACATCAGCAAATACAGAGGGCCAATAAAAACCTGATTTGATAATTTTATGAGCAGTTACCTTCCAACTGTAGTGACCCCCGCACAAACACTCATGATATTCTTTAATTACTTTTGAAACTTCCTCCTCTGTCAAACATAACAATAACACCTGAGCAGGATCTTTCCAATATAGCTTTTCTTCAATTATAACATAAGGTTGAGCTTTGAGTTTCAAAGCTCTGTATTTAGCTCTATTTATTGAAGGAGGACAAGAAAGAAAGCATAAATAATGAACAATATCTTTGTACCAATCTGAGCACAGAAATTTATATTTAATTGTTGACTTCGACTGAACATCACCTGTTTCTTCATTAACTTCCTCTACAGGTGCCAATAAATTAATTCCCAATGCTTGGAAATTTGACTCTATTAATAATTTTTCCAGCCCCAATCCTTTAATCAACTTTGTTGGTTTAACATCCAGGTCATATTCTTGGATTTTAGCAATCCATTTTCCCCTTTTCCCATCCACATCACTCTGTACTAAAACATCTTTTACAACAGAATTAGGAACATATGCTAAAATTTGGGAATGAAGAACATAGGTTCTGAATGCTTTTAATGATTTCACCAGAGCATATACTTGTTTCTCCAATATATTATACTTCAACTCTGCATCTTGGAGCACCTTACTGAAATACGCTACAGGTTGTTCACATTTTTCTTCATTTCTCTGTAATAACACAGCAGCAACTGTTGTGGAAGACGCAAATGAGAAAATTTGAAATGGCTTCAGATAATCTGGACTTATTAGACCAGGTGCTTCCTTCAGAGCTTCTTTAATTCTTTGAAAATATTCTCTTGCTTCTTTGTCCCACTTCACCTCTGCATCCTTTTTCAACATGTCTGTTATTTTCTTGACAATCTCTGTGTAATTAGGAACAAATATTCTCAGAAAATTAATTTTCCCAAGGAATATTTGAATATCTTTCTTACTTCTGGGCAGTGGAACTGGCTGTATTGCTTCAACTCTCGCTGGATCAATCTTCACTCCTTGTTTAGAAACAATATGTCCCAGCAGTTTACTCTCCTCCAGAGCAAAAAAATATTTTTTAGGATTCAACGATAAACCATATTTCCTACACTTCAAGAAGGCTTTCTGCAAATGTTGTAGATGTTCTTCATAAGAGTTTGAAAAAATTTTGAACCACAAAGTTATCTCCTACAAATGCAATATCCATTTCTCTTTGGAATGTAGCCCCTGCATTCATTAAGACAAATGGCATCCTGGCATACATGAATGTTCCCCAGGGTGTAGTAAAAGCAGTTTTCTTTTGATCTTCCTTCTCCACAGCAACCTGGTTATATCCTAAAAAACCATCTACCATTGATAACCTGTACGCTCCAGTCACTTTTTGCAAGACAAAATCCATCTTTGGCAAAGGATAATTATCCTTCAATGAAGCCCTATTCAAGTTCCTGAAATCTACACATAGCCTTATCTCTCCATTATTTTTTTTGACTGGTACCAGATTGGAAACCCAATCAGAATATCTGAGAGGAACAATTATTTTAGCCTACAACAATTTCTTTACCTCCTTTTCAATCGGGGCCAACAACAATGGATTGATTTGTCGAAGTTTCTGTTTATGTGGTTTGACTCCATCTTTCAATGGAATTTTATGCTGAAAAATACTCTTATCATAAGTCTTCAGGTCATCATATGACCAGGAAAATACATCCTCAAATTGTTTGAACAGATCTATGTACCTTTGTTTATAGTCCTTTGGAAGGCATTTGAACAATTTTACCATTTTAGGCTCATATTGAGTTCCCAAATTACAATCTTCCACATTATCATCTTGCTGTGCTTTCTTCTAATTTACTACCACATCATTAGCATCAAACAACCTTTTGAGAGGTACCAAACCTCTTGGTAGAATATTGTCCTTCAGCTGAATAATCTGCTGATCACCAATCTTCTTTTTCAGAGTCTTAGACTCTTCAGCCGAGTCATTTTCATCAGTTTCCAAATCAATCCGATGATCTTCAAAATATTCAATCATCAACAAAAATTTCTTAATCTGTTCATCATCCTCAAAAACCTGCCAATGTTTGACATTGTCAGGAATCGAAGGTCCGTGTCTCATATCAATTTCATACCTTAGTCTTGGACTAATTGGAGGCTTGAATGTACTAGCTGCAACTACTAAAGAATCTGCCATTCTATTCTCTTCTCTTGGGATAAAATGTAGATTGAAAGCTTCAAAGTAGTTTTCAATTAAATCCCATACCTCATTCCTGTAAGTTCTTAACCTGGGATGCTTAGTTTGACACAAATTCTTAATTTGTCTTATGATTAACTCAGAATCACCAAACATGGTCATAGATTTAATTCCCATTTTCTTAGCTGTCTGCAGACTAATTTTTAATGCTTCATATTCAGCTACATTATTGGTGGATTCAAACTCCAATTTAAAAGAGAAAGGTACAAGGTTACCTTCTGGAGATACAAAAATGAAGCCAGCTCCAGTGCCTTATTTAGAATACGCACCATCAAAATAACACTTCCAAAGCTTGTTTGAATGCAACTCCTTATGTACAATGGCTGAAGGGAGCTTCCCTTGTGATTCTTCAGCAAATTTTGCAGCTTCATGCAGCATGAAACAAGAAAGATCCTCCTTCTCCTGGCCATAAATAGGTGAATTACCTGCATCTTTCTTGGTAGCAGTTTTTTGAAATCTAGTTTCTCTATACAACCTTCTTTCTTCCCCATTTAAAACAGGAATGATAGCATATGTAAAATATAACTTCAAAACTCCTCCAAGCTTTGCCCCCCAGGATCTAGATAATAACATACCAAATCTGGCTGGAATATCTGCCACTACTACATCCATCATAATGCTCTTGGCTGGAATTTGAGCCAATGAAACAACCATATCCTTAATAAGACCCACACAGTTCACCCTTTTTGAATCAAAAGAATAAAGGTCTCTGTATGGCTTAGTGATTTTTAAATTTAGTTCTTTCATCACAGACAGTGGCATCAGATTGTGGGATGCGCCCGAATCTAGCATACAATTATGTACAACAAAATCATGTAACAGAAGTGATATATAAAAAGGAGGGATAGATGAATCTACCTCTTCAACGTGAGGCCCAAAAGTAACCACTGGTTTTTCTTCTTGCAGATTTACTATATCTCCTACTTCATCAGACTGAGATAAATTGATAAAGTATGCAATCTCCTTCTTATTATTAGGTGTTTTAATTAATTCAAGAAGAGGCATTTGAATTTTCACTTTTTCCAACTCTATCGACAAACTAAAAGTTTGATTTTGTTTTGTTAACTTTTCAGGTTCTTCTTCATTTTTATTGGAATTTTGATTTTGATTAGAAATAGTAACAAATTTCTCCAAAATATAAGGATCTTTAACCCTTGTTTGAGAAGCCCCAGCTTGCTTTTTTTCCTTTTCTTTTCCTTCATTCATGGGCTGTTTCCCCTTATCTGATTTCTTGATCTGATTCTTCTGTAATGGAGTCACCATTGGAGCGGTTACTGATTCTGATTCTTTTTCTCCATCATCTTGAGTTCTTAACCTTTTCTTTGACCTCAACTCGTATTTTTTATGTAATTCTGATTGCATGAAGTCTGTAAACTGTTTACAATAATCATCCATCTCTTCTCGATTGAATGAAATATCAGTTTCTTCATTTTCTTCCACTCTTTCTTTCTCAATTTCTTCTTCTATTTCATCATCTTCCATGTAGACAACAAAAATTCGAGCATCATCTTATTCATCATCATCATTCGCTGAACGGGATGGAGCTGCCTCTATATACAAAGGTGCTTGCACCTGATCTTGATCTTTCTTTTCTCTTTGTAAAATCTGTAGGGGCTGTTTTTTAAATTAGGGATTGAAAACCCCTCTATTTTGTCTTGCGGGCTTACTATCTATTTCCAACTTCACCAATTTATTAGACAATTTTTTTATGACCTTAGTCATGTCTTCAATTCTCTGATCTTGAGATGAGGCTTCCTCTTTAGCTTTTCCTTTATCTTGACCTTTACCAGCAGCGGACATATTAGCCTCAATCTCCAGAGCATCAGTTTGAATCTGTTCCAAAGTAGGAGACCTTCTTTCCCTTAATGTGAAACTGAACTCTGGTTCAAATGCACCAGCAAAAACGACCCTTGCTCCAATAGGAGGAGGTTTCATTTCCGCAGGAAAACTATTATACAACTTGTTAAATCTTTTCACAAAATCACTCATATTTTCATCAGATTTCTTCTTCATTGCATTGAATTTTTGTCAAAGAATAACCATGGTCGCTTTTTTCGCCCCATCTCTCAATGAAATGTCTTTCTAGTCCATCCCAATCATTTATTGAACCATTAGGCAATCCTTTGAACCATTTCCTTGCCTCTCCACTTAGAGACTAAACAAAAAGTCTCATTACAACATCTAAATGTTCAACATTTAAATTCTCAGCAAATGTGCAAAACAGGGGCAAGTGCTGTTCCGCAGTTATTTCATATTCACCAGTAAATCTAGGGAGTAGTTTGAGATACTCCTGAGGCATTGCGTTCAGTGGTTGGGGTATATTTAATGGTGCATATCTATTCATCAAGAAAGAAGGGGCCGCCATTTTTATTCCCGGGTTAACTACTCCTTGAGCAGGGGTAAAATGAATACCAGTTGTAGATGGGGGTGAATGAGGTGAAACAAATGATATAGGGATTGGTGTATGAACGATTGCAGAAGAGCTAGAAACTATATGATATGGAGTTTCTGTAAGAGGGAAAGACACAAACTCTAAATATTTCTCTTCTAATGTAGGTTCTTGAAATGAAATGGGTGATGGTGAGGATTCTTTTTCCAAGAAAATGAGTTTCTTGGAAATATTCTTGGATGAGAAAGTGCGTGAACTGTTGCCTAGTGCAAGCAGTGTAGCATCAGGTGTATCAAATATTTTTGGTTTCTGGCCCTTCTTTGAAACAAGCTTCTCAGGATCAGACAAAACAGGAACTCTTTGCTGAGAGGTATCCGACCTCGTATGAGGTTTCTTAGGAGCCAGAGCTATTTTAAAATAAACACAACTTATTATTTCCTCCTCTCTGAACAACCAGAGGAAATATCAAACAAGACCCAGGGAAAATCTTTGAATCTTCATCGCCGAAAACGGCATCAATTAATGTTGTACCTTAAGAAACAATTCCTTGCTGTGTAAAGGAATCCGTGCTCAAGACATTATATGAATATGTCACAAAATAGATATATATTTGTCTCTGTCTTATAAACCCTTAAACATTAATTATATAACCTTCAAATATTAAATCCATGCAATGTTCTGCAATGCCATATTCCATTTATGCCAAAATGAAAGAATGGAAGAAAAAGAAAAGAGGATTTCAATCTGATATGTTGTCTAAAATAGAATCTATCATAATAAAACCCTGAAGAAATAGGGAAAGATAAAGTTAAAACAGAGGAGCGCACATTAAGGTTTGTATAACTCTTAAATACACATGTATAAAAATACCCGCAGCTCAAATTACTCCATTTTATTGACAGATATGGAAACATAGTGTAGACTAGATAACTTTTCAGCATAAACAAAATGATAGAAACTTGCATACTTATTTCATTGATTTTCTATTCTCCAGTACAAAATTTAGCTTCAAGGTTCAAAACTCGGAACCTCTTTCTTTCTCGAAATTTCCTTTAAATACAAAGTCACAAAACAGTTTCTCCTGATGAAACTAATTCCAACTGCTTAAAATAATTCTAACTGCTTAAACTACTGGTAGTTATGGAGGTACATGCCTCGAAGGATCCTATTACAATTTGCATGATTTTAAGAAAATAACATAGTGTGAATTTGAAAACTTCTAATCTATAAGGAAAGTCGCTTCTGACGCAGTTGTTGAATCAACGGCTACTCTTGGTTGAGACGTTGGGATCCCTTTCACCATGTCCATTGAGAATGTTTTGCATTTTTTCCATAGCTCACTTTGGGTTGTCGGGGCACTCTTGAAACTATGATACTCCAACATGAATGCAACAGGTTGGTTGTGGGTAGGTCTTTCTGTGAAGAGAGTCTTCACCATCCATATCAAATTGAAATGTCTCTACAAGAAGTTAAACACTGTTTCTCCTTTTAAAATCTGCTTTTTTTCATGTCTGTAATCCAACCTGCTTTTTTCCAATACTAACGAATCTTCATAAAACTTCCATGACATAATATTTCCTTTCTCTGTCCAAAAGGAAGGTAAACCTGTTCTTGTCAATTTATCAAATGATATATCAAACTTCTTTACCGTCTCTTTAATTCCTAGTAGCCTCTTCTCTGCAACCTTCCAAAGATCATTCCTGATTATCATTTTATTCACCTCTTCAGCATAAAAATATCTATCTTGTATCTCAATATTTTCCAATTCCTCACCTGACTTGGAATTGATAAAATCTATGAAATTCCTAGCCCAATTTTCTCTCTTAATTGTTGTTTGCTTATCATATAGCATCTCTTCTTCATGTTCAGAGATAAGGCTTTTCTCCTTAGCAACTATATTCAGGAAATTTCAATTGGACTTCATTTCTGTGATAATTTCACCCCAAATGATATCTTTAGCCTTTATAAGGGAGATATTACCTTTGAACTTCTCTTTGAGATTTTTAATCTCATCTTCAGCCTTCTGTAATTTCTTCTTGTTCTCCTCTTCCTTATCTTCTAGCGTTCGTATGACTTTGGTGGCCGTTTCTAACTCTGATTGAGCTAGCCTGCGATCTCTTTCTGCCATCTTCATCTCTGTGTTGAGCTGCGCAATCTGTGCTTGAGGGTCCATATCACCTGTAGGAAAAACAAAAGTACAAGTATGATTTTCAATATGGTTTTGTAACGAAATAGCAGTTTGCTTTACTTTAGACAATTCTTCATCTTTCCGCAGCAATTGCAGATGAAATTCTTCTTTCTCTTTCTCCACTTCTGCTACTTCTGCAGCCAGTGAATGCTCTGCAACTGGTAACTTCAGTTTCTTCCTTAGGGTGGATATCTCTATTTCTGCACTCTTCATGAGCTTCTGTACTACAGCTTTTTCATTTGGATCTACACCGATCTTCATGATAATCTTTTTCAATTCTTCATTTTGAACTGATAAGGCCCTTGAATTGGCCTTCTCCATCTTAAACTGCTTGATAAACTTTGCTAGCATGTTTTCAGCTTTAACAACTGTGGCATTGGTTTTGGTTACATCATTGACAATTAATTGTCCATTCTGCACATGAAGATTCATCTTATCCAACAGTGGGATCTTCTTAACATCCATAGTTATATTTATAGCATTAAAACTTCTCGAAGACCTGAGGGACATCCCTGTTGGATGCGTTAAAGCCATTATGAATTGATTCTTTTCAAGATCCATCACAGTCAGCAACCTAGTCTGATTAACAACTATGTGATGCTCTGCTTGAGCCTCCATATTAGTTCTTATTCTTTGATTCCTTTCTTCAATCTGTGTAAATACCTGTTTTACTGAGGATGCCTTTTATGAGTAAAGCTCATGACCTACAGGAGAAGAGGGAGCGTTTTGTTCTTCATTTACATGAAAGGTAAAACCTAGTGAATTTGAAGAATGATCTTCAGCCAATTTGGTTCTCTTCTCCTCTCTTAGCTCTTCATCATCTAATTCAACAACAAAATCCCTACTTATTTTATTTACCCTTTCAGTTATAACAGGTGTTTGAATGCTTTCTTTTGATGTATTTGCTTCTCCGGGGTTTGCAAGCTTTTCTTGCTCAGGTTTTCTCTCATGAGTAAAAGCTGAGTATCCATTTTCAACTCTCCTTTGAGAAATCACTCCATGAGGATCATATGACCATTTTTCACCTAGTAATAGATGTGTCTCTTCCGACAACTTAGACACTTCATCAAATGATTGTCTTGTATTTACCACAAAGGGCCCCACACTCATGGGCAACTTATACATGAAACCTTTCTTCTTGGGAAGAAAATGCACCTGATCTACATTTAGACTCTGCTTGATGAATTCAAGAGAAAAAATCCTCATAGGCACAAAATTTGGGAGCCTGTAAGGCTCAATACTAGCTCCATACAATCTTATCTCCGAATACTCCTCAAACACAAACCAATCCCCAAATCTGCAACTAGGTCCCAACTGTAGAAACTCCCGGGCTTTTGGTAAAAACAAGGAGGGGAAACCCCATTCAATATTCTATAAACAATGGGCATATAATTACTAGCAAACTCAAACAGTCCTGCTTCATTTTCCTCTCTTCTAATTATATCAGTCCAAAATATAACTGATTGCTTCTGTTTATTGACATCCACTATATTCAACCCCAAACTCATAAATTCCTCAACATTTTGATATAAGAATAAATGAACAATCAATGAGGGGAATTTAAAGGAACTTGTGAGAGGAAAGGCCATCAACTAAGAATTGACAATGTCCTTCCAGAAAGATGGAATATCCAAAACTACCCTTGGTTTCATCATCATCGCGTACATTCCCAATACTGATTTATCAATTGTAAGGTCATTATCTTTGCCCAAAATTTCGGCAATACAACTCAGAATTGGTCGATTCTCTGCATCAAACATCTCCAAACTGAATTCTTCTCCTTATAGTTGAACTTCTTTTGAATTTGATCTCAAATGGGACATACATTTGTCAAATTCTTCACCTGAAAGGTTCTCAAAATAACGCGCCAATGAGTCTTCAGAGAATTGCAGTGGTGACTCGTGTTCGGGAAAGAAAAATGCTTGGCGGATTAGCTGCGTTGACACCTGTAGAACATTATCCCCTAGAGAATTCATTATGAAGCACTTTCTAGGATACATTGAAGAAACTAACCAAGATTTAAATTCAGGAAAGAAATGAGCCTTTGGGATACAGGTAGACAGGACACTGGATTTCTTCATGGCAGCAAAAACTGGGGAATTCTCGGCATTTAGGGCCACTTGATGATGAAAAAGGAAATGATTTACGGATGACACGATATCTTGAACGTCTTGCTCACTGTCAACGAGGGAGATGGGACTAGTTGAACTAGGTAGTGAAAATCTTTTGGCCATGACTGACAGACAATGGAAGCAATTCCTGGAGTAGTGGACAATGAAAAGGTGGTGAGAACACGACTCAAAGGGGAAAAAAAATCACAAATAAATGAGAATGGGACAAAAGAATCATTTAACAGCTGCGGAAACCCATAATAAATGCCGAGATGATGTGTAAAAAGCCGTTCACAGTGGATGACAGCTGTCTTCCACCTCGCTTGATGATGTCACTGCGGGGGGTCCTGGAGTACGGTGGAGAACTTCGGCTTATGCCCCCCGCAATGAATCCAAGCCGTTGATCACAATTCACCCACAGTCAAACTAGTCAACTGCGGGGGCATTGGATTCGATAACTAACGAGCTCTTTGTGCCTCCGCATTGAATCATCCGATAACATTCTTCAATGATCACTACTTCCGCTTGGAAAGTTGCTTGAAATTTAAGCTTGAAAATATACACACGTTCAAATAAATCTTAATGATAAACTTTAATTTGCATCGAGCTTGTAGAACACTTCATTTTTTCTATGATACAGTATAAAAACGTTATACTATAGCATATGATTTTTTGAAATTTCATATTTTTTGCTATTTTTTGATTTTCAAAAGAAAATAAAAAAGGATATGCAAATGATCCACAACACATAAAACAAGCACTTCGAAGTTATGAAATTAACCACTCTGCAAGCCGACTTGTGAACGCTGAAGAAGTTGTTCAATGGTGCATCGCTGCTCTAAGCCATGATACTAACCCATCAAGGGAAGTGCGAAGGTACGTTCAATTTAATTTATATTGGAAATCTAATTTTAAAAATTGTACATTTATCATGCAATGATTATCTTTAATTGTATTTTGATATCATATTTACAAATTCTTCTTCTAATTTTCCATATAAAGGTTTTTCTGGCATATTGGAATCGAAAACGTAGATAGATCAATTGGAAGTGACGTTGAAACAATAAAAGGGACTCAAAAATTGCATTCAATTCAAACAAAGTCGTCCAGAAATGTGTTTGCATTGGATAAAAGAAAATATTCTTGTTTTTGTGATGTTTGCATAGACAACACAAAATCCAATGACATTTTTGAAAACAAAATGTATGTGAACGATTGGAAACATACAGAGCTAAATACAAAAGGCAAAATTTCTGTTGCAATGTTTGAAGAAATGCAATCAGAGGAAACTACAATATCATCTGATGGCGATCGAGTTTCTGATCTTGTTAGAGAAGGTAACATTTGAATTACTTTCTAATGATTTCAAGATCTAGAAATAAATAAAAATATGTATAATTTTGTTAAGTTTATTTTATTGTGCAGGAGATGTTTTTGCTGTAATTGCACCTATTGACAACGATGAAAATATGAAGTATTATTTGATGCGTTGCACTGAACGAAAAATGAAATTATTACAAAACTATAATGATCACGGATTTCAATATGACACAGGGTCTATTATACTGAAAGGTTATTTTTTCAGACAAACTGATGAAAGTGGAGACTTTGTTTACTTTGAAGACTATGAACCTGATTCCATAAGTTGTCAATATAGTCACTTGGTGTGTGAAGCATGCATAAAGTTGATAGAAGTTCAATCAAAGAAAAAATCGAAAATTAAGAGATGGAAAATGTCAAAAGCCGATCATGAACGGATTATTGAAGATGGAATTCCATTAGAATTTTTATGAGTGAATTTTCCAACAATTTATTCTCTTTGGATTAAATATGTTTTAGAACTTCCAGTACTCAACTAAAAATTGAGCTGCTTATGTTATTTGTGCAAGTGTTTGCACATGTACAAATTGTTTGGGTACAAGCACGTGCTCTAGTATCAACTGAAAGTAGCTTTTCTATACATGTGGATTGATGAAAAATGTTATATATATATATATGCTCTAGAATGCAATTAACTGGAACTAGTTTTTCTATGTGCATTGATGAAAAACTAGTTGGATTTTCTGGTAAAAAGTATGGACACAATGTAAATAAATCATCTGCAGTATAGTTTTGTACGAAAATTCCTTTCAGACAAGAGACTCGGAGCACTTCTCTGACTTTTGGTGGGATTTGACCCACATCTCTATTCCTGATTGAAAATCTAGTACAAAATTTGTTTGTCCAATGGTCGGATATGTTCAATGTGCATTGATGAAAAATGTTACTTGTATTGGATCTAGATATTTTCTAGAATGAAATTAATTGTTCCAAGTAGTTTTTCTATGTGTATTGATGAAAAACTAGTTGGATTTCCGGGTAAAAAGTTTCCATAGTGTAAATAAATCAACAAGGCTACCTATTTGAGTGCATTAACGACATTGACCCAAATTCAACAAACATATATATGTACTAGACTTATATTTCCAATCAAAATTAAAGGGATAATTTGTACATATATGTACTTCTTTAAACTCTTTTTTCAATTAGAGCTCAATTGATACATGGTTAGTTGCATTGAAACGCTATGTTCTTCCTATTGGAAATTTTTTCATTCAAACAAGACTACATGTAGACATCAAAAGCAATCTTAAAATTCCAAATGTACTTCAACCATCGAAAAGGGATTTGTGCAACATTACTTGACATGCCATGCCAATTATAGTGAACAACTATCCAATAGAAACATTTAACATTATATACAACATGTGCCAAATGTAGATTGAAACCATCCAAAACTTTAAAATTTTAAAAACTTTTGATAATATATCATGCAACATTAAAACATTAAACATCACATGCTAAATGTATATTGAAACCATTCAAAACTTGAGTTTAAAAAACTTTTTGATTATATATATCGTTACTTCACATGGCATGCCAATTATAGTTCAACTAGATCCAATAGAAACATTTAACAAATTATATACCACATGTGCCAAATGTAGATTGAAACCATCCAAAACTTTAAGTTTTAAAAAACTTTTGATTATATATCGTGCAACATTAAAACATTAAACATTTAAAGTTCATTAAATATCACATGCAAAATGTAGATTGAAACCATCCAAAACTTGAGTTTTAAAAAATTCACATGCCATGCCAATTATAATTCAGCTATCCAATAAAAACATTTAACATTAAATATCACATGCCAAATGTAGTTCATATGACAACATTACTTCACATTCACATGCCAAAAGTACTAAAACCATCCAAAAATTAAATAAAACAAATTATATTAACAATGTAATAAAATACATCCAAAAATTGTAGATCTCACAAGTATCAAACTGTATCAAGTTTAACAAATTTTAAGACCATCTAAATCTTGAAATCAAATCTACAAATCATGTCCATCAAATAGAGACGGATCTAGCATCTTTCCTATCCGGGTCTCAATTCGCGCCCTATCATGTGAAGCATCATGGGAAACCTACATACACAATGCACATGTACTTGAACATTAAAATTTGATGTTTTAAAAATGAATGAGAATATATATATCTAGAACTTCATGTAAAAAACAAAATATAACAAAAAAATCATGCAATACCTCCTGAGGTTCCCTCTCCATTTGATGAACAAGTTCTCCCATAGGAACATCTGCAGCGGTAAACTGTACAATATACATGTACAATTATATATATATATATATATATTAGAAACTTTCAAATGAAAATGCACGTGTACATATATAAACTTATTTTAAATAATATTAAAAAAAGGAACTAAAGACAACTTGTTCAAATGTTGTGGATGTTCCTATCTCCATCGCTAGAGTCTCCGGATTAAAGAAATCTTCTATAGGAACCTAAATTCAAAAAATTTTAAATAACTCAAAATATAGATCTCTCTCTCTCTCTCTCTATATATATATATATATATCTCAATTTTTAATGGAACTTTTTGAGGTAGAATATATATATATATAACTTTTAAACATAAATTTTAAACTTGTGAAAAATTGTCCATACTTGTGGCTCATCTCCCAAGGAAGTAGAAGGTACATCTCCCAAGGAAGAAGAAGGTACCGCCATCCCAAAAACATCGGACAGAATCAGTATCTATTAAAACATTTTATCAAATTATATATATACATACATGTACATGTGTGCACAATTATTTATTTTAAAGTCACTTAAAAAACACTAACATTTGCCAACATATCTTGATGGTCAGACCCATCTGCATTGTTTGAACCAGAGGTCCCGGACGTGATATTAACATTTTCATCACGCATCATGTGTGAGAAATTCAAATGGTGTTTTAACATATAATCATACATTTTTGTTAGATTAATGTACACATACAAATAAATGTATACATGTACATACACATGTATTTATTACAAATTGTACACATGTATATGTATGTTAAAATAATTTCAAACCCTAAGGTCACTAACACATACCGTTCCAGTGCCCTCTTCCTCATGAAACATTAGGTCTTGCAAACCATTGCGACAATTTTTTGCATATATTCGGAGATCTTCAACATTCATGTTGTCAATCTCCTCATCTATACAATACACAAAATTGGCACGTGCATTTTCACGTGCTCTTTGTCGATTTAAACAAAGATCGACTCCACCCAATCCGTTATGAACATTGTCGATTATAACATCCCTTGCTTCTCGACTTATTTGAGAAGTCACATCCATCTCTGACCACAGATTTTCGACCCGAAATGGTCGAATCACCAATGGTGGCTCAGGGCGAGGCAACTCCACATCTCGCTTAGTGCCCTTACGATCATATAATCGACCTTTCCCCGGGCCAAGAAATTCTGACGAAAGGTTATTGTAGTTGGGTTTCATACCCAAAAAAAATTCTGCATAAAAAATTTGTACAAAATAAACAGGAACCTCATCGTTCCATGGGAGCCTTCCATAGGCCACAAGGTGCCTATCATACAAATAACGAGCTATGTCTGGGTGCTTGAAATACTGCACCTTCAACATTTTTCTTTTTGGTCCTTCCTTGTAATTAAACAGTGACTTGGCCACTTCTTTTGTAACATTTTGTTTTACGTCCTCCCATTTATCTGGACCCATTACTGTTTCTTTTCTCTTTCTCATCATTTCTACAAATGAATCAGTCGTTGGCCCAAGATTTTTGTACACATTTACCATTTCACCCAATGAATGTGTAACTATTTCAAGGCTTTGTCGATTCTCAGCAGGTAGAGACAAAGCCACAAGATCTCTTTGAAATTTTGCATGAAGTCTTTCACACCTTTGTAAGGTGCATTCCGCCATGTTGGTTTCCCATGGTATATCAGTAATCTCGGCCAGATAAGTTGTTTTGGGTTAACAACCTTTTTCTTGAATGTAGCGAGCTGGCCTACATCTATTTTGACCACTGGTTCAAACTTTTTCAGCCTCTGCATCAATATATATAAAATTTCGTATATTAGAAAAAACACGTGTAAAAAAAGTTGTACAAATTTAATGAAAAAATATTGAAATTCATAGCAAACTTGACGTTGTTGGTTAGCATCTTCTCCAACATGACCCTACTGAGAACCAGACCCAGAATGACCCTGCTGAGAACAAGCAGCTGTTGATTGGCCTTCAGGGGAATAAATATCACCCCCTTCACATAACCTGCTACCACTCATTGAAGGCCCTCTAGGTGGATTTAAACCACCACCAACCTCTCGAGACAAGGGAGAAGCTTCATAAACAAATACGAATTTATAATTAATTGAAAAATACATTCATGTGTACATATAAATACATATACATATTCATTGATTAAATTGCGTGAACCATACCTCGACCGGTTGGACCATGGGCATGCTCCATGGATGGAGTCGAAACCCTTCTCCTCTTACCTCCTAAAAATTAAAATATGAAACTTATTAACAACTAATTTAACTCACAAAGTTAATAAAAAATCAATTCCATATGTACACACATGTATGGAGATTTAAGATTATATTTAAATACCGTGAACATCCCCCGATCCCTGAACCTCCATATGGGATCTGATCTTCGTCGTTCATCCTCCATGATATATATCTATTGGTTGACATTTACACAAAATAGATTTCAGAAAATCAATTTGTAATTTAGTGTACACAAATTATGTAGAACACAACTTTCAAAGCAATAATTGATGTGTGAAACTAAATTTAGTCGAAAAAGAAATTATAAGAATGATAAGTTCACCAAATTGCGCTTTACATGGTGGGAGCACACTTCGTATAAAATTTACCACTTACACAGTTTAGTTTGTGGGAGAAATGACACATGTACATAGTTTACCTTAAAGTTGTTGTGCTTTATGGATATTAAAATGAAGAACTTCTATTTAGATCCATTCCAGAGATTGACTGTAGGGGCATTTACTAGATATGTCACTTTTCATAAAAGATGAGATCCAGAGGCTACCTAGCCCTTTACAGACTCTGCCTATAGAACTTGTAGAAGTAAACACTAGAGGCATTAACAATATCAAAGAACGTTTTCATGCTCAGACATGGGAATGTGTCTCTTTCCCTACACAAAAAAATAGTTCAAGGTAGTTAATCTTCATAGACACGTCATCAAGCAAGTCAATGTGATCATCCCCAACTTACTTTTTATGAAATTAGGCTTGGAATCCTCTACAACCTGGTGGATGGAGTTGAATGGGAACTAGGTCAAGGCCTTTACAAAATACATGCTAGTGAATAACACTTACTAGGTTATGCCAACAAATAAAGTGGGAGAAATGTTTTCTCCTCGAGGTTATCCAATTGGGTGTGTAATACCAACTTCACCCATTTCCTAACAAGTTTCTCTCTTAGGTTACAAAGTGTCTTCACCTTATTAGTTATATATTTTTCAATTTCCTGTGGATTCCTTGAATTTTTTCTCCTACCATCTCCCTCTCTCACTCCCCAAATTATTGTCATCAAACATGCGCCATTGAGGATCTGGAGCAATTTTTGCACCATACTTAGAACTGTCATTGCTTCTAATTGAAATTGGAGAGTAATGTACATACTAGATTTCTTTCTTAAGTGGCTCTTACTTGGACAATATCATGAGATGAGTTCGACATGATGGTCATATGAGGCTGGAAGCTACTTGGTGTAATTTTCCTTATATCTTGAAAAAAACAGAGCAAAAATGTTATTTTCGATCATTTTTTATTAAAGCTTCTGCATACAGCAGATGTTATCACAATTGCAACACAATCATGTTCCATGAGCATGAATTATGAATGTTGCAAGCCAAATTGCAAGGAAATTTGCATTCATTTTAGGCTATGACATTAAGGTCCATGCTAGACCTTGATGAGAGGATATGATACCTTGAAGAGGCTACATCTTTTGGTGACGTCACTAATTGTTTCTCTATTATTGTGTTTGTTAAACTTTTTTATCCCAGAGGAGGGTGTTATCCAATGTGAATTTGAAACCCCCCTCACATTTTTCAATGAAGGTTCTATCTGAATGTTAGGGAGCTACACAAATTATAGAAATTCAATATGATGTGCCAAAAAAATTAGAGACATCCCAAAAACAGAAACCACCTATTATACATGTCAATAAAATCTACATGGAACCAACAAGCAATATAGTAAAATATAGAATTACGAATCCCTTCAATTAGTTAAAAAAAAAATGAAGAAATCACCCAGAGGACTAGAAATAACAATATAGTAGAGAAAAAGAATAGTATCTTAGCAGCTATAATTGCAAGTCATAAATTAATATCATATATTCCAATTTCAGCACTAAAAGCAAACTCAAAATAACATAAAATCAAAGACAACATTGTTTTACATGTAAGTAAATATTGTTAATGGAAATATGCAACATGGATTGGCATAATCATGCCTTCATCAATGAAATTTCATCATACCATTGAACAATTGTGCGCTAGAACAATATTTAAATAAGTTAAAAGAAAAAATTGACCTATATTGTACAGTTTATGGGACAGAAATCAATATGTAGAAATGTTCACTTGGTTTTTATAATTGGATAGAGGAATGACTTAAAATGACCTTGTATGTCTTCTTGTTTTAGAGCTCAAATTTTTAGGAAGGATTTAAGTATCCACATTTCAAGAATCACTAGAAGAGGTTGATAAAGAATATACAAAGACAAAAAACTAACCAGTGGTGTAATAAATGGATTTCTTGGGAGGTAGATTGGCATATGGATTTTTGGTAGCTAGAACTTTTCCAAATAAGTGAATGTATTTGAAAACCGAACCTCTAGTTTATTTTGGTTTAGACATGGTCTAGAATTTGAAAACTGAATTCCCTCTTTCCTCCTCTTACATGTCCAATGATCGGAATCTGGATTGAGGGAAACAATTTTCCAAAATAAAAATTTTGCATTTTATTTGTTTTACACATGAGTTTTTAAAAGCTAATTAACTCATAAATTTCTCACAAAATACACTTAAAGCTTGACACATAAACCCCTTCCCAATTGGCTAACTTTAGAAGATCCTAAACACATTTTTATTTAACTGATGAGGGAGATAGCCCAACAAAACTAGTTTGTCCATATTCAAATCAAGTTGGTATCAAAGTACAATTTAGCTCATTTTAGTTAAGGTTAGTTAGAAGAATTAGCTATTGGTTTCTATCTTCAATTTACTCTCAAAATGAATGTGTACATGCTTTTGAGAGACACACTAGAGGACTAAGGTCCAAATTTTTTATGAAAATGGGCTATGAAAGTAAAGGGCTAAAGGCAAACATGTACAAGGCATAGCTGAGTGTAAGGCATAGTTGAGTCAAACTTTGTTGAGGAAGGGCCTAATTATTTGGGTCTTGGTTATGGAAAACATGATGGAGAATGCTCCAAAGCCAAGGAGGCACATGAATCTGTTCCAAGAAGGAATTTTATTTCGTGTTCATTACCTCAAGCTTGTGAAGTTTGTGTTCATGATGAATGGAAAAGTTTGACACCCACTTTGCAAGACGATGTTAATAATCACGCAGCTAATGAGAATGTAAAAGAAGAGGATGCTGAAAGCTCTAGAGTAATTGAATTCATTGCTAGTATTCAGAGGAGAGCCACTACCTCATCAAATTCACCTCCTCAAGAAGGTGACAACAATGAATGTTCAAGGTATAAATTTGCCTTTAATCAAATTTCTTTTGATTATGATAAACATGGTAAATATTCACATAAGATTTGGAAAAGAACTTGCTCATGTTCCTTTTGTGGTTTGAATAATCATAATGTTTATAGAATTTTGGAAGAAGATATCCATGCACATGAAACTTTCTAAATAAATGAGGCAAAAATTCAAAGGCCCATTGGACAAGGAAAATGATGTTGAAAATAAGATGCAATTGTTTATTACTCATTGCCATAAGAAAGGTCACCTTGTAGACAAGTGTTGGACTTTGTATCCAACAATTCATCCACAACATTTGAAGAAGGTGGAAAGAGATAATGACAAGAATGGAAAAGAGGATTCCATAATCAATGAGGGTCAAGATGATTCACATGATGATGAAGTGCAGCTAAAAGAAGCGCCATTGAAATGGTTTGGTAATGGATGGTTAGATTTCTTATCCAATTAAGGCCTTGCATGTATTTTGATGTTTCATGAATTTCTTTGCAAATTCAAAGTATGGTGCATGTTGCATGAAGTAAGATGTTGAAAGTAGAGTTATGTTGACACACTTAAATGCAACAAATATGGAAATTTGTACATGAGCTCTATTATTTGACTTGAGAGTCAGTTGTTTGAAGAGGCATGTTTTGTCGACTTGTGTTTGGTTGATGGTTTTGTACACCAATATGTAAGAGTACATGGAGATATTCACATGATGTGAATTTTTTTTCTTTTAAGGAGAAAAATGATATGTCAGCGAGCTATGTTTCTTGCATGATGTGTTTTCAGTTTGATGGTTTTGTTTGTGACAAGACGTCACAAGATTTTGGGAAGGTCCACTCTTGAGCGAGAGCCTCATGATTACAACCTAATCATGAGAATCAAATGGGAGTGCATCATTATTTTGAAAACAAATAGGATTCTGAGCTACCTAGGACTCAAACCATTATTTTTAAATTTGAAATATCATGGTGTGTTGTTTCAATGCCTGAATCCACAACCCTAACATAAATTGTTTTATTCTTTTTTTGTAGGATTTAGTTGGTTATATTAAAATTCAGTTGAATTTAAAATTCTTGGCTTAGTGGCATGGACCAAACATATTGTGTATTAAATGAGGAATTTCGCTCTCCCAATCATTTCTAAATCGCCCATACCACCAAGAAAACATGTTTTAAAAGAACATAATTTGGTAGGGGTGTTGGAAATATGATGCAGAGTGTTGTCCTTGATGGCAACCCACTGAATGAAGATGAAGACATGAGAATGATGGCATGTGTTGTCCTTGATGGAAATACACCTGATGAAGTTATTCTTGACTTGATGGACTTGGTAAATGATGTAAATCTGATGTGATATGATGTTTGTTGACAATATGATGTAGAGAGTTGTTCTTGAAAGGCAACCCATCCTGATGAAGATGATGACAACTTACTTGATGAAGTTGTGATTGATAGAATATGTTATTAATGAAGTAAATCTGATGTATCTATAGTGAGTACAGAAGGCAATGAAGAAAGGATTTCTAAGACAACATTCTATTTCTATGAGAAACGAGTATGCTTCATGGTATACGCGGATCTGTCTAAGGTAAGTCGCGTATGCACGCGGAAAAGAACGTGCCAAGTCGCGTATGGGCTAAAGCGCTCTAAAAGTGCAAAACTAGGGGTAATCACCATGGAATTGACCCATTGTATTGGGTAATGATCCGCTTAATTGACCCCGTCTAATGTAGTTTTGGGTTCATGGTATTGGTTTGGCCCATGGTATTGAAAAAGGGGCTCATGGTATTGACAAAGGGTAAACATATATAAGGAGAAGAAATTCATTGTGCATAACATGAGTGTGGGTGCAAGATGTGTCTAAGCTGAATGAATACTTCTCTCTTCAAGTATATCTGAATGGAAAGGGTTACACTTGAATGATAACCGAATGTATGATGCACCAATGATGAAGAAGGGACTCCAGATCCTAATTGCTCTTTTGTATTTGCCAGATCCGATTATGGAAGGCTTAGATCTCAGATGAGGCGAGCATCTAGCGGCAACATCCGTCCGAAGCAAAAAGGGCAGATCCGAACTAACATCTGGATCCGATGAAGCATGTCACCGCAATGATCAAGATTCACGCTACTTCGTCACGAGGAAGCCGTATACAGTCGCGCTCGGCCGAAGAGAAAGCGCGTATGCGCAATAAAATATACACCGAGGTATACGCCGGTCGTGTGGAAGGAAGGCGCGTATATACGCGACATCGCAGAAGGGAAAACGTTTCTGCAAACTAGGGTTTGCTGAAGCAAAGGGTATGAAATATCTGATCTATTCTGCTGTGTTTCTGCTATCTGATCTGTGTTGATAAGTATTTGTTGGTGATGTATGTTTGTGCTTAAAAGAATGGAAAGGGTCCAGTTTGGAAATATGATGAAATGTGGCCTACAAGTGTTGTTCTATTAAAGTTGTTGGATCCAGTGTGAAAATTGATGAAACGTGGTCCAAGGTGGTACCGAGGGTTGTAGCCTTCAGTCAGGGGGTCGTAGCTCCCTTCCAGGTGAGGCTGGTAAACGAGAGCAGGGGGTCGTAGCTCCCTTCCAGGAGAGGCTGGTAAACGAGTCAGGGGGTTGGAGCTCCCTTCCAGGAGAGGCTGGTAAACGAGCGCAGGTGGGTGCCTGCGTGCTGGTAGGGTCTGCACCAGCACATATGTTGTAAGATTTTTTCTCTATAATAAAATATTGAAGGCTGAGCAACTGCAGCGGTGGTTTTCTCCCGACTTGGGTTTCCACCTAAAAATCCCGGTGTTCATGTGTGATGCTTTGTGTGATGGTTTATTCTGTTCTTACTGCACATGTTTACTGTTTATTAAACATCTGATGAATGAATGATGGAATAATAGAAGTGAAGATTTAATGACATATCTAGATCTCTGTGTATACGCTAGTTTCATAAAGGGGATCCGCGTATATACGCTAGTTTACTGAAGGAAAGTAGCGTATGGGTTTTAAGGAATGAAAAAGTAAAAAAGATTTGATTATGCAGTAAATACTGATTCACCCCCCCCTCTCAGTATTTTTCCCAACAATTGGTATCAGAGCAGGTCCTTGTGCAGAAGCTTGATCGCTTAAAGGAGATCCGTCGCAATGGGAAGTCAAGAAGGAATAATGTCTATAAAGCCACCTATATTCAATGGAAGCAATCTGATATTCTGGAAGGTACGTACAAAAGCATATATGCAAAGTCTTGGTGCAGATGTATGGGCAATCGTGGAAGAAGGTTATCAATACCCGGCAAGTATTCCTACTGATGCAGCTGAAAGAAAGAAGTATGAAATCAATGCCAAAGCAGTGAATGTCTTATTAGGAAGCATGTCTGAATCAGAATTTGCTAAAGTGATGCAGCTACATTCGGCAAAAGAAATATGGGACAAAATAATTCTAAGCTATGAAGGAGACACAAAGGTAAAAAGTGCAAAACTCCAAACTCTTAGAATTGAATATGAAAATTTGAAGATGCATAGTGATGAGAGTGTTGCCGGTTTCTTTCTTCGTCTGGATGATATTGTAAATCGAATGAGAAATTTGGGTGAAACCATAACTGATACTACTCTGGTGGAAAAGGTCTTAAGATCCTTGACTTCAAAATTTGACTCTAAAGTTTCGGCTATTGAAGAAAGGCAAGATCTGCAATCGCTTACTATTGTTCAATTACATGGTACTCTGACTGCTTTTGAAATGAGACAAGGAGGTCCTTCTCAAATAAGAGAAGCTGCTTTTAAGGCATCTACAAAAGGAAAAGAAAAGGAGGTTGTCAAAGAATCCAGCTATGTATCCGATGAAGAAGAAGAAAATTTCGTGAGAAAGCTCCAACTAGGTACTGGAAGATTCAAAGGTAAGCTTCCCTTCAAATGTTTTGAGTGTGGTAAAGTTGGTCATTATGCTGCAAAATGTCCTTATAAATGAAAAGAAGTAGTAAGAAGGAATAAGAACCGATCTAGCTCTAAGAAAAGTTACTATGCTAATGAAGATAGTGATGAGTCATCTAATAGTGAGGAAGAATGTGAAGAAGATCTTAGACTTCTCATGGCATTTGAAAAAAAAGAAGAAAAGGATACTTTTATGGATGCTCTAGAGGAAAATGATTTTCTTGAAGAAAATAATCAACTCAAACTACGCTTAGAAGAACAAAAGATAATCAGAGAGACCATTGAAAATCAGCTTGAAGAAGCAAAGATACATATTGAAAAACTAGAATGTGAAGTGGTAAGTCAAAGAAAAGAAGTTGAGAAAGCAAAAACCTTGAATCTTAGATTTTCTAAAGGATCTGAAACCTTAGATGAGATCATCAAGGTACAACGTTCTCCTCTTATAAAAACAGGTCTTGGATATACCGGAGAATCTTCTCAAATTTCAGCACCAAACTATCTAAAAGCAGTTACAGGTGGTTTACATCATTCAGCCACTCAGCAAGGGAATAAAGGATCTCTACAGAGAAAGCAGGACCATCTCAATTCAAGGAACACTAACAGGGATAGCTTTCAAAAACACTACAACCAACAGGTAAATTCAAATAGAAGATTCCATGATCGCAGAAATTTCTACTTCAATGGGCAATGTTTCACTTGTCACAATTTCGGTCATAAAGCTATTCAATGTGTTGCATATAAAACCATCATGACAAGAGAAGCAAGAAAGAAAAGGTTGGATACTGAACCAAAGAAGAATACCTATAACAATGTTTCTCCTCTTCAAAGTGAAGTTGAATGCACTTATTGTAATAACTTTGGCCATGAAGAATCTGAATGCAGGAACAAGATCCAGCCAAAAGAACATGTTCCCTCAAGCTCTAAAATATGGAAAAAGAAAGAACCACCAGTTGAAAATTGTGGGATAGCATTATTTGCGGAAGGTGAAGAAAATCAATGGTACATCGATAGTGGGTGCTCAAGACACATGACAGGTGACAAAAGAAAACTTCATACTTATAATTCTCTAGAAAAAGAAAAGAAAGTTACATTTGGAAATGATACTCCTGCTGTAATTAAAGGAAAAGGGTCAGTTTTTCTAAAAGAAAAGGTGAAGGCTAAAGATGTCATGTATGTGGATGGATTAAGGCATAGCCTGTTAAGTGTTATTCAAATGTGTGATCAAGGAGCAGAAGTGGTCTTCAGTTCCAAAGAATGTGTGGTTCGTGATCTTGATACAGGTAAAATCATTATAAAAGGAAAAAGAAATCCAAGCAACCTGTATGTACTAAACGGCATAGATCAATGTTACTTAAGCAAGTCTTCAGAGAATTGGCTATGGCATAGAAGGCTGGGGCATCTGAGTTTCTCTCAAATCAACAAAGCAAGCAGACTTCAAGCTGTTCGTGATCTTCCCAAGGTCAATCTTCCGGAAAGTACCATATGCAAATCTTGTCAATTTGGTAAGCAGACCAGAGTACGATTTAATTCCAAAGAAGGATAATCAAGTAAGCCTCTTGAACTCATTCATACTGATATCTGTGGACCTATGAGGAAAAAGTCATTACGTGGGGAAGAATAATATATTTTATTTATTGATGACTACTCTAGAATGTGTTGGATCGGGTTCATTAAACACAAAGATCAAGCACTTGAAAAATTTCAGAGCTTCAAAGCATTGGCAGAAAATGAATTAGATCTAAAAATCAAGTGTCTTAGATCTGATCAAGGAGGAGAATATTCATCAAATGAATTATTTGATTTTTGTGAACAACATGGCATTAAAAGACAGTTCTCTGTAGCAGGCACTCCACAACAAAATGGTGTAGCAGAAATAATGAATAGAACAATTGTTCAAATGGCTAGAGCTATGCTTGTTGATTCTAATGTTCCTGACATGTTCTGGAGTGAAGTAGCACATACAGCAGTTAACATTCTCAATAAGGCTCATGTTCGGGTAAATAGTGACAAAACTCCATATGAACTCTGGTATGGCAATTCTCCCACTGTGAGGCATTTTAAGGTTTTTGGAAGTAAATGCTTTATCAAAAATAATGATGAAAAGCTTGGCAAATTTGAACCTAGATCAGATGAATGGATATTTCTTGGTTACTCATCGTCAAGCAAAGCATTCACATGTTACAATAAAAGGCTTCGAAAGGTTGTTGAATGTATTGATGTTGTTATTGATGAGTCTCCTGCAGCTCCTAAAGAAGAAAAACAAACAGCAAATGAAGATGATAGCGACATATGGCCTTCTACATCAGATAGCAATGATATAGACAGTGGATCCAATGAAGAACCTGAAGATGATCTATCTGAAAAAGCTCCATCCAGATATGTTCAAAAGAATCATCCTGAATCTCAAATTTTGGGTGACAAGGAATCTGGTGTACGAACAAGGAGAACTCTAGTAGGATCTTCTAATCATTTGGCACTCATATCCACAATTGAACCACACAATGTCAATGAAGCTAGCAAATATGAATGTTGGAGGCAAGCCATGGATGAAGAACTTGTTCAAATTGAAAAGAATGACACCTGGGATTTGGTTCCAAGACCTCATGATAAAAATGTCATTAGAACTAAATGGATTTTCAAGAACAAGTTAAATGAGAATGGGGATGTTGTAAGAAACAAAGCTAGACTGGTTTGCAAAGGGTATACTCAACAAGAAGGTATAGACTTTGAAGAAAATTTTGCTCCTGTAGCTAGACTTGAAGCCATCAGAATGTTTCTTGCGTTTTCAAGTTATCAACAAATCAAAGTTTATCAAATGGATGTTAAATTTGCTTTTCTTAATGGTGATCTAGAAGAAGAAGTATATATAGAACAACCGGAAGGATTCATTTTGGGAAATGATGCAAATCTTGTTTGTAGACTTAAAAAGGCTCTATATGGTCTCAAACAAGCTCCAAGAGCTTGGTATTATCGTCTTGACAAATATCTTCATCAGCAAGGTTTTTCAAAAGGATCTGCTGATAGTAACTTGTACACAAAAATTGAAAATGATAAACTATTGATTGTGGTTGTATATGTTGATGACATCATTTTTGGGAGCAACGAAGAATCTTTGAGTCAAAAATTTGCTTCTGTCATGCAGCAAGAATTTGAAATATCTTTACTTGGGGAACTAACATTCTTTCTTGGCTTGCAAGTGCACCAAACGGAAAATGGTATTTTTTTATCTCAAGAAAAATATCTTAAGCAAATTCTGAAGAAGTATGGCATGGAAGAATGCAAACCTGTAAGTACACCAATGATAACCGGATGCAGTCTCAGTTCTAATGATGATTCTCCCACAGTGAATCAACCAGAGTATAGATCGATGATAGGAAGTTTACTTTATCTCATTGGGACTAGACCTGACATTATGCATGCTGTTGGGATTGTTGGACGATTCCAAGCTAATCCAAAAGAGTCTCATCTTCAGGCTGTTAAAAGAATATTCAAATATTTTCAAGGAACTCAAGACTTTGGTCTATGGTATCCAAAGAATGCTGATCTTACTCTTCATGCTTACACTGATGCAGAATGGGCTGGAAGCGTTGATGATCGGAAAAGCACTAGTGGTGGTGCATTCTACATGGGGCCCCGGTTAGTTTCTTGGTTCAGCAAGAAGCAAAATTCTATTGCCTTATCAACAGCTGAAGCAGAGTATGTAGCTGCCGCATCTTGTTGCACTCAACTCCTGTGGATGATGCAAACCTTACAAGATTTTCAAATCAAATGTACTCCTCCTGTCCCCATTAAGTGTGACAATACAAGTGCCATCAGTATTTCAAAGAATCCTGTTATGCATTCAAAGACCAAGCACATTCCCATCAAGTATCACTTCTTACGTGAACAAGTGCTTGAGCAAACGGTGAAGTTGGAGTATTTTCCCTCCAAAGAACAAGTTGATGATATTTTTACCAAACCTCTGCCCAGGGAAGCGTTCGAGTATCTAAGACAGAAGCTGGGAGTATTCTCTGCCAGTCAAAAGAACAAATCTGCATAAATTTAGAAGATGGCTTGGGATACGTGGGTTTCCTGAAACACAGTCGCGTATATACGCTAGTTCCTGCAAAGAAAACCGCGTATGACTGATTGCTGACAATTTTTGGTTGGTTCAGCTCTCTTCAGCACAGCTGCAGTGCTGTTTGGTATCTCTAATACTGTTTGGTATCTCTGGTGGTGTTCCAGTTCTCATAATTTTGTTTCTAATGTTTTGATGAAGATGCCTTGATGATTTGTTGGTGGAAGTTTTCAGGATGCACAAACTAAGGGGGAGCCTTAGTCATTTGGAAAGATTGCTTGGTTGCACAGATTCAGGGGGAGCATTAGCTTTGCTGAGTATAATGCAATGTTGGCATTACGATGATTCTGAAATATGTTCTCTTTCTTAAGGACTTTCTGGTGTTGGTCTTAAATGGTCATCTTTGTAATTTGTTGAAAAGGTCTTGTTGATACCCATGATGTAAAATTGTAATATTCAGTCATGTAAGGACTTGTCAAATTTGTAAACCCACTTGGTTGGGTAGCTGAGTTGAATTGTGTAAACCCACTTGGTAGGGTACTTGAGTCTTATATGTAAATCCACTTGGATGAATCTTTGATGTAAGTATGAGTCATTGGTGATAGGAATGTCATAGAGTCATGTACTTCATTGAAAAATATGTTTCAAGATTCAGCATGAACTCAGGGGGAGCTTGGTCACTTCAGTATACATCAGATCTGCAGAACGCTTCTTCTACATGAGGAAAAAAAGGGGGAGAGTATGTTGGTGTTGATCCGCCCTTTGCCCTTGATGTCAAAGGGGGAGAGTGACATGGTGTTTGAATGAAGAGAAAGAATGGTGCCAAATATTGTCTTAAATCTGTTGTGGTAACCAAACACCATCATGGTTGCCATCAAGTCCAAAGGGGGAGATTGTTGGAAATATGATGCAAAGTGTTGTCCTTGATGGCAACCCACTGAATGAAGATGAAGACGTGCGACTGTTGACATGTGTTGTCCTTGATGGCAATCCACCTGATGAAGTTATGCTTGACTTGATGGACTTAGTAAATGATGTAAATCTGATGTGATATAATGTTTGATGCTGAGTGTTGTTCTTGAAAGGCAACCCATCTGATAAAGATGATGACAACTTACTTGATGAAGTTGTGCTTGATAGAATATGTTCTTGATGAAGAAAATATGATGTATCTTCAGTATGTACAGAAGGCAATGAAGAAAGGATTTCAGCATGTGCTAGATTCTATGATGAAAAAGAGTATGTCTCTAGGTATACGCGGATTGGCCTAGGGGAAGTCGCGTATGCACGCGGAAAAGAACGTGCCAAGTCGCGTATGGGCTAAAGCACTCAAAAAGTGCAAAACCAAGGGTAACCACCATGGTATTGACCCATGGTATTGGGTAATGATCCGCCTAATTGACCCCGTCCAGGTAGTTTTGAGCTCATGGTATTGTTTTGGCCCATGGTATTAAAAAAGGGGCTCATGGTATTGAAAAAGGATAAACCTATATAAGGAGAACAAATTCATTATGCATAATAGGGGTGTGGTGCAAGATGTCTGAGCTTGAATGAATACTTCTCTCTGAAGTATATCTGAATGGAAAGGGTTACACTTGAATGATAAATCTGAATGTATGATGCACCAATGATGAAGAAGGGGATCTAGATCTGAATTGCTCTTGTATTTGCTAGATCTGATTATGGAAAGCTTAGATCTGTGATGAGGCGAGCATCTAGGCGAACATCTGTCTGAAGCAAAAGGGTAGATCTGAACTGAATATCTGATCTGATGAAGTATCTTTACTACGATGATTGAAGATCTATACGCTACTTTCACGCGGAGGAAGCGCGTATATACGCGGCCCGGCCCCGAAGAGAAAGCGCGTGTGCGCGATAAAGTATACATGTGAGTGTCTGTTTGGTTGGTGTGGAAGCGCGTATATACGCGACATCAGAGAAAGGAAAGCACGTATGCAAACTAGGGTTTGCTGAAGCAAAGGGTATGAAATATCTGATCTGTTCTGCTGTGTTTCTGCTATCTGATCTGTGTTGATAAGTATCTGTTGGTGATGTATGTTTGTGCTTAAAAGTATGGAAAGGGTCCAGTCTGAAAGTATGATGAAATGTGGCCTGCAAGTGGTGTTCTATTGAAGTTGTTGGATCCGGTGTGAAAATTGATGAAATGTGGTCCATAGAGGTGCTGAGGGTTGTAGCCTTCAGTCAGGGGGTTGTAGCTCCCTTCCAGGTGAGGCTGGTAAACGAGATCGGGGGGTCGTAGCTCCCTTCCAGGAGAGGCTGGTAAACGAGTCAGGGGGTCATAGCTCCCTTCCAGGAGAGGCTGGTAAACGAGCGCAGGTGGGTGCCTGCGTGCTGGTCAAGTCTGCGCCAGCACTTATGTTGTAAGATGTTTTCTCTATAATAAAATATTGAAGGCTGAGCAACTGCAGCGGTGGTTTTCTCCCGATTTGGGTTTCCACCTAAAAATCCTGGTGTCCATGTGTGATGCTTTGTGTGATGGTTTATTCTGTTCTTACTGCACATGTTTACTGTTTATTGAACATCTGATGAATGAATGATGGAATAATATAAGTGAAGATTTAATGAAAGATCTAGATCTCTGTGTATACGCTAGTTTCATAAAAGGGATCTGCGTATATACGCGACTTTACTGAAGGAAAGTAGCGTATGGGTTTTAAGGAATGAAAAAGTAAAAGAAATTTTGATTATGCAGTAAATACTGATTCACCCCCCCCCTCTCAGTATTTTTCCCAACAAGGGGAAAGACCTTAGGTCCTTTGATTGTGCACATGTGGTGTGAAAAATTGAAATTGACAATTTGAAAAAAAGTGAAATTATGAATGAAACCACAAAAACAAAAAACCCAAAAGTGGTAAATGATTTAAATAGACCTAATTAATTATTTAAACCAACATAAAATGATAAGTAAAAAAATAAATAAATTTGTAATTATGGTTTGAAAGTTACATAATCTTAAGAAGCATTTTAAATTAATTCTATCTCATAAAAAGTATCCCTCTTAACTTAACAAATACTATCTCTTCTCCTAAGGTTCACGACCTCCCTTCCTTAGCACACAAGACATAAATACAATTAATATTTCAATATGTTAATTCCTATCGAAACAAATGAAAATTTGTATATATATGGTTTCAAATATTATAAGAAGGTTTTTGATATGGTTGAGAGAATGTGGAAAATATAATCCATAAACAAATTATTTTTCAAAATGTATTACTTTCAAAGTATCAACAAGGAATGTACAAGGGTGTTCAATGAATTAATGCTATTTATTTAAATTCCATGATGTATATCTTACTCATAATTTTAACAAATTATTAAATAATGATCTAGATTGGATAATTATATTATTTGTCATATATTTTGATGCTTATAGAGTGAAAAACTGAAAGAATCAACTTGTAGGGTCATTTTAATGGTGGCTGGAGAATTGGGATCTAAAACCTTTTGGACTCATTTTGAGGTATTAAATGAAATTTCTGGGGGTCAAACGATTATCCCTTGTGCCGAAATCTTGACCATTATTCTACACTTAAAGACATATCCAATGGTGCAAGAAAAAAATCAAATGAAGTTCATTCAAAATTTATGCATTTAGTAAGTTGACCTATCATGTTGACCACCATGGTACGAGAGAATGACATTTTAGCCCCATTACTTATGCATAGCAAGCTAGCTACATGTGGAATTTTAACAAGACTCTAAAAGTTTTAAAATCACAAACCTCGTTAATGGTTGACAGAGTCAAATCTTACACCTAGTTGGCTATCACGCTATGTTAAATACTTGGCCACTAGAAGGAATAAGAGTTCCATTTTGTGTTATTGTATTTTGTTACATAGTTGAAAATACAACTAGGAGTGTGAAGTTAGAGAGAAAAATGTATGAAGTTAAGTTTTTATAGCAACCTTACACGCCAAAAGTCTTAGCTAACTCTAGGGAGATTACCTCTTTCTTTGTACTTAAATATTTTCCATACCAGAAAAGAGAGAGTAGAGCATGTTTACATTTTAGTTTTTTTTTTCTCCCATAAATATTTCCTAGGGAAAAAGGAGTCTAGAGCATCATTACTTTTTAGGGTTGCTTGTCTCCAATAAGGATTTCCTAGGAAAATAATTGTGTTGATTATCTAGAGATATGTATGTGTGTGTTTCATTATGTTCTCTATTTCTTACGTTGTGTTTCATTATGTTTTATATTTCTTACATTTTTTCCCTCCTATTTTTCTTTCCAATCAAGGTTTATAAAGTAACATGAGAAGCAACATGAGACTTGGAACAATCATTTTCATTATCTATATGGAAGGAAAGAAGGATTATATCACATTAAGCTTAAACTTATGTAGTTTGTCAATTTTTATCATATATTTTTTGGTAAGGGTAAATGTTTTTTATCTATAGTACAAGTCATGAGTTCCCCAATTTTACCTTATGCAAAGCATGATTCTAGGATTACTACAATTTGTACTTGGTTTTTTATTGTGATGATGCCCTGTCTCAATCACTTGGCCATCTCTCTATGGGTAGTTAAATATTTATAACAATACTTAAGTAATATTTATCTATTTCTATTATGTGAAATGTAAAAATGGTATACTATTTTTCATAAAATTGGGTTGAGTTTATCATATATTTCGATGAAAGTTGATTATATGACACGTTTTCTTTAAAAGGATCTAAAATTTTTGTTAAGGTATGAATTTGCAATTTTGTGTGGCTCTCTATCAACCTTCACTTCCTCATTTCTAGAAAAAATCTACTTGCTCATTCGTATACCCACTTTCTATTCAAATGCATGAGTTTTGAACTCTCGGTAACTATGTTTTTCCACGCAGAAAAATTATATGTCACATTTTATACTAACTCTAAATATTATTTTGAAGTTTGGATTACTGTTGTTCTTTTATATAATTTAACATTAGATATAAGTTTAAATTGAAAGCTACTTAGATGAAATATAGCTTAGATATGGCATTTGCAAATTATTATCAATTTATTGAACTAAAGGACATAATTATTACACATGTTTAATTTACATTCAAATGCTTCTTTGATTTATCTCCTATAGCTTAATGTAATTCTATATATATAATTTAAGTTGAAGGCCCATGAGATAAATATGACTTCTATGTGACATTTGTATTGAATCATCTATTTGTTGTGTTATATGGACATAATTGGTACGCATATCTAAGTTGCATTACTAATATGTCATGCTTCTTTAATTTATCTTTTATAGATGACCGGAGCATCCCTTTTTAATCTATCCCTTTTCACTTCGGATATGAGGGCAATACTCATCCGCATATTTTTCTATCATAAAGCAGTGACTAAAATTGTATTCCATTTGTGTCAATGTTAAGGTTAAGCACATGGATTAAAGTTTTATATAAGATACATTGACACTGTGTACATTTATATATAAAGAGTCCAAAAGCTCATTCAAGACCATATGTTTTGTTGACGTAGTTTGATTGGTTATATTGCATTGCTTTTGCAGTTGTTGCTATGGGCCTTACCATCTAGTCATTTTAGGTAAAAAAGTATTTACATGGAATTCTGAAGTATCCTAGAATGTTTATTATTTATCACTACTAGCTTTGGTGATTTAGTTGTTTGTTTTGATGCTGCTTGGTTACCCATATTTAATATTTGTTCATGTTTAATTCATTTTTAAGGCTTTTTATTGGCCCGTCAGGATGTATTTTTCTCAAATCCATAATGGCTAAAAAAACAAAATTTAAAAGAGAAAAAGAGAGGTCATATGGAAAACAAATTGTTTGCAAGTGTTCTTTTGAACCCATAGAACTTGCAACCCCAATATGGATACAATACTAAGTAATACATAGCCTCCTCATCTAACTTAGCCAGGGATTTGCAATACTATATTTGAGTTGGCTAGCTTCATTTCAAGATATTATAATGTTAGATTATTATTTCTATAGATTTTGATTATGGTAGTAAAATGTTACAAAAACCCTGAAACTACAAATAATATTATTCTAGATATATGTAAAAAGGACATGGTAGAGAAGATCAAACAATATTAAACTTTTCATAAATAGTTTAGATAAAAATACATTTTCTAATTTTGATTGTAAATTCTAAGGCTTAAAGCAATAATTTTTCTAATAATTTTTTTTAATTAATAAATAAAAAAGAAACATTTTCAATCAAAATCACATCCAACATATAATAAAAATAATAAAAACAATTTAAAACTTCATACACTATGACATTTCTATGACAAGGAGCATAAAATTATACAAGCAAAAAATCATTTTCTATAATAATGGAGAGCTTCAAATATACAATAAAAAAATCTTTGAGCCTCCTTGTATCCCAGAGAAAGAGTTGCTCAAACAATCATATTTTAAACAATTAAAACTTGGAGAAAATCATCTATTTTTGAATTTAAATTATATAAAAAATTAGTCAAATATAAGACAAGAGTTACTCATACTATAAAAGTTTAAATAATATTAACTTTCGAAAAAAATATTTGTAAATGAACCAAAAAAAAAATATTTATAAATTTCATTTATAGTAACTTAAATCCATATTAACCCCTCTTGATAAATCTAAAATTAAAATAAATCTATATTACTTTATTTAAAAGTTTAAATTCCTATTTGTGGTGTGCCAAATAGAAATAGTCAAAGCGAAAGTTACAACTTACAAATATTACTCAAATATATCATGAAAGGAAATAGAATAACAAACATAATGGAAAATATGAACCAAAGTATTATACCTTTATTGATATGGATGGATTCTTAATTACAAACATTTGGGTAAAATATGATGAAGCTTTGGGGGGATTTCATGAGCATGTGAATTCAACATGGAAGGACTTTGTCATGTAACTAAAATTTGCAGATGAGTGCGGCATTGATTTCATCTTGTTTGGTGAGAGTTTGTTGAGAAAATTAAGAAGGAAAAAAAAAGAATTTGCAGTGGTGTGGACTTGGAAAGGGGTGGGTGTTTTTTTGGTTACTGTATAGATGGTCATCTGCAAATCATCCAAATTGAAAATATGCCAAAACACCCACCATTCCTATAAAAATCTGACCTAGTAGCTCCAACATTCCTACCAGATAAGTATTTTTTCTACAAATGATGCGTGTACACCCCAAGTGAAATAATAACACCAAACAAAGTAATTATGCCATGGAAAAGATAATTCGATTACGACTGTTAAAATTGGTTTTTAATTTAGTCTGAGCTGAGTTTGCAATACCATCGTCAGCTCCTGAGTAAGGGTAATATGTGAGTTTTGATTGATGGATGAACTTGCTACAATTTAACACTTTGCTAGGGACTGTAATGATGAGAATGAGACACAAACTATAAAACATGAAAAACTGTAACAATGAGCATGAGACACAAACTTCAAAACATGAAGAAATTTGGTGTAACGATGAGCATAAGACGGAAACTTCAAAACAATAAGAAATTTGGTGTTCCGGCGGCCATGATTGAAGACTTTTTCATAGGAAGAATGTCAAACCTTTGAATGCCAAATTGCAAGAATTCTTGTAATTTTTTTTTATACCCCATGATTGAAGACTTATTCATAGGGAGAATTTCAAACTTCTGAAAGCCAAACTACAAAAACTATTGTAAATATTTTTAATACGCAAAACTTCTTCATAGGGAGAATGTCAAACCTCTGAATGCCAAACGCCAAACTGCAACTTGCAAGAACTCTTGTAATTTTTTTTAATACACAACACAAAAAAATTTTGATAGTCAGAAATTCACTGAAAACGTAAATTTAAAGTCAAACCTCTAAATGCCAAACTGCAAGAGCTCTTGTAAATTTTTTTAATACGCAGCAAAAAACAAATTGACAGTCATAAATTCAATAAAAAAGTAAATTGACGGGCACTGAAAACAAACACCCGTCTTCAAATTTTCATTTGACAGGAAAAAAATATTTGAAATTTCAGGCCTGCCTGGGATGATAGACAAAAGAAAGGTTGGTAGGTCCTTGGCCGGTGTGCATTTTGCAAAGCAAACAATGGAACAGTTGATCATATTTTTTTTCATTGTTCCTATTCAAAATTAGTGTGGAAAGGAGTCATACAAGTTGCAAAAGGTAAGGTCGAACATACCTGACGAAAGGAGAAATAGCACCGACGAAAGGAGCAACAACGCGGATAGGAGGAGCAACAGTGCTGACGGGAGGAGCGAAAATGCACGAACAGAGCAACAACGACAGTGACACAAAACGCGCGAATAATGAAACCGGTAAACAAACCAATTTCGCTGGCGATTTATTTATAGAAACTAGTTCAACCGAACTATTTTAAAAGTAAAAGTTTGGCCGAACTTTTGTTGCCGGTTTTCCAATCTCCGACAAAAATTCTATTTTCCCGCCCCTTCAGTGTGCCATCAATCTAAACGGAATCACGAGTTCGGTCGAACTTTCTAAGAAATTTCGGCCGAACTATTACATAATTTGGCCGAACTTTATAAAATGTTCGACCGAACTATTGCCGAAAAACGTTTTCGGCCCCTGATTCTCACAAAAGTGTAACCTAGATTCACGTTTCCGCTTGAGTTCCTATTGTGGTAAAACACAACCCCACCATTTTTTACTTATGCACTTCAATAATGGGGACCCTTTCTACAAAATTTTGGCTAAACACCTTTTAGGATTTCGATTAAGTTAATTATTTTGTAATTTTGTAATTTTTCATTTTTATCAAATTTCTATTTTGATTGTTTCATTGAATCTGGTTTTTCATAGGCTTTCCAATGATACTTGTTTCACTTCATTTGGTCAACGGTTTGTAAATGACCCACCTTTGAAGTTTTGATCATTTTCTCGCTTGGGTTAAAAACATGTATAAAGTGTATGATATTTCAATTTTCGCAACTAAAATAGTCTTCATTGTAAATATTAATTTTTAGTTAAATTTTTGTTTTTACTAATTTTTCACGAATGATCCTACTAAATAACCTAGCGAAATTATAGAGCATTTAAAAATAATGCTTTTCAAGATTTTGGCAATTTATTATAATTTCCTTTATTTAAAGCAAAATACCAAAATCAAAAGTTTCATAAGTGCAAAGTGGCTATAGTTTAGAATTGGAAAATATCATTATAAATGGTCCACATTTTGTTTTAGTTTTTTTTAAATTAACTAAATTTTAAAAATTATGGACCCCAATTAAAAAATATATAAAATATAAAAAATATATCGCATCCACGGAGATCATATAATCACAAACATTCACAATGTATATGTTTCAATAAATCCAAAAATAATTTTCATGCGATGTGCGATTTTGGTTTATGCAGTGGGTTTTTAAGTTTATGCAAAGTTTCGTGATTCTCCTTATGACTCTCGTGACCTCACCCTCACCTCACTCACTCTCCATCTCACCTCACCATACTTCATGCTTACCTCATGATTTTCTCCTCCCTTATCCCTCCTCTCTCTTCATATTAATATTCACCTCTCCACTCCACTCCTCTCGCTCTCTTACGTGGTATGCATTCTTTTGAGTTAATTAATTTAAATAATTATATTATATCATATTATAATTAATATTATATTTTAATTATAAATTATAATTATAATTTTAATATAATTATATTATAAAATTGCTATAATATTTTAATTAATTAATAAATCATTTTTAATTAGTTTAATTTTATTTTCAAATTAGTTTTTATTAATCAAAATTAAAAATGTAATTATAATTAATTAATTGATAATTGTAACTTAATTTAGAATTATTTTGTAACTAAATTAGAGTAATAATATAATTACAATTAATTAACATTAATTAATAAAAAACTATAATCTAATTTATGATTAGAATTTAATTAAAAAATTCTGATTTTTAGCCCAAGCAACAAAAATTTCAGAATTCTGTCAATTTTAATATAGAAACTTTGAAAGCTCATAAATGATGTTTTACTTCGCCAAATGAGGCTAAAGATGGCTCATTGGATAGATAAAATCATGGAGAACATTTTTGAAGTTGTTTCATTTCTATATTTGATAATTTATTGGGTCTAAAATGCAACAGAATATCATACTCCGAATGTTTAACAAAATAATTTTTCTGAGTTTTATTTTCTGCATTTTAATTTTCCCACAAATTCTTCTAAATGCAGATCCATTTTTCAATGATATCCTTGGCCAATTATATCAGCAAAGAAATCAAAATAAATCTTATATTTCCTTTTTTAATTATTTATTTAATTAAGTTTTGATTAGAATCATTTTAATTTCTAGATTTTTCATTTTGATTTTATTTTTACATTTTAATTTTGTTTTGATTTGTTTTTGCAGAAAAACAGTTGAAGAGATGAGAAGACGAAGCTCCCAATCAATGAGAAGACTCCAAAAATTGAATAATATTTTTTGAACCAATGAAAATTGGTTGAGCAAAACCACTCTTCAAACAAACTTTCTTATGAAGAAATTCTTTTGTAAATATTATAAATATCAGATTGCAAAATATAATAGGGGCTTCTCTCCTCTGCAATTCTAGAATTCTTGATGGCACTATTGTCTAGAGGATTTAGAGGTGTAGGGTGAGAGGAGAGGAATCTCAAATCTGAAGATTATTGAGGTTTTTCATTTACATTCTGACTTATGTATAATGAATAGTCTTGCACTACTGTAGTTCTGATTTTAAAAGCAAAAGTTCAGGCATTGTAAAAGACTGTTAGAGATCGGAGCTGGAGAAATGGAATTAAGAAATTCGTATTTATAATAATATTATTTTAAATGCTGGTTTCATTTTATGATAACAGGAATGTGTCAATTTACTCGCATACTTGTGCACTTCTATCGGTATGAGTAATTTGCCTCAATTTATGTTATTATTTGTCTCTACTCTTATGGGTTTAAATTCTGATTTATGAGTAACTTTTTGCTTAGAAATCTGTCTTATAAAATTGATTTATTGAATAGTGATATGTTGTGAACTATTTCCACATGTTATTGTTTAATTATTCAAGTTACTGATTAAATGATCAATATCATTTTGAGAACTACTTCCTGAGTGTTGTTGATTGATTATTTTAGTTAAGAGGTATCTAGATAGAATGTGTTTGATATTCACAATATCAGTTAATTGAAATAATTCGTTAGCTTGATATTCATTTAGACAAACATATTTAAATCTCAATTATTTTAAAACATCTTTCTCTCTGTTGGGATAGATCTATATCTACCTAACTGAGATAGGATTAAAATAGTTTCTTTTACTTGCATCTTAGAATAATACTGCATATAGATTAAATTCTACATTGTTAAAAAGTCCTCTTCTCAAAGAGGAAAAACTTTAGTTGTGGCCTGGCTAAGCCCAAATTACCTTAAGGATCACTTTCTTGTCTGATCGGTAAGAGAAATGAACTAACGTCTCTTTCCCATTGGTAGATAAAAGTCATACTTTAAGCCAATAGAGATTAAAATAAGTTAACTAGACCTAGTGAAACCAGTCAGAGCCACCATTCGAAATGGAAAATAATATTCTTTAAAGTCCAGACCGGGTGGTCATCCCCCATGTTGTTGCAGCGAATTTTGAGGCCTCAACATTTTGGTGCTAGGAGGGCCCGAGACTTGTTTTCATTGGGAATTTTTGTATTCTAATATTTCATCTTTATTACAATGGCTCCTTTAAAACTCCCAATTTGGAGTTGTATTTATGGTTGTGCATCTTTTAATGCTCTATCAAAAATAGTAAGACACTTGTCTCAGCTAAATTTTAATGGTAAGAGGAATACTTCTGCATTTAATCATGCTTTACAATTCATTCAAAAATTTTCAAATTCTGCTTTTCATGAAATTGATGAAGGTATTTTATGCAGGATTTTTACTCTTACATTTTTGGCAAAAGCCAAAAACTAGTGTAAATCACTTCCAGTTTCTTCAATCCACACTTGGGAACAATTTATTACAAATTTTCTTTGTAAACTTAATGGATATATATATGAACAGGAATGTGATGATTTTGAAGATCTACGAAGGTTTGAAGATGAGTCTTTAATTGATTTTACCATTAGGTTTCGTTTAAATTGTTTAAAATTTAAAATTGAAGATAAACCTTCGAAAGAAGAATTATTAGATTGGTTCGAACATATTTTCTCTTCCTTCCATTCATAATCAATGTGAAATTATTTCAAAATTTGATCAATCTCCTTCTAATTTCATTGACATAAGTGAAAATTCCAATATGAAGGTACAAAGAAATGATGATGAAGATACCTCTATAGTGTATAATAAATTCCTTCAATTTCTGCACATTTCTTACAGTATTGAGAAAGATCAATGTGTACCTTCACATGTCAATGAATTTCAATCATGAAGCTTGGAAAATTTCACTAATAAATTGCAAGAAAATATTAGCAGCAGTATTGAAGCAGATACCGTTTTGAAATCTGAAAATCAATATGCATTAGAATCAGAGAATCAGATCATAATTCGGAAAGTACAACAACGATTAAAGTTTCCAATAATATGCAATCCATTGTACAAATTTATGAATTCTTTCATGATGAGAAAATTCCACATTCATATAAAAAAAGTAATAATCTTCAAGAAAACATAAGTAGCCAAGAAAATGATCTTAAATCTGAAAAATGCAATGAAAAAAATACACTAGAGTGCTAAAAAAAAAGACATTTTCAAATGCATTGTTTCAGATTCATATTTTTCTCTTTATCCTGATAATTTTTCTAATAGAAATTTAACCTCTCCTCACATTAAAGATATTTCAGAAAATAGAGAGTCTAATCTAAATGAATTTCTGATTAGTTTTTATTGGGATAGAGAATTAATTAATGATCATTCTTTTGGCATTAATGAACATGAGCTTAATATTCCTTCTTGTTTTGATACATTAAATAAGATCGAAGAGAATTTTAATGAATGTCTTGAAGTCATTTATGATAGATATTTTGAAATTGAGGATATTGATTTGTCTTCTTTGCAATTGAATCCTCGTGATCTAAGTCTAATCACATGTGAAAATGAAGAACAATCTAATTTAGAAATTGTTCCAAATAGTTCTCTTTTCAAACAAATAATCATACTTATGATTTCAGCATTCAAGAAACCATTCAAATCTATGATTTATATGATGATCAAGCTCACATTCCTATTCAGAGTCATATCCTTCTCTCTAATTCATAAGTGGGTATCAAAAATCACTTTAATTACCTTATTCTGCCCAATTCTTGTGAAGAGGAAATTACTTTAAGTCACTCCCAATTGTGTTGTAATAATAATTTTAATACTAGTGTAAACTATGATTAAATTTTGTTATTATTTCAACATTTATTTTTAACTTTAGATTTATTTTCTATTTTTAGTCCTAGATTTTTAGATAGTTTGTGCTGGAATATTGAGCAACTCAATATTGAACACTCAATTGATGCATTACCTCAAGGGAAAAATGAAGATAAAATTATAATTGTGAACATTAAAAATTATTAAACTTCCAATTTCAATAGATGTTCATTCCTTATCAATTACTTCTTACTTCTCAAGAGCAGCACCAAAAAGAGAGTGTATTTTCACTTTATGACCAGCAAGCTAATTCAACTAATAATCTTCTAGTAGATTTATCTAACTTCCATCCATTTTTCATTGATCAATTTGAAAGACATTTGGAAATTTTTCCTTCATGGAAGATCGTTAATAATTTAGCACTTAATCATAACACTAAGAAAATCACACAGGTCATTGTTTCTGAAAGATCATTTTTGCTACATGGCATGTCATATTCTCTTTTAAACCTCTCCTACTCAATAATGGAAGTCCATCCAAATTTCTATGATCCAATTGAAATTTAGTTGGAAGGGGCATTTCAAGAGAAGGTAATGGTGAATAAGCTACTAAAAATAAAGATACATTCTGCTTTCAGATTTAGTTTTTGTAGTTTAATTATATTTGCATTTTTACTAATATTTGACATGTACACATGTGCAGGAATTAAAATGCTTACATGGCTTCATTGGAAGTATGACTCTACCTAGTCATATTTCCTTCATTAAGTTAGAAATATGAATATATTAATTTTCTTTTCTATTTTCATGTATTTCATTATTTCATATTTTCAATAAAATAGGTAATGAATCCAATTTCTTTTGGGGGTCTCATTTGAATTATAGAAAAGCAGCCTAGAGCATTTTATAAGCTCTTGAATTATCTGATCATACTTATTTGCCAAGCCTTAAACTTTCTTGTTTTTCAAAATTCATAACATTGATCATACATGAAGAAATTCCAAGAATTTTCTACTACTTGACAATTTTTTATTCACAATTAATTCTAAGAACTCGTTTTTACCACTCTTGTCTTCTGATTTAATTTTGGAAAAGATGTAATTTGAAAAAATTCATTACTTAGTATTTTAGATTAAAATAAGTAGGTGATGTTGAACTTATGTAAATTTTGAGAAAATTTTGGAGAAATTGAAGATTCATGAGGTAAACTTAGAATCAAAATTCTTCTAGGTATGTGTTTACAGGTTCATCATCATCTATTGTTTATTTTTATTTCAAAGGTTGTTTCTTATTTCTATTTATTTTTGTGTGCAGGTCTTCATTAACCTGATTATGTAGATTTGAGATAAGCAAGCAGCCAACCCTTGTTTCAAAATATGCAACATGTTTAGGGAACTATTTATTATTTCATTTGAATTTGAAGGATATCTAAATTTTTGTTTTATTGAAATCCTGAAAAGTCTTAATAAATTGTCGGAATAATCATATCGAATCATTTTATTTCATAAATCTCTTTATAAGAAAATTCTGATAAAATTAATTTCCAATCAAAAATTTCGACATCTAATTAAATTATTAAAGGATTATTTATTATAAAGCAAAGTTAAATCACTCACTTTATTTTTGAATTGAATACTTTAAAGAAATCATCGACCCCACATATGGCTCATTATATATCGCAAATCACATATCGGAGGCTCTGAAATAAACATACACTAAATATATCTGATCTCTTGATATTCTCATTCCCTCCAAATGATCTCTCTGTCTGATGTCACATTATTTGTATCAAAACATTTGATCAGAGACATCTCTTAACAATTTTCGATATGAAACCTTCAATGCATATCTTTTGAATCAATTTCAATACTCTTTCTCATTTTCCGATAAAATTACTTCGCAAAAATTGCGATGTTCATATAACTCAGACCTGATATTACATTTAAATCCTCTTTATATACAGATATCGCGTCTGTTTATAAATCGCAAATTTGGTAGGGGAATATATTTAAAATTTCCGATGTCCCAGATCCAATATGAAATTAAAATTCATATAATAAAAATATCGATTCTGTTCTTTATCGCACATCGGCGCATCAACAAAATTACATTTCGCACATCGGAAATTTTAGTGGTTATTGTTAAAACTGTTGGGAAAAATACTGAGAGGGGGGGGGGCGAGTGAATCAATATTTAGGACTTACTCAAAACTTTTTACTTTTCCATTCACTAAAATAGATACGCTACTTTGATGAAGCCAACTAGCATATACACGCGGATATCCTTCATAAAACTCACGTATGAACAGAGATCTAATTATAAAGATAATTCTTAACCTAGTTCTTTGCAACATTCATTCATCTAATGTTAATTTAACAGTAAGCATGTGCAGTAATAACAGAATAAACCATCACACATAAGCATCACACATGAACACCAGGATTTAAGGTGGAAACCCAAGTCGGGAGAAAACCACCGCTGCCGTCGTCTTAGTCTTCAATATTTATTATATAAAGAAAACATGTTACAACCATGTACTGGGGCAGACTCATACCAGCACGCAAGCACCCACCTGCAGAAGGCCACAACCTTCTCTCGTTTATCAGCCTCTCCTAGAAGGGAGCTATAATCCCCTGCTTTCGTTTACCAGCCTCTCCTGGAAGGGAGCTACGACCCCCTGCTCTCGTTTACCAACCTCACCTAGAAGGGAGCTATGACCCCCTGCTCTCATTTACCAACCTCACTTGGAAGGGAGCTACAACCCCCTGACCTCGTTTACCAGCCTCACCTGGAAGGGAGCTACAACCCCCTGACTGAAGGCTTCAACCTTCAGCACCTTTGTGGACCACGTTTCATCAATTTTCGGACTGGATCCAATAGCTTCCATAGAACACAACTTGCAGGCCACTTTTCATCATATTTTCAGACTGGACCCACTCCACACATTTAAGCTCAATCATACATCAAACTGAAACTTATAACTCCATCACTTCATTCATTGAATCATTAAGAAATCAATCAACAACTTGATCTTTCATCAATATAACCAGCAGCTTAATCATCATTCAAACAACCCAGATCTGTATGAATACATCATTGTCAAATAGTAGTAAAACAACAGAATAGATCAGACATTTCATACCATATACGTCAACAAACCCTAGTTTTCATACGCACTTTCCTTTCACTGATCTAGCGTATATATGCGCTTTCATGCATATAAACCAGTGTATACATCTACACATATTACAGAACTAATTTCACAGCCCACACGCGCTTTCGCTTAATACAACCCGCGTATATACGCGATTCCTCTGTTACAAACTAGCATATATATCTTCAGACATTTTAGGGCAGCACAATTCTTCAGAATAGATGCATAGCTCAGATTTTTCTCTTTACTTTAGAAACATGTTCGCCTCATCTCAGATCTAAACATTCCATAAACAAATCTAGAAAATACAAATACATTTCAGATCTAGATACCCTTCTTCATCATTCTCTTCATAGGTGAATTATGAATTCAGATCTATCATTCAACTGTTACCCTTTCCATTTAGACATACTTCAGAGTGAAGTATCCATTCAAACCCAGAATCATGCACTCCCATTACACAATGAATTTCTTCTCCTTAAATAGATCTAGCCTTTGACAATACCATGAGCGAAAACCACACAACTTCCCATGGTATTCCTAGATGGGATCACATAGACAATCCAGAGCTCAATACAATGGGTCAATACCATGGTAGTAACCCCTATTTTTATTCTTTTAGAGCACAATTGAGCATACGCGACTTGGCACGTACTTTTCCGCGTGCATACGCTACTTCTCCTAAAAAAACCTGCGTATGCTTTGTGTCACACGCTTTTCATCATTGTTCTGGCCCTTACTGATATTTCTTTCTCTGGTACTTCTGAGCTACTTGTAGAACATCAAATTTACATCATTAGTAAACTCATCAAGCATCAAAGAACAACTTCATTAAGTAGGTTGCCATCATCTTCATCAAGTGGGTTGCCATCAAGGACAACACTCTGCATCATATTGCCAACAATCTCCCCCTTTGGACTTTATGGCAACCACGATGGTGTTTGATCACCACAACAGATAGATACATTAAGCATAATGATATTCTCCCCTCTTCAAACACCATGTCACTCTCCCCCTTTGACATCAAGGGCAAAGGGCGAATCAAAACCAACACAAGGTTGTTTTCTCCTCATATAGATAGAAGAGCGCTGTAGATCTGATGTGCACTGAAGTTACCATGCTCCCCCTGAGTTCATGATGAATCTTCAAACATATTTTTCAATGAAGTACATGACTCTATGACCTTCCTATCACCAAGGACTCATACTTACATCAAAGATCCAACCAAGTGGATTTACATATGAGACTCAAATACCCAACCAAGTAGGTTTACACAATTTGACTCAACTACCCAACCAAGAGGGTTTACACATTTTGACTCAAGTACCCAACCAAGTGGGTTTACATATTTGATCAAGTCCTTACATGACTGAATATTAAAATTTTACATCATAGGTCTCAACATGACCTTTTCATCAAATTACAAATATGACTTTTTATGACCAGTACCAGAAAGACCTCAAGAGAGAGAGATCTTATTTCAGAATCATCATAATGCCAATAATGCATTACACTCAGCAAGGCTAATTCTCCTGTTGTTTGGGTTTCAAAATGTCCTCATTACCATACATTTTTCACCTATGCTCCCATTATATCACCCATTATTCACCACCATGTCACTTCATTTTCCCTATTATTCACCATTAATGGGTCTCATTTATATTTTCCAAATATTATTTATTTTTAAGCATTTTAAGAGAAATTCTTGATTAAATATTAGAAAATAATATATTTTACTTTATATATGGAAAGTGGGTTGTTTTTGTGACATGTGTAGGTGCCAAGGAAGCTTCCAAGACACCTTTATGTGGCCTTGAATGATCAAATTCGAATTTGAGGAGATAAACCTCATGGAGAAGATCAAGGACAAAAGGGGGTTATGTGTCTAGATGGTTGAGAGATGTATGGAACTAAAGAGAGATTAGTGGATGATCATTATGAGTTTGTTACTCATCCCATTGTATAAATAGGAGTACAATCTCCTCCATTTGTAATGTTGAAGTTTTTGTAATATTAGAATCTTGAAGTTTTGTAATCTTAGAATTTTGGAGTATGTAATCTTAGAAGCTTAGAGTTGTAATCTTAGAGTTGGTTTGTAATGGAGATTTTGAAATAAAGGATCATACTTCAATTTTGCTTCTACATCTGAGTCTCCATTGAAGTGGTGTGCTTGTGGAGTTATAGAGGGCCCCCATGGCCTCACTTGCATGCTTATTTGTTTATTTTAAGGTATAACTTAATTTATGTTTTTGTTTGATTTCAGCTTTTAAGTTTTGTTAAATGTTCTAATATTGGAAGGATCTTATTTGAAAGTGTTTTTGTAAGAGAACCATAAGATCTCAGACAATTATTAGATCTAGGTTTATTTCATTTCATCTTTTAATTTCTTATTAAATGTTCTAATGTTGGAAGAGATATTGTAGAATATGTTCTTGTAAGAGAACCATAGATCTCAAACAATTGTTAGATCTAGGTTTGATTAGTTATTGAAAGAGATCTTAATGAATATGTTCTTGTAAGGGGACTTTAAGATCTTGGAAAAATTAGGAATCTTTCTAGATCTATATATTTTAGATAAGCACTTCTAAGTTTACCTTCCCGGGTTGACATTAAATTAAACTCTAATTGACATCATCAATTGGAGCCAAACATTTTGGCGCCGTTGCCGGGGAAGTGCAACTAGAAGGATTTAGTAATTATTTTATGCATTTGTTTTTATGGACTAATTTGTGGAACTTGGTGACAACAGGTTCATAAAGGAGTTCAAAGTTTGGAGCATTTTTATTTTCGCACATAGTTAATTTAAATTCAGTTTTTATTTTAAACCCCCATTTCTCACTAATCCATCTACGGATGATGAATTTGACAATGTTGAACATGTACTTCTTGGAGAGCAAGGACAATAACCTTAAGGCAACTCTAAGATAGGATTCTCACATACTTATAAAACATAATGTAAAATTTTTAAATCTTGATGTGAGCATGTTCGAATTTTTAGTCCGTAGATGGCTTCATTGGAAGCATTCTTTTACTTAGAAAATAAAACATCTTTCAAGTTAATGTAGAATAGATTAAAAATAAATAAAATAAAATGAGATCTCATAGAATTTCCTTGTAGAATTTTCTTTTAGTTTGGTTTTTTTAAAATATCATCATGAATAAAAAGAGTTGTTTCATCTTTTCATTTCTATGTCTTGTTTCTGTATCACGGGTGAGCCAGGAGCCTAATTATCAGAAATATTTGTCTTCCGAGAGTCTAAACGCCCCTGTGACATTGCAGAAAAGTGTAGATAATGCAAGGTTTTGTCGCAGATCTTAATTGTGTTTTATCCATCCATGCTAACCTGCATCAATAAAAATAAATCAAGAGATAAGTATGCTCTCTTCCTGCGCTTCGTGCGATCAGGAAGATCAGAAAATCTATCGATTTATTCAAATAAAAAAAACTCTTGCTGAAAAATTAATCTACGATATGACAATAAAGAATTTTGTGAATGAGAAAATTTACTTTTCTTTTAATTTTAGATTTAAAATAAAAATACTAAAAAATAAAAATTCTCACAAAATAATAATAATATATATATCATATATATATTATAATTATAAAAAAAAAAATATCTTTTTGAAAACTAACCATCTTTTAGATAGGATTCCATTTTTTTTAAAACCATTAAAAATGCAAAACATAAAAAAATTATAATAAAAACAATAAAAATAAAATAAAATAACAAAACACAACCAAATGAATTTAAAAAAAAAAAACCAACAGCAACAAAACAGAACAATCACAACTCAAACTAATACAAATAAAACACAACAAATCAGCCAAACAAAACGCGTCAACCAAAAAAAAGGCCGAGAGGATTAAAACACAGACTGAAAATTGCAGGCCTGATACTGCAACTGCAATCGAAAACCGTCCCTCTTCATCATTTACTGGTGCACTTTGAAGATTGTTCACCGAAGGGAAAGCTCCAAGATGCTGGTCCTCCTTCACTAGCCTGGAAACTGAAAATTCGGTGATGAGACAATGAATTCAAGCAGAGAAGAAAATCAGATACAACAGCAAGAATCCATCCGTCGCAGTCAAATGGAAAATCAGAAGCAGCGGCTCTCAGATGCCCGTGGACGGAGGAAGAAAGAAAAATCATCCTATTCCATCCGCCGGATTCTGTCGCCCACGAGGAGGAGCAACACACCCGGTTCTGCAGAAAATAAAAAGTCAATTCCATTTGATGAATAACAGATAATTAAATCGACTGCGCCATGTTAAGGGTTGCACTCTGCAGATTTTCTGCAGTCCGTTTACGTTATTAAAACACAGAAACCAACCCATCTGGACTCTTCCATTTTGACGCACCTGTCAAACATATTCACAGAGCCCCCCTCATAGCCCAATACCAATGGTTCGTTTTTCATCCCAAGCAGAAGTTGTAGAAAAATCATCCTCAATTTAGTTTGGGACATTCATATTATTACAGGTTTATTCTCTGCAAAAATGAATTGACGTGCTCCATGCATCTCCAGCACCATACTCCCATCGATTTTTCTTGGATCGACCCACGATTTTGGGGTTCGTTCCTATCACCCCAAAGTTCACGCACAAAATAAGCGGTTGCTATTTCACATGGTTTGAGTTTTTTTTGTTTTGCGTTGAGTTTTTGTTTTGTGTTTTTAGTTTTGATTTGTATTTATTTGTATTTATTTTTGTTATTGTATTTATTTTTATTTTTGTTCTATATTTAGTTTTAATTTTTTTTGATATATATTTTTAGTTCTAATTTGTTATTATGTTTGTTATGTTATTATAATTATATTAACATAATTGTAATTTGTTATAATATTTTATATTTTTAATTATGTTTGTTATTTAATGTTTGTTATATTTGTATTAATATATTAATGTATTAGTATATTAATTATATTAATATATTATATGTTGATATAATTGTACTAATTGTTATAGTTGTAGTTTGTTATTATTTGTTATATTTAATTTGTTGTATATATTTGTTTGTTATATATAATTTGTTGTATATAATTGTTTGTTATGTATTGTTATGTTAGATGATTGTATTAATATATTGTTAGGTTATGATTGTTATTATTATGTTATGTTTCTTATTATATTTAAAAAAAAAATAGAAAATAAACAAATAAAAAAAAATAAAAAAAAATTGTTGTGTTTTGTGACAGTGGTTGTTATGAAGGATTTGAGGGGTGAATATTGGCATTGGCATTTGAAGGATATTGGCATTTTATAAATTGAAGGATATTGGCATTTTATAAAACAAAATTTGGTGGTATGAAAATTGTGAAATCATGAGAATTACAGAAACTGGTTGAAACTGCAAGAGTTGGTACAAGTGCAAAATTCAAAATTAAAAAAAAAAAAATTCCTATAAAATTCACGCAGGTTTGAAAATAAATAATGGAACACTTGGAAACAAATTTCGAGGATTGATTTATCAAACATTTGGAGGATTCTATGGATGATGATTATCTTGTTTCGATAGCTTCAAGTTGGCATTAAACTCATAATATTTTCTATTGAATGCTTTTATGTGACATACTAATATGCAGAACACAACAGAGCTTTCTAATGCCAATCTTTCTTCCGAGCACATTTCATGAGTTATCTGACACAAACAGGGAGTATTACTTTTCATGGTTATTTTTAAGAATGGATTGATTTTAATGTCATGATTAAGTCAATTTCAACACCTTTGATTGTCCTTAACATGTTTTATTTGGTATGAAATTTTTGCGTAAGAATCATGAAGGAACTGGCCATTTCTTCTAGAGCACACTTATGTTTTCTTTCTGCCAAGTTTTTTTTACAGGTTATAGGATAATCAAGTGATCATAAAGAAGATTACATTGTGACGACAATTAGTCTTCCAAAGACTAAATTCATGAAAAATTCTAAAGACAAATCCATGTCTAAAAACACTACCTTGCACCTCCCATAATACCTTGCACCTCCCATAAAGCATACCATTTCCATGTCCATTTTTCACAGCAAGAGTTCTTATTCATTCACGATGCATTTCCTTTCATCTATTCCTAACCCATCAATAAAAGCCATTTTCCATTTCCATTTCCCTTTTCCTAACATTTTTCATTTCCGCTAATAAAACCCTGCTTCTATGTATATCATTGAGTCAAAGTCCTAGAGTCTAATTATCTTTGTAAAAACACCTAGAGGCTTGCATGCCTTAATGGCAAGTACTCTTGCCAATGAACAATGGGAGTACATTAATATCCTTTGTTCGTTGGACCTTGTAGGTGACTCTACCACAAAAAACATATTCGTACCTACAAAGATGTGTTAGGAATCTTGACTCCCATTGGAATCAATGGTGGGAGCTCTCGTGTTGACTAGTGGCATTCATCAACGGCCACTAAGTCAACAACTTCTTGCTATGTTCGGCACCAACACATTTAATCACATAGTAAGATTTGTGCCATCGAATGTTGAAGACTTGAAGACCCATATTTTGTAGCAGATGAAGCAGATTTCCGTTCATTTCTTTTTCAGCTTCTCATGACTTAAGGACAAGTCAATAAATAAGGTTGGGGGGAGGAAAATGTAACTTATATATTTTGTATACCTTCCAAGCCTTATATATTTTCAGCCATATTCAGCAGACTCATCAAATTCATCAGACTATCCAGCAGCAGATACGACAATACAGATCCATCTTTCATCCACAACTTGCAGAAGAAGCTTCAGATCAGAATTGTAGCAGCTGAACATGTATGATTCATCCACTTCTGTAGGTAAGTAAGGTATGATGTTTTCTAACCTTTAATCTTGAAATTCTTTTTAGATGCTAAAATGATGATATTTGGAAAATATTCCACTATTTCACTATCCCCTTTCTCATTAAAAATTGCCAAAAACCATCAGTTGGGGAGGGGGGGAATTTCACACTTCACGCTTCATTTTTTTTCCCTCATTCATATTACATCTTAACCCACATAGTCTTCCCGCAATAAAAACTACTACAAAATGATGAGCATATTAAATGATTTATTAAACATGATGAGCATATTAAATGACTTCTTAGAATGATTGATCTCAACAAAGTAAATAATGATTGTAAACACAAGAACCAATCATTAAAAGAGATCTCAACAAAGTAAATAATGATTGTAACACAAGAACCAATCATTAAAAGATGCAAATGCTTTGAAAAAATAAAAGTTATCCAAAGAAGTGCAAAAGTTAAAAAGAAGTCCATGATTGAAAGATGCTTGTTACACAAGAACCAAACATCTTGTAAAAGGAAGCTCATCTAAGAATCAAATCAGATAAGTCATTGTAGTAGCTTGCATGGGGACATGCAAGAGCTTCAGTTGGGGAGTATGTTTGGGTTTCAAAATGTCACTCATTACCATACATTTTTCACCTATGCTTCCATTATATCACCCATTATTCACCACCATGTCACTTCATTTTCCCTATTATTCACCATTAATGGGTCTAATTTATATTTTCCAAATATTATTTATTTTTAAGCATTTTTAAGAGAAATTCTTGATTAAATATTAGAAAATAATATATTTTACTTTATATATGGAAAGTGGGTTGTTTTTGTGACATGTGTAGGTGCCAAGGAAGCTTCCAAGACACCTTTATGTGGCCTTGAATGATCAAATTCGAATTTGAGAAGATAAACCTCATGGAGAAGATTATGATCTCATGGAGAAGATCAAGGACAAAAGGGGTTATGTGTCTAGATGGTTGAGAGATGTATGGAACTAAAAGAGAGATTAGTGGATGATCATTATGAGTTTGTTACTCTTCCCATTGTATAAATAGGAGTACAATCTCCTCCATTTGTAATGTTGAAGTTTTTGTAATATTAGAATCTTGAAGTTTTGTAATCTTAGAATTTTGGAGTATGTAATCTTAGAAGCTTAGAGTTGTAACCTTTGAGTTGGTTTGTAATGGAGATTTGAAATAAAGATCATACTTCGATTTTGCTTCTACATCTGAGTCTCCATTGAAGTGGTGTGCTTGTGGAGTTATGGAGGGCCCCCATGGCCTCACTTGCATGCTCATTTGTTTATTTTAAGGTATAACTTAATTTATGTTTTTGTTTTATTTCATCTTTTAAATTTTGTTAAATGTTCTAATATTGGAAGGATCTTATTTGAAAGTGTTATTGTAAGAGAACCATAAGATCTCAGTCAATTATTAGATCTAGGTTTATTTCATTTCAGATTTTAATTTCTTATTAGATGTTCTAATGTTGGAAGAGATCTTGTAGAATATGTTCTTGTAAGAGAATCATAGATCTCAAACAATTGTTAGATCTAGGTTTCATTAGTTATTGAAAGAGATCTTAATGAATATGTTCTTGTAAGGGGACTTTAAGATCTTGGACAAATTAAGAATCTTTCTAGATATATATATTTTAGATAAGCACTTCTAAGTTTACCTTCCCGGGTTGACATTAAATTAAACTCTAATTGACATCATCAATTGGAGCCACACACTCCCCCTGAAAAATGTGCATCCAAGCATCCTTTCCATATGACCAAGGCTCCTCCTTAGCTTGTGCAACCTGAAACTCTTTCAACAACAAGTTATCAGCAACAATCTCTGCATGATCTGTCCTTATCTCTAAATCATAAGACTTCCATCTCATCCATGTGTGAAAACAAAGAATACTCTTCAGCAAAAGGCAAATAAGGCTCATCCATAATCTCATCATAATAAACCATGTATTATTTCATCATCATTTAGAACTGAGAAATAATCAGATACAGTGCCAATAATACAATCATTAGTAGTCAGACTAATGCTTCCCCTAAACCTGTGCTCCTGATCTTTAGCTTGTCATATTATTTTTCTTGTCATAAATGCATACGCGACTGTCTCCACTATAAATCGCGTGTATATGTGGCTTTAGTTCACAGAACCCGCGTATGGAAAGTGAAACATTGAAAACTTCACATTCTTTCATCTCCCCCTGAGTTTGTACCACCTGTACCTGTCTTCTTCACATCATATGCTCTGTCAGAAATAAACATAACCAGAATAACCAAAATCACCATGGGAATCACCATACATCGCTCCCCCTGTGACGATACATTACTAATCCCTATAATGTATCTCACATCACTCCTACAGTCATTAAGAGAAGTAAGCTTTAGAAGCGGATGACTGCAGTAGGGTCAATATTCCCTACGTTTTTGACCGTTCCTCCTTCTTTTTCCAGCTTTGCTTGAACTTTCTAAATGTGTGCTGGAAATTGTCCACTTTCTCAGATCTATTCATCCTGCATTCTTTTTCTACATGTCCATACTTGTTACAGGCATAACATCTTGCATGTCCAGAAAAATAAGCATATGGATCATAACGTGTTTTTCTATTCTTTCTTCTATTGCAATCAGCTGCTTTATGACCATACTTGTTGCATGAAAAACAATATCCCCTGAAGACACCTAAGTACCTTTCTGTGTAGAATCTGCTTGTTTGTGACTGAAACAATCTGCTCCTGCATGACATTTAAAGCATTCAACATTATTGATCAAAGGAGGTGATGATTTGTTTTGAGAATTCATGATTTTTGGTTGATCTTTTGTTTCTTTCAACACTTGAGGTTTTGCATTGATATCCTTTGAATCTTTAGCACTTCCTTGTGAACTAGATTCTCCTTTAACAGTTTCATGAAAACCAAGCCCAAATTTAACAGAAGGAGACCTTTGACTACTAAGAATATTGTCCAAAATCTTAGTACTATCTTGAAATCTCAAGAGCTTATCCTTTTCTTCTAACTTACCTTTCAAAATATTTACCTCATCCTCCAATCTTTGACATTGCTTCTTCATGCTTTCTTTGACCTTTCTTCCTTCTTCTACTTGATCCTTCAATTTTAAAATCCCTTCTTTCAACCCATTTTCTTGTGCTTCAAAATTTTGTGAAAGTTATTCACTCTCTTTATATGATGCTGCTTTCAGAGAGATGATTTCTTCTTTAAGTTATTCATTCTTCTTATTTGATGCTTTGAGATCTGCTTTCAGAGAGATGAGTTCTTCATTCTTCTTATTTTATTTTTCCAGATCTTCTTTGAGAGAGATGATTTCTGCTTCAAGTTCTTTATTCTTCTTATTTGATTTCTTCAGATCTTCTTTGAGGGAGACGATTTCTGCTTCAAGTCCTTTCTCTTCAAATGATTGTAGAAGTTCCTTATTCTTATTATTTGATGCTTCGAGATCTGTTTTCAGAGAGATGATTTCTGCATCAAGTCCTTTTCTTTGATCGGATACATTATCGTACATCCTTTTCAGTCTAGAGATCAAATATTTATAGGAAGATTCCCTCTCATTAAATATTCTTTGTTGATCTTTGATAACTTCTTCTAGGTCCATAGCATTACTTTCACTATCTTCACCATCGCTTGCATAAAGAAGAATATCACAAGAACAACAATCACTACCTGTTTCATCTTCTTCATTTTCTGCTGCACATGTTTTCTGAGATATCTCCTTTCTTTGCGTAGCCTTCTTCTTTTGCTTCTTTCCCATTGTGACGGATCTCCTTCAAGCGATCAAGCTTCTGCAGAAGGACCTGCTCTGATACCAATTGTTGGGAAAAATACTGAGAAGGCGGGGGGGGGGGTGAATCAGTATTTAAGACTTACTCAAAAATTTTTACTTTTCCATTAAGTAAAACTCATACGCTACTTTGCTGAAGCCAACTAGAGTATACACGCGAATATCCTTCATAAAACTCGCGTATGAACAGAGATCTAATTATACAGATAATTCTTAACTTAGTTCTTTGCAACATTCATTCATCTGATGTTAAGTTAATAGTAAGCATGTGCAGTAATAACATAATAAACCATCACACATAAGTATCACACATGAACACCAGGATTTAAGGTGGAAACCCAAGTCGGGAGAAAACCACCGCTGTTGTCGTCTCAGTCTTCAATATTTATTATATAAAAAAAACATGTTACAACCATGTACTGGCGCAGACTAATACCAGCATGCAGGAACCCACCTACAGAAGGCCACAACATTCTCTCGTTTACCAGCCTCTCCTGGAAGGGAGCTACAACCCCCTGCTCTCGTTTACTAACCTCTCCTGGAAGGGAGCTACGACCCCCTACTCTCGTTTACCAGCCTCACCTGGAAGGGAGCTACGACCCCCTGCTCTTGTTTACCAGCCTCACCTGGAAGGGAGCTACAACCCCCTGACCTCGTTTACCAGCCTCACCTGGAAGGGAGCTACAACCCCCTGACTGAAGGCTTCAACCTTCAGCACCTTTGTGGACCACGTTTCATCAATTTTCACACTGGATCCAATAGCTTCCATAGAACACAACTTGCAGGCCACTTTTCATCATATTTTCAGACTCGACCCATTCCACACATTTAAGCTCAATCATACATCAAACTGAAACTTATAACTCCTTCACTTCATTCATTGAATCATCAAGCAATCAATCAACAACTTGATCTTTCATCAATATAACCAACAACATAATCATCATTCAAACAACCCAGATCTGTATGAATACATCATTGTCAGATAGTAGTAAAACAGCAGAACAAATTAGACATTTCATACCATATACTTCAGCAAACCCTATTTTTCATACGCGTTTTCCTTTCACTGATCCGGCGTATATACGCGCTTTCATGCATATAAACCCGTGTATACATCTGCACATATTACATAACTAATTTCACAACCCATACGCACTTTCGCTTAATACAAACCGCATATATAAGACGTTTTCCTTCAAGTAAACTAGCGTATAGATCTTCGTAACATATGCATAGCTCGATTTTACTTTACTTCAGAAATATACCGCTCTATCTCATCTCTAACATTCAGACAAATGAGCTGTAAAATACAAATACATTTCGCATCTAGATACATTTCTTCATCATTCTCATAAAGTATTTATGAATTGACGAGACATCTAACTGTTGTTCTTTCCATTCAGAGACACGTATAGTATCCATTCAACCTTCGACTCATGCACTCCCCATTATACAATGAATTTCTTTCTCCTTAAATAGATCTAGCTTTCTTGACAATACCATGAGCCAAACCACACAACTTCCGATGGTATTCCCGGATTCGGATCACATGTAATAATCCAAAGGTTTTAATACAATGGGTCAATACCATGGTAGTAACCCCTGGTTTTATTAATTTAGAGCGCAATTGAGCATACGCGACTTGGCACGTACTTTTCCGCGTGCATATGCTACTTCTCCTAAACAAACCCGCGTATGCTTTGTGTCACACACTTTTCATCATTGTTCTTGCCCTTACTGATATTTCTTTCTCTGGTACTTCTGAGCTACTTGTAAAACATCAGATTTACATCATTAGTAAACTCATCAAGCATCAAAGAACAACTTCGTTAAGTAGGTTGCCATCATCTTCATCAAGTGGGTTGCCATCAAGGACAACACTCTGCATCATATTGCCAACAAAAACCTCACCCGGTAAGTTATATTAGTTGTGATGCGATAAATGACAAGATAAGGAGATTGTGATGCAATGATACACATATTGCATAACGCACGAGATAAGTAATATGTTAAATGATAATACAATGAGCGATGTGGAGTTTGATGCGAATTGCAAAATCGTAAAATTGCAAAATTGAAAAAGAGTTAAGTTTTGAAATTTGCTAGAAGGTAAATTATAAACGATGCGAAGTGAAACCATGCATGATTGGTCACCATTTGCGTGGGCTGCAAAACTAAAGTTTCGCGCATATATTTTGATATTTGTAGTCACATTGCATCAGTCATTTACCACATTTTCATTATCGCAAGAATAATATCGGCGTTTTAGTTCATTCACATGTTTCAATCTTCCGATATGACTATTCCCCGATATCGCATTCATCCCTTTGCAGTTTCCCATCACACATGCTCATGTTGTGACATTGCCATCACAATAATTATATCGCATTGCTAAACTCAAATGAAGCTTTTTCTTCAAGATATTTTGATGTGATAAACTTTGATATTTGAATTTCACCATTATTTTTTAAATTATTATGGAAAGAGCTCAAGCGCATATCAACAAAAGTGTAAGTCGTAGATTTTAAGTTATGCATGACAAAGGATCTCGCAATGCGAAAAATTTAGCAAGGTAATGTACCGATGATTAATTCATATTAATAATTTTCTTTTATTCTAATTTTTCTCCATAATTATCATACAGATATTTAAATCCTCTTTATATACTATTACATTATTCGGGATTCTTAATCAATTTCAATACTTTGTGGCTGATATAAAGTCATAATGAAAGAAGCAAAAAGAACATTCATCGCTACAATTCATAAAAAACATAACTTCATCCTCATTTCTGATGGATTCAATTTATTTCTAATTCTTTGAACATGAAACATTGCTTTATTTTATTTTACTGCTCGTTTTACTTTAGGTTTAATAAATAATGATTTTTGGTCAATAAAACTTCTTTATGCTTTTAATTCTAATTAAAGAAAGAAGTTAAATTACATTGGAGAAAATATTCTTTCTCAGGTAATATTAAATGCAGTTCCTCAATGGTAAGCTTCATGTGCCCACTTTCATTTATTCAAATTTCTTCATTTTTGTTGCAGTCTTTGCTAATCTTGAACTCTATTTCTACAGGCATTCATGAACCATTCACACCTCTAGTAGATTATTTTTCAAAATTTATTTTTGTTGTTTGAGATTCTTGTGGAAAGCAATAATGATCCTCATCAAATCAACTTCACTGGGGAGTTTCTGAACCTCTAGTCTATTTTTTTAAAGCATTACTTTTATTATAAAATAGTTAAGATGATTTTATGCAGATTTTGCCTTGAAAAACAAAATTTCCATCAGAAAAAAACTTCTCATTCAACATATTATCTATCATAACTGCTATTCACCTTCTACATTTTGAGATCCTCATTTTTATATAACTATGAAAGATAAAAATTTTAAAATCTCAACATAGGAATGAATGTACTTATTTTATTTTATAATCCTTTGTTGAGGAATTCATATAAGCGATCTTCTTAGAGTTTAGCTTTTAAATTATTGTTTTTCTTTTAATTTTTCTTTCTTCATTTTTTATTTTTGCTAATTCCTTTTCTTACTTTAGTTTATGAATTACTTTCCTTTTGTTTTCAATTTTGATTTGATTTTGGTGACTTTGTCATGATTTATGTGAAAGAAATTTCTCTTACCTTACAGTTATTGACATACATGGGAAATCTTTTACTCTATCCATTTAATTGAATTTCATTTATTGTTAAAGGCATATCTTTATGGAACCATAAAGCCATCTTGCTTTAAATATTTTTCATGGAAGAACACACATCCTTTCTATGTGATTGATTTTACTTTTTCAAGGAAAGAACTGATTTGCTTTTAATTCAATAAATCCCTCCCACCCCTCCACATAAAAATCCTCTGATTGATAAGTTACAAGGAAATAATTTGGAACAAACATTATGAAAGTACTATGTCCATTAAACATAAAATTTCTATTACCATCCCACCTCTTTCACTCAAATACACCATCAATAAAAAGCTAGCAAATGCGCTTATCAAAAGAGTGATAAAAAGAGGAAGCATGAAAAATACAAGTAAACCCGTTGGGGCTATGGACGCTCGCTGGCAGCGGGACTAGGCTTGTATGGCATAAAAGACAACTTCGTCGGGGTACTGTTCAGGTTCGCTGAGAGCGAAGCGATGTCAAAGACAATCTTAAAATGGATTTATGCTTTATCAAAAACTCCTATCTCTACCTTCTTCTATTTTTCACATGAGGAAAAGTTAAAAAAAAAAAAATTCCCCAATTTCGATTCATCACTTTTACTCAATTTTGTTTTAAGTACGTATATTTACAAACTCACATTTCTTAATCTATTTATGTGGGACCTATGGAAATGTTTTACTGTTAGACGGTTTCGTGATTTCCATTATTTTTAACATTTGGGTAAATTTAAGTTCATTACCTTTAATAAGAGATAACTGGTTCTTCTCCCGCATGTCACCATTGTTGTGGTAAAACACAACCCCCCCATTTTTTACTTATGCACTTCAATAATGGGGACCCTTTCTACAAAATTTTGGCTACACCTTTTAGGATTTTTATTAAGTTAATTAGTTTGTAATTTTGTCATTTTTCATTTTTATCGAATTTCTATTTTTATTGTTTCATTAAATCTGGTTTTTCATAAGCTTTCCAATGATACTAGCTTCACTTCATTTGGTCAACCGGTTTGTAAATGACACACCTTTGAAGTTTTGATCATTTTCTCACTTGGGTTAAAAACATGTATAAAGTGATATTTCATTTTTCGCAATAAAAATATTCTTCATTATAAATATTAAATTTTAGTTAATTTTTTGTTTTTATTAATTTTTCTTTTTTCACTAATGATCCTACTAAATAACCTAGCCAAATTATAGAGCATTTAAAAAACATGCTTTTCAAGATTTTGGTAATTTATTATAATTTCCTTTATTTAAAACAAAATACCAAAATAAAAATTTTCATAATGGCAAAGTGGTTGTAGTTTAGAATTGGAAAATATCGTTATAAACAGTTCACATTTTTTTTTAAACGTAAGTAAATTTTAAAAATTATGGACCCCAATTAAAAAATATAAAAAACATATCGCATCCACGGCGATCGCATCATCTCAAACATTCACAATGTATATGTTTCAAAAAATCCGAAAATAATTTTCATGCGATGTGCAATTTTGGTTTATGCGGTGAATTTTTAAGTTTATGCAAAGTTTCGTGATTCTCCTTATGACTCTCATGACCTTACTCTCACCTCACTCACCCTCCATCTCGCCTCACCATACTTCATGCTTACCTCATGATTTTCTCCTCCCTTATCCCTCCTCTCTCTTCATATTAATATTCACCTCTCCACTCCACTCCTCCTCTCTCTCTCTCTCACGTGGTTTGCCTTCTTTTGAGTTAATTAATTAAAATAATTATATTATTATATAATATTATATTTTAATTATAATTTTAATATAATTTAAATTATAAAATTGATATAATATTTTAATTAATTAATAAATCATTTTTAATTAGTTTAATTTTATTTTCAAATTAGCTTTTATTAATCAAAATTAATAATGTAATTCTAATTAATTAATTGATAATTATAACTTAATTTAGAATTAGATTGTAACTGAATTAGATTAATAATATAATTACAATTAATTAGCATAAGAAACTATAATCTAATTTATGATTAGAATTTAATTAAATTTTTTTAACTTTTAGCCCAAGCAACAAAAATTTGAGAATTGTGTCAATTTTAATATACAAACTTTGGAAGCTCATAAATGAAGTTTTACTTGGCCAAATGAGGCTCAGGATGGCTCATTAGATAGATAAAATCATGGAGAACATTTTGTTGGGAAAATAATTATAGGGGAGGTGTGTGAACTAAAGATGCATCGCATATTCAAAACTTTTTACTTTTTCACTCTCTAAAACCCATACGCTACTTTCCTTTAGTAAACTCGCGTATACACGCGGATATCCTTCATACAACTAGCGTATTAGCAGAGATCTAAATATGCAGATATTTATTTACTTAGTTCTTTGCAATATTCATTCATCTGATGTTAAGTTAGCAGTAAACATGTGTAGTAACAATAGAATAAACCATCACACATGAACACCAGGATTTTTAGGTGGAAACCCAAGTCGGGAGAAAACCACCGCTGCAGTTGCTCAGCCTTCAATATTTTATTATACAGAAAACATCTTACAACATATGTGCTGGTGCAGACTCTACCAGCACGCAGGCACCCACCTGCGCTCGTTTACCAGCATCTCCTGGAAGGGAGCTACGACCCCCTCTCGTTGACCTCACACGGAAGGGAGCTTCAACCCCCTGACTGAAGGCTACAACCCTCAGCACCTCTATGGACCACGTTTCATCAATTTTCACACTGGATCCAAAGCATCCTTTAGGAAACCACTTGCAGGCCACGTTTCATCATATTTTCAGACTAGACCCTTTCCATACTTTTAAGCACAGTCAACCGTGAAACATATACATATAACTTACTAACAGATATCAGTAAACGAGCAGAGCAGATCAGACATTTCTTACCACAGACTTCAGAAAACCCTAGTTTACATACGTGCTTTCCTTTCTCTGATGTCGCGTATATACGCACTTCTGTTCACATAAACCAGCGTATACCTCTGTACATATTACAAATTTCATTTCATTGCGCATACGCGCTTTCTCTTCAGCGAAGCCGCGTATATATGTGCTTCCTCTGCGGCGAATTAGCGTATAGATCTTCAACCATTATAGAGCAGCATACTTCTTCAGTTTAGATATTCAGTTCAGATTTACCCTTTTACTTCAGACAGATGTTCGCCTCATCTCAGATCTAAGCCTTCCATAAACAGATCTAGCAGATACAAATACATTCCAGATCTAGATATTCTGCTTCATCATTTCTTCATAGGTGCATCATAGATTCAGATCTATCATTCAACTATAACCCTTTCCATTCAGATATACTTCAGAGAGAAGTATTCATCCAAGCTCAGACATCTTGCACCCCCACTCCTGATTTGCACAATGAATTTCTTCTCCTTATATAGGCTTACCCTTTTTCAATACCATGAGCCAAAACCACATTATTTCTGATGGTATTCCTGGACGGCGTCATTTAGACGAATCATTACCCAATACAATGGGTCAATACCATGGTGGTTACCCCTGGTTTTTCACTTTTTGAGCGCTTTTTCCCATACGCGACTTGGCACGTTCTTTTCCGCGTGCATACACGACTTCTCCTAGATAGATCCGCGTATGCCTTGAGACATACTCTTTTTACCATAGATTTAGCACATGATGAAATCATTTCTTCATTGCCTTCTGTACTCACTGTAGATACATTAGATTTAGTTCATCAAGACATATTCTATCAAGCACAACTTCATCAAGTAAGTTGTCATCATCTTCATCAAGTGGGTTGCCATTCAAGGACAACACTCAACATCATATTGCTAATAAACATTATTGCATATCAGATTTACATCATTTACCAAGTCCATCCGGTCAAGAATAACTTCATCAGGTGGTTTGCCATCAAGAACAACACATGTCAACACTTTCATGTCTTCATCTTCATTTAGTGGGTTGCCATCAAGGACAACACTCTGCATCATATTGCCAACAATATCCCCCTTTGGACTTGATGGCAACCACGATGGTGTTTGGTTACCACAACAGATAGGTACATTAAGAATACAATGACACCATGTCACATTCCCCATTTTTGACACCATTCTTTCTCTTCATTCAAACACCATGTCACTCTCCCCCTTTGACATCAAGGGCAAAGGGCGGATCAAAAACCAACATACGCTCCCCCTTTTCTCCTCATGTGGAAGAAGCATTCTGCAGATCTGATGTATACTGAAGTGACCAAGCTCCCCCTGAGTTCTAAACATATTTTTCAATAAAGTACATGACTCTATGAACTTCCTATCACCAAAGACTCATACTTACATCAAATATCCAACCAAGTGGATTTACATATGAGACTCAAGTACCCAACCAAGTGGGTTTACACATTTCAACTCAGCTACCCAACCAAGTTGGTTTACAAAATTTGACAAGTCCTTACATGACTGAATATTACAATTTACATCATGGGTCTCAACAAGACCTTTTCATCAAGTTACAAATATGACCATTTATGACCAACACCAGAAATTCCTCAAGAAAGAAAACATATTTCAGAACCATCATAATGCCAACAGTGCATTATACTCAGCAAAGCTAATGTTCCCCTTGAATCTGTGCATCCAGGCCTCCTTTCCATATGACTAAGGCTCCCCCTTAGTTTGTGCATCCTGAACACTTTCACCAACAAATCATCAAGTCATCTTTATCAAAACATTAGAAATAGAATTATGAGAATTGGAACACCACCATAGATATCAAACAGTGTCAGAGATACCAAACAGCACTGCAGCTGTGCTGAAGAGAGCTGATTTCAAGCAAAAAATTTGTCAGCAATCAGACATACGCAATTTTCTGTGCATGAACTCGCATATATATGCGACTGTGTTTCAGGAAACCCACGTATCCAATACCATCTTCTATATTTTAACCAGATTTGATCCTCTGTGAGGAAAAGACAGTGTTCAGCTTCTTTCTGAGATATTTGAATGCTTCCCTGGAATACAAATAGATAGAATAATGTAGTTGTGTCTTCAAGCGTCATCCAATGGTTGTATCATAGACACATTAGTAACCAAGCCTTCAGATTCTTTGCAGCATCAATACAATCTTTCCAAGAGAGATTATCATACCAAAACAGCATCTTCAAATATGTGTCAATCATCCATGTGGTCCAATATCACCATTATCTTCAAGATTTAACATGAAGTAACATATGTAGGCAAAAGATCTCAACCATAGTAACAAACTCTGCATGATCTATTCTTATTTCTGAATCAAACGACATCCAACTCATCCATGTGTGAGAACAAAAGATACTTATCAGCAACCAGGGCTCAAAATCTCATCATAATAAACCATGTACCAGGTCATCATCATTTGAGCATCAGTATCACAAAAACCAAAGAATAAGCAGTCATATTTCCAACAATGCAATCATTAGTATTCAACCTACTGCTCCCCCTGAACCAGTGCTTCTCCTTAACTTTCGCAACCTGAATACGTTCATCAGCAAGTCATCTGCATGAACTGCCCTTATCTCCGAATTATAAGACTTTTATCTCAACAAAGAATACTCTTCATCAAAAGGCAAGCAGGACTCATCCACAATCTTCAACATAAGAGACCATGTATCATATTATCATTATTTAGAACTGAGAAACTAAGCTGATATTGAGTCAATAATACAGTCATTAACAGTGAGACTGATGCTCCCCCTGAACCTCTGCTCCAGATCTTCAGCTATCATATAAATTCTCTCATCATCAATGCATACGCGACTGTGTCTGCTGGAACTTGCGTGTATACGCGACTTTTGTTAATATAACCCCCGTATGGAAAGTGAAGCATAGAAATTTTTCACATTCCTTCATCTCCTCCTGAACTTGTACTTCCTGTACCTGTCTTCCTCATATCAGATGCTCTGTTAGAAATACATATAACCAGAATAATCAAATCAACCATGAGAGACATCATACATTGCTCCCCCTGTGACGATTCATTACTAAATCTCATAATGTATCCCACATCATTCCTGCAGTCAATCAGAGAAGTAAGCTTCAGAAGCGGATGACTGCAGTAGGGTCAAAATTCTCTACATTTCTGATCAGTCCTCCATCTTTTTCCAGATTTGTTTGAGCTTTCTATTTGTGTGCTAGAAGTTATCCAATTTCTCATATCTGTTCAACCTGCATTCTTTTTCTACATGTCCATACTTGTTACAAGAATAACATCTCATGTGTCCAAAGAAATAAGCATAAGAATCATAATGAGTATTTCTAATCTTCCTCCTTTTACAATCAGTTGCTTTATGTCCATACTTGTTACATGAAAAACAATATCCCTTGAAGAAACCAGAGTACCTTTCTATGTAGGAGCTGTTTGTTTGAGGCTGAAATGATCTGCTCCTGCAATTTGCTGCAACATGCCCATAATTATGACATTTAAAGCATTCAACATTATTGACTAATTTCCTTTGAGATTTCATCATTGTTGGTTGACCTTTTGTCTCTTTCAACACTTCAGGTTTTGCATTGACATCCTCTGAATTTTTAGCACTTCCTTGTGAGCTATATTCTCCTTTAACAGTTTCATGGAAACCAAGACCAAGTTTGATAGCAGGAGACCTTTGATTACTCAGAATATTGTCCAAAATATTAGTACTATCTTGAAACCTCAAAAGTTTAACCTTTTCTTCTAATTTACCTTTGAGAATGTTTACCTCAACCTCCAAAGCTTGACATTGCTTTGTCATGCTTTCTTCTTTCCTTCTTCCATCTTCTACTTGATCCTTCAGATTTAGAATCTCTTCTTTCAACCAATTTTCGTTTTCTTCACATGTTTGTTGCAGCTCTTCATTCTTCTTATTTGATTTTTCTAGATCTTCTTTGAGAGAGATGATTTCTGCTTCAAGACCTTCCTTTTCAAATGGTTGTAGAGGTTCCTCATTCTTCTTACTTGATGCTTCAAGATCTGCTTGCAGAGAGATGATTGCAGCTTCAAGTCCTTCATTCTTCTTGCTTGATTTTTCAAGATCTGCATTTAGATCGTTGATTTCTACTTCTAGTTCTTTAATTCGATTGGATGCATAAGTATGAAACCTTTGATACTTGTCCACCTGTCCATTCAAAATTTCTATTTGTTCTTTCATTTGAGAGATCATCTCTTTGTAGATAGAATCTTTTTGATCAATTTCCTTTTGTTGTTCTTCAACTTTGATCTTGATAGCTTCTTCTAGATCCACAACTTTACTTTCACCATCTTCACTATTGTTTGCACAAAGAAGAGTATTACAAGGATCCCAATCACTATCTGATTCATCTTCTTCAATTTCTTCTATACAAGTTTTCTGAGATATCTTCTTGTTTTGAGTAGCCTTCTTCTTTTGCTTCTTTGCCATGAGTACTTTCAGATCATGGTCAGAATCTTCTTCATCTTCATTGGACACATCATCTTCATTTGCATAATAACTCTTCCTCTCTTCAAATTGTTTCCCTTTACCATGTTTTTCTCTATAAGGACATTTAGTAGCATAGTGACCAACTTTTACACACTCAAAACATTTGAAAGGAAGCTTACCTTTGAATCTTCCAGTTCCTAGTTGGAGTTTTCTCACGAAATTCGCTTCTTCTTCATCGGATATATAGTTGGATTCTTTGACAACTTCCTTTTCTTTTCCTCTTGCAGATACCTTAAAAGAAGCTTCTTTGATTTGAGAAGGACCTCCTTGTCTCATTTCAAAAGCAGTCAGAATACCATGTAATTGAACAATAGTAAGAGTTTGCGGATCTTGCCTTTCTTCAATAGCTGAAACTTTAGAGTCAAATTTTGAAGTCAAGGATCTTAAGACTTTTTCCACCAGAGTAGTATCGGTTATGGTTTCACCCAAATTTCTCATTCGATTTACAATATCATCTAGACGAAGAAAGAAACTGGCAACACTTTCATCACTATGCATCTTCAAATTTTCATATTCGATTCTAAGAGTTTTGAGTTTTGCACTTTTTACCTTTGTATCTCCTTCATAGCTCAGAATGATTTTGTCCCATATTTCTTTTGCTGAATGTAGCTACATCACTTTAGCAAATTCTGATTCAGACATGCTTCCTAATAAGACATTCACTGCTTTGGCATTGATTTCATACTTCTTCCTTTCAGCTGCATCAGTAGGAATACTTGTTGGATATTGATAGCCTTCTTCCACGATTGCCCATACATCTGCACCAAGACTTTGCAGATATGCTTTTGTTCGTACCTTCCAGAATATCAGATTGCTTCCATTGAATAAAGGTGGCTTTATAGACATTACTCCTTCTTGACTTCCCATTGCGACGGATCTCCTTCAAGCGATCAAGCTTCTGCAGAAGGACCTCCTCTGATACCAATTGTTGGGAAAAATACTGAGAGGGGGGGGTGAATTAGTATTTACTGCATATTCAAAACTTTTTACTTTTTCACTCTCTAAAACCCATACGCTACTTTCCTTTAGTAAACTCGCGTATACACGCGGATATCCTTCATACAACTCGCGTATTAGTAGAGATCTAAATATGCAGATATTTATTAACTTAGTTCTTTGCAATATTCATTCATCTGATGTTAGGTTAACAGTAAACATGTGTAGTAACAACAGAATAACCATCACACAAAGCATCACACATGAACACCAGGATTTTTGAGCAGAAACCTTGAAAGTGGGAAAACCACATTGCGGTTGCTCGACCTTCCAATATTTTATTATAGAGAAAACATCTTACAACATGTGTCTTTGGTACGGACTCTACCACGACGCGCGACCGCCTGTGTGTGTTTACCGGCCCTCTCACAGAGGAGCTACGACCCCAGATGCGTTTACCGACCTCACACAGAGCTTCAACCCACGGCGAAGGCTACAACCCTCAACACCTCTATGGACCACATTTCATCAATTTTCACACTGGATCCAAAGCATCCTTTAGGACACCACTTGCAGGCCACGTTTCATCATATTTTCAGACTAGACCCTTTCCATACTTTTAAGCACAGTCAACCGTGAAAAAGATACATATAACTTACTGACAGATATCAGTAAACCAACAGAACAGATCAGACATTTCTTACCATAGACTTCAGCAAACCCTAGTTTGCATACACGCTTTCCTTTCTCTGATGTCGCGTATATACGCACTTCCGTTCACATAAACTAGCATATACCTCTGTACATATTACAAAGTTCATTTCATTGTTTATACGCGCTTTCTCTTCAGCGAAGCCGCATATATATGCGCTTCCTCTGCGACGAACTAGCGTATAGATCTTCAACAATTATAGAGCAGCATACTTCTTCAGATCACATATTCAGTTCAGATTTACCCTTTTACTTCAGACAGATGTTCGCCTCATCTCAGATCTAAGCCTTCCATAAACAGATCTAGCAGATACAAATACATTCAGTCTAGATATTACGCTTCATCCATTTCTTTACATGGGTGCATCTGTAGTTGAATCATCATTCAAGTGTAACCCTTTCCATTCAAATCTACTTCAGAGAGAAGTATTCATTCAAGCTCAGACATCTTGCACCCACACTCATGATTTGCACGATGAATTTCTTCTCCTTATATAGGTTTACCCTTTTTCAATACCATGAGCCAAAACCACATTACTTCCGATGGTATTCCTGGACGGGGTCATTTAGACGAATCATTACCCAATAAAATGGGTCAATACCATGGTGGTTACCCCTGGTTTTGCACTTTTTGAGCGCTTTTGCCCATACGCAACTTGGCACGTTCTTTTCCGCGTGCATACGCGACTTCTCCTAGATAGATCCACGTATGCCTTGAGACATACTCTTTTTACCATAGATTTAGCACATGATGAAATCATTTCTTCATTTCCTTCTGTACTCACTGTAGATACATCAGATTTAGTTCATCAAGACATATTCTATCAAGCACAACTTCATCAAGTAAGTTGTCATCATCTTCATCAAGTGGGTTGCCATTCAAGGACAACACTCAGCATCATATCGCTAACAAACATCATTACATATCAGATTTTCATCATTTACCAAGTCCATCAGGTCAAGAATAACTTCATCAGGTGGTTTTCCATCAAGGACAACACATGTCAACACTTTCATGTCTTCATCTTCATTCAGTGGGTTGCCATCAAGGACAACACTCTGCATCATATTGCCAAAAATCTCCCCCTTTGGACTTGATGGCAACCACGATGGTGTTTGGTTACCACAACATATAGGTACATTAAGAATACAATGACACCATGTCACATTCCCCATTTTTGACACCATTCTTTCTCTTCATTCAAACACCATGTCACTCTCCCCCTTTGACATCAAGGGCAAAGGGCGGATCAAAACCAACACACTCTCCCCATTTTCTCCTCATATAGAAGAAGCGTTCTGCAGATCTGATGTATACTGAAGTGACCAAGCTCCCCCTGAGTTCATGCTGAATCTTCAAACATATTTTTCAATAAAGTACATGACTCTATGAACTTCCTATCACCAAAGACTCATACTTACATCAAATATCCAACCAAGTGGATTTACATATGAGACTCAACTACCCAACCAAGTGGGTTTACAAATTTGACTCAGCTACCCAACCAAGTGGGTTTACAAAATTTGACAAGTCCTTACATGACTGAATATTACAATTTACATCATGGGTCTCCACATGACCTTTTCATCAAAAATACAAATATGACTTTTCATAACCAATACCAAGAAGACCTCAAGAGAGATCATATAACAGAACCATCATAATGCCAGCAATGCATTATACTCAGCAAAACTAATGCTCCCCCTGAATCTGTGCATCCATGCATCCTTTTCATATGACTAAGGCTCCCCCTTAGTTTGTGCATCCTGAACACTTTCACCAACAAATCATCAAAGCATCTTCATCAAAACATTAGAAACAGAATTATGAGAACTGGAATACCACCAGAGATACCAAACAGTATCAGAGATACCAAACATCCTTTGAGTTGTCTTTGAAGAAGTGATTTCAAGCAAAACATTTGTCGACAATCGAACGTACACAATTTTAAGTGCATCGAACTACGACGTATATCTGTGACGTATTCGAGGTAGTACAATACCATCTTCTATGTTTAACTGGATAGGTACCTGTGAGAAAGAGCAGTCATCACTTCATACTATGAATATTTGAATGCTTCCCTGGAATACAAATAGATAGAATAATGTAGTTGTGTCTTCAAGCGTCATCCAATGGTTGTATCATAGACACATTAGTAACCAAGCCTTCAGATTCTTTGCAGCATCAATACAATCTTTCCAAGAGAGATTATCATACCAAAACAGCATCTTCAAATATGTTTCAATCATCTATGTGGTCCAATATCACCATTATCTTCAAGATTTAACATGAAGTAACATATGTAGGCAAAAGATCTCAACCATAGTAACAAACTCTACATGATCTATTCTTATTTCTGAATCAAACGACATCCAACTCATCCATGTGTGAGCACAAAAGATACTTATCAGCAACCAGGGCTCAAAATCTCATCATAATAAACCATGTACCAAGTCATCATCATTTGAGAATGAGTATCACAAAAACCAAAGAATAAGCAGTCATATTGCCAACAATGCAATCATTAGTATTCAACCTGCTGCTCCCCCTGAACCAGTGCTCCTTCTTAACTTGTGCAACCTGAATACGTTCATCAGTAAGTTATCAGCAACAATCTCTGCATGAACTTCCCTTATCTCCGAATTATAAGACTTTCATCTCAACAATGAATACTCTTCATCAAAAAGCAAACAGGACTCATCCAAAATCTTCAACATAAGAAACCATGTATCATATTATCATTATTTAGAACTGAGAAACTAAGCTGATATTGAGTCAATAATATAGTTATTAACAATCAGACTGATGCTCCCCCTGAACCTCTGCTCCAGATCTTCAGCTATCATATAAATTCTCTTATCATCAATGCATACGCGACTGTGTCTGCTGGAACTCGCGTGTATACGCGACTTTTGTTCATCGAACCCGCGTATGGAAAGTGAAGCATAGAAATTTTCACATTCCTTCATCTCCCCCTGAACTTGTACTTCCTGTACCTGTCTTCTTCATATCAGATGCTTTGTCAGAAATACATATAACCAGAAAAATCAAATCAATCATGAGAGACATCATACATTGCTCCCCCTGTGACGATACATTACTAAATCTCATAATGTATCCCACATCATTCCTGTAGTCAATCAGAGAAGTAAGCTTCAGAAGCGGATGACTGCAGTAGGGTCAGAATTCCCTACGTTTCTGATCGGTCCTCCTTCTTTTTCCAAATTTGCTTGAACTTTCTATTTGAGTGCTGGAAGTTATCCACTTTCCCATATCTGTTCATCCTGCATTCCTTTTCTACATGTCCATACTTATTACAAGCATAACATCTCATGTGACCAGAAAAATAAGCATAAGAATCATAAAGAGTATTTCTAATCTTCCTCCTTTTACAATCAGCTGCTTTATGTCCATACTTGTTACATGAAAAACAATATCCTTTGAAGAAACCAGAGTACCTTTCTATGTAGGAACTGTTTGATTGAGGCTGAAATGATCTACTCCTGCAATTTGCTGCAACATGCCCATAATTATGACATTTAAAACATTCAACGTTCTTGAATGAATTCCTTTGAGAATTCATGATTGTTGGTTGATCTTTTGTCTCTTTCAACACTTCGGGTTTTGCATTGACTTCCTCTGAATTTTTAGCACTTCCTTGTGAGCTAGATTCTCCTTTAACAGTTTCATGGAAACCAAGACCAAGTTTGATAGCAGGAGACCTTTGATTACTCAGAATATTGTCCAAAATATTAGTACTATCTTGAAACCTAAAAAGTTTAACCTTTTCTTCTAATTTACCTTTGAGAATGTTTACCTCAACCTCCAAGGCTTGACATTGCTTTGTCATGCTTTCTTCTTTCCTTCTTCCATCTTCTACTTGATCCTTCAGATTTAGAATCTCTTATTTCAACCAATTTTCATTTTCTTCACATGTTTGTTGCAGCTCTTCATTCCTCTTATTTGATTTTTCCAGATCTTCTTTGAGAGAGATGATTTCTGCTTCAAGGCCTTCCTTTTCAAATGTTTGTAGAGGTTCCTCATTATTCTTACTTGATGCTTCAAGATCTGCTTGCAGAGAGATGATTGCAGCTTCAAGTCCTTCATTCTTCTTGCTTGATTTTTCGAGATCTGCATTTAGATCGTTGATTTCTGCTTCTAGTTCTTTAATTCGATTGGATGCATAAGTATGAAACCTTTGATACTTGTCCACCTGTCCATTCAACATTTCTATTTGTTCTTTCATTTGATAGATCATCTCTTTGTAGATAGAATCTTTCTTATCAATTTCCTTTTGTTGTTCTTCAACTTTGATCTTGATAGCTTCTTCTAGATCCACAACTTTACTTTCACCATCTTCACTATTGTTTGCACAAAGAAGAGTATTACAAGGATCCCAATCACTATCTGATTCATCTTCTTCAATTTATGCTATACAAGTTTCTGAGATATCTTCTTGTTTTGAGTAGCCTTCTTCTTTTGCTTCTTTGCCATGAGTACTTTCAGATCATGGTCAGAATCTTCTTCATCTTCACTGGACACATCATCTTCATTTGCATAATAACTCTTCCTCTCTTCAAATTGTTTCCCTTTACCATGTTTTTCTCTATAAGGACATTTAGTAGCATAGTGAACAACTTTTCCACACTCAAAACATTTGAAAGGAAGCTTACCTTTGAATCTTCCAGTTCCTAGTTGGAGTTTTCTCACGAAATTCGCTTCTTCTTCATCGGATATATAGCTGGATTCTTTGACAACTTCCTTTTCTTTTCTTCTTGCAGATACCTTAAAAGCAGCTTCTTTGATTTGAGAAGGACCTCCTTGTCTCATTTCAAAAGCAGTCAAAATACCATGTAATTGAACAATAGTAAGAGTTTGCAGATCTTGCCTTTCTTCAATAGCTGAAACTTTAGAATCAAATCTTGAAGTCAAGGATCTTAAGACTTTTTCTACCAGAGTAGTATCAATTATGGTTTCACCCAAATTTCTCATCCGATTTACAATATCATCTAGACGAAGAAAGAAACTGGCAACACTTTCATCACTATGCATCTTCAAATTTTCATATTCAATTCTAAGAGTTTGGAGTTTTGCACTTTTTACCTTTGTGTCTCCTTCATAGCTTAGAATGATTTTGTCCCATGTTTCTTTTGCTGAATGTAGCTGCATCACTTTAGCAAATTCTGATTCAGACATGCTTCCTAACAAGACATTCACTGCTTTGGCATTGATTTCATACTTCTTCCTTTCTGCTGCATCAGTAGGAATACTTGCTGGATATTGATAACCTTCTTCCACAATTGCCCATACATCTGCACCAAGACTTTGCAGATATGCTTTTGTACGTACCTTCCAGAATATCAGATTGCTTCCATTGAATATAGGTGGCTTTATAGACATTATTCCTTCTTGACTTCCCATTGCGACGGATCTCCTTCAAGCGATCAAGCTTCTGCAGAAGGACCTGCTCTGATACCAATTGTTGGGAAAAATACTGAGAGGGGGGGGGGTGAATCAGTATTTACTGCATATTCAAAACTTTTTACTTTTTCACTCTCTAAAACCCATACGCTCCTTTCCTTTAGTAAACTCGCGTATACATGCAGATATCCTTCATACAACTAGCGTATTAGTAGAGATCTAAATATGCAGATATTTATTAACTTAGTTCTTTGCAATATTCATTCATCTGATGTTAAGTTAGCAGTAAACATGTGTAGTAACAACAGAATAAACCATCACACAAACCATCACACATGAACACCAGGATTTTTAGGTGGAAACCCAAGTCGGGAGAAAACCACCGCTGCAGTTGCTCAGCCTTCAATATTTTATTATAGAGAAAACATCTTACAACATATGTTCTGGTGCAGACTCCTACCAGCACGCAGGCACCCACCTGCGCTCGTTTACCAGCCTCTCCTGGAAGGGAGCTCCAACCCCCTGACTCGTTTACCAGCCTCTCCTGGAAGGGAGCTACGACCCCCTGATCTCGTTTACCAGCCTCACCTGGAAGGGAGCTACAACCCCCTGATTGAAGGCTACAACCCTCAGCACCTCTATGGACCACGTTTCATCAATTTTCACACTGGATCCAAAGCTTCCTTTAGGACACAACTTGCAGGCCACGTTTCATCATATTTTCAGACTGGACCCTTTCCATACTTTTAAGCACAGTCAACCATGAAAAAGATACATATAACTCACTGACAGATATCAGTAAACCAGCAGAACAGATCAGACATTTCTTACCACAGACTTCAGCAAACCCTAGTTTGCATACGCGCTTTCCTTTCACTGATGTCGCGTATATACGCGCTTCCGTTCACATAAACCAGCATATACCTCTGTACATATTTCATTGCGCATACGCGCTTTCTCTTCAGCGAAGCCGCGTATATACGCGCTTCCTCTGCGGTGAACTAGCGTATGGATCTTCAATTATTATAGAGCAGCATACTTCTTCAGATTAGATATTCAGTTTAGATTTACCCTTTTACTTTAGACAGATGTTCGCCTCATCTCAGATCTAAGCCTTCCATAAACAGATCTAGCAGATACAAATACATTCCAGATCTAGATATTCTGCTTCATCATTTCTTCATAGGTGCATCATAGATTCAGATCTATCATTCAACTGTAACCCTTTCCATTTAGGTATACTTCAGAGAGAAGTATTCATCCAAGCTCAGACATCTTGCACCCCCACTCCTGATTTGCACAATGAATTTCTTCTCCTTATATAGGCTTACCCTTTTTCAATACCATGAGCCAAAACCACATTACTTCCGATGGTATTCCTGGACAGGGTCATTTAGACGAATCATTACCCAATACAATGGGTCAATACCATGGTGGTTACCCGTGGTTTTGCACTTTTTGAGCGCTTTTGCCCATACGCAACTTGGCACGTTCTTTTCCGCGTGCATACGCGACTTCTCCTAGATAGATCCACGTATGCCTTGAGACATACTCTTTTTACCATAGATTTAGCACATGCTGAAATCCTTTCTTCATTGCCTTCTGTACTCACTGTAGATACATCAGATTTAGTTCATCAAGACATATTCTATCAAGCACAACTTCATCAAGTAAGTTGTCATCATCTTCATCAAGTGGGTTGCCATTCAAGGACAACACTCAGCATCATATTGCTAATAAACATGATTGCATATCAGATTTACATCATTTACCAAGTCCATCCGGTCAAGAATAACTTCATCATGTGGTTTGCCATCAAGGACAACACATGTCAACACTTTCATGTCTTCATCTTCATTTAGTGGGTTGCCATCAAGGACAACACTCTGCATCATATTTCCAACACATTTATGGAGTTGTTTCATTTCCAGTTTTGATCATTTATTGGGTTTAAATTCAACAAAAGTTCATGCTCCGAATTTTTAACAAAATAATTTTTCTAAGTTTTATTTTCTGCATTTTAATTTGCCCACAACTTCTTCTAAATGCAGATACATTCGTCAATGATATCCTCGGCCAATTATATCAGCATGGAAATAAAAATAAAGCTTATATTTCATTTTCAATTATTTATTTAATTAAGTTTTGATTGGAATTATTTTAATTTCTAGATTTTGCATTTTGATTTTATTTTTACATTTTAATTATGTTTTGATTTGTTTTTGCAGAAAAACAGTTGAAGAGATGAGAAGAAGAATCTCTCAATCAATTAGGAGGCTCCAAAAATTGAATAATATTTTTTGAACCAATGAAAATTGATTGAGAAAAACCACTCTTCAAACAAACTTTCTTATGAATAAATCCTTTTGTAAATATTATAAATATGAGATTGCAAAATGTAATAAGGGATTCTCTCCTCTGCAATTCTATAATTCTTGATGGTACTATTGTCTAGAGGATTTAGAGGTGCAAGGTGAGATGAGAGGAATCTCAGATCCGGGGATTATTGAGGTTTTTTTTTTTACATTCTGAGTTATGTATAATGAACAGAGTCTTGCACTACTGTAGCTCTGATTTTGAAAGCAGAAGTTTAGGCATTGTAAAAGACTGTTAGAGACCGGAGCTAGAGAAATGTAATTAATAAATTGGTATTTATAATACTATTATTTTAAATGCTGGTGTCATTTTATGATAACAGGAATGTGTCAATTTACTCACATACTTGTGCACTTCTGTCGGGATGAGTAATTTTCCTGAATTTATGTTATTATTTGTCTCTACTCTTATGGGTTTAAATTCTAATTTCTGAGTGACTATTTATTTAGAAATCTGTCTTATAAAATTTAGTTATTGAATAGTGATATGTTGTGAACTATTTCCGCATGTTATTGTTTAATTATCCAAGTTACTGATTAAATGATCAATATCAATTTGAGAACTACTTCCTGAGTGTTGTTGATTGATTATTTCAGTTAAGAGGTCTCTAGATAGAATGTGTTTGATATTCAAAATATTAGTTAATTAAAATACTTCGTTAGCTTTTTATTCATTTAAAACAAACATATTTAAATCTCAATTATTTTAAAACATCTTGCTCTCAGTTGGGATAGATCTATATCTACCTAACTGAGATAGGATTAAAATAGTTTCCTTTGCTTGCATCTTAGAATAATATTGCATATAGATTAAATTATACATCCTTAAAAATTCCTCTTCCCAAAGAGGCAAAACTTTAGTTGTGGCCTAGCTAAGCCCAAATTAGCTTAAGGATCACTTTCTTGTCCGATCAGCAAGAGAAATGATTAGACGTCTCTTTCCCATTGCTAGATAAAAGTCATATTTTAAGCCAATAGAGATTAAAAGAAGGTAATTGGACCTAGTTAAACCAGTCGGAGCCACCATTCCAAATAGAAAAGAAACTGCTTTAAGGTCCAGACCGGGTGGTCATCCCCCATATTGTTGCAGCGAATTTCGAGGCCTCAACAATGCCATATACTACTATTAAGTAGTCAGATTCCTTGATTTCAACATTATAGAAGTGGCCTAAGAGAATATGAGGGAGTGTTATCCAATTTTGGAATGACACCTCCTCAGGGATACAATGAATGTCTAGACCCCCTTTCTTCCTCTATCATTTAATGCTACAACTTCACAACCCCTCTAATATTTAGAGGAAATTTCCTTGAATTTATCAATTGAAAATTTTGTTTCATGTATCATAAAGATAATTTGGCTTTTTTTATTTATTTAGTACTCAAGATATCTTTTTAACCTCGATTGTTGAGGTCATGGACATTATTTGAGTTAATATTTGTTTTGTGGAGTGTTTCGGTGAGGAAAGAACTTTTGATTTCAAAGTCCCTTGTCTTATATTAACTATATGTTCCACAACTATTTTCATTGGGGATGTTTTTTCCTTGTGTGCCTTTTCTTGAATTCCTTATGAGGTTGGGATTTACCTTTCCCACAGTGTGTAAGTACTCCCCAACCCTTTTCTGACAATCCTACCACCATGTTCAATGCTTATAGTTATTTCTTCATTATTAGATATATATCGTGGTATTGGGATTTCTATGCTATGGAATTGTGCTCAGATATTTATTTTCCCATTATTTAGTGATATTTAACAATAGTTTCTCAACTTTGTTCAATATTTTATCATCCTTCTCTCCATCCATTCTTACCACATTAGGCATGATTGCCTATTAGTGGCTTCGTATTTCAAGGAATTTTTTTAGAGCCTTCATTTTAGGAGAGTTTTTGGCCTAATTCTCCTCATAATTTGAGTCTACATTCATGAGGTATTTGGGAATCTCTATGTCACCATCCTAATTTGTAAGTGTCAAATACTTATTTTCAGTCAGAATTGAGGTTGCATATGTTTTAGGATAATGATTTTTAGGGTTTTTTTGTTCTTTTTATATATCTTTGAAAACATTATAGAGTAGTGATTTTGGATTCCTTTTACATTTCCTCTTAATAGATCTGGAAATATTTGAAAGAATGGCCATACTCATAGCATATTTGACACAAGAAAAGGAGGATGTTCATAATCCATAGGTTGACTTTTGATCTCATTTTTATAGGCTCCAGAAATGACTAGGATATATTTATATAGACACATATTCTGACATGTGAGGTGTACCTCCGACATATGGTGATCTCTCAGACCTTGACAGAAGATATGATTAATTTGTCGATTCCTTCATTAATATTTAGATATGAAAATTCTTTGGGAAGGAAAAAAAAAATTGAGCACCCACACCAAAGTTGCTAATAATTTCTCATTTTTAGGGTTATAACATTTGATGTAGAATATCATAAATAGAACTACATTTTTATATAAGTAGGTTCCATTTTAAAACACTCGGTTTGTTAAAAATTAAATAATAGAGAAATCCAAGACATAAAATATTTTGGAAACACAAATACAAAAAAGAATAAGACAAGAGAGGAAAAAATATATGTTGTACACCCAATATGGGCTACATCCATGTATAAATAGTCAGTCATTCCTTTTATATTATCTATCACACTAAAGGGATACAACCTATAACACATCCGTTGTAACTTCCTCTTCGCTCTCACACAGGCTCCTATTTTTTTCTCTCAAAAAATAATACAAAGCCACAATATAATTACCTTATATAAACCAAGGGTTTCCTTATATGGAAAATAAACCTAAACTAACATAAATTATACCATAATATCTTTTTCCTAAAGAATGACCTAGACTGACTATGAAAATCCAACATTTTACGAGGCAATTTTTCTCAAAATTTTACTTTGAGGGGCACTGACCCCAAATCGTTTCGACGGGGGAAAAAAGAATCCTTATACCCCCCCTAGACTCCCTAAAAGCATTAGTGGGTTTCCAATCCCCCCCACACGCCCCTATCATGGGCTAGGATCCAAAATAGGTTGAAACAAGACCTCTGAATCAGGAAGATAGTTAGTCTCCACACCCAACACATGCCTTATCTTCCAAGTTGGTGAACATGACCATAAAGAAGCCATTGGCACAAAATTCCAAATGAATTTGGATTTTTGGCTACCATTTATTATAGATCCATCTTACCAAGTCCTTTTCTAAAGTACATATACAAAAAAATTACAGATAAGGTTGTGACATTTCATATATTGTGTGTATCCTTCTAGATTATTGGGTCAAAACTCATATTTTGTGTTTGTTGCTACTTTAGATAGGCACCAAGTTTTAAATAAATATTTCCATTATGCTTCAAGAATTTTAGTGTCCCTTTTTTCTCCTCTTCCAAGTGGAGCTCCGAATCCTCCCTCTCCTTTCACATGTGACTAGTTTCCCTAGTCACAAATTTTCCATAGAACACTCATAGATGAGATTAGATTCGACAATAGGGATAGTTTCCAACTCTAATATGTCTCCTTGTTGGGTTGTGTTAATATTCACAAGTAGGAAGGGTTTACGGAAAATTTTCTATAAAACCAAACCCTAACCCTAACAAAGCTTTGAATCTTCTCTTCATTTTAGAAAAAAATTATTATATAGGAAGTACCTTTGTATTATATACGAGGGATATATATTTCAGTTTTAAAAGGATTATTTGAATTTAATAATATATTTTTAAGCCATTAAATTAATAAATTTCATCATGTTACCTATGGGAATTGGACTTGGGTGGGAAGGATAAGAACCATTTCTTCCAAACATCTAAAATAAATCCAATTGACAATTATATAAAAATATGTTTATGTAGCTTAATATGATATGTATTTATTTTTGATGAATTAAAGTTTTCTATTAAATAGAATAAATTACATATTGTCTAGCTCCCTTTTTTACTTTGGTCTCCCATTGGGGAAACCAAACCATTGGAAAAATATGAGTTCTTTTGTAAAAAAAATAAAATATAGCATAAGTCTTGAAAAGGAGTACAAAATAGAGCCTTATCATTGAAATAGATAACCATGAAAACTAAAAAAATCCTATCAACCTTCTTAGATGTAGACAAAAAAAGAAAAAAACATTTAAAAAACTCCAACATTTAGATAATTAAGAAAAGGTATAGATATCCACTTTAATAGGCTTTAGGTCAACAAGAATGTTAGGAGGAGAATATTTATTTCTATGCATGATGGTTTTCTCTATCCTTATTATGTTATTTTCCATATCTAGCAACTACAATTAGGTAACACCCATCATAAAAAGGATTTCATCCTTTCAGTGATTTTATTTAAGAAGACTTTTCCCAAGAGCGTCTTTACTTTCCCATATAGATAAAAAGTATGCAAATATTGATTTTTTCATCCCTTATATGGTTTATCTCAAACACCAAGTTGGTAATAGTTGCAATAGCCTTAAAATCAAATGACAATCACAATTAGTGATGATCCCCTCCTCTACTTCCCTTAATTCTTGTTAAATCTCAGCAGGGTTTTCTTATGAAGGAGACAAGTCAAGGAGTAGGCTTGATATCTTTTGTGTGAAATCCTTTCCCACCTAAGCCATGCCTAGCCATTGATGACTCATGGTGGTTACATATATTTGAGGAATGGAGACCAACAATGATGCTGACCATGGATGGGAGGGGAAGCATAGAGTAGATCAAATGAAATAACTCCACAAACTAAAAGTAGCCACAAATGGACACTATTTTGAGTTGCTTAGGCTTGCAAAATTCATTATAATATTCTCTAACTCTTCGGTCCAAACATTATGGAGAAAACTTGATAACCAAAATTGAGACAAATGATGAGTGAGAGTACTTAGGCTAGGGGGACCTAGATGAGACACCCAAAATACCTCAATGAAGGAACACATAGCTAGGAGACCCACCCAGAAATGGAGATGTAATTTTCTACAACTATTGTAGGGAAATGCAGTGAATGTAAGTGTTCAAAGATGAGAAAATAAATATTAACTATACCAAACTAGATTGTGATGGACATCAACATGAACTAGAGCAAATGTATCTTGGAAATCTTTCCATATCAAAATTCCATCCCACTAAATACAATGTTGCATGTGAAAGGATATGAACCTTGTTTAATTCAAATTGACATCTTACCATATAATACAATGAGCTCATTCCATATTGCAATTCTATGTAATTAGGTGTTGCGATCTTCGTAACTATACTATCACTCCCTCTTACCTCTCTTGTCACCCCATTTGACATTTACCCATCAAATATTAATTTAATATAATATTAGAATATAATTAAATTAAATATTATAATAGCTTATAGTATAATATTAATTTTGACTATAATAGAATATATTAATATATTATTAATGCTTATATTACAATCCCTCTTACGTGTCTTATCACTCCATTTGACATTTACCAATCAAGTTTAATTTAATATAGTATTAACATATAATTAAATTATATATTATAGAAGCTTATAGTATGATATTAATTTTGAATATAATATAATATATTAATATATATTATTAATACTTATATAAATAATGTAACTAAAAGAAAAATAGAAATTATAAATTATTATATGTAAACATACTGTAATTATATAGAGTACTTTAATGTGTCTTAAGCATGTAAATATTAAGTACTATTATATGTTTTATGAATTAATTTAATAAAAACATATAAATTAATTTAATATTTTATGGTAATAATATGCAATTTCATATGATTATACTCATATTTCACTTTTATATAAAGTTTGTCTCTTTTTATATATATTATCGATAAATTGTATCGTAATAAATTAAAATAATGATTTATGGTTTGGTTTATATTTCTTAATGTTTATTTTATGTTTCATTGTTATATATTTATTTTTGTATGTTTATTATATTTTATATTTATTTATAATTATTTATAATTATTTTGGTTGATTTTGTTTATTATAGTTGATATGAATGTGTATGTGAGTTTTGTTGTGCTAATTATATGTTTAGATTTATAATTTATTCGCTGATCTTATGCTTGTTGTACATAGGTTTTCTGGTTGCTTATGTGTGTCAAACATACAGTTTAACTGAGTTTTATGAGTGAATTAAAGAGCATTAAGTATGAAATTAAAATTATGAGCAACAACAACATAAAGAACAACAAACCATCAAAATTGATCCATCAACACAGAGTTTTGATGAAGGAGTTCACCATTCCTGGGATACATCTACTTGGTCCAACTTCCATGGCTTGAGCCTCTGTATTATCTCAATAGTGAAAAAAAATGATGTTTACATGCATCAAATGCTTTTGAAACATACCCCAATGAATTCAGAATGTTGAAAACTATCAGAAATGATTGCTCATTCACTCCATTTGGCCTTCAGGTGATCTAGGCATTACCTTCCTTCCTGGTGACCCTAGGCTTCAATTCTCTTCAAAGTGACAAAAACACCTACAAAATTTCTCCTCTTCCTCTGCATCCTATACCAATTTGTTCAGAGCATGCCAATATGCTAGGAATGACTCTTTCTAAGCCAAAATTGGTCAAAAATTGTTCAAGATATGGTTCATTCAATTTTTCCCTAGAATCCTCCTCCAAATACGGAGAAGACTCCAGATAACTCCACCAAAATAGCAAGTCTTCCGAAAATGGTGGCGCCCCTAAAAATTCACAAAGTTAAACTGCAATTAAAATAAATAAAATGTGTATTAATAGTGGATAAGCGCAATAAGTGGGTTTAAAAAAAATCCCAGTTTGATTAATGTTTAATAACCAGATTAGTGGATTAACCTGTGATTATAGTTTAATCCATCATTTTTCATTTTTCTTCACCATTGGTTCTGTGGAGAGGTCATATGGGAGGAGAGATGGCCCCCTCCATTCCGTCGTTGGAGTCTGCAATTGATTCAAATAAATGTTGGGGATGGGGTCTTAACAAGCCCTACCCCGTGGTCTATTGGTAAGTCGTGGTAAGGTTTGGGGGGAGGTCACGGGTTCGACCCTGAACTCCACCCCCATATATATATTTTGCACCATATTTGCATATGTCACTGTATAAGAATAACTCAGAATACGCAATGCACTCCACAATATATTAAATTTTGAACCTTGGTTTATATCCAATGCACACTCCACCTTTGACTTGAATAATGTATATGCTACAGACTATAGTTATAAAATAAATGTGCCATGAAACTTTGTATAACCTGAACCTTAGGTTAGTTATAAAATGTGCCCTCAGACTTTGAGAAATAAACCATATTTTCGACTTTGGAATATAAAAAATATGCCACCAATATAATTAAAATTAATCCAACCACCTTAGAAGCAGATTCCTCATAATAATAAAAAAATTCGAATTCAACCTTAGGAGGACATTGTGAAATTTCACCTTCTCAAACCCAAACTGGGGAATTGTGTTGTGACATTTGTCATAGTGCCAATGGGAAAATACTGTAGAATATTCCCTGCATGCTGACTGGGCTGTCATGTCATCAACCTGTCACTGTTTTGAACGATGATCAACATGCTATAACATCTTCATCCGAATTCAGTTTTCGGCGAAACGAGTTGCATAGGATTCTTGGAGATGGGACGGTTGTTCTCATTCAGTTTCTAATCAATTTTGATCACTTTAATTTTTGAGCTAAATAATAAGCCTCTGATCATTCCTCCCCACTAGAAGCCTTTTTGACCCCAAAATTTCTCTGATTACTGATCGTCTAGATGTGGGTATTATTCCCTCATCCTTCCAATCTCTATCCATTGAAATTTTCCAAATTTCATAAATTGAAGCTTTTCACAAAAAGTAAGCTTGTTCCTTGATTCTTGCGACCTTCTCTTGCTTTCATTGACACCATCATGCTGCAATTTTTCTGAATTTGTAGAGCAACGATTTATTCTTGCAGAAAACATCTTGTTCCTACCTTGTTCATTAATCAAAGGAAACTTAAAAGTTGTCTCACCTCACACATTGTCACCATGGCAATTCTTAGCTGCTTTTTCTTTGTACTTATGTCACCTCTTGACAAAGTAACTTCACCATTGCCATGTACCTTTTGGAAACCAAAAAAAATCATTTGTGGAACCCATGCCTTATTTTCTAAGGTGCTTTATCGCTTTCTCTTCGACCTTTGCACTCTCTTTCACTGGAATCTTGTTTCCAACACTTCTCAACACTGATGTTGAATGCTGCAAAAGTTTTACATATTATTCACCTCCTTTCAAAGGAAACCTTTTAGAATCTTGAAACATCTCATTACAAGCATAAGCATATTTCTGAAAGTTCGATTCAAAAGATCTCTTTGCTTGATCATCAACAATGTCAAATTCTGACTTGCATTCACTATCCTCTTCATTTCTCCTGCATGTATAAGAGACAAAATTGTATTCTTCTTATGTTCTCTAACTATGTACTCATTACCATCTTTAAAAAAGTGATACTTATTCTCATGGTGTTGAAATACTGCTTTCCTATCATAAAGATAAGGACTTCCCACTACAATACCTCATATCTCAAGCGACACCACATCAAGTTCAACTTCATCAAGAAAGTTTGAATTGATGGTGAATCTTAGTAAGAAATTCCTTATAACGTGAAAGTTTTAATTATTGCATATCCAACCCAAAGGATATGGTATTTTATGTCTAATAGTTTCAATGTAATATTCCCAAATGGGAAAAACAGGAATATAGTGCAAAACCATGGAAATAATAGTGTAAAATATTAGATCAAAACATGAGGTGAATATGGAGACCTTCCATTCATCATAATAGCAGCATATATATGTAAAATAATGGGCCACAAAATGTACAAGATAGAATAAGCCTCCAATAGACAAAACCTCAATAAGAGGTGCTGCTACTATATCAAAATGCCGAAGACACTGCTACAATGTAGTTTTAATAGCACTGCTACAAAAAATGAGTACACAAAATATAAAGGGCTGATATATGAAACAATAGATATAAAAATGAGTATTTTGGCTCTAAACAACATCTATAAAAGAACCCAAAAGGGTCTCCGGGGAAAACACCCAATAATACAATATGAACTATAGCCCTAGGGATGAAAAGTATGCCGCAAAAAATGACTGAAGAACAATGGTTGAAGCTGATAATAAAATGAATATGCTCTCTTCCAAAGGATCTTCCGGATGAAACGTTGGCCGCTTCACTGAAGAAATCACTCCCCAAATCACATACTACAAATACCCCTGCAATGCCTCCCTAAAATAATGTAGATCCAGACTGATACTGTGTTGTAGGGGATAAAAATACTATGGCCTGATGCCAAATGTGTCAATAAAGCTCCAGGGCCTTCTTTACTAGCCTCTGAAGAGAAAGGAACCTCCCTCCAATGAGATCTATCTTAGAAATCTCCCAAATCAAACCTCCACAACTTCTGCCCTGCAACACAACACAACCTCTGAATAGAAACTACAATGTACATTAAGTCTTAAGCTTTGGCCAAATGCCTAATAGTGGAATGTAGTGAAAACTCTTCCTAGAGGCCTCTCAATGAAAGAGGTGGGATTCCTGACCAAGAACACCCTGTGCTAAATGACACTGTAATATTAGCTAAAAAACTGAAGAAAGTTATATGCCTAAACAGACCATATATCAAAACCATAAACATATATCAACATACCTCCTGAAATATGGGTGCCATCCTCTTCTGTATATAATTGATGAGCTTCCTAACCCTAAGCCCCATTAATTTATGACACTACTTCCATGCAAAGAGTCACCATCTAAAACTGCGTTGTCCCTCCATAAATGTCCACTCCTCCATGACAACACTGTTGATTTGGTCAAAGTTGACCCAATCAAGGTGTTCAAACCCCTTTTCACACACAAGGGTGCTCAATTAAGCTTCAAAGATGTCCTCCTTTCACATTGGCATTGTTTTTATTCATATTAAGGAGATTTATGGATCTCCATATCCTTTTATTCATCAAACAAGAAAAAAAAACAAAAATTAATATTCCAACAAGCTCATGGCTAATTGGGAATATTGCAGTCCTCCCCTCCCAAATGTTGCTTGTCCTCAAGCAAATAATAAGGTGAATGTTGCAACTCTTCTTCTCCACCATTGGTGACACTTCCATGTGATAATATTCCGTCATAAGCTAAGTGTCTTCTAATCCATCCCTCCATGAAATTCTCCTCCCAAGTTCTTATGAGATGCAAATAACTCATCCCACAAGGAAGCAATAGTTCCAATGAAACAATCATGGTTTGCCCAATGTCCTCCATGAAACATGTAGCATAATGAACATGGAGAATCTCTCTTCCAAAGGGCATATCCAATCCTCCCATCCTCCCTCCAATCATTCCCATAAAAATAATAAGTACATCATCAATGTATGGGATCAAAACCAAGAACATATAAACAACAATATGTAGAAATGGAGGTGGATCATAGTCCCACATGTGGAACCAGCACAATATATCTCTTGACCACATCAGATAATGATATGGTAAGTGGTTTCCCCACCACTTGCTTGTTGCCATAGTTTTCTCACAAGTTCTGAGATGTGAGAAATGTTTGGTGCCTTTGGAGTGCACCCAGAATAGTAAATCATCTCCCTATATCCTCTTAGGGAGTGGCCATGTTCAACAATGTTTATGGCCCAAAGTTGTCCATGAATTTTATATGGAATAATGCTCCCTCTTGTATAAATGGCCTGCATATATATGGTAAAGGAGTGAAAATAATTATCAAGTAAAACATCATGCACATAAACATGTTCCTTACCATAATTTCTGCTCATGGAGTGGTCCATAGATAGATCCCCTCTCATTCCAAAAGAGGAAAGAGGTGGCTGTGATAACTCCTCCATAGAGTTATGTGTCACTCCCATCTCCACATGGTTAATTCATCTTTTCAAATGCTACTATATCTTCTCTTCAAAGCCTTCCCAAGTGTATCCCTCAATGATGGTGTTGTAAGCTCTCATGGAATAAGTGTTGTTGAAGAGAAAATCTTCATGTGTAGCTTGTAGAAACTTCTCCTTCAGCTTGTAAGCCCTAGATAAGAAGATCCTACCATGATGATAGATGAATTCATCTTGGACTGAATATCCCTCCTCTTGAAGCTGGTCATCAAGAATCATGCATGTAAAAATATCCTTGGAATAATCCACCAACAGCTAGGATTTCCAATATGGATCTATCCTCCATAGTGACAACGCTAATGTTCTATCACATAAAACATCTATCATATGGTTGTCCTCCTCTTTGACACCTCCCATGTCAAAGGTGCATAGCAGGATACTTCTATCCCCTCTCTTTTTCTCCCCTTGTAGCTGCTCATACTCAAGTAAAGGTTGAAGCATTTGGAGTTTAGTCTTGCATGGTAACCTATCGCCTATCCAAAACTTGTTGAGTTTGGCCAAAGCATGAATGAGTGTTCAACATATTGTATATGTAGAAGACTTCTCCCCAAGTGAGAACATCTTCTGAGCCTCTAAGGCCAAGGAATACTCTCCTTGCATCATGATAGGGCCATCCTCCAATCCTACAACATCCTTTCTCAACACAAGATGAGATGTGAGAGTGGGCAATGATGATAGTGGGAGAATGTCTCCCTTCTCCTTAAGACTACCCAGGACTCTCTGCACTATATCATAATCTTCCAATGTTCCCACACCTCCTAGATCTATGAGTGGTGCAACATAATGTGGGACATCTCTCACCAACTCCAGATCAGGTGGTCTCCTAGATGGTTTTCCATAAAACAGTGATGTCTCATGGCTTAACCTCATATGCATAATGGATGGGACTACCATGTCCTTACCTCCACTGCACAAATCCAACTCTATTTTTTGTGTGGAAGCTTCCTGATAAGTGGGTACCACTCTCATTGATGCAAGAGTCCCTCTAAGTGGAGCAATTTCTCCATCTTCGCCTCCTTGTGGTGGTGGATTATCTCCTGCTATTCCAACGCTGCTACCCCTTTATGTTTCTTCCTCTTCTTCCTCCTCATCATCTGAGAAGACTTCTATGTAGTGTGCCTTTCCTACTGCACATTTATGTCTGAGTGACCATGATTCTTGGCATGTGAAGCAAAGCTTCCTTCTCCTCAAATCTCTTCGGACATTATCACTAAGAGGTGTTTTATTTTGGCTCTTTTTATAGAAAGGAGCCTTCTCTTCTTTTCCCTTTGATGTAAAAGAGGGCTTTTTCTTAAATGTTGCCTTTTCTTTTGGAAAGGCATCTTGTAGATCTATATCCCTTTCAATGGCATCTTGAAGAGTAGTGGGCTTGGTAGACTTAACCAACCCATGAAGAGGTTCTTCTAACCCATCAATGAACATATAGACCCTTCTTGTTGCAGATAAATCAGGAACCATAACATAAAGTTTTAGAAATTTAGAAATGTCAGTTTCTGGATTACCTGATTGTTTGAGCTTTGCTAGCCCCATGAATGGTGCCTCAGGATCTCTTCGATCAAACCTCCCCACCAACCTCCTTGTGAACTTTGAATATGCAGTCACATTGACATGACCCAATGTAGACAAGCCATGGAACCACCAATCATGTGCTTCACCCTCAAGGTGCAGCTTTGTTATCTTAATGGCGTCCATCTCTGGTACATTGTTCGGTTGGAAGTAGATGTCAAGCTTCTATACCCATGATTTGGTGGTACATTTTGATGACCCATCAAAGTTGGGTAAGAAAAATATGCCCATAGTTCGTTGTAGATCATGATTATGAATGAATCCTCCACCTCTATTGTGATGATTGGGTCTCCTATTGTCCTTGATTTGAAAGAATGATTCAAAACTCAAGTGGTCCTTGAAACTCTAAGATTGAGACTCATACTCCATGAAATATCCTTCAATATTTTCTTGTTCTTGAAACCCTTCATTTCCCACTGCTAAGAATGTAAGCATTGTAGAGCATTAGGAAACTTGTTGCTGCTTCACTGGTTGATCACTCTAGTGATAAAAAATGCCGGAGCCTTCACCATGTGGAAGCCCTTTAGGGGTTTCCTTGTATCTATCCATCCTCATCTCCTTTATTTATCTAGAAATGTCTTACATGGTTCTAAGAAGGATCTTATGGAATTCCTTTTCTTCATCTTCTCCTGATAAAGGGGTTTTACCCTTGACTTCTTTATCATCTGTATAATCAAACTTCCGATTTATTTTTCTGAGATACCTCTTCTCTCTATTTGTGAGAGAATATTATTCTTCTGATGACATATTGGTTTTCAATATGCATAGGCTGAGCCAATATTATGCTCTGATACCATTGTAATATTCCCAAATGGCAAAAGAAGGAATATAGTGCAAAACCATGGAAATAGCAGTGTAAAATATTAGATCAAAACATGAGGCAAATATGGAGACCTTCCATTCATCATAACATCAGAATATATATGTAAAATAATGGGCCACAAAATGTACAACAAGATAGAACAAGCCTCCAATAGACAAAACCCTCAATAAGAGGTGTTGTTACTATATCAAAATGCCAGAGACACTGCTACAGTGCATTTTTAATAGCACTGCTACAACAAATGGGTACAAAAAATATAAAGGGATGATATATTCCATAATAGAAATAAAAATGAAGATTTGGGCTCTATAAAACCTCCAGAAAAGAACCCAAAAGGGTCTCTGTGAAAAACACCTAATAATACAATATGAGTTGCAGCCCAAGGGCTAAAAAATATGCTGCAAAAAATGACTGAATAAAAATGGTTGAAGCTGATAATAAAATGAATATGCTCTCCTCTAAAGGATCCTCTGTATGAAAGGTTGGCCCTTTCACTGAAGAAATCTCTCCCCAAATCACCTACTGCAAATAACCCTACAACTCCTCCCCAAAACAACACAGATCCAGAACGATACTACGTTGTAGGGGATAGAAATACTATGGCCTGATGCAAAATGTGTCAATAAAGCTCCAGGGCCTTCTTTACTAGCCTCTCAAGAGAAAGGAACCTCCCTCCAATGATATCTAGCTCAGAAATATCCCAAATCAAACCTCCACAACCTCTGCCCTACAACACAACACAACGTCTCAACAGAAACTACATTGTACATTAAGAATGAATCTTTTGCCAAATTCCTGATATTGGAATGTAGTGCAAACTCTTCCTAAAGGCCTCTTAAGGAAAGAGGTGGGATTCCCGACGAGGAACACCTTGTGCTAAATAGCACTGCAATCTTAGCTAAATAGTTGAAGAAAGATATATGTCTAAACAAACCATATATCAAAACCATAAACATATATCAACATACCTCCTGAAATGTGGTTGCCATCCTCTTCCTTATATAATTGATGAGCTTCCTAACCATAAGCCCCATTCATTTATAACAATACTTCCATGCAAAGAGTCTCCATCTAAAACTGCGCTATCCCTCCATAAATGTCCACTCCTCGATGACAACGATGTTGATTTGGTCAAAGTTGACCCAGTCAAGGTGTTCCAGCCCCTTTTCACACACAAGGGTGCTCAATTTAGCTGCCAAGATGTCCGCCTTTCACATTGGCATTGGTTTTATTCATATTAAGGATATTTATGGATCTCCATATCCTTTTATTCATCAAACAAGAAAGAAAAAACAAAAATAAATATTCCAACTAGCTTATGGCTAATTGGGAATATTACATTCAAGTTCTAGCTGCTTAACCAAGTCTTCAGAAATCAAGTTAGCTTGTGACCCACTATCAAAAAGTGTATCAATCTTGGAATGTCTAGAGACAAATCTAATATGTAAAATTTCTATTATCATATCTTCATCATGAGTAACATTTGAACAATTTGAAGAACTAGTGCTTGCAATATGTTTACCTTTCAAACCCATGGTTGTAATCTGTGTCTCATATCCTGAATCTGACCCTAGGTCATGTTCAACTATAGCAACAATTTCACCCTTTTCTTTGGCTTTCAATTTGTTTGGCTTCAACTCTAGATGAAGCTGCCAACAATGGTCTTCATCATGGCCATTCTTTGAACAATTTTTTCATGTGAGTTTCTCCTTCTCGCTTTTTACAAAGCTATTTCTTTTTCCTCTTCCATAAAACTTCCCCTTTCCTTTACCCTCACTTTCACTTTTCTCATCTATGTTTTGTTTTCCTCTTGCCTCAAAGTGTGTGGGTTGAACACAAACTTCATATATGTTTGTGGGATTAAACATGAGAATGGTGTGCCTAAGGTAACTATGCAAACCCCCAACATAATTTAACAAAGTTTCTTGAGAATATAAATTAATACCCACAATTTTAGCTCTTCTCCTAAATTCATGAGTATAATCTTGCACTTTTTGCCCTTTCAACTGTCTAAAATTTTTCCAATCCACAATTTCCTTTTGAATGTAAGCTAAGGGATGAATTTACTTTTAATGGAAGTAATAAAACTTGACCAAAACATAGAGATATTACTGTAGATTTTAATCTCTTCTTGAGTCCTTTCTTCCCGCCATACAAGTGCAGATTGTTCCATCCTCAAAGAAGCCAATTGAATATTTATTTCATATTCATGAATGTTCTCAATCCTACAAAACACCTCCAATTGACATATCTAATTGTCTAATCCTTCTGCATTTACCTCACCATTATACATTGGAAGCTCAAATTTGACATCAAGTTTGAGTAAGGGTGCTTTTCCTTTTGTGGATTTTGAGTGAGTGTGGGTGATTTTTAGTGGTGGAAATGGAAGATGATGCTGATGGAGATGATGAGGATGATGATGAAGGTGGATATGGAGGTGGATTTCCTCCATTACCCTTTGAACTCTTCTCTTCGTCCTTCTTACCATCTTAAGTTCCTTTTCGATGTGGAGGCTTAGAACCTTCTCTTGCCATCCTAGAATTAAATGCATCAAACATAATTTTAACCATCCTCTTTATGTCATTGAAGTATATCTTGACATCATCCTCTTCTGAATGACCTTGAGTCTCTCCAACACTTGAAATGATGGCTATGGATTCAAGCTAAACTTCTGATGCTTGAACCTCTTCAATCAACTCAACTTCTTGTACAATTTGTACCTCCTTAATCTTAGATTCTTGAGAAAAATCTTGAGGTGCTTCAAGTGCAGCTATGAGTGGAACTTTGGGTGAAGATGGTGCTCTTATATCTTTCCTTCTTCTGGTCCTAATCTCAGGACTTGCAACCAATAATTTTCCTTCACCTCTCTACAACTTTAACCTTGTTAGCATCACAGATTTCAAACCATTAAACTTGCACAAAACCCAAGCAACTATCTAGCAAATAACCTTGCCTTTCAACCAAGCTTTGATACCAACTTGATATGAATATGTATGTTAGTTTTGATATACTAATTACAGGTTTAGATTTATAATTTATTTGTTGATCTTATGCTTGTTGTACATAGGTTTCTTTATTTCTTATGTGTCAAAAAACCAATTTAGCTGAGTTTTATGAGTGAAATCAAGAGTAGTAAGTATGAAATTAAAATTTTGAACAATAGCAACATAAAGAACAACAAACCATCACAATTGATCCACCAACACAAAGTTTTGATGCAAAATTTCACCCCTCCTGGGCTACATCTCCTTGGTCCAGCTTCCATGGCTTGGGCCTCTGTATTAGCTCAATAGTGAAAAAAATTGTTGTTTACATGCATCAAATGCTTCTAAAACATACTCCAATGACTTCAGAATGTCGAACTATCAGATATGACTATTCATTAACTCCATTTGGCCTTCAATTGATCTAGGCATGGCCTTCCTTCTCGGTGGCCCCGGCTTCATTTCTCTTCACAGTGACAAAAGCACTTGTAGAATTGCTCCTCTGCCACTATAACCTATACCAATGTGTTCAGAGCATGCCAATTTGCTAGGAATGACTCTTCCTGAGCCAAAATTGGTAGAAAATTGTTCAATATATGGTTCATTCAATTTTTCCCTAGAATCCTCCTCTAAATCTAGAGAAGACTCTAGATAAATTTTCCAAAATAGAAAGTTTGCCGAAAATGATGGCGCCCCTAAAAATCCGCTAAGTTAAACTATAGTTATAATTAATTAAATGTGGATTAATAGTGTGTAAGTGCGATTAGCGTGATAAGAGGGCTTAAAAAAATCATGGTTTAATTAATGTTTAATCACTAGATTAGTGGATTAACCCGTGAATACATTTTAATCCAATATTTTGCATTTTTTCGCTTCGTTGGTTCTGTGGAGAGGTCATCTAGGAGGAGGGTTGGCCCCCTCCATTCCGCTGTCAGAGTCCCCATTTGATTAAAATAAACTTTGGGCGCATAGGCTTAACAAGCCCCACCCTGTGGTCTATTGGTAAGTCATGGTAAGTTTTGGCGAGAGGTCATAGGTTCGACCCTGACATCCGCTGCCATATATATATTTTGCACCATATTTACATACGCCACCGTATAAGCATAACTCAAAATATGCAATGTGCTCCACAATATATTAAAGTTTGAACCTTGGTTTATATCCAATGCGCCCTCTGCCTTTGATTGGAATAATGTAGTATGCCACATACTATAGTTATAAAATAAATGCGCCATTAAGCTTTGTATAACCCAAACCTTAGGTTAGTTATAAAATGTGCCCTCGAAATTTGAGAAATAAACCATAGTTTAGACTTTGGAATATAAAAAATATGCCACCAATATAATTAAAATTAATTCAAACACCTTAGGAGCAGATCCTGCGTAATAAAAGAAAATTGAATTCAACCTTAGGAGGACATTGGGAAATTTCACCTTCTCAAACCCAAACTGGCGAATCCTGTTGTGACACTTTTCACAGTGCCACTGGAAAAAACTAAAGAATATTCCTTGCATGTTGACTAGGCTGCCATGTCATCAACCTGTCACTATTCTGCAATTAAAAAAAAAATATTGTGTGTTCTAAACGGCAGTCAGTAAGCTATAAATCCTTCATCCAATGTCGGTTTTCGATGAAATGAATTGAATTGGATTCCTGGCGACGGGCCGGTCGTTGTCTTTCAGTTTCTAATCAATTCCGAGCACTTTCGTTTTGAGCTAAATACTGAGCCTTTGATCAATAGTTGATTAAAATTAGCAATAATTAAGTGTTGTTGATTATGCTTCACCATATGTGTTTATGGTGAAAGATTATTTTCCCATTATTGATTATGTTTGACCATCATTAATTATGGTTTCCACATCTTATCATTATTGACTATTATCTACTATGTTTAATGTTAGATAAGTATTATTGAAATATGCTAACTATGTGTGATTATGGTAGATCTTTTTTTTATTAAAGTTTACCATGTTTAACTGTCATTTATAAAGGTTGAATGCTTAATCTTAGTTGATCGCATATGACTATGGTTGGCTTTGGTTGAGTATAGTTCACATTGTAGGGAAATTTTTAGCAATGGTTAGTTATGGTTGACCATGGTTCATTGTTCCCATCGATATTAAATCCCATTATTAACTTGATTATACATTTTGGCTAAGGGATGGGTAAACAATAAGTTTAATTAATGCATAATTGATTTATCTTTAAAGATGCTTGACTATGTTTAACCATGGTTGAATGAAGTCCATGATTAATGATGGTTGACTATGGATAACTATATTTCATTATCAATGATAAAAATTAATGATTTTTTTGCTATATTTAAGTTTGGTTAATAATTTTTCTATTTTGTTTGTGAGAATATTTTCCTATTGTGAAACTGTTATGCTTATGAATGATTGTGTTGAATTACAATGATCGTCAAGTGTTATGTCACATTGCAATAATCATCAAGAGCTATATTGGATCACAATAATCCTTAATGGTTACATATCATTATCGCAATAATCCTTATTGGTTACTTATCATTAGGACATTTATCGTTTTTAACTTTTGATATGTTGCCGCATTCCTCAATGGTTATGTTACAATCCAATCACCATCAATGGGCATGCCACACTACAATATTCCTCTATTGCATTGGACTACAATGTTCCTTAAAGGTCATACATAATTCCTAGTATGAAAATGTGCATTACAATGCTTACTGATGTTAATTACCATTAACCATGGTTGATTATGGTTCACCATGTTTAAATTTCACCGTTAGCTTGATTGTGCATTTCAACCATGGAAAGGGTAAACAAGAAAGTCAATGAATGCATAATTCATTACATTTATGTCTTTTTAATTATGCTTGAGTTTGGTTGACTATGATTAATCATGGATGAATATGGCTAACAAAATTTGATACTAGATGAAAATAGTCATTAATGTTACTTTGGTTGACAATAATTGATTTAGTTTTACTATGCTTAATGATAATTGATTTATATCAAATTGCTACATTTCTTAATGGTTTCATTACATCATGAAATGTTATAATACATTGTGACAATACTAAAGGTTAGGTTAGATTACAATGTTCTTTCATAGTTATATGTTTTTATGACTTATTTCTGGGTTGAATAATTTCTAATTGCTATATTCCTCAATGGTTATGAAATTTTAACATCCATTAAACTTTATATCACATTGTATTATCCATGTATTGGGCTCATTTACATTGCATTTAAATTATATACCATTATAAAATAAATATATAATAAAACTATATAATAATACATTACAATAATTCAAAAAGACACCTAAAATTGAGGAAACTAAATTCCAACTAATAAGATATATTCTTTAATACATTAATTTTTTTTTTAAATATAATTTAAAACTTTAAAATACCATAACTCTGTAACACCATAAAAATTTTAGTCATAAAAATGTTAGTGCTTCAACTTTATTATTCATTTAAATAGTTAATTAAATTCCCTAAATCTTCTTTTAGATTAATAGAATTGTTATGAAGCTTTATATGGAACTATATTTGTAGCGATTGTTTATTTTTCATTTAAATATTTAATTAAATTCCCTAAATCTTCTTTTAGATCAATAGAATTGTTATGGAGGTGTATATGGAACTATATTTGTAGCGATGTACTGTAACTCTGTAAATCACCTCTCAGTTGTCTTAGTACGTTGGTCGTGACAATGCCATTGGCTATGCTAACCTCCGTACCAATTTTGAATGTTACTTTCGGGATACAACGACTGTGATATCGTCGTTCTAATGTTTAGGTATCGATTAGTTTTTGACCGATAATGGACAAGCAGCTCATTACGACCAACCCGTAATTATTCAGGGAAGGCATATTCCACTATAGTTTTTCAAAATATCCTTTCAAGGTTCTGACGCTCTGCGCGTCGCACATGCGATTATTGGCCGACCGCATCGTAATATTTCACGAACAACAATAAGAAATACATAAAGTGTGCCGGTGTGATAATGCGTCCAGACAGAAACGTGAAAAAATAGACAGAAAATTCCAAAATGGACTGTGCTCTCACGTGAAACAGGTATTCTCCTGCACACGATTTTAAGAATTCCTGGAAAGGTTGTAGACACTAAACATCTTTAACATCGAAATTCATTTAAATAGGAAAACAATGTCCACAAATGCCATTGCCAAGCCGACCCGCGCTACAAAAAGACATTAAATATCACGCTGCCTCATGAAACTTCTCAGCGAGCATCCTCATGCCCTAAACCTTTCTCGACTGCTATAAATACCAATCATCTATAACCATCTCATACGACCCAGTTCCGCTTCTCGAGCTCTACTGTCGAGTAAACGATGGGTATAGTTGCAGGGATGTCTTTCATTTCCAAGTTATTGCTTGTTTTGATTGCTGGGTGTATTTGCGCTGCAAATCTTTCATCTGCCTCCTACTATAAATCCTCACCTCCAAAGCCATACCCTTACAAATCTCCTCCTCCTCCATCTCACATTCCATCTCCAGTCCATTATAAGCCGCCCCCTGCACCCACACCCGTTCCCAAGCCCCCAGTAGTGGAGAAACCACCTCCCGTGCATAGCAAACCTCCTCCTAAGGCGGTGCCAGTTTCTCCTCCATACAAGTACAAATCTCCACCTCCTCCCAAACCAACTCCTGCTCCATATGCTAAGCCCCCGCCAGTTCACAAGTCCCTTCCTCCTCCGTCACCTCCAAAATCATGGCCAACACCTCTTCCTCCATATCATAAACCTTCTCCAGTGACCAAGCCACCAAAACCTACTCCATCCCCGCCAGAAAAACCATACGGATACAGATCTCCTCCTCCCCCAACCCATGTAGTTACTCCTAGCTTTCCCCCTCCCCATCCCAAAACACCCGTCTACCCCTCACCACCTGCCCATCACTACTTTTACAAGTCTCCTCCACCGCCATATTAGAGAAGGGAAAGCAATTGTGGACCACTTTTGCCCACTTATGAGGTACGCTATTATTTTGTTCGAATCATCTGCATCACATATTATTTTCAGGCCATTCTGTAGAATGTTAATGTAAGTCACTATTGATTATTCCAAATAGAATTTGTATGGATTATTCCTGCTATTGTAGATTGTTGTTGGTACTATAATGATTTATTTCTTGATGTGAATAGATTATCTGCATTGCAGTCTTTTGGTTCATCTCGAGCTTATATATGTGTGTATTTTCTTGCAGGTAAACAGAGATGTAGACAGACACGAGGGAGAAATGGATATATGAGTCATTTAGCTGTAGAGGCTGCTGGGCAGCAGAGTCCAGAGCTGGATCTCTACCTGAGTTGTGTCTTGCCCATATGAATAATGGGATTTTGCTATCCCTATAATAAAATGTTATGATTGTGTGAGAAAATACAATGTTATGAATGTTACGATTGTTGAGAAAATACATATGAATGTTTCAAGTGCTAAAAAAATCTCGTATTTTGTTGATTGAAGAAAACAAGTTTAGAGAATGGAAATCTCACATAAAAATACCACTAAAATAAAACAAAGTGACATATATTCTTCATAGAACAGAAAGGTTCGCATATATTTTCCAATGTGCCCTTCTTTTCCATGCTCAATAATATTTTAACAGTTACTTATTGAAATATCCAATAGAATAATAGTCAGGCAACTACACGACGGTATTAAATGGACACTTCAAGATAAACTTCAAAACGATTTATTATGACCGTGTGGAAACAGGAGGTAAATGAGAAAATGAAAAGCGTATAGTGTTCATATATTCCAGATACGAACGGATATATATTTGAGCACACATTATCTCGTCAAACATGTTTTACTAGAATTGCGAAGCATACCAAAACGGTGTAAATAATCCGGGGAACGAGTATGCTAATGTTCTTGAAATGCCAAATATGCAGTTTGATCAATATAACCAAAAATAATGGTACGAAGAAAACAAATTTACCCCTCGTGCAATGAAAGCTATGGCATATACACAATTACTTCATTGGTATTGTAAATTGAAACAATTTTTATATCTAAGTTGAATATAAAATTTAATTTATGTTCACATTCACCGTAAAATAAAACAACAATAATATGTGTTGTATTTGTTAGGTTCCCATAATACTAGTGTAGTTTGATATTTTTATTGTTGTTTTTATGTTAGGTCTTATAATACTAGTGTACCCCTCAATATTGTTATTGTTGTATTCCATAGAAGCCTACTAATGTTCTTGCTGAGATCTTACATTATTATTATTATATAGGCCCGAATGATATTGTAAACCCTTAGACTCCTATGTATACAAAGGAGGTCTTGTCTTTTGAATCATCCAAGAGTCATTCATTTGTGTGTTGTAAAATGATGTTTCCTCGTCGAAGAATCTTATTTTCAAGTCATTTATCTATTTTTTCTTTTTTCTTTTTTTTAGACCTAGTTACATAACATTTGGTATTAGAGCTTGGATCCTAGGCTTTCGCTTCTTCAAACAGGTCATCTTAGAATTTTCGCTATAACATTGTTTTTGTGATGTTTTAGAAGTTGAATGTCCAATCACATGGATACAAAATCTTGCTAAATATCATATAAAAATTTTGGAACTTCATTCACCATATTCTCAGAGATATGATTCAAGGAAGTTACGACTTTTGTATGCTCCATAATTTTGTCTCAAATAGGCGTCGCGGGGACAATCGTCATAACATTCGTTTCAAGAATCGAAATTTAATTTCATAAAAAGTGCTTGGAGTTGCACAAACTGTAGTTTCTTGGATATCATTTTTAGGGTCAAATACTAAAATAGTGACATGTGACATTCCGTACACATTTTCTCTAATGAATCAATCCTTAAGGAGGTCATCTTGAGACATCTGACCTAACTTAACTTGAATAATCCAATCTTAGTTTAACTAGTGGTGTTGGAAAGAGGACACAAAGAAATACCATAGGACGGAATTTCAAGTATTGGGAGGAAAATAATATAGAGATACAATAGTTTCAAAATCGAGCTCCAAAAAACAAGAAAAAATGTGCATATTTTTTTAAAATTTACATAGTTTTTGTTTGAAAATTCAATTAGAAGTGATTCAAAGGACATAATAAAGTATATATCTCATTATTTGGTTCCAATATGCCTTAGAAAAAAATGGATACTCCCAGCAAGCAACGAGAAAGCTCAACTATGACACATGAAGAAAATGAAGAAATGCAACATGATATATAAAAATTATGAGACCAAGTGTAATAAATTTTGCTCTTGCAAAGAGTAATAAAAAATGAATTGGAAACAGTGATGAATGCTAATATGGAAGGTTTAGAAGTACGAATAAAAACGGACATCAAATGTTTAGAAACAAAAATGGAAGGTTTGAATGAAGTTTTGACGAAATTACTACAAGAAATGCCACCTAATGGTGACAAGGTATTCAATGAAAATCATGATGAGAAAGAAAACAATGTGTATCACGATTTTAGAGAATTCTCTAAATTTGGGTTGAATACCAACCATATTCCAAAGATCACTAAGAGGAAGTTTGATGCCAAATATCTGTAACATGGATACTATAGATGGAACAATACTTTGATCTACATGATGTGAAACACATACAAAAGTTACACATTGCATCTTTATATTTTGAACCAAATCAAATTGTGTGGTATCAATAACTTTTCTATTGTAAATGTCCTTTAACTTGGTTAAGTTTTATGGAAGAATTGATAGCACATTATAAGGATATAAAGAGAAACACCTTCTTTAGGAAATTCATAAATCGAAAAAGGTTTAATGGTGGAGCAAATTGAGGACTTCCAAAGATTGCATATCAAGGTAGTTGATATTCCTTAGTAACATAAGATTAATGTCTTCATAAGGACTTTAAAGGATAATATCCAACATGAGGTTCGTCTTTGGTAACCTAAGTCATTGGAAAATGAATTCATGGTGGAAAAATAAGTTTAAACAAAAAATATGGAAAAAATGATACCTACTAGTCAAAACAATAAAGATGGAAGTGTCACAACTCCTAACACCCCACAACGTACAAGGTTGACAACACAACAACTAGAGGGAAAAAGAGAAAAAGGGCTTTATTAGAGTTGTGATAGAAAATAAACTAAAGGTCATAAGTGTGTTGAGAATAAATTATTCTACGTAGATTGTGAAGATGATCCAGGTGGATATTGGTGGTCACCCGCCTATTCCACTTGGGGCCCCACCATTGTCTCTTTCAGTTTTTCAGTTTCAGCACAACTTACTATTTTTAGCAGTTTTTCGGGTCCTGAACTTATGGAGCCATTTTGAGGCCCTAAACGATGTTTTTTGGGAAAACGGAGAGCAACATGGGTCCATTGACCGATGTCTCTCATTCAAAATTTGTATTCCTCGGATAGATCTTTCTAACGAGGTATGGTACGCATCAAACGGAGATCGTATGCCAAAGCTACGCCCCTGGGAAGTTGAAACACCAATTTACCCAAACGGGGCCCATAGTTTTGGCGCTTCATCTCCTAGGGTTAGGGTTTTGGCTGTTTAGGATTTCCAATTTTTTATAACTAATAAATAGGCCCTCAAGCCTCATTGTAACTTAGTTCAGATGCCGGTAGCCGCCACATCTCTTCTCAGAGATAGCTACCAGCGCCCTAGCTAGTTTTATTTCCTTTTTGTCTGTAAGCAAATTTCAATTCTTTGATATTAATGAAATGAAGTGTTATTTCCACTGCATCTCTGTATTTATGGTTATATGTTTATTCTGTTGCGTTCCTGCATAAATCTAGATCAGTGGTATCAAAGCGGTCTGCTTTTTCTCGATCCTTCTTTGCATGTCCCCAACGAGGTCGGGGTATAAGGAGCTAGGGCTCGATCCGGTGGAACCTTTGCAAGATCAGCCTTGCAAACCTCGATGGACGCCCATGGGGGACGAAAAGAAAGATGAGGGAGCAGGAGATCCTATCAAAATATTGCTCGAGGAGGCCTTCGAAAAACAAAGGAACGTGATGATGGATAACTTTTCTCAGATCCTTCAACGGCTACCCACCGGCAACGCATCTGCATCCAGCAACCACTCTGGAGGTACGACTCCTTTTAAGGTACAAGTAAATTTTAACATTCCCATATTTGAGGGTCAAATAGACGCAGATGCTGTAGATAGATGGTTGAATCTGTTAGAAGGATATTTCTCGGTTCATGGCTTTTTAGACTGAGAGAAGATTATTTTTGCACTCCTCAAAGCTACCCCCCATGTTAAGGACTGGAGGGAAACCTACTGTGAGAACAAGGACCAGACATAATCCTCTCTGTTCTTAGCTGTACCAACTTGGAATTATTTTCGAGACGCCGTCAGGGAACAGTACTATCCCGTGGGGAGCTATGAGGACAAGTAAATACAATGGACCATGCTGCGACAACAAAGGGATCAAGATGTACACGAGCTGATGAATTTGTTCCATACCCTACACAAAATGTTGGGTATCAAAGATTCAGAGAAACATCTGGTGCTAAAGTATCGCAGCTGTCTACACAGATACATTCAAGAGGAAATGGAGTCCCTCGACATCTCCTCGCTTGGTACGGCATAATGGTATGCTGCCAAGATTGAGCAGAAATTCAAACAGAAGAAGCGAGAGTTTGGATTTGCGAATCAAAAGCAAGGGAAAGGTTCTTCCAAACTACAGAAAAAAGGACAGAGCCAAGGCATGGCGGCTAAAGAAAACTCATCGAAGCCACAAGAAAAGAACAACACCCCAAAGCCAAAGAAGGACACGGGAAAGTGGTGTGAGTTCCATAAGAGCTCCACTCACAACACAAGTGAGTGTCGGGCCAAGCAGTGGCTAGTGGCCGAGATGAGGGCTTCTGAGTCAGATGCATGCTCCGACTCCAAATCAGAACCTAAAAGGGGAATGAAAAAAGGAAACAGATTATTGATGCGGAGCCCAACACCACTGTTGCCACTATAAAGATCCAGAAGGAGGAACCGGAAGATCCAGAGGAGGAGGAACGTCTCTTCCACTCCCAGATGTGGGTAAAGGGCTTCCCGATACAGTTCATTGTCGAAAATGGGAGCAAAAATAACCTCATTTCAGTAGACACCGTGAAGCAGTTGGGCTTGCCGACCACAGCTCACCCACATCCATACACCATCGGGTGGCTTCACCAAGGACGAGATCTCCGCGTCAGCCAGCAGTGCTGCCTTCCCTATAGCATCAAGCCCTTCACGGATGAGGTATTATGTGACGTTTCTCCTATTGATGTTTCTTATGTATTATTATGACAACCATACTTGTGGAAGCGTCATGCTGTGTATGAGTCTCAACCTCGTGCTGTTATTATTACTTTGGAAAATAAGTTGTACAGGATACCAGAGGTACCACCTCCTGCCGCTATCTCTTTGGTTACTGCAAAACAATGCAGTAAGCTCATTTCCCAAAACAGGAAATTCGTTTTTCTGATGATCCACCCCCAGGGCAAGAAGAATACTGTGGCCACGACCTCCAGACAGGGCTCCTCTGCATGACAACAACAAATGGATAAGGTTGTGGAGGAGTACGGGGACATATTCACCTCACCCACAGTGGTTCCTCTACACTGTTAGGTCAAGCACCCGATTGATCTAACCCCAAGTGCGCCGCTACCCAATGGACTGATCTATCGGCGCTCTATTCTCGAGAATGATGAAATCAAGAGGCAGATTCAGGAGTTGTTGTAGAAAGGTCACATCAGACCAATTTCATCGCCCTGTGGGAGCCCGATCGTGTTGGTACAAAAGAAGGATGGGACGTGGAGACTCTGTATTGACTATTGGGCGCTGAACAAGATCACTGTCCGGAATAGGTACCCAATCCCATGGATTGATGACCTTCTGGACCAACTCAAAGGTGAAAAATATTTCAACAAGATCGACCTGAAGTCTGGGTATCACCAAGTACCAATTGAACCCTCCGATGTGTGGAAGACTTCCTTCAAAGCCAAGGAAGGCCTTTTCGAATGGCTGGTCATGCCTTTCGGGTTGACGAATGTTCCCGCAACCTTCATGAGGATGATGGAATACATATTGCAGCCATTCACCAACTCATTTTTAGTGGTGTACTTGGATGACATTCTGATCTTCAGCCAGACTTGGGAAGAGCACCTTCACCACATCCGACAAGTCCTCCAAACACTGCGACAACACAAGTTGTGTGCCAATTTGGAGAAGTGCATGTTTGGCATGACCTAGGTTCAATATCTGGGATACATTATTGATAAAAGGGGAGTGCATGTGGATCTAGCCAAGATCCAAGTCATTCGAGATTGCCCAGCCCCAACCACTATAACAGGGCTTTGCAGCTTTCTTGGACTTGCTAATTTCTACCGTAGATTTGTGTTGGGATTCTCTCATATCACTTGGCCCTTGAGTCGAGTCACCAAGGGAGGAGTGAGAGAAAAATTCTTTTGGTCGGAACCTCAACAAAAGGCGTTCACATAATTGAAAAATTGCCTCTGTTCTGCCCGAGTGCTCACATTACCAGACTTGCAACAGCCATTTGAGATCGAGACAGATGCCTCTGACTATGCTATTGGGGCAGTTCTTACTCAACAGGGACATCCAATGGCATATCACAGTGAGACATTGTCTGACACAGTTCGAAAGTATCCCACTTATGACGAAGAAATGTATTCCATTGTGCAAGCTTGTCGACAATGGAAGCATTACATTTTGGGGAAGGAAGCAATCATCCACATAGACCACCGGCCCCTACAGTTCATACAGACACAAGGGAAGTTGCAGAATGATCGCCATCAGAAGTGGTCCACATATCTGCAACAGTTTCATTTGAACATCAAGTACAAGAAGGGTAGCACCAATAATGTTGCAGACTGCCTCAGCCGACCACCGATCATGGTGCTCACCACCGTGCTCAACTCTTGTGGGCACGAGACTTCTGATTGGCCGCTTCTCTATGAGAGTGACCCAGAATTCGGCCACACTTACAAGGCACTCTTGGGGGGCACACAAGTTCCAAATTTTCACCTCCAAGATGCACTTTTATGTCACCGGGGACACCTTTGTGTTCCTTCAAGCGAGCGTGCCAAGATGATATGGGAAGCACACTACAGTCGAGTCGCTGGGCATTTCGGGGTCGAGAAAACAGTAGCAATACTACAGAAGTATTTCTATTGGCCGAACCTTCGAAAGGATGTCGAGAAGCACATCAGATCCTGCACTGCTTGTGCCATTTCCAAACCAACCATCAAGAAGCAAGGCCTATATACTCCACTACCTACCCCTAGTCGACCTTGGGAATCCATCTCCATGGATTACATGTCGGGCCTGCCTTCTACTAAGCATGGAAATGACTTTGTTTTCGGGGTTGTTGACAGATTCTCGAAGATGGCCATTATGGCGGCCTGTAAGAAGAATATCACAGCAGAAGCCACTGCTCAACTCTTCTCTGAACGAGTGTGGGTGCACTTTGGGATCCCATAGTCTATCATATCAGATCGAGATAGCAGGTTCCTCAGCACATTTTGGTCCAGCCTCTGGTCAATATTGGACACAAAGCTCACCAACTCCACAACTTTCCATCCCCAAACATATGGCCAGATAGAGGTCGTCGACAGAACGATTATACACATTCTGTGCATGTACAATTCAAAGCATCCACGCACATGGGACAAGAGCCTCCCCTATGTACAACATAGTTATAACCGGGCTCTCCACAGTTCAATTGGCCATAGCCCCTTTCAGGTGGGCTTGGGATTCCAGCCATTATGTCCCATTGACGTAGCCATGCCATTTGCAGCTGCTCAGGCTGATTCAGCTCATGTGCAGTCTGAAGTTGACAAAGCAAGTATCTTCATTGAGAATATTCAACACATCCGCCAACAGTTCCATGATATATTGGACAGAGCTAATGCAAAGTATAAGCAATGCCATGATCAACATCGGGTGCCACACAACTTCTAGGCGGATGACAAAGTATGGATACATTTGTAGAAGGAGCGCCTCACTGGACCCCACGGCAAGCTTCGCCTGCTCCAATACGGGCCATACACCGTCACCAAGGTTGTAGGGAATAATTCCTTCGAGCTCAGTATTCCACCATTCCTTGGTCTGCACCCAGTCTTCAATGTGGATTGCCTTTGTCCTTACTTCCCACCTCTACTGGACACCTCAGACATTGCAGAACAACTCACACCAACAGAGTTAAACCTAGACTGCATGGAACAAGCCACCACATATTGTATCATGGACATGCAAATCAAGAAAACTCGCCAACATAAGATCCAACTGTATCAGGTTGTCAAAGCTGGCCAACTCCTGCACCAAGAAAAGTGGTTCACTAGGGACCAAGTTCAGCAGAAATTTCCTCATCTCATGGAGGAACTTAACGTAATCGGGACCATTGCTTCCTAAGGGGGGAGGAATGATCCAGGTGGATATTGGTGGTCACCTGCCTATTCCACTTGGGGCCCCACCATTGTCTCTTTCAGTTTTTCAGTTTCGGCACAACTTACTATTTTTAGCAGTTTTTCGGGTCCTGAACTTCTGGAGCCGTTTTGAGGCCCTAAACGATGTTGTGTTTCTATTTCAAAATTTGTAGTCCTCGGATAGATATTTCTAACAAGGTATGGTACGCGTCAAACGGAGATCGTATGCCAAAGTTACGCCCCTGGGAAGTTGAAACACCAATTTACCCAAACGGGGCCCATAGTTTTGGCACTTCATCTCCTAGGGTTAGGGTTTTGGCTATTTAATATTTCCCATTCTTTCTAAATAATAAATAGGCCCTCGAGCCTCATTGTAACTCAGTTCAGAGGCCGGTTGCCACCACATCTCTTGTCAAAGATAGCTACCAGCGCCCTAGCTAGTTTTATTTCCTTTCTGTCTGTAAGAAAATTTCAGTTCTTTGATATTAATGAAAGTGTTATTTCCACTGCATCTCTTTATTTATGGTTATATGTTTATTCTGTTACATTCCTGCATAAATCCATATCAGAAGAGGAAGAATAACATGAACAAGAAACAACATAACAATACTATATACCCTAGGAACCAACCCTAGGAATTGAAAAATATGAAATGAATCCAAGCATATCTTGTAATGCATTGGGAGGAATTACCATCCCTCAAACTCTCAGGATAGAATGATTTATCAAGAAGAAACATGAAATAGTGTTGATGAATTTAGGTAGTACTCAAAATTTTATTCATTATAATATAGCCAACTATTTGAATTACTTTATATATCCAACACGAGAGTGTGAAGTGACGGATGCAAATGGAGGAACAATAAATTTCTCATAGAAGTGCCCTAATATCAATATAACCATGGGGGAATATGTATTGAATAGTAAAATGATTTCATTTCTAATGGGTTGTGCAAATGTTATATTAGGTGTCCAATTGTTACAATATTTGGAGATGATAGATTTTAATTTTCAAGAACTTTTCTTGAATTTTTTCTTAAAAGGAAAGGAAATTGAATTAAAGAGTTTCAAAGTGAAATTTGAGAAGATAATCAGTCCTAATGACATGACAAAGATTTTGAAGAAGGAAAAATGAGGGGTAGTTTCACAATTATGTTCTCTAGATGTTTAAACATCTAAATCATCCATTTCTTGAGATATCCAAAGTGTAAGTTTGAAAATTATTCCAAGGTATTTGAGACTCCTAAAGGTCTCCCACCTATTCATGATCATGATCATGTTATTCACTTGATTCCAGGAAATGTTCCTCCAAACATCAAACCTTACATATATCCCTATGCCCATAAGAGTGAAATTGAATGTATGATTGTAGAAATAATAGAGGTGGGTATAATTCAACTTAGCGAAAGTTCTTTCTCTTGTCTAATAGTATTGGTGCACAAGAAGGATGGATCATGATGTATGTGTCTCGATTATAGAGAGATAAATAAGCTCAATATTAAGGATAAATTTCCCATTCCTATCATTTATTAATTTTTGGATGAACAAAATGGAGAAATTTACTTCACCAAGTTGGATATTCACTTAGGATATCATCAAATCATAATGAAGAAAGAAGAAATTCCAAAACCAACATTCAAATCTCACGAAGGTTGTTATCAATTTTTGGTCATGCCTTTTGACCTTACTAATGAACCTTCCACATTTCAAGGTTTGATGAATTCCATTCTCAAAACCTTCTTTTGAAAACTGGTTTTAGTATTTTTCGATGATATACTAATATACAACAAGTCTTGGAAGGATCATGTTCAATACGTTGACAGGGCAATCAAATTATTGGAAGAGAAACAATTGTATGCAAAAACTTCCAAATGTTTCTTTGGGGTATATGAAGTGGAATATTTGGGTCATATTGTATCCCATGAGGGTGTTAAGGTAGACTGTAACAAATAATAGCCATAAAGGAATGGAAAATACCCACATTTTTAAAGCATCTTTGAAGATTTCTTGGGTTGACAAGCTATTATCAAGTGTTTTTTAAGAATTATGGGAAAATACCAGCACCACTGAACAAATTATTGAAGAAATATGCATTGTTTTGACTCCACAAGAATTTAAGGCATTGATCTATGTGGCTCTAGACACAGTGATAATTTAGCAGTGGCTATAGAAAAGCTAAAAAATAGAAGTCCTTGGAATTCACCGAAACTAGGACTAGATCATAATGCTCATCGCCCTGATTCCAATGGTGTGAACGACACTCGAATCCGAGTTCGTATGCTCAAGTTATAGTTGGTCAAAATTTTGGTTAGACTTGGCTAAGTGGCAGGCTTAATAAGGCAACAAATTGGAAGTTACTCGGCGCAGGGAATTTGACCACTAGATGGTGAATTTTTCGCCTACTTTAATAATCTAGTAACCCTTATTTTTGGAAAATTTTAAAAAGGCCTCTTTGTTGTGTGTGTGTGTATGTGTGTGTGTGTGTGTGTGTCTATATATATATAGGGGTAGCAGGATACCACCCCCGCTACCGCGATATTGTATTGTTAATATAATATTAAAGTGAGGTGGGTGGGTCACCCCCGATGGTCCCGCCCCACCCCTGGACCACACATATTACATATATTACAACAAAATGAAAGGGTAAGGGCCACGTGCCTACAGACCCCACTCGAAATATGTTATATCATTTTCGGGGTCAGAGGGGCTTGAACTCTCCCAACCCACATGGACTGGGCCCCAATGGAAAACCCCAAAGTTATATTGAATTAAAATAAATAAAACTAGAGAAAACCCAAAAAATAACAGGTCATTCCAAATGGGGGGGTTGCTTGGGCTTGAACCCCAGACCTACTCATTCTTAATGTGACACTTTACCAACGGGCCAACGACCCCACTTGGTAAAGCTTGCCCAAAATGTTTCTTAAGTCCCACTCAAAACACAACCTGAGGTGGAGCGTGGAGGTCCGGGAGGAACCCTAATGAGGAAGAGGGTGCAAAACCCTGAGTAAGGGGATGAAAAGATGCATGAAATATTCCCTTAGAGTGTCAGAGTGTCGGTGTTAGAATTGGACAAGTTGACAGTCGATTCTGCACTATTTCGCGACACGAATTGAATGGTCATGCCAATTTCATCAGTAGGGATTTTCATTTCTTAGACATCCCTAAAAGTGGAGGTATATGATATAGTTATGCCATGTCATTCTTTTGATTTGCTGAGATGATTTTTTGTTGTTGAGATCCCTTATTACGATTATGTTGGGGATACTTGTTTGCCACATCATGTGAGATTTTGTTAGCTCGTCATGTTGAAGGAGGGACAATTTCAATGAGAGTTCTTATAGGGATAATGTCTCATGGAGAGACATTCCACTCTTGTTGAGGGTATTTATCCTTGTAATGAAAAAGAATATACCATGTACATCATCATCATTTGCAACATTTAATGAAGCGACCTCCCCACTATTGACACTAGGCTCTGCAGCGTAACCTAGACTGGGTGAACTCCATTATTAATGTGTTTGTGTTCTCGATATGATGGTTTTCATTATGTTTCATCTTATTTACAGTATGCACATGTGGTTGTTATATACTCTTTCATATGTAGTTATGCTAACATCATAGAATTAAAGGGTCTTGGTTAATTTTGGTAGCTGAAGAAATCTAGATAATGTTTGGTAATAGATCATTCTTCTTGCTGATGCAAATTGTGAGTGTGAATGATTGAACGTGAAATAATAAAGAAAATGGAGGATGAATGAGACCAATATGAGGAATTCTACAATATGTGTAACATGGTAAGAGAGGAGTGAGAGAAATAAAGAGCAAAGGAAGATGCTCCATCTACCCCCTCAAGTGTACATTCGTCTTATTCATTGTCTTCCCATTATTTAGATGAGGATATCAATCATAGACTTCGAACAGAGACTGTTGAATTAAGGAGACTTATACGAGAATTAAAAGAGGAGAAGCATAGAATAGCCCTTCGAAAAGGTGAAGCACAACGAAGGCTTAGCAAAGCCATCATCATATGCTTCAAAATTTATAGGTGAGGTAAACAATGTTGATAGTTCCTTAGTTTGTTTTTCACATAAAAATATTTCGGTTTGAAACATATAGGTAACCATTTTAGGAACTAGCATGAAACTCCTTACTAGGATGGGGTATAAAGGAGGAGGAATTAGTGTTAATGTCTAAGTAATTACTGAGCCATTGGAGGTTGTACAAAGACCTCGATTTCTAGGTTTTGGGTACACTAAAGGAGAGTGATCAAAGGAAGTAGAAGCTTTCAAGACATTACCGAACCCATTAGAGGAAGAGGATGATTGGAATACATCACAATCCTCCCATGACAATTCACATTGCAGAGGAAGAGCTAAGGCAATGTATCATCACCAGAGACATACCAGAGATAGTCAAGAGAGGTATAAACAATCTCAATATTCTAAATTTAATTTTGATTACAAGCATTTTAATGATGAGAAAAAATCATGGCATAGAAAACTATGTAGTTTTTGTGGTTTTTAAAACCACGTGGTTGGTAAGGGTTGGAAGAGAATGATAATAAGAAATGGGAGACAACATGAAAGGCCATCTCCACATCATGGAAGGAAGCAGGTTAAGTAGTTTTAGAGGGAGAAGAATTTTTGTATTCATTACAATAGAGGTGGGCATCAAATAGCTTCATGTTGTATGCTCCATCCATAGCAGCTTTTTAAGGACAAAATGCTTGTGCAGAAACCAACGGGTGAAGATGTTCAACGAGAAAATCCTCCACATTCTGGGTGGTTCACTTTGTTGAGTAAGAGATGGTTTTATTATATATGGTAGCTTGTCATGGCCACATTTTGTAAATCATGTGTTTCCATATAAATTTTAAAGTGATGATTTGTTTCCCATTGCTTGTTAAAGAAACGATGATGTTTTGGCCCTTTTAGTGATAGTTGGGATACTGGATTCTATCATTTTGTAAAATTGACCAAAGAGTGTGTGTTATAAACTCTTGGAAAGTATGAGGGTGGTTGGGTCATGATATGTCGTTTAATTAAGAATTTAGTTTGCAAATATTGTACTACAAATTTTCAGGGGATGCAGGTGTCAACTCTCACTTATGGCTCTGAAGAACAAGGCTGAAGGAGAAGAAACTGTGACCTATTAGGACCCTTATGGTGCAGAAAATGTAACACAACAGTTGTAGATTATGTTCATGATTTTGGATGGAAAAAATGTCCTTAGTGGGAAAGAATGATCAAGGTGGCTTCAGACACGCTCAGAATTCAACAGTAGCTATGGAAAAGCTCAAAAATGGAAGTCCTCGGATTTCACCCAAACTAGGACCATACTGTAGTGTTCGTCGCCTTAATTCCAATGATGTGAATGACACTCAAATATGAATTCATATGGTCAAGCTACAACTAGTAAAATTTTTTGTCAAAATTAGCCAAGTGGCAAGCTTAATGAGGTAACAAATTAGTAGTGACCTGGAACACGAAAGATGGCCACCATACGAGCGAATTTGTCGCTTACTTAAATCATCCAGTAATCCTTATTTTCGGAAAATTTAAAAAAAATCCTCTTTGTTGTAAAAAGTAAAAATTATATATAATAATAGCAGTAGTGGGCTACCACCCCAATCACCCCCGAATTGTATTGTTAATATAATATTAAAGTGGGGTGGGTGGGCTGCCCCCGGTGGACCCACCCTACCCATGGACTGTACATATTACATCTATTACAAGAAAATAAATGGGTCGGGGCCATGTGGCCTCAGACGTTGCCCAACATATGTTATATTGTTCTTAGCATCGACGAAGCTTGAACCTGCCCAAACCACATGGGTCGGCTCCCAATGGACGACCCCAAAATTATATTTAATTCAAACAAATAAAATCGGTGGCAACCCAGAAAATAACACACCATTGCAAATGGGGGGGTTGGTGGGGATAAAACCCTCGAACTACCCGCTATTAACATGACACTTTACCAAAGAGGAAACGACCCCACTTGGTAAAGTATTCCTAGAAATTTACTTAAGTGACACTCAAACCATTCAACTAGAGGCAGAGCATGGAGGTTCGGGCAGAACCCTGAGCAGGAAAAGGGTGTGGAAACTTGAGTGATGGGATCAAAATATGTCAGAAATATTTTCTTTAAGGTGCCAGAGGCGCGAGTGTCAGAATTGGACAAGTTGATAGTCCATTTCTAATGATTTTGAGACAAATTCAACAGTGTGCTCCATTTCATCAACAGAGCTTTGAATTTTCTAGCCATCCTTGAAAGTAGAGGTATATGATACAATTATTCCATGTATTTATTCTAATTTTCTAAGATGATTTTTTGTTGTTGTTGAGATACCTGATTACCACTATTTTGAGGGATACTTGTTTTCCAAATCATGTGAGATTTTGATAGATTTTCATGCTGAAGGAGAGACCATTTGCATGAGAGTTCCTATACGGAGAAATTCTCATGGAGAGACATGTCACTTTGGTTGAGGATATTTATCCTTGTAATGACTATGAATATATTATGTGCATCATCATCATTTGCAACATTTAATGTAGTGACCTCCCGAATCTTGACACCAGGCCCAGAGATGTAACCCACACCGGATGAACTCTATTATCAATGTGTTTGTGTTCTCTATTTTATGGTTATCATTATGTTTCATCTTATTTACAGTATTCTGATGTGGTTGTTCTATACTCTTTCATACAATGATTCTGCTAACATCACAAAAGTAAAAGGTTTTGGTTAATTCTAGTAGCTGAAGAGATTCATATCAAACCTTTAATCATCTTAAAGAGGAAATGTGATAATCTCCATCCTTAGCTATACTTGACTTCACAAAAACCTTTATTGTGGAATGTGATGCCTTAGGAAAAGGCATTGGTATTGTTTTAATGCAAGAAGGAAGACACATTTCTTTTAAAATTCGTCCAATCAAGGAAAATTATTTACACAAACCTATTTATGAGAAGGAAATTTTTGCAATACTACATGCTCTAAATAAATGATGGTTACCTAATGGTAAGAAACTTCAAGGTAAAAGAATATCATGATAGTCTTAAATACTTCTTGGAACAAATATTATCTTTACAAGAGCAAAAAAAATGGGTCACAAAGATGTTGGGTTATGATGTTGAAATCATATACAAAAGGGAAAGAAAATTGTTGTTACATATGCACTCTCAAGATGGTATGAGGATGTGGAAGCATTGGTATATGCCATTTCTATTATCCAACATGATTAGATTACTAAAGGAAGGGATGAATGGAAGAAAAATAAAGAGGAGTGAACACTCATTGAAAATTTGCAACAAGATCCGAGTGCATCAGATACATTTATATATAAAAACGACTCACTACTGTACAAATATTATTGATATCTATATAAGAATTCCAAACTTCAATAAAATTTTCTTTGGAATTTTACAACTTTCTTATAGGAGGGTACTCATTGAAAATTTGTAGCAAGATCCGAGTGCATCAGATACATATATATCTAAAAATGACTCACTAATGTACAAATATTATTGATATCTATATAAGAATTCCAAACTTAAATAAAATTTTATTTGGAATTTTACACCTTTCTTATAGGAGGGTACTCAAGAATTTTAAAATTTACCACAGGGTTGAGAAATATTTTTTTTGGATGGCCTTATATATGATATTCAAAATTTTGTGGTAGAATGTTAGGTTTTCCAACAAAATAATGTGGATACAATTAATAATCGAGGTATTTTAAAACAATTAGCCATTCGAAGTCAATGTTCGGAGGAAGTATCGCTGGATTTGATCACTGGTTTACCTAATTCACAAGGAAAGAGTGCCATCATGGTGGTTGTTGATAAGCTTACTAAGTATGCACACTTTTGTGCATTATATCATCCTTTAAAGGACAACGTAGTCACCACTGCATTTGTGGAAACAATTCAAAAGCTACATGGAATCCAAAATATTATTATAAGTGACAGAGATCCCATTTTCACTCGATTTTTTGGAAAAAATTATTTTCTTCCCTTAGTAATCAATTAGCTCATACATCATCTTATCCTAATTAATATTATGGGAAAATTGAGATAGTTAATTTTCGATGGTGTTAGACCGACCAACATTAAGGGTATATCCCCAATATGAAATCATAATTATACTTCACACCATTTAGTATAGGAGTCCCATCTAGAATAATGGTCTGGTTTCCATATTGTTAAATATATGCCTTGTATCTAACTATCAGTAAGAGAGAGGGGTGCATATGTACTTTCAAAAAGGAAGAGGGGTGTTCCCGGTGAATGTCTAATTGAAAGTATGTCAATTTTATTATACTTCGGGGGGGGGGAGATAGAAAGGTAATATTACCACCCTAGATGAGGCACACATGAACCGAAAGAACCATCTAACATCTAGCAAAATAGTCCACAAGGGATGCAACAGTCATTACAACCAACAATTGAGAAATATCTTTCTAATAATGCAGAATTGTCCAGAGGGATAGGAATACAATAAAAACCATTACAACACATTCTCAATAATATAAGTACTAAAATAGATGAAAGAGTTCAACTATCTTAGAACATGTGAAAGAAAACATGAAATACAAACATTCACAAAATAATCTTACAAACATTCATAAGTACTGCATGAATAATGTGATGGCCTTGGAATGATTTTTTCATTAAGTTAAATTTCCAAGACACATATGTACAATGAATATCGCTAGCTCCAATAGTGGAGCACTGGAGCCACTTCGTGCACCATAAAATAACTAGCTTCACTCTCTAATGCTTTTCTAGTGGAGCCAAGGTGAAAGTTCGTTTTCTCATACAATAAGGGAGTATATATAACGAAGGGTGACTCTTTGACTACTCTCATGATTGTTTGACTTCCCATGAATTTTTAACTTACATGAATCTTTACATTCCATGTGTGTCCTTTGGACTTCCACTTTACAATCCATTTTTATTTCAATATGCATGGTGTAGAATAGTGATGTGGCATATGACCACTCATGACATGACATTGTTGACATTAGGGGAATTTTGAGGTATAAAATGGGCCTCCTAAGAAAAATGTACAAACAAAATAAACTTTATAAGAACCAATAGGATTCAAGATGATGTCAACCATGGAGGATGTTTCACCATTTTTGGAGTAAAAACATAAAAACATTAAAAAATAAGAAAATAATAAAACCAAATTTTCAATTGGTATTTTTAACTTATCTCCATAAGGTTTTATTGAAATTTAGAGCGGGAGTATTCGTTGGATGCAAAACTTAACTCCTCATCCAAGGGGTACCCATGTTACATACTTTCGATGGACACTTCTACATGAAAAATGAGAAATACATAAAACAATGTGAGTGCAATCACGTTTTTCATGTAGTTCTCAATTTTCATGTAGCAGGGTCCATTGAAAGTATGAAACATGAGTAATTCTTGGATGGGGAATCAAATTCTACAACCAACAAGTGTTGTGATCGAAATTTGAGTAAATTGATAGCGAGATAAGTTGAAAATACTAGTTGAAAAAATAGTTTTTTTCTTTTTTCCCTCTAAAATTTGATGATGTAATCTAATCTTATTTTATTATTTACACTATTATTTTATAATTTCCTTAGGAGGCACATTTTAGACATCAAAAATCACCCAATGCATGGACTTCTTGATGACAAGGGAGTGTCAAGCCACTATTTTTCTTGAGATTTGAGTGTCTTCATGAAATATCTCTAACTTTCATCTCTGCATGCCTTGGTGGTAAGGAGTCTTCAACGAACTCAAGTCTTGGATACTGGTTATAAACTAGTGTCCATGGACTAGTGTCGTGGAATCATGATTGCTGTTAGACCAAAACCTAGAGGCGTCAGACTCCACTACAATTGCCAGAGTTAGGATCCACGAGAGGAGGTTAGTCCCTGTCATGAAACACATGGAGAGTTTTGAACCCAATGTCCAACAATATCCCCCCCCAACATGAGTCAGGTGAGTTTCGAACTCGAGACCTGTCGCTCTGACACCACTTGTTGGAATCAAGATTGTCGTTAGACCAAAACCTAGAGGCGTTAAACTCCGCTACAATCACCAGAGTTAGGATCCAAAAGAGGCGGTTAGTCCATGTCACTAAACACACGGGGAGAATTGAACCTAATGGCCAACATTTTTCATTAATAAACTTGTGAGTTTAGTTGGAAGAGTGTCTTTGAATATGATTCCCTCCTTCTTATACTTCTTCATCATCCTACCATGAAATGATAGAGAACTTGTTACTGTGATTTAATCATGACGAAACATAATCAACCCAAAAACCCCTAGCCTAAGAGGATGCATTTTGATCCATGAACTAAGCTCGGAATAAGTGACAGGTTGTACAACGAGGCTCAGTTACTACACATTTGTGCACTTCAAGTAGGCAAGGGGAATCCTTGAGCCTTGAGACTATGCAGTGCGGAGTTCAAGCTAGGCTAAGGGACATGACTACGCAATTTCCTGAGCTAGTGGGACATGCTACAGGAATGGGCAGTGGGAGAGCATATCGCGTAGTTCTGGGATTCAAGGAACGTTGGGTGACTATGTATCTGCATAGTACAAGGGATCATGGTATGATATTGAGGCTTGAGGTTGCAGAGAGCATTTTTCAATCCACGCTAGACGTCATGACTATGAAATTATGGGGGTGAGGGTCGAGGCTTGGTCACATAAAATAAGCAATGTAATAGTCCGAGGAGGCACAAAAATTTCACTGCACGGATCCAAGAAACAAGGTCACACATATAGGACTGAGACTATGCAGTGCGTAGCTCAGGGAAGGTCGTGTGAAGCAAAGTTTCTTGGTGAGGAAATTTTATGAAAAATGACTAAGTGCAAGACCGATGAGATTAGTGTGAATAGTGATTAAATTTGACTATGATCACATACTTAGCGTATTTGAAAAATCAATCATCATCCATGACATACAAACAAAACATTTCTCTCCATGTGACAACTTTATGACTGGTTACGAAAAGTGCAACACCAAAGATACACTGTATGACGACCGTGAAGATGTTTTTGTGACAGTGCTCAAAACTTTGGAAATGAGTGTGATAGGTACTTACAAGGTTATAACAACTCATTTTCACAAAGATCACCTCTTGGAACAAATAGAACAAGCTCATACATATAATGTGACAACCAACATGCCAAAAGACAACATGTTTCTTACCTCGCGAAATGGATCACAACATTCAAAGAAAACCCATAAAATTAACTTTAAAGTTTGCGGCAACAATGAATAAGGCCAAGGAAGAATCTAACATTTTTTATAGGCCAAATTTACGAGGCTTTATTAGCTACAACACTTACCGAAACACTGTTAGAATTAAAGCTTCTCTTTCTTGGTTAACTTATTTTATGCAGGGCCTTGGTTCTTCAGGGAGTATTGATTCTTTGTGCATATTATTTTTGTTTCCCCACTTACCCTATGAATAGAAAAAGTCCCCATCATGCTATTTCAGTTCAAATAATCAAACATTCATCTTTATCACAATGTTCCAAGCACGGAAGTCTAGTGAAGCTCGCGAGTTTAATATTTTCAAAGTATAATTGTTTCATCTCTCATGTTGCTCCACTTCCAGCAGGCCTGTACAATACCCTGATGGAGTCACTTCAGATAAAAAAGCATTGCTCTATAGCCAGTGAACCTGAAAAATACATCAACAAAGTTCCTTTCTTTACCTCTCTATGCAAGAAGCCTTTCTCTTCTTTCGCCTTTTCTTTTTTTAAAAGAGGAATGTGAATTGAAACATATTCATTTTGAGAAGAAGAGGTATCCTGACTTATTGAGAGTAGGAGAGGTTGTTCCTTCAAAGAAGTATATAGGTACCTTTGATTTAGTTTTGATTTTTTAGATTTTTCCTTTCTCCTTTTTTACTAATTTGATAAGCATGAAAACACTGAAACATAAAAGACTGAATATAGGCACAAGGTTTCCCAGATAGACACATGTTCACATTTTTCCAAAAACTCTCCTTACGGATGGATCACATTTTTTTTCGGAATTTCATCGGCCAAAATAAATAACCAACACAAGGAAGAAAGACCAAAGTATAACCAAATGTTGAAGTGTCATAAGACTGCTTAGGCTTCAAACACACACAATCTCAAAAACCAACACATGGACAAGGACAAAAATTATTCACACAATGAAACAAGAAACAAAGAAAACAACAAGAACAAGAATACACAAAAAAATAAATAAAACTATGTACATAGTGTAGGCCACAACCCCTAATGCTCATTGAAAATATATCTTGATATCTTGGACATTGACAGTGAGTGTTGTAACCAAAAAATGATCACTTATACAGTTCTAACTAAGTGGATCGAAATACACTATGTAAGACCAATTTTACCATAGTAAAATTTCTTTCACTCCAAGAAATAATTTGATAACCCATATTTTATTTAATTATTTATAATTAAAACAAGAAACCCTGTGAGGTATAATTAAGTAAATAATTATTTATTTAATTTTCATCTAAGAATTATTAATTAAATAATTATTTAGTTAATATTCCTTGTCACATTTGACCCAATCATGAGAATTAGTTAAATAAATCATTGTTTATTTGGTTTTTCTCTTGGAATAATTAATTAAATCATTATTTAGTTAATATTCCTTGTCAAATTTGACTAAATCACTTAGGAATGATTAAACAAATCCTTATTTTTTTTATTATTCCTTAACCACTTCCTTCAAATAATAAATAAATCATTTGTTTTTATATTATTCCTAAATAAAGGTATTTACCAAATTTAAATATCTTTTCCCTTCAAAAAATATAATAAAATATTCCAAGCGGTTAGTGGCCTCCTGACTAGGCTGCCATGTCATCAATATTTCACTGTTCTGTAATTTTTTTTAATTGCATGTTCTGAACAGGGATCAGGAGGTTATAACGTCTTCATCCGAATTTCGTTTTCGACGAAATGAGTTGTATTGGATTCCTAGCGACATGCTGATTATTGTCATTTAGTTTCCAATCAATCCTGAGCACTTTCATTTTTGAGCTAAATAATGAGCCTCTGATCATTCGTCCCCACTAGAAGCTTTTTGGACCCCAAAATATTTTTAATTAATGATCATGTGGATGAGGGTACTGTTCCCTCACCCTTCCAGTCTCTATCCACTAAAATTTTCCAAATTTCAGCAATTGGAGATTTTCACAAAAAGTAAGCTTGTTCTTTGATTCTTGCGACCTTCTCTTGCTTTCATTGACACCATCGTGCTGCAGTTTTTTCTAAATTTGCATAGCATCAAGTTATTCTTGCAAAAACCATCTTGTTCCTACCTTTTTCATTAATCAATGGAAACTTAAAAATTGTCTCACCTTGCACACTGTCACCATGGCGATTCTTAACTACTTTTTCTTTGTACTTGCTTCGCCTCTTTACCAAGTATCTTCGCCATTTCCATGTACCTTTTGGAAACCAAAAACAAGAATTTATGGAACCCATGCCTTCTTTTCCAAGCTGCTTTGTCGCTTTCTCTTTGACCTTTGCACACTCTTGCAACGAAATCTTATTTCCAACACTACTCAACACTAATATTGAATGATGCAAATGTTTTACACCTTGTTCACCTCCTTTCAAAGGAAAACTGTTAGAATCCTGAAACATCTCATTACAAGCATAAGCATCTTTTTGGAAAGTTTGATTCAAAACATCTCTTTGTTTGATCATAAAAAATGTCAAATTATGACTTGCATTCACTATCCACTTCATTTCTCCTACATGTATAAGAGACAAACTTGTCTTCTTCTTATGTGCTCTAACTATGTACTTAATACCATATGTAAACAAGTGACGCTTATTATCATGGTGATGAAATACCGCTTTCCTATCATATAGATAAGGACTTCCCAATACAATACCTGATATCTCAAGCGACACCACATCAAGTTCAACCTCATCAAGAAAGTTTGAATTGATGGTGAATCTTAGTAAGCACTTCCTTGTAAACTGAAAGCTTGCATTCTTTCATATCTAACCCAAAGGATATGGTCTTGGATGTCTAATAGTTTTAAGCTCTAGCTACTTAACCAAGTCTTTGGAAATCAAGTTAGCTTGTGACCCACCATCAAAAAGTGTATCAATCTTAGCATGTTTAGAGACAACTCTAATATTGAAATTTTCTATTCTCGTATCTTCATCATGAGTAACATTTGAAAATTTTGAAGAAATAATGCTTGCAATATGTTTACCTTTCAAAGCCATGGCAGTAATCTTTGTCTCATGTTCAACTATAGCAACAATTTTCCCCTTTTCTTTGGCTTTCAATTTGTTTGGCTTCAACTCTGGATGAAGTTGCCAACAATGGTCTTCATCATGGCCATTATTTGAACCATTCTTGCATGTGAGTTTCTCGTTCTCTCTTTTTATAAAGCTATGGGTTACACTTTTTGCCCTTTTTTGAGAAAAATCTTTCATTTTTTTCGGTTCTTCAACATTTCACAATCTAAAACAATTTTTCTATTTAGAATTTCATTTTGCGATAAAAATAATAGTTGTCAGAAATTTTTTTAGCTTTCTATTACTTATTTTTTGGAATTTTTTTATACACATTTGATATGTCAACTTAGCGTTTCTTTGAGTGTGTGTTTTTTAACAATCAACGGATTTATAAGAAGTCATGTTAATACGCAATGTTGTATTCTTTGAAAATTTGTATTTTTGAGAAAACAAATGTGTTACAACAATCTAGACAAAGTCTACTTTGGTTTCATCATATTTACAAAGCTAATGGATATATATCATAACTACTAGAATTTTTTGAACTAGTCCAATATGAAAAAACTACATATTTTGAATATGCTTCACGACGCAAGAAATTTCTTAGCATATAAGTTATAAACTAAAAATCTAAAAGCTACCCATTAGAGACGACAGACCAATGTAATGCACCATAATTTTTTCAATTTTTTTTACAATGTATTTTGGAAGATACAGAATTTTGATTTCACTGAATCACAATGACCTTCAGAAATTGTTTGCACCCATTTTATTACAAAATTAATTAAAATTAGTAAATATTTATGAAATTCCATAAAATTTACATTTCCTGAAGTAGATTCAATTCTGAAAATTCTTGTCTTGGTTCTGACAGTTAATTCAGAATGTTTCATGGAGTTTAATCAGTCCAAAGTTGCAGATACGTATTCAGAGCTTGGTTCTGCATAACTGGTGACGCATTAGTTCGTCCGAACTCTTAAACACAGTTCAGTTGAATTGTTTTTGCGCCAACGCTCGTTAAGTCTAACGACATAAAATTTCGGCTGAACTTTTACGTGAATTTCCGTCGACCGGAAAATGCCATCGAGCCCCTCCAAAAAAAAATTTCGCGGAAATATAAATTGTCGTGAAATCATTCATTATTTTCACATATTTTCGCACATTTGGTCTTATTTACAAAGGTTTTGGTTTGATTTTACAAAGGTTTGTTTTGGGTTTAAGGAATTTTCTCGGAGGTACATTCAAAGAACATTTCTTGGAGGCATTCATTATTTTTGCATATTTTCATACATTTGGTCTGATTTTGCAAAGAATTGTTTTGGGTTTAAGGAATTTTCTTGGAGGTACATTCAAAGAACATTTTTGAAGACTTTTCTTGGAGGTACAGTCAAAGGACATTTCTTGGGGGTATGTGATACAATTTTTTGGATGTTTTTTGGGCTTCATTTTTTTTTGAAAGTATGGATTTGGGCTTAATTTTCATTATTTTTGAAGGTATGGATTTGGGCTTAATTTCGAAAGGACATTTTTTGGACATTTTTTGGAAGTATTTTTAAAAGTGATATTTTTGGAAGTATTTTTTAAAGTGGCATTTTTTATGAAGTTGGAATTAATTTTCAATGGACATTTTATGGAGGCATTTTTTGAAGTGACATTTTTTTAGAGTACGTGTTTTGGGTTGAAGTAAATCTTTTATAATGATTTTTTAAAGTGAGTTTTTTTCTAACTTTTTAAATGAAATTCTTTTGTAGGACTTGGAAGGAAATATTTTGAGCTTCATTTCATTTTCATAAGACATTTTTTTCCCGAATTTTTTAAAGTAATTGTTTTGGATTGGAGTACGTATTTTTTGCAATTTTTTAAAAATGAGTTTCTATTAAATTAAATCTTTGGTGATGTTTTTTTTAATTGAGTTTTTGTCTAAATTTTTGAAGGAAATGTTTTGAACTTCATACTCTATTATCATGGGAAATCGAAGGAATTGTACGAGAAAATATGATTGAAAAAGAGACCCTGAGGAACGTAGAGAAGAGACAAGACAATCTTGCAAAAGAAAGATAAAAGCACTCTCAAATATTGAGGGGGAAAATAAACCTTAACTAGAAGTTGAAGCAGGTATGTAAATGTAAATATTATGATTTTGATATATTTAAAATTTTCCTAGTGTAAAATGTGAAGCTTAATTTTTATTTGATGAACTAATTTGAAAAATATTTTACAATGTAAATAGAGAGAGATATTCCTTAAAAAATTGATGATGAGATACAAAATTTTGAAAGAGAAAGTGAAAGAGATATTGAACCAATGATTGAAAGAAATTCAAGTGAAGAAATTGAAGCACAAGGTATATATATATGTGTGTGTGTGTGTGTGTGTGTGTGTGTGTGTGTGTTGAACACATGCATGTATTATTGAAATTATACATATATTTATTAATTTATTTAACATGTAAACTCATTATGTACTATTCATTCGAATATGTACAGATGAAATCAATGTCGATGATGAGATGTTAGAAAATGTTGACACTCACACATATGGAGATAAAAAAGCTGACCATTATATACGCATTTTTTATAAGTATTTCATAAAGAAAAAGGTGACAGTTGAAGCCCAAATGTTGAAAAGTCTCCTATCATTAAGGAAATTGAAAGAAGTTACGACTTTATTGGGTATTCGAAAATCAACCAAAAATAAAAAAATGAAGGAAAATGTGATACAAAATATAAATAGTGCTATAAATTCAATTAGAAGATCTAGACATAAATAAATTTCAATTGTACGTAGAGTAATACATATGGCAGTGGTTCATCAAGTACTAAAGAGAATCTCTTGGTAAAATATATGGCATGAGCATTAGGAACCTCGTGAAAACATTTGCACAAACATCAGAAATTTTGGTTGCAAATAGATATAAATGATGAACTCACTTGTTGGAGAGCTATTTGTAGGCAACCATACAAAGATAGACTTGGAGAAAATGTTAAAAAAATAATATATGAATATTGGAAGAACAATTCGCGTGTTTCACCAACTGCAAGGCATGTGATGTGAAGAAGAATAACACGAAATCAGTACGAAGAACATGAAAAAATTTTCTTGGAAACCACTCAGATAGAGTTGTTCAACAAGTTCAAAGAAGAGAATCGTGAAATTCTTGTTTCAATCAATGCTTTTGTTCAACAAAAACCATGATATGTAAAACCTATCACCGTACGTGACACTTGTTGTTGCCGTTATCATGTGGAATTTGAGTTATATTATGACACATTCCTTGATTTTGGTAGAACATTTTGGAAGGATTCATCTCCTCCTTCCACTATCTGTGATTTCATATCTCAAATTCTATGTGAAAGAGAACGTGATGAACTATTTTACGAAAAGAAATTTGTTGGTGGTAAAAAATGCGATGATTGTGGAAATTTGACTAAATTTCAAAGAAAATATTGTACTGATATAAATGATCAATCATTGTCCAACATGAAAGTGAAATGGAGGAGATATGAATATATCCATAGATCGATTAAAGGTGCAAATAGTGTTAAAAGAATTGAATTACAGGAAGAAGAAATTTTTGTGATAGACTTTTTGAGAAAGTTGGAGGCAGAAATTTACAAATACACCAAGCATTCCCATAGAGCTCGATGGCAAGAATTGCTATTCAAAAAATCCCGTGAAGTTTTTCCACTAGGGACAATTTTGTCAGTAATTGATTTTGCAGAAAACTACACATTTGTTCCAAAAAAATTAATTCAGAGTGAATACTATCATTTTGACCAAGTCTCCATGCTTGTCCATATTGTATATAGACATGTTGAAAAAAACGTTGATCATATAGAAATCACAAGTGAAAATTGACATATTATTAAAGAATATCACTTTTATATTAGTGACGACTGTACACATGATACATATTTTGTACAACATTGTTTTCGAAAAATTTATGATTCCTTGAAAAATTGTGGAATAACATTCAATGAACACTGGATATGGTCAGACGGATGCGTAGGTCAATTCAAATCTGCACGATCATTTTTTTGGTTGTGTTGTCTTCATAAGAAAACCTGCATTAAACATTGTTGGAATTTCTTTGAGACTGGCCATGGAAAAGGAGAACATGATGGTGTAGGGGCATGCATAAAATGAGCACTTCAAAGATATCCGCAAGCTAACTTGTAGACGCGAAATAAGTTGTTCAATGGTGCATCGCTACTCTAAGCCATGAGACTAACCGATCAAGGGAAGTGCGAAGGTACATTCAATTTAATTTTTATTGGATATCTAATTTTAAACAGTGTACATTTATCACAATGATTATCTTTGATTGTATTTTGATATCATATTTACATTAGTCTTTAAATTTTCCATATAAAGGTTTTTTTGGCATATTGGGATCGAAGACGTAGATAGATCAATTGGAAATAACGTTGAAACAATAAAAGGGACTCGAAAATTGCATTCAATTAAAACAAAGTCGTCTAGAAATGTGTTTGGATTGGATAAAAGAAAATATTCTTGTTTTTGTCATGTTTGCATAGACAAGACAAAATCCAATGACGTTTGTGAAAACAAACTGTATCTACAATATTGGAAACATACAGAGCTAAATACAAAGGGCAAAATGTCCATTGCAATGTTTGAAGAAATGCAATCAAAGGAAACTATAATATCATCAGATGGTGATTGAGTTTCTAATCTTGTTAGAGAAGGTAACCTTTGAATTGCTTTCTAATGATAAATATCTAGAAATAAATTTAAATATGTATAATTTTGTTAAGTTTGTTTTATTATGCAGGAGATGTTTTTGTTGTAATTTCACCTACTGACAACGATGAAAATTTGAAGTATTATTTGATGCATTGCACTGGAAAAAAAATGAAATTATTAGAAAACTATAATGATCACGAATTTCCATATGAAAGAGGATGTATTATACTGAAAGGTTATTTTTTTAGACAAACTAATCAAAGTGGGGATTTTGTTTACTTTGAAGACTATGAACCTGATTTCATAAGTTGTCAATATAGTCACTTGGTGTGTGCAGCACACATAAAGTTGATAGAGGTTCAATCAAAGAAAAAAATGAAAATTAAGAAATGGAAAATGTCAAAATCCGATCATGAATGGATTATTGAAGATGACATTCCATTGGAATTCTTTTGACTAAACTGCCCAACAATTTATTCTCTTTGGATTATATGTTTTAGAACTTCTAGTACTCAACTAAAAATTGAGCTGCCTTGTTATGTTATCTATGAAAGTGTTTTCACATGTACAAATTGTTTTGGTACATGCACACTCTAGTATCAACTGAAAGTAGCATTTCTATACATGCATTGGTGAGAAATATTACATGTATTGGATATATATTATATGTTCTAGAATGAAATTAACTGTTCAAGTAGTTTTACTATGTGCATTGATCAAAAATGTTTCACGTACTCAATATATATGTTCTTGAATGTAATTAACTGAAAGTAGTTTTTCTATGTGCATTGATGAAAAATGTTGCACATACTGGATATATACACGAATTGAATGTGCCCAGTTTTTCTTGTGGGATTTTCTAGTAAAAAGAATCCACAATGTAAATAAATAATCCGTAGTATAGTTTTGTACGAATATTCCTTTCATACAAGAGACTCGAAGCACTTCTCTGACATTTGGTGGGATTTGACCGACATCTCTATTCCTGATTGAAAATCTAGTACAAAATTTGTCTATTCAATGGTCGGATATGTTCTATGTGCATTGATGAAAAATGTTGTGCACGTATTGGATATATATATATATGTGTGTGTGTGTGTTCTAGCGTGCAATTAATTGTTCAAGTAGTTTTCCCATGTGCATTGATGAAAAATGTTTCACGTACTGAATATATATGTTCTAGAATGCAATTAACTGAATGTCATCAATTTACCAATTTATAAATCAACAAGGCTACCTAGTTGAGTGCATTAATGACATTGATCCCAATTCAACAAACATATATCTACTTCTTATATTTCCAATCAAAATTAAAGGGATTTATATGGGAAAAAGGCAACTGAATATATATGTTCTAGAATGCAATTAACTGAATGTCATCAATTTACTAATTTATAAATCAACAAGGCTACCTAGTTGAGTGCATTAATGACATTGACCATAATTCAACAAACATATATCTATTTCTTATATTTCCAATCAAAATTAAAGGGATTTATATGGGAAAGAGGCAGAACATATAGAACATATAGCCCATGAACTACTTTTTAGAGGTCAATGAAGGTATCATCATGTGGTAAAATGTTTGGCACAATTGATTGTACTTGAAAGTAATCTTAAGATTGGTTTTTATCTCTACATACTATTGTTTGAGTGAAAAAAATTTGCAATGAAAAGAACATAGCTTTTCAATCCAACTAACCATATCAATTGAGCTCTATTTGAAAAAAAAGTAAAAAAAACCAAAAAGCCAACAAAATAACATCCTTGGTTGTTATTTTTATTGGAATAACTAAATCATATTAAGGATTCTCTTCACTGAATTTTTTTTTGGATGGAGAACCCTTAAAATATGATTTGGCTATTCCAATAAAAATGACAACCACGAATGTTATTTTGCTGACATGTTTTGTTGGCATGTTAACTTTTCTTTACTCTTTTTTCAATTAGAGCTCAATTGATATGGTTAGTTGCATTGAAAACCTATGTTCTTCCCATTGGAAATTTTTTCACTCAAACAAGAGTATGTAGAGATCAAAAGCAATCTTAAGATTCCAGATGTACTTCAACCATCCAAAACTTGAGTTTTAAAAACTTGTTGATTATATCAAAACATTACTTCACATGTCATGCCAAATGTAGTTCAACTATCCAATAAAAATATTTAACATTATATCACATTCCAAATGTAGATCAACCATCCAAAACTTAATTTTAATTTAACAAAAAATTATAGATCACAACATTACTTCACATGCCAAACGTACTTCAACCATCCAAAACTTGAGTTTTAAAAACTTTTTGATTATATCAAAACAATACTTCACATGTCATGCCAATTGTAGTTCAACTATCTAATAAAAACATTTAACATTATATCACATGCCAAATATAGATCAACCATCCAAAACTTAACTTTTAAATTAATAAAAAATTATAGATCACAACATTACTTCACATGCCAAATGTACTTCAACCATCCAAAACTTGAGTTTAAATTTTTTTTTGATTATATCAAAACATTACTTCACATGTCATGCCAATTGTAGTTCAACTATCCAATAAAAACATTTAACATTATATCACATGCCAAATGTAGATCAACCATCCAAAACTTAACTTTTTTAATTTAACAAAAAATTATAGATCACAACGTTACTTCACATGCCAAATGTACTTCAACCATCCAAAACTTGAGTTTTAAAAACTTTTTGATTATATCAAAACATTACTTCACATGTCATGCCAATTGTAGTTCAACTATCCAATAAAAACATTTAACATTATATCACATGTCAAATGTATATCAACCATCCAAAACTTAACTTTTTTAATTTAACAAAAAATTATAGATCACAACATTACTTCACATGCCAAATGTACTTCAACCATCCAAAACTTGAGTTTTAAAAACTTTTTGATTATATCACAACATTACTTCACATGCCATGCCAATTGTAGTTCAAATATCCAATAAAAACATTTAACATTATATCACATGCCAAATGTAGATCAACCATCCAAAACCTATGTTTTAATTTAACAAAAAAGTATAGATCACAACATTACTTCACATGCCGAATGTAGTTCAACCATCCAAAACTTGGGTTTTAAAAACTTTTTGATTATATCACAACATTACTTCACATGCCATGCCAATTGTAGTTCAACTATCCAATAAAAACATTTAACATTATATCACATGCCAAATGTAGATTGAAACCATCCAAAACTTAACCTTTAATTTAACAAAAAATTATAGATCACAACATTACTTCACATGCCAAAACTTAAGTTTTAAAAACCGAACAAATTATATAAAAACATTACTTCACATTCACATGCCAAAAGTACTTCATCCATCCAAAACTTAACTTTTAAAAACAAAACAAATTATATTAACACAATAAAATATGTCAAAAAATTGTAGATCTCACAAGTATCAGACATCAAGTTATATATATATGTGATTGTGCATCTAGATAATATATGAAAAAGTAAATTTAAGACTAGAAATCTCAATCAAATCTAGAAATAATGTCCATCAAATACAGATGGATGTAGTGTATTCCCTAGCAGAGTCTCGATCTGTGCGCTATCTTGCGAAACATGGGGAACCTGTACACAATGCATGTACAAACATTAAAATTTGATGTTTTAAAAATGAGTGAGAATATATAGAACTTCATGTAAAAAACAAAATATAAAAAAAATCATGCAATACCTCATGAGGTTCCCTCTCCATTTGTTCGCCTACTACAACTTCCCCCATGGGAACATCTCCAACAGTAAACTGTACAATATACATGTAAAGTTATATATATATTAAAAAATTTCAGATGAAAATGCACATGTGTACATATATAAACTTATTTTCAATAATATTAAAAAAAAAAGTTAGACAACTTGTTCAAATGGTTGAAATGGTGTGGATGTTCCTGTCTCCATCGCTAGAGTCCGTGGATTAAAGAAATCTACTATAGAAACCTAAAATTCAAAATTTTAAAAGTATAAAATAACTCAAGATCAAGATCTCAATTTATAATAAAACTTAAATAAACTTCAATTTATAAATTATAACTTTTAAAAAAACATATATATATTTAAAAGTGAAAAATTGAATACTTCTGTAGGTGAATTTGGGACATCTCCTAAGAGAGGCTCCAAAAGAAAATCTCCAAAAACCTAAAATTCAAAAAATTTAAAATAACTCAAGATATAGATATATCTCATTTTTTAATGGAACTTTTTGAGGTGGAATATATATAACTTAAAAACATAAATTTTAAAAGTGAAAAATTGTCCATACTTGTTGTGGATCTGGCACATCTCCTAAGGAAGTAGAAGGTACATCTCCCAAGGAAGAAGAAGGTACTGCCATCCCAAAAACATCGGACGGAATCAGAATCTGTTAAAACATTTTATTATTATATATGTACATGTACATGTGTGCACAATTATTTATTTTAAAAATATCACTTAAAAAACACTAACATTTGTCAACATATCTTGATGGTGAGACCCATCTTGATTATTTGAACTAGAGGCTCTGAACGTGATATTAACATTTTCGTCATTCATCATGCGTGACAACTGAAAATGGTGTTCTAACATATAATGATACATTTTTGTTAGATTAATGTACATACAAATAAATGTATACATATACATGTGTATTTATTACAAATTGTACATGTATGTGTTAAAATAATTGAACACTACCCATTAACACATACCATTCACATGCCCTCTTCCTCATGAAGAATTAGGTCTCTCCAACCATTGTGAAAATTATTTGCATATATTTTGAGATCTTACACACTCATGTTGTCAATCTCTTCATCTGTACAATACACAAAATTGGCATGTGCATTCTCACATGTTCTTTGTCGATTCAGACAAAGATTGACTCCACCCAATCCACTGTGAACATTGTCAATGATGGCATCCCTTTCTTCTCGATTAATTTGAGAAGTGGCATCCATCTTTGACCGCAAAGTTTCGACCCGAAAAGTTCAACTAACCAATGGTGGCTTAGGACAAGGCAACTCAACATCACACCTAGCACACCTAAGGTCACACAATCGACCTTTCTCAGGACCAAAAAATTCATACGGAAGGTCATTGTCATTGGGTTTCATTTCCAAAAAGAATTCTGCATAAAATAATTTTGCAAAATAAAGAGGAACTTCATCGTTCCATGGGATTCTTCCATAGGCTGCAAGGTGCCTATCATACAAATAGTGAGCTATATTGGGGTACTTGAAATATTGCACCTTCAACATCTTTCTTTTCGGGCCTTCCTTGAAATTAAACATTGACTTCACATTTTCTGTTGTAACTCTTTGTTTTACATCCTCTCATTTATCGGGACCCATCACTATTTCCTTTCTTTTTCTCATGACTTCTACAAATGTATCAGTCATTGGCCCAAGATTTTGGTACACAGCTACTAGTTCGCCTAAATAATGTGTAACTATTTCAAGGCTTTGTTGACTCTCAGCAGGTAGATTCAAAGCCATGAGATCTCTGCAATTTTGCATGAAGTTGTTGACACCTTTCTAAGGTTCATTGCGCCATGTTTCTTTCCCATGGTATATTAGAAATGTCAGCCGGATAAGTCATGGTGGGTGGACAACCTTCTTCTTGAATGTAGCGTTCTTCCCTGTATCTTTATTAACCACCATTTGGAGCATTTTTAGCCTCTGCATCAATATATAAGATTTTATATAGTAGAAAAAACACATGTAAAAAAATTTGTACAAATAGAATGAAAAAAATATTGAAATTGATGGCAACCTTGACGTGGTTGGCTAGCATCTTCTCCACCCTGAAACTGTTGGGAACCAGAACGCCCCTGCTGAGAACCAGCACCACTAGCCGTTGATTGGCCTCCGGGAGAATAAATATCACCACCTTGACGCAACCTGCTAGCACTTATTAATGGCCCTCTAAGGGGATTTGAACCACCACCAACTTCTTGAGACGAGAGAGAAACTTCATAAACAAATACGAATTTATAATCAATTGAAAAATAAATTCATACATATAAATACACATGTGCATATTCATTGATTAAATTTGCGTTCAAACCATACCACGAATGGGTGAACCATGGGCATGCTCCATGGATGGAGTAGAGACACTTCTCCTCTTATTAGCTCCTAAAAAATAAAAAATGAAACTTATTAACAACTAATTTAACTCACAAAGTTGATAAAAAATCAATTCCATATGTACACACATGTATGGAGATTTAATATTATATTTAAATACCATGAACATCCCTCGATCCTTTATCCCCCCCTCACGTAGAGATATGGGATTATGTTGATCTTCGTCGTTCATCCTCCATGATATATATTTCTACAATGGACATTTACAATTATTTTTTTAAATGACTAATTTAAAATAAATTCAAAATAAATTCAGAAAATTAATGTAATTTAGTATACATAAATTATGTAAAACACAACTTTCAAAGCACTAATTGATGTGTGAAACTCAATTTAAGCAAAAAAAATTATAAAAATGATAAGTTCACCAAATTGCGCTTTACATGGTGGGAGCACACTTGGTATAAAATTGAAAAAAACACATTGTCATTAAAAAAGAAGTGAAGCTCCATTTTAACAAACTCCATTTAAACAAAAATTTGTTGAAGTCCCCACATTTTAATTTTATAAAAATGTGAAGTTCACCACTTGTTGCAAATGTGAAGTTCACCAAGTTGCGTTTTACATGGTGTGGTGGGAGCACACTTGGTATATAATTGAAAAAAACACATGGTCAATAAAAAAGACGCATTTATAAGTACACAACACACACATATCCAAGATATGTTATAATGCCCATCAATAAATTTTGAAGGAGAGTGTCTCAACACTAATTCATCTTTGAGAGATGAATCTTGAATTTTTGAAGAAGAGCGTCTCAAAACCAATTCATATTTGAGAGATGAATCTTGCATTGGAATTGCCCTGTATAATTCTAATTCATATATTAATTCATCTTTGATATATGAATCCTGAATTGACATTGCCCCACGCAATAGATCAGGAGACATCTTATTCACATTTGTACAATGCCTTATACTAAAAAATTGAAATTGGCAAACAATATTGTTTGCTATTCCATGCAGTTCTTTTAGCCTCTCCTTATTTACTTGGTACATGCTTGGTACACGCCATTCATCTGGTTGCACACAAGTTCAGAATTGGTGAAAACTACAATTCCATTTGATCCATACTCTATAGTTGTTCCCAAGCCTTCTATCAATCCAATATAATATGCCTCATTGTTTGTTGTTCTTCTCTGTATATTCATTTTCCTTTGGATGACTTTTCTAGTCGCAATATTGGAAAGCACGTATGTAATCACTGCTTTCCCTGGATTGGAATAGCAAGAAACTTCTATCCATAAATTCCATTTTTCAACCATGTTTAATGGTTTTCTTATCCCTGAAAAAAAATCAATAAAAATATATATTAAATTGAAATTTATTGCAAATGCATGGGAGAAATGACACAAGATCATGAGATAAATGACATGTGCATGGTTTATCTTAAAGTTTGACTTAAAAAGTTTATGGTAGAATTCACATCTATAATTGATGGGAGGAAGCCTTTAGTTTGTGGGAGAAATGACACGTGTACACAATTTACCTTAAAGTGGTTGTGTTTTACGGATATTAAAATGAAGAACTTCTATTTAGATCTATTCCAGAGATTCACTGTAGGGGCATTTACTAGATATGTCACCTTTCATAAAAGATGAGATCCAGAGGCTACCTAGCCCTTTACAGAATCTGCCTATAGAACTTGTAGAAGTTTGTTCACTACCTGTCCCAATAATACCCTATGAAGGGTGTAGAGGACCCGTGGAATCACTAACACTACTTTACCTAGACATAAGGGTGTATAAGAATTCATTTGTTTTACATTGGATATTACAATGAAGAACTTCTATTTAGATCTATTCTAGAGATTGACTATAGGGGCATTTACTAGATATGTCACCTTTCATAAAAGATGAGATCCAGAGTCTACCTGGCCCTTTACAGACTCTACCTATAGAACTTGTAGAAGTTAAGACTACCTGTCCCAATTATACCCTATGAAGGATGTAGAGGACCCATGGAATCACTCACACTAGTTTACATAGACATAAGGGCGTATAAGAATGCATTTGCTTTAAATTGAATATTTTTTATTTTAAATTAAGAATCTATTTGAAACAATTACAATATAAGGTTAAAACCTATGTTTTGTATCAAATCACTTTTGGTTTCAATGGGAAACTTTTATGGCTTTAATATGTTTTTCTCGAAATGTGATACACCCCATTAAAATGGGAGATATATCGAAAATATTCCTATGGTGTAATAAAATATAGATGCATAAATTCAATGAGCATAGTTTTGAGATATAAAAGTACAAAATGGAAGAGTTGTTTGTGAACAAATATCAATGCCACTATGGATATAGTTGCTTCATTAAAAGGGATTTTTCTATAATGATTTCCACTAAGTAGTAAAGAAGGGAAAGTATCACAATTATATGTTAATGTGCATTTCATTAAAAATCTATTTGAAACAATTAACTATATACTTGGTTAAAACATATGTTTTTGTATCAAATTTGGTTTTTCTCAAAATGTTGTTTGTGAATGTAAATATCAGTGGATCATTATGGATATAGAGCTACTTCATTAAAAGGAATTTCTTCTATAAGGATGTCCACTAAGTTGGAAAGAAGGGAAAATATCACAATTATATGTTAATGCATGTGTTTTACATTGAATATTTTTCATTTTATTATAAATCTATTTGAAACATTAAACTATATATAAGGTTAAAACATAGATGTTTTGTATCAAATTACTTTTGGTTTCAATGGAAAACTTTTATGGCTAATTTGATACACCCCATTAAATTGGGAGATATATCGAAATGAATCCTATGGTGTAATAAAATAGTTTCAAGTAGTTTAAAAATATAGATGCATAAATTCAATGAGAATAGTTTTGAGATATAAAAGTCCAAAATGGAATAGTTTTTTGTGAGCATATATTAGTGGATCACTATGCATATCACTATGGATATATCTACTTCATTAAAAGATATTTTTCTAAAAGGATGTCCACTAAGTTTGGAAGAAGGGAAAGTGTCGCAAAATTATATATGTTAATGCATGTGTTTTACATTGAATATTTTTCATTTTAAATTTAGAATCTATTTCAAACAATTACCTATATAAGGTTAAAACGTATGTTTTGTATCAAATTGAACTTTTGGTTTCAATGGGAAACGTTTATGGCTAATGTGTTTTTTCTCCAAATGTGATACACCCCATTCAAATGGGAGACATATCAAAATGATTCCTATTGTGAAATAAAATAGTTTCAAGTAGTTTAAAGATATAGATGCATAAATTCAATGAGCATAGTTTTGAGATATATAAGTCCAAAATGGAATAGTTGTTGGTGAACAAATATCAGTGGATCACTATGGATATATTTTCTTCATTAATAGGGATATTTCTAGAAGGATGGACTTAAGTTGGAAAGAAGGGGAAATATCACAATTATATGTTAATGTGCATGTGTTTTACATTGAATATTTTTCATTTTGTTAAGAATCTATTTTCAAAATATTTAACTATATACTTGGTTAAAACCTATGTTTCAAGTATCAAATTACTTTTTGTTTCTAAATACTATACATTTTTTACATTGAATATTTTTCATTTTATTAAAAATCTATTTGAAACAATTAGACTTTATAAGGTTAAAACCTATGTTATGTATCAAATCACTTTTGGTTTCAACGGGAAACGTTTATGGATAATTTGAGTTTTTCTCAAAATGTGATACACCCATTAAAATGGGAGATATATGGGAATGATTCCTATGGTGTAATAAAATAGTTTCAAGTAATTTAAAGATATATAGACATGCATAAATTCAATGAGCATAGTTTTGAGATATAAAAGTCCAAAATGGAATAGTTGTTTGTGAACAAATATCAGTGGATCACTATGGATCTAGATCTATGGATATATCTCTTCTTAATTAAAAGGTATTTTTACAGAAGGATGTCCACTAAGTTGGAAAGAAGGTAAAATATCACAATTAAATATGTTAATGTGCATGTCTTTTACATTGAATATTTTTCATTTTATTAAAAATCTATTTGAAAAAATTAACTATAACCTAGATGTTTTGTATCAAATCACTTTTGGTTTCAATGGTAAACTTTTATGGCTTATGTGTTTTTCTCGAAATGATTCCTATGGTGTAATAAAATATTTTCAAGTAGTTTAAAGATATAGATGCATAAATTCAATGAGCATAGTTTTGAGATATATAAGTCCAAAAGGGAATAGTTGTTGGTGAACAAATATCAGTGGATCACTATGGATATATATTTGCTTCATTAAAAGGGGTATTTCTAGAAGGATGGACTAAGTTGGAAAGTAGACAAAATATCACAATTATATGTTAATATGCATGTGTTTTACATTGAATATTTTTCATTTTATTAAGAATCTATTTTCGAAACAATTAACATAGTATAAGGTTAAAACCTATGTTTTGTATCAAATTACTTTTTGTTTCTAAATACTATGTGTTTTACATTGAAAATTTTTCATTTTATTAAAAATATATTTGAAACAATTAAACTATATAAGGTTATAACCTATGTTTTGTATCAAATCACTTTTGGTTTCAATGGAAAACTTTTATGGCTAATATATTTTTCTCGAAATGTGATACACCCCATTAAAATGGGAGATATATCAAAATGATTCCTATGGTGTAATAAAATAGTTTCAAGTAGTTTAAAAATAAAGATTCATAAATTCAATGAGTATAGTTTTGATATATAAAAGTCCAAAATAGAAGATTTGCTTGTGAAGAAATATCAGTGGATCACTATGGATATATCTGCTTTATTAAAAGGGATTTTTCTAGAAGGATGACCACTAAGTTGGAAAGAAGGGAAAATATCACAATTATATGTTAATGTGTGCATGTGTTTTACATTGAATATTTTTTATATTATTAAAATCCTATTTGAAACAATTAACTATATGAAGTTAAAACCTATGCTTTGTATCAAATCACTTTTGGTTTCAATGGGAAACTTTTATGGCTAATCTGTTTTTCTTGAAATGATTCCTATGGTGTGATAAAATAGTTTCAAGTAGTTTAAAGATATAGATGCATAAATTCAATGAGCATAGTTTTGAGATATAAAAGTCCAAAATGGAATAGTTGTTGGTGAAAAAATATGAGCAGATCAATATGGATATATCTCCTTCATTAAAAGTGATTTTTCTAGAAGGATGGAATAAGTTGGAAAGAAGGGAAAATATCACAATTGTTTTAGTCCTGATCTTATAAAAGGTTTCCACTAAATCCATTCCTATTACTTTTCATGTGAACCACATTCCCAAACCCACACATCTATGTACCTAAGAGCCAAGCCAAGTGTAAAAATGACTTATTTCATATTCTGCTTTAACACATATATGTGATTAATTATTGTTAGAATTTATATGGTAGAAATACATATAAAGACTAATCCTTAGTATAGATCTATTTTGACTATAAGGAATAAAGGGAATTTTTTTAGAAAGTTCATCTTAGGAGGTAGAACTAAACCTTCTATAACCCACAAAAGAAACCATGGCCCATGAGCATCACATGCAAACACAAGTTACTCCCATGTTTGAAACACCACCTCACATCATCATAAGGGTTTGAAACCACTAAGAAACCCATACTAAGTTCCCTAGAAGGGATGACTATCATATTTAATGATCGGGTTTATCTCCAAGGTCAAAAGGAAAATCAAAGTTAGGAAAGGGAATTAGAATAGAAATTAAGGTAAGACCGTGACCTTTTACCCAATATTGAACGAAGGTGAGCAACCATATATATCACGAAGGAAGTTCAAGAAATATTAAGATATATTGAATGAAAATTAAAGTTAGGAAGTTAGGAAAGGGAATTAGAATATTGAAAAAAGGCAAAGTTAGGAAAGGGAATTAGAATAGAAATTAAGGTAAAACCATGACCTTTTACCCAATATTGAAAAAAGGTGAGAAACCATATATATCATGAAGGAAGTTCAAGAAATATTATGATAAGAAATATTAAATGAAAATCAAATTTAGGAAGTTAGGAAAGGGAATTAGAATAGAAATTAAGGTAAGACCATGACCTTTTACCCAATATTGAACGAAGGTGAGAAACCATATATATCATGAAGGAAGTTCAAGAAATATTATGATAAGAAATATTAAATGAAAATCAAAGTTAGGAAGTTAGGAAAGGGAATTATAATATTGAAAAAAGGCAATGTTAGGAAAGGGAATTAGAATAGAAATTAAGGTAAGACCATGAACTTTTACCCAATATTGAAAAAAGGTGAGCAACCATATATATCATGAAGGAAGTTCAAGAAATATTATGATAAGAAATATTAAATGAAAATCAAATTTAGGAAGTTAGGGAAGGGAATTAGAATAGAAATTAAGGTAAGACCATGACCTTTTACCCAATATTGAAAAAAGGTGAGCAACAATATATATCATGAAGGAAGTTCATGAAATATTTTGATAAGAAATATTAAATGAAAATCAAAGTTAGGAAGTTAGGAAAGGGAATTATAATAGAAATTAAGGTAAGATCGTGAACTTTTACCCAATATTGAACGAAGGTGAGAAACCATATATATCATGAAGGAAGTTCAAGAAATATTATGATAAGAAATATTAAATGAAAATCAAAGTTAGGAAGTTAGGAAAGGGAATTAGAATAGAAATTAAGGTAATACCATGACCTTTTACCCAATATTGAACGAAGGTGAGAAACCATATATATCATGAAGGAAGTTCAAGAAATATTATGATAAGAAATATGAAATGAAAATCAAAGTTAGGAAGTTAGGAAAGGGAATTAGAATAGAAATTAAGGTAAGACCATGACCTTTAAACCAATATTGAACGAAGGTGAGCAACCATAGATATCATGAAGGAAGTTCAACAAATATTATGATAAGAAATATTAAATGAAAATCAAAGTTAGGAAAGGGAATTAGAATAGAAATTAAGGTAAGACCATGACCTTTTACCCAATATTGAACGAAGGTGAGCAAGCATAGATATCATGAAGGAAGTTCAAGAAATATTATGATAAGAAATATTAAATCTTTTTTGCAGAGGCTTGAATTATGAGTAAATTTAATTTAACTACTTTTAATATGAGATATGAACAATCAATTCTTATCAGAAGAAATGAGCCTTAATGAGGTCTACAGGTCTAATAACACCAATAATAGCATGTTGAAAGACCATTGATCCCAGTATTTTGATTATGTAACTAACATAAGTTGTTACCTATTCTAACAAAGGTTGTAGATATTCCATAAGGTTGAATACACTGTAACCACTTGCATGATACTAGAAGCTCTCATTACACTAGTTAACACAAGGAATATAACACATATAGACTAGTGTAGATTACATAACTAGTATTGGCTATTCTGTAAGCTATTAAGAAATAAATTGGCTATTCTTTAATATTGAACGAAGGCGAGCAACCATAGATATCATGAAGGACTTTCAAGAAATATTATGATAAGAGATATTAAATATTTTTTTTGCAGAGGCTTAAATTTTGAGTAAATTGAATTTAACTACTTTTAAGATGAGATATGAACAGTCAATTCTTAGCAGAAGCAATGAGCCTTAATGAGGTCTACGGTTCTAATAACACCAATAATAGCATGTTGAAAGACCATTTATCCTAGTATTGTGATTACGTAACTAACATAAGCTGTTACCTATTCTAACAAATGTTGTACATATTCCATAAGGTTGAATACACTATAACCTCTTGCATGATACTATAAGCTTTCATTACACCATTTAACACAGGGAATAGAACACATATACTAGTGTAGATTACATAACTAGTATTGGCTATTCTCTAAGATGTCAGCATCATATGACTTAAGCTCGACATTTCTCAAAGACAGGGGCAACGAATAGCTGATTTTTTATTTTCTTAAAAGCTAGTTTCTTTTCGCTTTTCTATCTGGATAATTGAGAAATTTTAGAAAGATAAGTGGCATCATATCCAGATAATGCTATTGGTGGAAGATCAAAAGGAGATCAAAGGAGATGGTAGAGATGCCATTGCTGAACTTCTATTTCCTTTATAATATATTTATGTTTTATTTTTATTTGTCTTATTCGAGTTATATATCGTCTTCAACATGGTTGTGTAGAATATGAAAAAATTTTAAAGTGTTAAATAGAGAGGATGTATAATGAAAAATTGGAACATACCATATGTATAATGAAAAACTGGAAAATATCCAAAACCAGGTACATTTTATACATGAACATAATGATGTATAATGACTGGTACATTTTATAAAACCAGGTTTACTTTTCTTTCTAAAGAGAAAAAAATATCCAGATAATGGTAGAGAAGTTGAACCTAGCCTTCTTATAGCTGGTAAATTAGAAAAAAATAGGAACATACGTACTTGGAAATTGGCTGTTAATTCAATCCCTGAAGACGTTGAAGATGATCCCTGAAGACGCGGAAGACGTCATGGAAGAACTCTGTGAACAAAAAAAATTAAATTAAAATCAAATTAAAAAAAAAACAACAAAAAAAAATTACAGAAATTAACAAAAATAGCAGAACTTACCTCCTCAGCGTGGCGCAAATAAAAAAAACTCCTGCGGCACAACACCAAATCAACTAAATTCGGGCGAGTGCAACACCAAATCAACTAAGTTCGCATGGGTGCAACACCAAACTAACTAAATTCGCGCAGGACAGATGTGAGCGCAAAAACAAATGATATACAGTCGTGCAAGACAGATGTGAACAAGAAACCCGGAACAGTTTGCGGGCAATATATTTATAAAATAATAGTTCGGCCGAACTATTTTAAATGTTCAGCCGAATTAATAGTTCGGCCGAACTTTTAGTTCCGCCAAACTTTGTTTTCCAGTTTTCCAATCTCCGAAGAAAGATTTGTTTGCCATTGTTGTCAGTACGCCATTAATGTAAACGAAAAACAAAGTTCGGCTGAACTAATTTCAAAATTTCGACCGAACTCTTGAATAGTTTGGTTGAACTTTGACAAATGTTTGGCAAAACTATGGAGGAAAAAAGTTTTCCGCCCCGAATTCTCACAAAAGTGTTACCCATCTTCACATTTTCACCCTTTTCTCATATATGTTTTATTTCTCTCTTGCCTCTAAGTGTGTGGCTTGAACATAAAATTCATCTATGTTTGTGGGATTAATGATGTAGGAGCATTAGGCTCAAGAATTACTTTGCACCTATGTAGAAAAAGGGGGGTCTCATGATTTAATTTCTCATGTAGTTATTAGAATTTTCGAATAAAAAGTGAGGAACTATAAATTTTATCTAACTACAGAGAACATGAGAGAAAATTATTAGTTAGGAATGTGAAGAGATAGGCAGTTTCAGTTATTTTAGAGTATTAGGCTAAATTTAGGATTTTTGAGAATTTCAAGGGTTTGTCGAGCTGTAAGGGACCAGAATCGATTCAGGTCATCTCTGTGTATAATGTAATCCTGAAATATAGTTCAGAAGTTAAGAGGTTCGAAGGTAGAGAACTGTGTAGAGACTGAGTAGGTTGTAGAAGGGCCAACGATTGAAGATTTGGCCAAGCAAAAGGGTTTGTAAGTGATTCATTATGTAAATGAAGGAACCTGTTTCAGTTTTATAGGAGTATAAATTTTTTTACCCTCTGTGGGAATGGGCTTTGAATTTCAATGAGCAATGGTATAAGTCTGTGTGAATAATCTTCGTAATTAGGATTGAATTCGATTTGAGGGTATCGAATTCTGTTGAAATGAAATATGTTCTTTGCACATCTCAATAGTTTAACCTATCTAAGACCCATGGTTGAAGAGCCTGGAAGATTCCTTCTCGAAATCGAGGAAAGTTGATTTCATTGTGATTAAAATGGTCTCGGAACAATGCGATGTGTGGGTTTATACAATTTTTTGTGCAAAAGGGAATCCATTCTCCGCGTAGGGTTGTTAAGTCGGTGGATATGTGATTTGGAGTGGTCTACTTATTCAAGCGTTGGAACAGCAAGTCGTGTAGTGAGTTGGTTGAAGGACTAGAGCGAACATTCGATTGAAGTTAAATGGTTCGTTGAATGAAGAGTGACGAAACAGTGAAATTGAAGGCAGAATCCCTACATATATAAAGGCACTGAAGAAATAAGAAATGAAGTAGAACCCTGAACAATTGGGAAGATGGAACCTTGAAGGAATCGTAAACCTGGAGTTGAGAAACCAGCGGGTTCACGCAGTTAATAAGTGGTAATTAAGTTTTGGTGAAAAAACGTGATTCCACTAGTTTTTGGATGCGTGGAAAAAGTGGTAAAGCCAAAACATCTTTTATCACATGATTTGGATGTGTTAAAGCTCGGTCTTTGGAAAAACGCGATATTCGTCGTGTCCGTCTGATTGCCAGTGCTGGAAGATCTATGGTGATCACATTTGTGCGATGTTCGAAGATTAATAACGAGGTATGTTATAAGTTTCTGTGGGCCCAGATACTTTTTAATATGTTGCGTGGCTTAGTTTATGCTATGAGCGGAAGTGATTAAGAAGCTGTGGGGCCCAAGGGCATTTTCGTATGTCATTGTTGGGTTTTAAACCTAGGCGAGGCTTTACGTTAATGTTATAACATTTGATTCGGGAGAACGTTGATATATGTTATGATAAGGCTTGGTATTAATATATAAGGTCGGGTCGATATGTGTGGAGGAGTAGGATATGTCAGGGCTTATAAAAGCAAGGGCCGAATATTAAATTAAGTGTTGATATATATATTGGTTGCCGAACCTTGTATCGGGCGAATCTGCATGCTGGACATTATTATAGTTATATGAAAGAGGTAACCTTGGGCATATAATATATTGGGCGCTTATAAAGCTAATATTGGGTTGAAAGGAAGCTTATAATTGGGTTTATGTGAAATTCAAACAGTTGAATTAAAGAGCGAAAGAGAGTGCGTTGTATGGTTTCATAACCATAGGTTTAATAAGATATGAGCTTCCACATAGGGTTAATGTTTGCCGAGATTTAAAATTATTTGGGTAAAATTGGAGGGCACTATTTGTATATGCATAGAGATAAGGAAGTGTAGGTAGCCCGGGCATCATGTGGTATCAGAGTTGGAATAGCTCTTGAAAATTTAATTTTTGAAATGCATATGTGAACACAAATGTGATGGTGATGTGCATACAGTGCATGTGATGAGAGGATGAAGGAAAATTGAATTTCTAAATCTGTTGAAGAGTGATTCCAGATTTGAAGGGGGAAGATCAGATTCTAAAATATGATATGCAACAAAGTACACAGAATTACAGTGAACAGGATTTGCAGAATGAATGAAGAAAAAAATCATGCAGGGATCTTGTAGGTAAATAATTTTAAATCTGATTTGAAATTTTAAGTACAAGATAGTGGTTGCAGAAAGTGAAGACAAAGCTTGATATATTCAGCTAAAGGTTGAATAGGGAGAAAAATTGCAGTGTTCTCAAGAGAAGGTGAGCTGATGAGAAGTGTTTAACTTTGGTTTGAAGAATTTTTTGCAGAATTCAGAATGCAGGAAATTGAAGGAATCTTAGCAAAGGCATATCACAACTTTAAAAGCAGTGATAAAAGAGTCCAGCAGAGGATTCTGAGGTGAAGAAGAAAGTGTGGCAGAACCTGGAGGATTCCCAACTGAGTTTGGATGAAAGAAGAACAGATGTGTTCTTGAAAATTTGCAGAGTGAATCCTAGAGAGAGCAGAAGAGAGTGCTCAAGAGGTTCCAGCAGAAGGGGACCAGTACTTGCCAAAAGCCAGATCTGGAGGAAAGGATTGGTGAGGTAAGTTGCAGCAAGAGAGCTTGCTGCTGCAGAGGCTTAGTGCAGTTTGTGATTGAAGAACTCATGGAGGATAAAATGGCTACTGATAGCCATAGCAGAGACTGCAGAGGTTCTGAGAGAGGCCACAACAGAAAAGAGAAAGAAGATGCCAGAACAAATGGCAGGAGGCAGCAGTTGACTGATGCAGAATTTTGGAAAGAGGTAGCTGAGATCAGTAAGAAATTTTATAAACTGGAGAGGATGATAGAGGAAAACCAGAGATTTGGTTGGCTCATGAAGAAGAGTGTGAAATGGCAACCGTTATAGTTGAGGTTGAGGCAATAGGAGATTGCCTTATTAAGAGAAGAACTCAGAGCAGTTGAGTTGAAAAAGGAAGTCTCTATTTGTGAAGTAGAACAGGGTACATATGAAGACTGGATATCTGCAAGAGATCTTGTGAGACATGGTGAAGGCTTAAGGCAGCAAGAAGTTTGTCTTGCTGAAGATAAAATCATTCATGATTTCCTGAATTATTGGATAAGTCTAGATCAACTGGATGATGTAAAGACTTTTATTTGTGAATCTGACAATTGTACGTTGATGGCAGGTTCTCCAGAGGAAGAGGAACTCATAGTTCTTGATTCAACGATGGAATTTGAAGATTCCACATGCAGATCTATTCAAAGGGAAGTGCTTGAGAAAGAAACCAAGAATAAAAAGTCTTGTGATTTGAAAACTAAAGAGTCGTGTATGTTTGCAAGTACATCACTGGAAGATGAACAAGCTTTAGAGTTTGTTGATGAGGAGGAGACATTGAATCTTAAATCTATTCAGATCAATGCTGAGATAGTGAGATCTCAGGGAGAGATGAAGATTGAAGAGTCCAATGAAGATATTCAGCAGAATGTTGAGGCAGAGAGAGAAGAACCAACTGATGATTGGTCAATAATAAGAAGAGGTATAAAAGGTTGTGTGAGGTTCCCAAAATATACTCCAATTGAAGTTGTTGAATTGTAAAGAAGGTTAGATTTTCAAAGAAGAGAATTGGAGAAGCATAGGACCTATGCACAAGATGAGTTGCCGGAGAAGCAAGGTAGAGAAATTGTCATGGATGACAATGAGAAAACAAAGGACAAGAAAATGATTCAGCAAAATGAAGGAGTTCATTTTGGTGAATCACATTAGAAGAGCATTCATGAAGAAAATGATGGAAGGAAAGAGAGGCCAGCTGACAGTTTGATGAAGAATGTAAAGCAGCATACTGATGTGCTGACAGAGGAAGTAGAAGTAAGTGTTGGACAACATACTGATGTGTTGTCAGAGGAGAAGAAGGTATTTAAGCCTTGGAATTTTACTGCTGATGATTCATGTGTTGATCATGTAGGGAAGGAAGAATAACAAATGAAATCTGTCAGAGGATTGAATGAAAGAGGAAATATGTTGGCTGAAAACATAGTGAAGGGTCATCATTTTAATATGGTGATTGGAGCAATGGAGATAACTCTAGCAGCTGAAAAGAAAGATAATGAAGAATTTTTGAGTCTTCAGACAGACTTGGAACTGCAGAGAGAAGAATTGGTGACTGGGTCATCAACTGAGACCTTTGGGTATTGTGATTTTAAAATTGACAATTTTCTTATGTGTACAGGTGAGGTAGAAGACAATCCATCTCTTGGAGTTGTCTTTAAAGAAGAAGAAGTGTTGCAGAAAGGAGATGAAACAGTCATGTAGAAATTTGTCACTGTTGGTGGCAGGGAAGAACTAATTTGTTTGAATAACCAAGAGAAGATTGGAGAGCAGACTGTGGGGTAGATTTTTACAACTGCTATAGTGAGGAAGAATCAGCATCCTATGCTAACAGAAGATGAAAATGAAGAGCTTGAAGAACTTGGTTTGATTTCCAGAATCAACCAAGGAGATGAAAGGAAATTGCTGAGGTTTTCCCAAGAAGAAGAAAAATATGCTGAGACTGAATTACAACATGCTGAAGATGTGAAACACGTACATAAGAGGTGGCTGAAATGTTTGTTGGAAACATTTAAAGATAAGATTGCAGACACTGAAGTAAAGATGCCTGAAGCTGTGGAAGAAAAAGGAGCAGATACTAGTTTGCAGAATCTAATTATGTTTACTAGTATACAAAGAAAAATAATTGAGTATGTTACTGCAGGAAGGAAACTAATTGATGATTTACTTGCTAAAAGTAAAATTGCAGGTGATGAGGAAAATAAAAGTGTTACAGAGGGAGATATATTAAGAGATATTCATAAAGAGTTTTTCTATAGCAGAAGACAAGAGGGTGTGGATGATTGGGTGGTAGTAAGAAGAGCTACAGATACAGCTAAAGCTAGCGCAGGGGCTCAACAATTAAGAGCAAGAACCAGAGTACAAGTAGCAACATTCTTGACGGCAGTAACAGTAGCAAAAACAAAGGCAGCTACAGCAGTAGAAGGTGAAAGCAGCAGCAGTGGGCAAGGAAAATTCCAGATAAAAGATAAACTGGACATAGAGATTGAATGCATCAGAAGACTGATGATGGAGGTGTCTCAGAAGCAGCAGATAGTAGCAAGAAAGAAAGGGAGCTTTGGCAAACGAAGGACAAGAAGAGATTGTGAAAGCAGATATGGAGGTAAATTGTAGAAGAGGATATGGAGGCCTAGAGAAATGCAGATGAAGGATGGTGCAACTGCTAGATAGCAGCAAAACAAAGTGTGGGATCCAGGAGGAAACTACTGAAAGCACATGATCAGGAGATCATGAACAAATTTGAATCTTGGGAGTCTGATGCAGGAGCATTAGGCTCAAGAATTACTTTGTACCTAAGTAGACAAAGGGGGGTCTCATGATTTTAATTTCTCATGTAATTATTAGTATTTTTGAATAAAAAGTGAGGAATTGTAAATTTTCTCTAACTGCAAAGAACATGAGAGAAAATGATTAGTTAGGAATGTGAAGAGATAGGCAGTTTCAGTTATTTTAGAGAATTAGGCTAAATTTAAGATTTTTGATAATTTCAAGGGTTTGTCAAGCTATAAGGGACCTGAATCGATTCAGGTCATCTCTGTGTATAATGTAATCCTGAAAGATAGTTCAGAAGTTAAGAGGTTCGGAGGTAGAGAACTGTGTAGAGACCGAGTAGGTTGTAGAAGGGCCAACGATTGAAGATCTGGCCAACCAGAAGGGTTTGTAAGTGATTCATTGTGTAAATGAAGGAACCTGTTTTAGTTTTATAAGAGTATAAATTTGTTTACCCTCTGTGGGAATGGGCTTTGAATGTCAATGAGCAATGGTATAAGTGTGTGTGAATAATCTTCGTAATTAGGATTGAATTCGATTTGAGGGTATCAAATTCTGTTGAAATGAAATCCATTCTCTGCACATCTCAATAGTTTAACCTATCTAAGGCCCATGGTTGAAGAGCCCGTAAGATGCCTTCTCGAAATCGAGGAAGGTCGATTTCATTGTGATTAAAATGGTCCCGGAACGATGCGATGTGTGGGCATATAAAATTATCTGTGTGAAAGGGAATCCATTCTCCGCGTAGGGGTGTTAAGCCGGTGGATATGTGATTTGGAGCGGTCTATTTATTCGGGCATTGGAACAGCAAGCCGTGTAGTGAGTTGGTCGAAGGACTAGAGCGAAAATTTGATTGAAGTTAAATGGTTTGTTGAATGAAGAGTGACAAAATAGTGAAAGTGAAGGCAGAATCCCTAGATATATAAAGGCGCTGAAGAAATAAGGAATGAAGCGGAACCCTGAACAATTAGGAAGATGGAACCTTGAAGGAATAGTAAACCTGGACTTGAGAAAATAGCGGGTTCACGCGGTTCATAAGTGGTAATTAAGTTTTGGTGAAAAGACGCGATTCCACTAGTCATTGGATGCATGGAAAAATAAGTAAAGACAAAACATCTTTTATCATGCGATTTGGATGTGTTAAAGCTCGGTCATGGGAAAAACACGATATCCGTCGTGTCCGTCTGATTGCCAGTGCTGGAATATCTATGGTGATCACATTTGCGCGATGTTCGAAGATTAATAACGAGGTATGTTATAAGTTGTTGTGGGCCTAGATACTTTGTAATATGTTGCATGGCTTAGTTTATGTTGTGAGCGGAAGTGATTAAGAATTTGTGGGGCCCGAGGGCCTTTTCATATTTCATTTTTGGGTTTTAAACCTAGGCAAGGCTTTACGTTAATGTTATAACATTTGATTTGGGAGAACATTGATATATGTTATCATAAGCCTTGGTATTAATATATAAGGTCGGGTCGATATGTGTGGAGGGGTAGGATATGTCAGGGCTTATAAAAGCAAGGGCCAAATATTAAATTAAGCGTTGATATATATATTGGTTATCGAACCTTGTATGGGGCGAATATGCATGCTGGGAATTATTATAGTTATATGAAAGAGGTAACCTTGGGAATATAATATATTGGGTGCTTGTAAAGCTAATATTGGGTTGAAAGGAAGCTTATAATTGGGTTTATGTGAAATTCAAACAGTTGAATTAAAGAGAGAAAAAGGGTGCATTGTATGGTTTCATAACCATAGGTTTAATAAGATATAAGCTTCCACATAGTGTTAATGTTTTCCCAGATTTAAAATTATTTGGGTAAAATTGGAGGGCACTATTTGTATATGCATAGAGATAGGAAAGTGTAGGTAGCCCAAGCATAAATTAAACATGAGAATGGTGTGCCCAAGGTAACTGTGCAAACCCCCAACTTACTTTAACAAAGTTTCTTGAGAATATAAATTAATACCCAAAATTAGAGCTCTTCTCCTAAATTCATGAGTATAATCTTCCACACTTTTCCCTTTCAACTATCTAAAATTTTGCTAATCCATAATTTCCTTTTGCATGTAAGCTAAGGGATAAAATTTCCTTTTAATGGAAGAAATAAAACCTGACCAAGACATAGAGATATTACCGTATTTTTTAATCTCTTCTTGAGTCCTTTCTTCCCACCATACAAGTGCAGATCCTTCCATCCTCAAAGAAGCCAATTGAATCCTTATGTAATATTCATGAAGGTTCTTAATCCTACAATACAACTCCAATTGACCTATCCAATTGTCCAATCCTTCTTCATTTACCTCACCATTATACATTGGAAGCTTGAATTTGACATCAAGTTTGAGTAAGGGTGTTTTTTCCTTTTGTGGATTTTGAGTGAGTGTGGGTGGTTTTTGTGGTGGAAGTGGAAGGTGATGTTGATCAATATGATGAGGATGATGATGTAGGTGGATATGGAGGTGGCTTTCCTCCACTACCCTTTGAACTCTTCTCTTCATCCTTCTTACCATCTGAAGCTCCTTCTCCATGTGGAGGTTTAGAATCTTCTCCTACCATCCTAGCAGTAAATGCATGAAACATAATTTTAACCATCCTCTCATTAGGGGAATTTTGAGGTTTAAAATGGGCCTCCTAAGAAAAATATACAACAAAAAAAAAATTATAAGAACCAATAGGATTCAAGATGATGATGTCAACCATGGGGGATGATTCATTATTTTTGGATTAAAAAAGTAAAAATATTAAAAAAAATAAAATAATAAAACTATTTTTTCAACTCATATTTTCAACTTATCTCCCTAAGGTTTTACTCAAATTTCAAGTTGGAGTACTCATTGGATGCAAAATTTAATTCCTCATCCAAGGAGTACCCATGTTTCATACTTTTGATGGACATTGTTACATGAAAAACGAGAAATAGATGAAAAAGCGTGTTTGCAATCACGTTTTTCATGTATTTCTCATTTTTCATGTAGCAAGGTTCATCAAAAGTATGCAACATGGGTACTTCTTGGATGAGAAATCAGATTATGCATCCAACGATTGTTTCCACTCGAAATTTGAGCAAACCCATAGGGAGATAAGTTTAAAATACGAGTTGAAAAAGTAGTTTTTCCTTTCTTCCCTCTAAAATTTGATGATGTAATCAAATATTATTTTTATTTTTTCCACTATTATTTTATAATTTCCTTAGGAGGCCCATTTTAGACCTCAAAATTCCACTAATGTTATGTCATTGAAGTCTCTCTTGACATCATCCTCTTCTAAATGACCTTGAGTCTCTCCATCACCTGACATGATGGCTATGGATTCAAGATCAACTTCTGATTCTTGTACCTCTTCAATCAACTCAACTTCTTGTACAATTTGTACCTCCTCAATCCCAACTTCTTGAGACAAAACTTGAGGTGCTTCAAATGCAGCTATGAGTGGAACTTTGGGTGAAGATGGTGCTCTTGTAGCTCTCCTTCTTCTGGTCCTAACCTCAGGACTTGCAACCAACAATTTCCCTTCACCTCTCTGCAACTTTAACCTTGCCAACATCACAAAATTTCAACCATTAAACTTGCACAAAACTCAAGAAACTATCAAGCAAATAACCTTTCCTTTCAACCAAGCTCTGATACCAACTTGATCTGAATATGTATGTTAGTTTTTCTATGCTAATTACACATTCAGACTTATAATTTATTTGTTGATCTTATGATTGTTGTACATAGGTTTCCTTGTTTCTTATGTGTGTCAAACAAGTAATTTAACTGAGTTTTATGAGTGAATTCAAGAGCCTTAAGTATGAAATTAAAATTCTCAACAAAAACAACATAAAGAACAACAAACCATAATTGATCCATTAACATAAATTTTTGATGAAGGAGTTCACCCCCCGTGGGCTACATCTCCTTGGTCCAACTTCTATGGCTTGAGCCTCTGTATTAGCTCAATAGTGCAAAAATCGTTGTTTACATGCATCAAATTCTTATGAAACTTACTCCAATGAGTTCATAATGTCGAAATCTATCAGAAATGACTATTCATTCAATCCATTTGGCCTTTAACTGATCTATGCATGGCCTTCCTTCTTGGTGGCCCTAGGCTTCAATTCTCTTCAAAGTGACAAAAACACATGTAGAATTGCTCCTATGCCACTACAAATTGTACCAATGTGTTCAGAGCATGCCAATATACTAGGAATGACTCTTCTTGAGCCAAAATTGGTCGAAATTTTTTCAGCATATGGTTCATTCAATTTTTCCCTAGAATCCTCCTCCAAATCTGGAGAAGTCTCTAGATAACTCCGCCAAAATAACAAGTCCACCGAAAATGGTGGCACCCCTAAAAATGTGCTAAGTTAAACTGCAGTTAAAATTAATTAAATGTGGATTAATAAGCATGATTAGCACGATAAGCGGGTTTAAACAAATCATGGTTTAATTAACGTTTAATCATAGGATTAGTGGATTAATCCATGATTACAGTTTAATCCGTTGTTTTACAGTTTTCCACTTCGTTGGTTCTGTTGAGAGGTCATGTGGGAGGAGGGCTGGCCCCCTCCATTCTGCCTTTAGAATCTGCATTTGATTCAAATAAACATCGGGCTTAACAATACTTGCCCCATAGTCTGTTGGTAAGTCGTGGTAAGGTTTGGGGGGAGGTCACGGGTTCGACCCTGACCTCTGCACCCATATATATATTTTGCACCATATTTACATATGCCACTGTATAAGCATAATTCGGAATATGAAATGTGCTCCACAATATGTTAAATTTGAACCTTGGTTTATATCCAATGTGCCCTCCACCTTTGATTAGAATAATGTATATGCCACAGACCATAGTTATAAAATAAATGCACCATGAAACTTTGTATAACCCAAACCTTAGTTTAGTTATAAAATGCGGCATTGGACTTTAAGAAATAAAGCATAGTTTCAACTTTAGAATATAAAAAATATGCCACCAATATAATTCAAATTAATCCAACCACCTTAGGAGAAGATCCCTCCTAATAAAAAAAAAAGTTGAATTCAACCTTAGGAGGACATTCGGAAATTTCATCTTCTCAAACCCAAAATGGAAAATCCTGTTGTGACACTTGTCACAATGCCACTGGAAAAAAATTAAAGAATATTCCCTGCATGTTGAATGGGTTTTCATGTCATAAACCTATAACTGTTCTGCGTTTTTTTTAAAATTTCCCTGTTTTGAACAGTGGTGAGCAAGCTATAACTTCTTCATCCAAAGTCGGTTTTCAACGAAACGAATTGCATTAGATTCCCGGTGATGGGCTAGTAGCTTTCATTTAGTTTTCAATCAATTATGAGCACTTTCATTTTTGAGCTAAATACTGAGCCTTTGATCAATAGTTGATTATAATTGACAATAATTAAGTGTTGTTAATTATGATTCACCATATGTGTTTATGGTGAAAGATGATTTGCCCATTATTGATTATGTTTGACCATCATTAATTATGGTTGCCACATCTTATCATTATTGACTATTATCTACTATGTTTAATGTTAGATAAGTACTATTGAAATATGGTGACTATGTGTGACTATGGTAGATCGTTTTTTATTTACCATGTTTCATTGTCATCAATAAATGTTGAATGCTTAATCTTGGTTGATCACATATGATTATGTTTGGCTTCGGTTGACTATAGTTCACATTGTAGGGCAAACAACGGATAATTATGGTTGACCATGGTTCATTGTTGCCATCCACATTAAATCCCATTATTAATTTCATTATACATTTTGGCTAAGGGATGGGCAAACACTAAGTTTAATTAATGCATAATTGATTTCATTTTAAATATGTCTGACTATGTTTAACCATAGTTGAATGAAGTCCATGATTAATGAGGGTTGACTATGGATAACTATATTTCACTATCAATGACAAAAATCGATGATTTTTTTGCTATATTTAAGTTTGGTTAATAATTTTTATGCTTTGTTGGTGAGAATATTTTCCTACTGTGAAATTGTTATGCTTATGAATGATTGTGTTGAATTACAATGATCATCAAGTGTTATGTTACATTGCAATAATCATCAAGAGCTATATTGGATCACAATAATCCTTAATGGTTACATATCATTATCGCAATAATCCTTAACGGTTACATATCATTACGACTTTTATCGTTTTTAATTTTTGTTAAGTTGTTGCATTCCTCAATGGTTATGTTACAATCCAATCAACATCAATGGGTATGCCACACTACAACATTCCTCTATTGCGTTGGACTGAAATGTTCCTTAAAGGTGATACATAATTCCTAGTTTGAAAATGTGGATTACAATGCCTACTGATGTTAATTACCATTAACCACTGTTAATTATGGCTCACCATGTTTAAATATTATCCTTAACTTGATTATGCATTTCAACCATGAAATGGGTAAACAAGAAAGTCAATGAATGCATAATTCATTTACATTTATGTCTTTTTAATTATGCTTGAGTTTGGTTGACTACGATTAATCATGGATGAATATGGCTAACAATATTTGATACTAGATGAAAATAGTCATTAGTGTTACTTTGGTTGAGAATAATTGATTTGGTTTTACTATGGTTAATGATGATTGATTTATATCAAATTTCTACATTCCTTACTGGTTTCATTACATCATAAATTGTTATAATACATTGTGACAATACTAAAGATTAGGTTGGATTTCATTGTTCTTTCATAGTTACATGTCTTTATGACTTATTTCTTGGTTGAATAATGTCTAATTGCTATATTCCTCAATGGTTATGAAATTTTAACATCCATCAAACTTTATATCACATTGTATTATCCATATATTGGGCTCATTTACATTGCATTTAAATTATATACCATTATAAAATAAATATATAATAAAACTATATAATAATAATACATTACAATAATTCAAAAATACACGAAACTAAATTCCAACTATTAATTTTATTATAATATTTACTCTTTAATACATTATTATTATTATTATTATTATTATTATTATAATTTAAAACTGTAAAATCCCATGACTCTGTAACACCATAAAAATGTTAGTCATAAAAATGTTAGTGCTTCAAATTTATTGTTCATTTAAATAGTTAATTAAATTCCATAAATATTCTTTTAGATTAATAGAATTGTTATGAAGCTGTATATGGAACTATATCTGTAGCAATGTTTGAGATAATTCTTACATTAATGTTGTGTGTTGAGTTTAGGGTTTGTTTTGTGTTTGTTGAGGAAATTGAGAGAATCTCTCAACTTCTCTCTACAAGATTGGAATTAGTTGGATCTCACTCCAACTATATGTATCTCTGTTTATTGTGTGAAATTCAATCTATTTTTGTTTTGTGTGTTAATATTGTGCAATGGATGTTCTTCCAATTTCTCATATGGTATCAGAGCCTAGCTGGGCTTAATCACTCACGGGAGTGTCCAGGAAGAGGAAATATTTTGGGAAAGGTTCTCTGTACATACGTAGATTAGGAGTGTTAAATTATTTTGTTTGTGAGAGTGGTGTGTGTTCATTGTTTACCTGGAGGGCTGCCTTTGGTGAAGGTGTGAAGTTTGATGAGAAAATTTAGCTGGACATCTAATAACGCTTGAGAAGACCTTCAGACTCATTCATACCAGTAGATTTGGTGTTTTTTCATTGTACTAACATGATTTGCTACCTCTTGAGAAATGGTGACTAAACGAGACCGTTGACCACACAGACGACAGCGTTGGCGGCTGATGTGGAGACAGTTCATCTGGCTTTCTCTGTTTAGTCTGGTGAAGGACCAAATGATGGAGTTGCAGATTTCTTCACAAGAACATCAAATGCTTCAAAATTATGATCAAGAAATCGTAAGAATAAGCGGAAATTCTCACGACCCAGGCTTTGCTCATATGAACATTTCTGGTATTTTGGGGCTGCTTAATTCGTTTACTCAATCTTCAAGGAGTGGCAGCAATGACTGGAGTAGCACTAGAGGAATTGGCCCTCAAATAAATCTGGAATGACGGGCCTAACATTGCCGCCGAGATTTTTTCCACTCAAAGAAAAGAAGTATGCTACCATGACGGCTACCAGATCAATAGGAGGCCGGTTGCTTTGGTCACTGGAAGAAAGAATGGAAGAACGTGCTTGATATTAGCTCAGGCTTCTCCTGTTTTGTCGAATTCAAACGATCTTCCGAAGAAATCATCTGAAACAGCCCTGATTTTGATTCGTCTTGGGAAGTCACTGTGGAATGAGAAAATTTTGTTTACGGGGTGCGTGGGGAGAGGACGCTTTGGCATTCAAGCCGGAGAGGTTTATGGAGGTGAATGGCAGCTACAGATCGGTGTTTGAAGTTCATTCTTTTGTGGAGTGTGTAGCTTGTCCATATGTAGAATTGTGGATTTGTTGTTTTATAATGTACTATTGTTCAAGTGTAGTGTAAAATTATATTATAAAGAACCACTTATTGAATAGATTTACACAATTTAAAATAGCGGTTCTCGACATTATTCGGTGCCGAGAGAATGTATCACTAATTTGATTGTGAGAATCTATTATATGTTGTAGACTCTTGTTGTACTTCGGTGCTCCAAGATCAACAATTACAGGTTACCTTGTAAGTTTGTAAGTGTGTAAATGTCACTTTGTAAGATTGATCGCTGATCATATTTTGTACCTAGAATATTTTCCTATACGACTGTTGAAATTTATTCTTTGGGGTTATTTCACAGATGGAAATATTTCAATAGGGTAGTTCAGTGTCAAGACTCTTCTTCGTGGGTGTCAAGAATTTTTAATCTTACAAATTCAACATTGTTGGTCAGAAGCAGATGTACTTTAAATGGGTTGGAAGGTAAGCTTGAAGATGTGAAGAAAGAAAGAGCAGAATCCAGAAGACTGCAGAGTGGGTAGAGTTGCTGATGAAAACCAGTCAGACAAAGACAAATACAAATTCTGTAATTGTGATTTCAGTATTGTAAGTTTTGAAATGTAAGCATTAAAGGGGGGTGTTTGAGATAATGCTTACATTAATGTTGTGTGGTGAGTTTGGGGTTTGGTTTGGGTTTGTTGAGGAAGTTGAGAGAATCTCTCAACTTCTCTCTACAAGATTGGGATTAGTTGGATCTCACTCCAACTATATGTATCTCTGTTTATTGTGTGCAATTCAATCCATTTTTGTTTTGTGTGTTAATATTGTGCAATGGATGCTCTTCCAATTTCTCATTTCCAACTATATGTATCTTTGTTTATTGTGTGCAATTCAATCCATTTTTGTTTTGTGTGTTAATATTGTGCAATAGATGCTCTTCCAATTTCTCATATAAAAATGTTAGTGCTTCAACTTTATTATTCATTTAAATAGTTAATTAAATTCCCTAAATCTTCTTTTTAGATTAATAGAATTGTTATGAAGCTCAGTTGTTGTCAGTTGTCTTAGTACGTTGGTTGTCTCGTGACAATGCCATTGGCTATGCTAACCTCCGACCAATTTTGAATATTACTTTGAGGATACAACGGCTGTGATATCGTCATTCTAATGTTTAGGTATCGATTAATTTTTGACCGACATACGCACCGATAATGGACCAGCAGCTCATTAGGACCAACCCGTAATTATTCAGGGAAGGCATATTCCACTATAGTTTTTCAAAATATCCTTTCAAGGTTCTGACGTTCTGCGCGCCGCACGCGCGATTATTGGCCGACCGCATCGTAATATTTCACGAATAACAGTTAGAAATACGTAAACTGTGCCAATGTGATAATGCGTCCAGACAGAAACCTGAAAAAATAAACCGAAGAATTCCAAAATGGACTGTGCTCTCACGTGAAACAGGTATTCTCCTGCACGCGATTTTAAGAATTCCTGGAAAGGTTGTAGACACTCACCATCTTTAACATCGAAATTCATTTAAATAGGAAAACAATGTCCACGAATGCCATTGCCAAGCGGACTCGCGCGACAAAAAGATATTAAATATCACGCAGCCTCATGAAACTTCTCAGCGAGCATCCTGATGCCCTAAACCTTTCTCGACTGCTATAAATACCAATCATCTATAACCATCTCATACGATCCAGTTCGGCTTCTGGAGCTCTCTACTGCCGAATAAACGATAGGTATAGTTGCAGGGATGTCTTTCATTTCCAAGTTATTGCTTGTTTTTCATTTCCAAGTTATTGCTTGTTTTGATTGCTGGGTGCATTTGCGCTGCAAATCTTTCATCTGCCTCCTACTATAAATCCTCACCTCCAAAGACATACCTTTTCAAATCTCCTCCTCCTCCATCTCACATTCCATCTCCAGTCCATTATAAGCCGCCCCCTGCACCCACACCCGTTTCCAAGCCCCCCAGTCGTGGAGAAACCACCTCCCCTGCATAGCAAACCTCCTCCTAAGGCGGTGGTAGTTTCTCCTCCAGTCTCCAGCTCCTCCCAAATCAACTCCGGCTCCATAGGCTAAGCCTCCGCCAGTTCACAAGTCCCTTCATCATGGCCAACACCTCTTCCTCCATATCATAAACCTTCTCCAGTGACCAAGCCACCAAACGCTACTCTATCGCCGCCAGAAAAACCATACGGATACAAATCTCCACCTCCCCCAACCCATGTAGTTACTCCTAGCTTTTCCTCTCCCCATCCCAAAACACCCGTCTACTCCTCACCACCTGCGCATCACTACTTTTACAAGTCTCCTCCACCGCCATATAAGAGAAGGGAAAGCGATTGTGGACCACTTTTGCCGACTGATGAGGTACGCTATTATTTTGTTCGAATCATCTGCATTATATATAGTTTTCATGCCATTCTGTAGAATGTTAATGTAACTCACTTTTGATTATTCCAAATAGAATTTGCATGGTTTATTCCTGCTATTGTAGATTGTTGTTGGTGTTAAAATGATTTATTTCTTGATGTGTATAGATTATGGCACCCCCCTAGTTGACTGACCGATCGCGGCTGACCAAGCGATCAACGGTTGTGGTGAACTATGGGGCCTCACCTCAGCTGTTGCGCACAGACAAAGTGGAGCCCCAGTAACCACCAGGTAATGGTGGCTCCGCCCACGTGCACCACCAATGCGCCACCGAACCACCACCACCGCGTAAATTTGCCACCGCTGCAAGTAATTCAAATTCGACATAAATTAGATTTTTAAGCGGTGCTGATAGATTTTTAATGCCATTTATGAGATTTTTTAAGCGGTGATATTTTGAGATTTTTGTCAACGAATGATATTAAATTCCTTTAGATATTTTTTGTTGATTGTTTTATATATATATATATATATATATATATATATATATATAACAGAATTGTAATTTTTTTAGTTGTTGATATATAGAATAGAGACGTTCTATTCTTTTATGTAAGCACAACAGTGCGTTTGTAAAAGATAGAGAGAGCAGAATTAAATTTTTACACAGCAGTGTAAGTTTTATTAAAAACACAGTGAGTTGTTTTTTTTTGTAAAAACAGTGGCAGTGAATGAAAATAATTCACACAGCAGTTTTTTTTTGAGAGACAGAGAAAGTTTTTTTTTGTTTTGGAACTGTGCTTAGAAGCAGTCCAGCAAGAGTTGTGATCCCTCTGTGATTCAGGAAGAACTTGTAAACATTTTTATGCAATAAAAATTGTTTTATTGAGTTGGAAACTCTGTTTTCTGAGTTTGAATTTATTTCTCTGTGTTGTGGAGGGGAAGTTTTATTTCTACATTTTTAATTCTGGAATTTGCAATATTCCAACATGGTATCAGAGACAATTCAGGCTATTTGAAGGTCAAATAAGCTGAAGAAAAGGAATTCGTTATTGCAGAAGCCTCTCCAGCAGTGTGAAGGTTCAGACAAGAAGAATTCAAAGGTAATTCTCTATATAGTTCTTGTGTTACTGTTGCAGTACAGTTAGTTAATTTAAACACACAGTCAAGTGTTTTTGATTCATAGTTAAGAGTGCAGAATGGTTGGAGCCAGCACTGGTATGGGTATGGGAAATATCCATCTCCCACAATTTAATGGGAAAAATTATGACTACTGGTCAATAACTATGAGGGCTTTATTTGTCTCCCAAGACTTATGGGAAGTTGTTGAGGATGGCTTTGAAGAGCCAGCAGATGAACTTGAGTTTAATACGTTAACTCAGGCAGAAAGAGAGATTCTGAAGAGCAATAAAGAAAAAAGATGCCAAGGCTCTTTTCTTCTTGTATCAAGCAGTGCATGAGAGTGTGTTTCCGAGGATAGCAGCAGCTAAGAGATCCAAAGAAGCATGGGAAACTCTCAAAACAGCTTATCAGGGTATGGAGAAGGTGAAGACAACAAAACTTCAGTTGCTGAGGAGAGACTTTGAGACTCTCTGTATGAAAGATTCAGACACTATTGACTCATTCTTCACTCATGTGATTGGAATGGTCACACAAATCAGATCTCATGGAGAAACTCTTGAAGACAAGAGGATTGTTGAGAAACTCTTGAGGAGTCTACCCTCAAGATTCGATGTGATTGTCACCACCATAGAGGAGACTAAGGATCTCACAAAATTTTCAGTGGATGAGCTACATGCATCACTGATAACCCATGAACAGAGATTGGGTAGGAGTGAAAACTCATCTCTAGAACATGCCTTTAAGACCCAGATGTCTTTCGGAAGAGGAAGAGGGCAAGACAGAGGAAGAGGAAGAGGCAGAAGCCAAAACAGAGGTGGAAGGAACAGCCCTTCACATTCACATGGAAGGTGCAACAGTCAAAATCACAGCCACGGCCAAGGCAGCCAAGAAAGTGGACAGCAGAATGATCAAGGACAAAGGTATGATAAATCCAATGTCCAATGTTACAATTGTAAAAAATATGGTCATTATGCTAATGAATGTAGAACGAAGAAGCAAGATATGAGAAGTAGAACTAGTGCAAATTTCACTAGAGAAAATAGCAGCCAAAACAATTTGTTTTTAGCTTGTAATATGGCTGAAGAAAAGAATGAGGATTTATGGTTTCTAGACTCCGGTTGTAGTAACCATATGACAGGAAACTTAGGAATGTTTTCTATGTTAGATGAAAGTGTGCAGTCACAAGTCACACTAGGAACTGATAGCAAATTTTCTGTTATGGGAAAAGGAGATGTAAATGTTTTAACAAGATTAGGTGAAAAGAAATCCATAGTAGATGTTTATTATGTTCCAGGAATGAAGTGTAATCTCTTAAGTATTGGACAGCTTGTCCATAAGGGGTATAATGTTTTCTTTGACGATGATGTTTGTACCATCATGGACAAACCACCCAGCAATCAGTGTATTGCTGAAGTGAAGATGACAAGGAACATGATGTTCCCTCTCAGAATGAGAGCAGACTTGAAGAATGGTGAAGAGAAAGCAGCAGTTGCACAGGAGACTTTCCAAAGCGAACCAAAATATGATAATTGGTTATGGCACTTGAGATTTGGACATCTCAACTTTGGAGGTCTTAATTTGTTGAACAGAAAAGGAATGGTAAGTGGTTTACCATTGATAGAGAAACCGAACAGCCTTTGTGAAGGTTGTATCTTGGGGAAACAACACAGAGAAAGTTTTCCTTCCGGGAAAAGCATAAGGGAAAAAGCACCCTTAGAGATTGTCCACTCAGATGTATGTGGACCGATGCAAACTCCATCACTTGCTAACAACCACTATATCTTAACATTTATAGATGATTTTACAAGAAAAACTCGGGTTTACTTTTTGAAAAACAAAAGTGAAGTGTTTGAAAAATTTTGCAATTTCAAAGCACTTGTTAAGAATCAGAGTGGGCTGCATATCAAATTTCTAAGGACTGATAGAGGAGGTGAGTATATCTCTAAAGATTTTCTACGTTTCTATAGAGAAAATGGTATTCAAAAGCAGTTTACAACTAGATATACTCCGCAACAAAATGGAGTAGCCGAAAGGAAGAATCGAACCATAATGGACATGGCGAGGAGTATGTTAAAGGCAAAGCATTTGCCTAATGATTATTGGGCTGAAGTTGTACATTGTGCAGCGTATATTTTGAATAGATGTCCTACAAAAGTAGTTATGAACAAAGTGCCGGAAGAGGCATGGAGTGGCACAAAGCAAAGTGTCACACACATGAAGGTTTTTGGATGTGTAGATTATGCACACATTCCGGATCAGCTAAGGAAGAAGTTGGACAGCAAGGGGGAGAAATGTATTTTCATTGGATACAGTGAGGAATCCAAGGCATATAGGTTATATAACCCATCCACCAAGAAGTTTATTGTGAGCAGGGACGTTCAGTTCATTGAAGAGAAAGCTTGGAATGGAAGCATAGAGAAAACAGTGAATGTTAAACACTGTTTATCTCATGATGAAAATGATGATGAGTTGGCTGAAATACATCCCCAAACAGCAGCACCAACACAAGAGCAGCATAGCACACCCTTGAGGAGAAATTATTGTGCTTCTCCAAGCACACCACAAGGAGGAAATTCAAGTGCTTCTTCAAGCATTTGTACACCTACTGAAAGAGGTAAGAAATTCAGAAGTTTGAAAGATATTTATGAACAAAATATATCAAATGAAGGTATCAATTCTTTGTTTTCTTTATATTGTCATGTTGATGATCCTGTTCATTTCGAAGAAGCCATCAAGGATAAAAAATAGATAGAAGCTATGGATGAGGAAATAAATGCCATAGAGAGGAACAAGACTTGGAATTTGGTTGAAATCCCAAAAGGTAAAGATGTCATTGGTGTTAAATGGATCTACAAGACCAAGAGTAATGCTGAAGGTAAAATAGAGAGACACAAGGCAAGACTTGTTGTCAAAGGCTATAAGCAGAAGCATGGAATAGATTATGAGGAAACTTTCGCACCGGTTGCAAGAATGGAAACTGTGAGAGCAGTGTTGTCCATAGCAGCACAAAACAAATGGAAAGTTTACCAAATGGACGTGAAGTTATCATTTCTGAATGGAGTGTTAATGGAAGAGGCTTACATTGATCAACCTCTTGGTTATGAAAAGAAAGGCCAAGAGCACAAAGTATGCAAGTTGAAGAAAGCTCTTTATGGGCTGAAGCAAGCGCCAAGAGCGTGGTACAGTAGAATATACTCTTATCTATTGGAAAATGGATTTGAGAAGTGTGAGGGAGAACCCACCCTCTACATCAAAGAAAAAGATGGTAAAATCTTGATTGTAGTCTTATATGTTGATGATGTTATTTTTACAGGTAATGATGATTGCCTTATTGAACATTTTAAAACAGTCATGAAGGAAGAATTTGAAATGACTGATATGGGTTTGCTGAAATACTTCTTGGGAATAGAAGTAGAACAAGATGAAAGTGGGATTTTCATCTCACAGGCAAAGTATGTTAATGAGGTACTTGAAAGATTTAACATGCAGGAATGCAAAGCAGCAATCACTCCCGCAGTGATGGGATTAAAACTCAGCAGAGAGGACAGCAGCAAGAATTTTGATCCTAGTTTATACAAGAGCATAGTTGGCAGCGTTATGTATTTGACTTCAACTAGGCCGGACATAATGCATGCTGTTAGTTTGATTTCTAGGTTCATGGAAAAGCCAAAGGATGCACATTGGCAAGCAGCAAAAAGAATTTTGAGGTATGTTAAAGGTACTAAAAGGTTTGGTATTTTTTATACTACTTCAGAATGTTCAGATTTAGTTGGATACACAGACAGTGATTGGGCTAGAAGTGTAGATGATCGGAAGAGCACTTCCGGTTATGTTTTTCACATGGGTTTAGGAGCCATTTCATGGGCTTCTAAGAAACAGCCCATTGTAGCATTGTCTACAGTAGAAGCAGAATATGTGGCAGCTACAGCAGCAGCGTCTCAAGCAGTTTGGATGCGGAAAATGTTAAGAATTTTATGTCAAGAATAGGTAAAAGGGACAGTGATCTTTTGTGACAATAGCTCAGCTATTGCATTGTCTAAAAATTTTGTTTTTCATAAGAGGACTAAACATATTGACACCGCGTTTCACTTCATACATGAATTGGTTAACAATGGCGAGATCTTTTTACAGCATTGTAGAATGGAGGATCAATTTGCTAATATCCTCACAAAGCCAGTTGCGCAAAAAAGCTTTGAACACTTCAGAAAATGCTTGGGTATCCAGGAAAACCCAGCAGTTGAAATTAAGGGGGAGTGTTGGAATATAATTTCAACAGCGCGCATGAATCCACAGGCGGAAGCATTTCAACAGTGCGCAGGGTTAACGCGGCAGTGGATTGACGGAGATCGACAGATTACGGGAGGTCGAACCGCTCGACGGTTAACGGGAAGGCACCCCCCGTAGTTGACTGGCCGATCGCGGTTGACCAAGCGATCAACGGTTGTGGTGAACTACGAGGCCTCACCCCAGCTGCTGCGTACGGACAAAGTGGAGCCCCCATAACCACCAGGTAGTGGTGGCTCCGCCCACATGCACCACCAACGCGCCACCGAACCACCACCACCGCGTAAATTTGCCACCGCTGCCAGTAATTCAAATTCGACATAAATTCGATTTTTAAGCGGTGCTGATAGATTTTTAATGCCATTTATGAAATTTTTTAAGCGGTGATATTTTGGGATTTTTGTCAACGAATGACATTAAATTCCTTTAATATTTTTTGTTGATTGTTTTATATATATATATATATAAAACAGAATTGTAATTTTTTTAGTTGTTGATATATATAACAGAGACGTTCTATTCTTTTATGTAAGCACAGCAGTGCGTTTGTAAAAGACAGAGAGAGCAGAATTAAATTTTTACACAGCAGTGTAAGTTTTATTAAAAACACAGTGAGTTGTTTTTTTTTGTAAAAATAGTGGCAGTGAATGAAAAGAATTCACACAGCAGTTTTTTTTTTAGAGACAAAGAAAGTTTTTTTTTTGTTTTGGAACTGTGCTTAGAAGCAGTCCAGCAAGAGTTGTGATCCCTCTATGATTGAGGAAGAACTTGTAAACATTTTTATGGAATAAAAATTGTTTTATTGAGTTGGAAACTCTGTTTTTTGAGTTTGAATTTATTTCTCTGTGTTGTGGAGGGGAAGTTTTATTTCTCCATTTTTAATTCTGGAATTTGCAATATTCCAACATTATCTGCATTGCAGTCTTTTGGTTCATCTCGATCTTATCATATGTGTGTATTTGCTTGCAGGTAAACAGAGATGTAGACAGACACGAGGGACAAATGGATATATGAGTCATTTAGCTGTAGAGGCTGTTGGGTAGCATAGAGTCCAGAGCTGGATCTCTACCTGAGTTGTGTCTTGCCCATATGAATAATGGGATTTTTCTATCCCTGTAATAAAATTTTATGATTGTGTGAGAAAATACATATGAATGTTTTGAGAGCTAAAAAAAATCTCGTATTTTGTTGATGGAAGAAAACAAGTTTAGAGAATGGAAATCTCACATAAAAATACCACTAAAACAGAACAAAGGGACATATATTCTTCATATAACAGAAAGGTTCTCATATATTTTCCAATGTGCCCTTCTTTTCTATGCTCAATCATATTTTAACAGTTATTGAAATATCTAATAGAATAATAGTCAGACAACTACACGACGGTATTAAATAGACACTTCAAGATAACTTCAAAACAATTTATTATGACGGCGTGGAAACAGGAGGTAAATGAAAAAATGAAAAGCGTATAGTATTCATATATTTGAGCACATGTTTAAAAATAACATGTTTCAGTGGTTTCATACTAGATTGCGAAGCATACCAAAACGCTGTAAATAATCCGGGGAACGACTTTGCTATGCCATGTGATGTTCTCGGAAAGCCAGATATGACCGTCAACACATTTGCAGTTTGATCAATATTACCAATATCATTAAATCAATGAAAGCTATGGGATATAATACAGTTTAAGTGAGTCTAATGGTTAAGAGCATGTTTTATTGCTTAAGAGGTTACAGGTTCAAAACCAGAAAGGTAGAGTATGTATGCCTTGCTGGACTTAGCAAACATAATTTATGTTCATATTTGTTGTGAAATGACCTTCAAATTGGATAATAATAATAAATTATACACAATTACCTAAATTAGATAATAATAATATAATATACACAATCACTTAAATTAGATAATAATAATATAATATACACAATTACCTCATCACTATTGTAAATTAAAATATTTTATCTCAAGTTCAGTATAAAACATAATTTATGTTCATATTCGTTGTAAAATAAAACAATAATGATATGTTTGTTGTATTTGTTAGGTTCCCATAATAGTGCTATAATACTAGTGTAGCCCCATATTTTTATTGTTGTTTGCATGTTATGTCTCTATAATAGTAGTGTAGCACCCATATTGTTATTGTTGTGTTCCATAGAAGCCCACTAATGTTCTTGTTGAGCTTTTACATTATTATTATTATATAGGCCTTAATGATATTGTGAACCCTTAGACTCCTATATATACAAATGAGGTATTGTCATTTGAATAATCCAAAACTCATTCATTTATGTGACGTAAAAAGATGTTTCTCCCTGGAAGAATCTTATTTTCAAGTCATTGATCTATTTTTTTTTGTGATCTTGTTACATAACATTTGATATTAGAGCTTGGATCGTAGGGTTTCGCTACTTCAAACAAGTCATTTTAGAATTTTCATTATAACATTTTTTTTTTTCTGTGATGCTTTAGAAGTTGAATTTTCAATCGCATGGTTACGAAATCTTGGTAAATATCATATAAAATTTTTGGAACATCACTCACCATATTCTTAGAGATATGATTCAAGGAAGTTAGGATTTTTGTATGCTCCATAATTCTGTCTCAAGTAGGTGTTGCGGGGACAATCATCAGAACATTTGTTTCAGAAATCGAAATTGAATTTCATAAAATGTGGTTGAGGGTGCACAAAATGTAGTTTCTTATGTACCATTTTTAGGGCTGAATACTAAAACAATGACACATGACATTCCGTACACATTTGCTCTACTGAATTTGTCCTTAAGGAGGTCATCTTGCGAGATTTGACATAACTTTAGCTTGAAGAATCCAATCTTAGTCTAACTAGTGTTGTTGGAAAGAGGATGCAAAGAGATACCAGAGGACGAAATATTAGATATTGAGAGGAAAAAAATACAGAGATACAACAATTTCAAAATCGAGCTCCAAAAAGCAAGAAAAAAGGTGTGTATTTTTTAAAATTTTCATAATTTTTGTTCGAAAATTTAATTGGAAGTGACTCAAAGGACATAGTAAAGTATATATATCATTATTTGGTTCCAATATGGCTTAGAATAAAAAAATGGATATTCTGAGTAAGCAACGAGGAATTTCAAAAATGACACATGAAGAAAATGAAGAAATGCAACATGATATATCCAAATTATGAGACCAAGTGTAATAATTTTTCTCTTGCAAAGAGTAACAAAAAATGGATTGGAAATGATGATGAATGTTAAGATGGATATTTTAAAAGTAAAAATAAAAAGAGACATCGAATGTTTATAAAAAAAAATGGAAGGTTTGAAGGATGCTTTAAAAATAGAAATGGAATGTTTGAATGAAGGTTTGAAAAAGTTGCTACAAGAAATGTTTCCTAATTTTGAAAAGGTATTCCATGAAACTCATGATGAAAAGAAAAGAATGTGCATCGTGATTTTAGAGACTCTAAATTTGGGTTGAATGGAAACCATATTCCAAATATCAATGAGAGGAAGTTTGAAGGAAAGGATCTGCAACATGGATAATATAGATGGAACAATACTTTCATCTACATGATGTGAAACATGCAAAAATGTTATGCAATGCATCTTTATATTTAGAACCCAACCAGATTGTGTGGTATCAATGAATTTCCTATTGTAAATATCCTTTAACTTGGTCAAATTTTATGAAAGAATTGATAGCACATTATAAGGATATAACGAGAAACACATTTTTTAGCCAAATCATAAATCTAAAATAGTTTAATGTTGGAGCACATTGAGGACTTATAAAGATTTCATATCAAGGTAGCTATATTCTTGAGGAGCATTTCATTAATGTCTTAATAAGGACTTTAAAGGGTAATATCCAACATGATGTTCACCTTTGGTAACCTAAGTCATTGGAAAATGCATTCAGGGTGGCAAAATAAGTTGAAACCAAAATTATGGCAACAAGGAGGTCTAATAGTCACAAAAATAAAGATGGAAGTGTCACAACTCCTAACATCCCACAACGTACAAGGTTGATAACACAACAACTAGAGGAAAAAAGAGAAAAAGCTATTTGTTAGAGTTGTGATAGAAAATACACTAAAGGTCATAAGTATGCTGCGAATAAATTATTCTACATAGATTGTGAAGATGAAGAAGAACATGAACAAGAAATAAAATAACAAGAAGATATGTAGTAGGAACCAACCCTAGGGACTGAAAAAGAAGAAATGAATCCAACCATATCTTGTAATCCATTGGGAGGAATTACCATTCCTTAAAATCTCAAGATAGAAGGATTTATCAAGAAGAAAAAGGAAATAGTTTTGATTGCTTAAGGTAGTACTCATAATTTTATTCATTATAATATAGCCAAGAATTTGAAGTACTTTATATATCCAACATGACGGTGTCAAGTGATGGATGGAAATGGAGGAACTATAAATTTCTAGAGAAGTGCCATAATATCAATATAACCATGGGGAATATGTATTTAATAGTAAAATTCTTTCCACTCGAATGGGTGGTGCAGAAGTTGTATTAGGTGTCCAATTTTTATAATATTTGGGGATGATAACTTTTAATTTTTAAGAAATTTTCTTAACTTTTTTCTTACAAGGAGAGGAAATTGAATTAAAGTGTTTCACAGGGAAATCTGAGAAGAAAATTAGTTCTAATGAAATTAAAATACTTTTGAAGAAGGAAAAATGATGGTTAATTGCACAATTATGTTCACAATATGTTAAAACATCTGACTCATCCATTTCTCCAGACCTCCAAAGAGTACTTCACAATTATTCGAAGGTATTTGAGACTCCTAAAGGTCTCCCACCTATTTGTGATCATAATCATGCTATTAACTTTATTCCAGGTTGTGTTCCTCCAAACATTAGGCCTTACATATATCCCTATTCCCATAAGCGTGAAATTGAACGCATGGTTGCAAAAATGCTAGAGGTGGGTATAATTAAACCTAGACAAACATAAGAGTGAAATTGAGTGTATGATTGTAGAAATAATAGAGGTCAGTATAATTCAACCTAGCCAAAGTTATTTCTCTTCTCTAATAGTATTGGTGCACAAGAAGGATGGATCACGGTGTATGTGTCTGGATTATATATAGCTAAATAAGCTCAGTATTAAGGATAAATTTCCCATTCCTATAATTGATGAATTTTTGGATGAACTAAATGGATAAATTTACTTCACCAAGTTGGCTATTCGCTTAGGATACTTCAAATCAGAATGAAGAAATAATAAATTCCAAAACTAACATTCAAATCTCACGAAGGTCATTGTCAGTTTTTTTTCATGTCTTTTGGCCTTACTAATGCACCTTCCACATTTCAAGGTTTGATGAATTTCATTTTCAAACCGTTCCTTTGAAAATCTATTTTAGTATTTTTCGATGATATACTAATCTACAACAATTCTTGGAAGTATCTTGTTCAATATGTTGATAGGGTGCTCAAATTATTGGAAGAGAAACACGTGTATGAAAAACCCTCCAAATGTTTCTTTAGGGTACAAGAAGAAGAATATTTGGGTCATATTGTATGCCATGAGGGTGTTAAGGTAGACTGTAACAAAATTAAATCCATATAGGAATGGAAAATCCCCACATCCTTAAAGCATATTCGGGGACTTCTTGGGTTGACAAGGTATTATTGCAATTTATTAATAATTATGGGAAAATACCAGCACCGATGACAACATTATTGAAGAAATATGGGTCTTTTTTACTCCAAAAGAATTGAAGGCCTTGATCCATTTAGTTCTAGACATGCTCATAATTCAATAGTGGCTATGGAAAAGCTCAGAATGTGAAGCACTTGGATTTCACCCAAACTAGTAACATATCATAGTGCTCATCGTCTTGATTCCAATAGTGTGAATGACACTCAAATCCATGTTCTTATGATCAAGTTATAACTGGTCAATTTTTTTTCAAACTTGGCCAAGTAATAGGCTTAACGAGGAGACAAATTGGCAACGACTCGTTGCACGAAATCCGACCACTGGACGAGCGGATTTTTCACCTACTTAAATCTTAAATAACCCTTATTTTGGAAAATTTTAAAAATGCCTCTTTGTTGTAAAAAATAATATATATATATATATATATATATATATATATATATATATATATATATATAATAGGGGTATTTGGTTGCCACTTCGGCTACCCGCACATTGTATTATCAATATAATATTAAAGTGCGGTTGGAGGGCGAGCCTTGATGGACTATCCCTACCCTCGGAATACACATAGTACATATATTACAACAAAATGAAAGGGTTGGGGCCACGTTCCCACGGACCCCGCCCGGAATACGTTATATCATTGTCAAGGTCGAGGGGGTCTGAACTCGCCTGGCCCACGTGGGCCGACCCCCAATGGGAATCCAAAAAATTATATTGAATTCAAACAAATCAAACTAGCAGAAACCCAAAAACTAACATGCCATTGCAAATGGGGGGGTCGGTGGGGCTTGAACCCCCGACCTACCCTCTCTTAATGCGACACTTTACCAACGGGACAATGACCCCACTTGGTAAATTCCGCCCATAAATTTACTCATGTTCCACTTAAAACATTCGACTGGAAGCGAAGCGTGAAGGTCCAAGAAGAACCTTGAGTAGGCAGAGGGTGTAGAAACCTGAGTGGGGGGATCAATAGATGCCAGAAATATTCCCTTATAGATCCAAAGGTGCCAGTGTCAACATTGAACAAGTTGATAGTTGATTCTACAAGATTTTGCAACACAAATTAAATGGTGTTGTCCATTTCATCAGTAGAGCTTTGCATTTTTTGGCCATCCTTGAAAGAGGAGGTACATGATACAGTTATGCCATGTCCTTATTTTGATTTGTTGAGATGATTTTTTTTTTTTGAGATCCTTGATTACCATTATGTTGAGGGATACTTGTTTGCCATATCATGTGAGATTTTGTTATCTTTTCATGCTAAAGGAGGGCCCATTTGAGTGAGAGTTCCTATAGGGAGAAAATTTCATGGAGAGACATGAAAGTCTGGTTTAGGTTATTTATCATTGCAATGAAAAGGAATATACCATGTACATCATCATAATTTGCGGGATTTAATAAACCGTCCTCCACACTCTTCACATCGGTCCTGAAGACATAACCCACACTGGGTGAACTCCATTATCAATATATTTTTGCTCTCTATTTGATGGTTGTCTTTATGTTTCATCTTATTTACAGTATTCACATGTGCTTGTTCTATACTCTTTCATATGAAATTATGCTAAAATCATAGAAGTAAAATTTCTTGGCTAATTTTGGTAGCTGAAGAGATCTCGATAAGGTTTGGTATTAGAGCAGTCTTCTTGCTGATGCAGAATGTGAGTGTGAATGAATGAACGTGAAACAAGGAATAAAATGGAAGATGACAAAGACCTCTACGAATCCTTCGACAAGATGGCCAACATGGTAGATTTAATGTATGTAAATTACGAGGAGAAAATGGCAAGGCTAGAATTAGAGAAAGAAAGAGAAAGGGACAATGCTCCATCTACCCCCTCGAGTTTACATTTCTCTTGTTCAACATCTTCACATCATTCAGGTGAGGAGATCAATCAAAGACTTCAAACAGATAATGCTGAATTAGGGATATTTCTACGAGAAGAAAAAGAGGAGAAGCATAGACTGCAACTTCAGCTATGAGCTACAGAAGATCCCTTGGAAAAGTTGAAGTGCAACGAAGGCTTAGCGAATCCATCATCATCTGCTTCAAATTCGACAATTGAGGTAAACAATGATGATATTTTTTCAGTTTATTTTTCACATGACACTATTTCTATTGGAAAAATAGAGGTGCCCATTTCAGGAACTAGCATGAAACTCCTTACCATGATGGGGTAAATGAGGAGGACATCGTATTAATTTCCAAGGAATGAATTAGCCCTTGGAAGTTGTACAAATACCTCGGTTTGCAGGTTTGGGGTATACTAAAGGAGAGTGCTCAAAGGAGGCAAAAGCTTCCAAGACATTTTCGAATCCTCCAAGACATTTTCGAAGCCATCGAGGAAGAGGATGATTGGAATACATCACAATCCTCCCATGATAATGCACATTGCATAGGAAGAGCTAAGGAAAGGTCACATTGCCAGGGACGTGCCAGAGATAGTCAAGAGAGGTATAAAAAATTTCAGTATTCTAATGTTCATTTTGATTACAAGAATTTTAATGATGAACACAAATCATGGCATAGAAAAATATTTAGTTTTTGTGGTTTGAAAAACCACGTGGTTTCTAAGTTCTAGAAGAGAATGACAATAAGAAAGGGAACATGACGTGAAAGGCCTTCTCCACATCAAGGAAGGAAGTAGGTTAAGAATGTATGGAGGAAGCTGATTTTTTTAGTTATTACAACAAAGGTGGACATCAAAGATCCACATGTTGTAGGCTCCACCAAGAGCAGTGCTTTAAGGACAAAGCGTATGACTAGAAACCGACAAGTGAACATGTTCAACAAGAAATTTGCCACATTCCAGGTGGTTCACTTTGTTGAGTAAGAGATGGTTTCAATAGATATGGTATATTGTCATGCCTGCATTTTGTAAATCATTTGTTGTGATATAAATTTTAAAGTGGTGATGTGTTTCCCATGGCTTGTTATACCAATGATGATTTTTTTGCCCTTTTAGCGATAGTTGGGGTACAAGAATCTATCATGACGTAAAATTTACCAAAGACTATGTGTGATAAAATATTGGCAAGTATGAGGGTGCTTTGGTCGTGATTTTTCATCTAATTAAGATTTTTTTTTCAAATATTGTACTACAGGTTTGCATGGGATGCAAGTTTTGGCTGTCACTTATGGCTTCGAAGAACAGGGGTGAACGAGAAGGAAGGGTGACCTGCGAGGACACTTATGGTGTAGAAAATGTAAGAAAAAAGTTTCAAATTTTGTTCATGCTTTTGGAGGACCAAAAGATCCTGAGTGGGGATGAATGATCCAGGTGGCTCCAGACATGCTCAAAATTCAACAGTAGCTATGGAAAGGCTAAAAATTTGAAGTTCTCGGATTTCACCCAGACTAAGACAAGATTGTAGTGCTCGTCGCCTTAATTCCAATGATGTGAAAGACACTCAAATCCGAGTTCGTATGGTCAAGTTATAACTGGTCAATTTTTTTGTCAAACTTGGCAATGTGGGACGCTTAATGAGGCAACAAATTAGCAGTGACCCGGCACACGAAATATGTACATGGGACAAGAAAATTTGTTGATTACCTAAATCGTCCATTAACCCTTATTTTTGGAAACTTTAAAAAGTGTTTGTTTGTTGTAAAAAACAAAATAATAATATGGGTAGTGGGCTTCCACCCCCAGTACCCCAGCATTATATTGTTAATATAATATTAAAGGGGGGCGGGTGGGTCACCCTAGGCGGATTCTCCCCACCCCCGGACCATGCATATTACATCTATTACAAGAAACTGAAAGGGTCAGGGCCATGTGCCCGCAAACCCTTCTCGGCATATGGTATATCGTTGTCGAGGTCGGAAAAGATTGAACCCACCTAACCCATGTGGGTCGGCTCCCAACGGGTGGACCCAAAATTATATTGAATTCAAACAATTCAAAATGGCGTAAACACAAAAACTAACACTCCATTGGGAATGGGAGGGTCAGTGGGGTTTGAACCCCCAACCTATCCGCTCTTAACATGACACTTTTCCAATGAGGCAAGAACCCTGCTTGGTAAAGTACACCCAAAAATTTACTTAAGTGCCACTCAAACCATTCGACTAGAGGCATAGTGTGGAGTTTGAGCAGCACACTTAGCAGGCAGAGGGTGTGGAACCTTGAGTGATGGGATCAAAAGATACCATAAATATTTCCTTAGAGTGCCAGATGTGCCAGTATCAGAATTGGACAAGTTGATAGTCGATGTTGCACGATTTTGTGAAAAAATTTCAATAATGTGGTCCATTTCAATAGTAGAGCTTTGCATTTTTATGACCATCTTCGAAAGTGGAGGTATAGGATACAATCATGCCATGTCTTTCTTCTAATTTTATAATAAGATGTTTTTTTTGTTGAGATCCCTAGTTACCATTATGTTGAGGGATACTTATTTGCCACATCATTTGAGATTTTTCTAGGTTGTCATGTTGAAGGAGGTCCCATTTGAGTGAGAGTTACTATTGAGAGAAATTCTCTTGGAGAGACATGACAATCTCGTTGAGGGTATTTATCCTTATAATGAATAATAATATACCATGTACATCATCATCATTTGCATCATTTAATGAAGTGGCCTCCTCACTCTTAACACTGGGCTTGGATATGTAAGCCACACTGGGTGAACTCCATTATCAATGTGTTTTTGTTCACTATTTTATTTTTATCGTTATGTTTCATCTTATTTACAGTATGCCCATGTGGTTGTTCTGTACTCTTTCATATGAAATTCTATTAATATCACAAAAGTGAAAGGTCTTGGTTAATTCCAATAGCTGAAGAGATTTAGATAAGGCCCTTGAGCATCTTAAAGAGGAAATCTATTGAGCTCCAGCCTTAGCTATACTCAAATTCACAAAAACATTTATTGTGGAATGTGATGCATTTGGAAATGGCGTTGGTGTCATTTTAATGTAAGAAGGAAGTCCCATTTCTTTTAAAAGTCGTTCAATCAAGGGAAATTATTTACAAAAACTTATTTATGAGAAGGAAATGTTGGAAGTACTACATGCTCTAAAGAAATTATTGTTACCTAATTGATCTGAAATGTGAGAAGTTCTTATTTCTAATACAGAGATGGACTGTAGGGGCATTTACAGGATATATCACCTTTAAAGAAAGTATGAGATCTCGAAGCTTGCTGGCCCTTTATAGACTCTACCTAAAGAAATAATAGAAGTAATCACTAATGACTTGGACATGAAACTACTTGTTTGCTGGTGCAAGGTATTCATTATCCATAAATTTATGTGTGCAAACTGTTTAATATGCTTTGCAATTGGAACAAAATGCTTTTGGTGAATTTATGAGTCTTTTTGTGTGGAGGGGCTTATTCCTTTTTACTGTTTAACATCTTTAACTCTGATAAAACATGGAAAATAAATCACAGAATATAAAACAGCATATGATAAGGCAGTTCACCCCTCTTGGGCTACATTTGCCGGGTCCAAGGCCCCCAAATGGGCATGTCCTTTCTCTTATTATGCTCAAAATTAGTTATACAGTGTGAAGAAAGCCTAAACAGGAAACAATAGTTGTAGAAATCAGTTCAGAACAATGAAAGCCATAAACATAGGCTTTTTTTTCACCTCCAAAGGTTAACTGTAGCCCAATACAGCTCCAACACCCCCTAGGCCCTGATGGCTCTCCAAGCTTATCTACTAAAAAATTACTTGAATATTAGCTTTTTTGCCTCTAAAACCTATACCATTGGATCTATAATGCTCAAATTACCCAAAATAATAAAAAAAAATCACTCCGAATGATCTCCCCTAGCAAAAGTTATGTCCAACTGATGTTTTTCCCAGTTTGCCCTAAACAAACTCCATCAAATCTGGGCTAACTGGAGTTAAGCCCACTAACTATGGAAATCACGCCTAAAAAAGCAGACTTCGCCAAATTTTCTGCTACATTTTAGGTGGGTATTAAATGTTAAGGGTCACATGTGACCGCACCAGTCAGATTAAATGTTGGAGCCGACGGTTATGAAAATCGTGGCATTAAAGCCACCGGAACCGCCGCCATATGACATGTCAACACGTAACTGTTGGAGGTTTAATGGTTATCCACCAATGTAATTGTAGTCCATGGTTCCTAGCCATGGTCATATTATAAGGGGGTTGGCCCTTAGGGGCTGGCCCCCTTTACCGCCGCCCACATATTATCCAAACCTTAAATATGTCGTCAATCCGTTAAATATTAAGAACTTTGTAGATTGGGCGGTCGGGCCTGTAGGTTGCCAACGCGGAGACCAGAGGTCGAATCCCTATGCATACAAAAATTTTAATGGACCAAATTTCCACTGGCTTGGGGCCACATGGCAGCCTCCAGGCTTGCCATGTGGCACCCTCCGATTGGCCAGAATTTCCACAGTCAACCAACCAGCAAATGAACGGAAGCCACTTGTCATAACTGGATTCGCTCAAATAGAATATTCTAAGGAATATTCCAAGGAATATTTTGAGGAATATTCCTAGGAATATTATTTTTTAAATGATTCCAAATTCAAGTCAACCTTGGTCAAACTCAGATTTTTTTGTAGTTTACTAAAAACTTCAAAGCTGCATAACTTTCACATACAGTGTCAGATTTGAGTGTTGTTCATGGCGTTAGGATCATATAACCGAGGGCTATCCGGTCATTTAGGTTCCAACCAATTTTGAGCATTTTTACAACTTAGAACATGATCACCTGATCACACCTCCCAAATGGGAAGCTTTTGGACCCACAAAATCTCTCTGATTACAGAAAATGAAGATGAGGAGACTGATTCTCCACTCTTCCAACTTTGAACCACTAAAATCTTCCTGACTTCATCAAATTGAGCTTCTCATAAAACGATAAATTGTCTCTTGAATTCACTAACCGACCGTTGCTAACATTGACTGAGTCATGACACAAATTATTGAAATTTGTAGAACAAAAACTATAATTTGTAGAAATCATATTTTTTCTACAATGGTCAAACTTCAAAGAAGACTAAAAATAAGATTCACCTTGCCAACTGTTCACATGACGATTTTTTGTTGAATGAACCCTGTACTTGTGCCAAGTCCCGACCAATTTTTCTCGCCATACAAATGTGCCATTCTGAAACCAACATTGACCCATGCTGAACTGTGTGCCCTCTTTGCTTGCATGCCTTTCCATCTCATGGACTCTTGCACTGCTTTGCACCGACACTTCGTTCTCTGCACCGATCGACACCAAAGGTACCTTGTGGAACAAATTGTCATCTTCTTTCAAAGATGAACTATTATTAGACTGAAACATATCATCAGCAATATCATGAAAAGGTAAATGTACAAAATCTTGTTGTTTAAACATCAACAAAGTCAGATTTTGACTTGCATTAACTAGCCTTTTCAATTGGCCTGCATGGACTAAAGAAGATTCTAGCTTCTTCATATGTGCTCTCACAATGTACTCTTTTCCATCCTTGAACAAGTGATACTTGTTTTCATGGCAATGGAAGGTAGCCTTTCTGTCATATAAATAGGGACTACCCAACACAACACCTGTAATGTCAAGTGGTACTACATCCAGTTCAACCTAATCAACATAATGAACTGTTATGGTGAAGTGCAAGATGCACTTCTTTGAGACTTGTAAGTTTGCATCCTTGCATATCAACCCAAGTGGATAAGGCTTTGGATGTGGAATTGTCTCAAGTTTCGGTTGTTTGACCAAGTCTTCTGAGATGAGATTAGCTTGAGACCCACTATCAAAAAGTGTGTCTATCTTTGTGTGGTTTCAGATTATTCTCACATGAAATAGCTCTATCCTCCTCTTTTCATTTTGAGTTTCTTTGTGACAGTTTAATGTGCTAAAACTGGGATTTGTTTCTTTTACAACCTCTTTCCCCTTTATGTTCTTTAATACCATGGCGATAATTTTAGTCTCATCACCTGGTTCATACCCTAAGTCCTGTTCAACAGTTGCAACAGTTTTTCCCTTTTCTTTGGTTTTCTCTTTTTTTTTATATTTCTTTGGTTTTAGCTCCGGATGAAGCTTCCAACAATGATCTTCATCGTGGCTTGTTTTTTAATATTTCTTGCAAAATAAATTCCCTTTTTCCTTTTTAGAGTTTGCAATCCTTTTTCTTCCTTTTCCTTTAAAATCACTACCCTCATTCAATACATCAAAAGTGTTTTTCCCTCTAGCCTCTAAATGTGTAGCTTGTACAAAAACCTCGTCTAGACTAGTTGGATTAAAAATAAGGATAGTATGTATAAAGTAATTATGCAAACCACCTATATACTTCAGCAAAGTATCTTGACTTTGTAAGTCTACTCCTAACAAAAGTGCTCTTCTCCTAAACTCTTGAGTGTATTCTTGAACACTTTGTCCTTTAAGCTGTCTAAAGTTTTTCCAATTCATTATAGCCTTTTATAGATAAGCAAGAGGATAAAATTGCTCTTAATTGCGGAAATAAATTCAACCCATGATAAAGTAAGCTTACCATGTTTTCGAATTTCCATTTTGGTCTTGGCTTCCCGCCATAACAAAGCTGCTCCATCCATCCTTAACGAGGCTAGTTGTATTTTAATGTCATCATCATGTAGATTTTGAATCCTTAAATAGATTTCCAATTGTCTGATCCAATTATCTAATTTCTTTGCATTCACTTCACCATTAAACATTGGCAACTAAAATTTGACATCAAGCTTTAAAAAAGGATTTTTACCAGTGGTTTTCAACTTATATGACTGATTAACCGAAGTCAAAGAAGATGATGTTGAGGAAGAAGATGATGATGGAGATGGTGGATCACGATTTCCTCCATTCCCTTTCTTTGACTGATCATTACCCTTCTTTCTTCCTGAGGAATCCTCTCCTTCTTTTTGGTTTTTAGACCCTTCTCCAGCAATCCTATCATTTATTTCTTGATAGAGGATCCTTACCATTACAACCATATCTAAGAAAGCTTTCTGAAATACCCTTTCTTCTTCCTTTGGATCCATCTCTTCAAGAGTTTCACCTTCCCTTGAATACATGCTTGTAGCGACTTCTAGGGCTCTTCGAGGTGGTTCTCTAATCCTTCTTGGTTGTGCATTATTTTGTGCACTAACCAAGTTTCCTTCCCCTCTCTTGAGTTTTAACCTAGTCAGCATCAAAACTTGCAAAACAGTAAAATATTTCTTTGCACAAAACTCACCCTAAGCTTGCTGGCCCTTTACAGACTCTGCATAAAGAAATAATAGAAGTAATCACTAATGATTTGGAAATGAAACTACATGTTTGCTGGTGCAAGATATTCATTATCCATAAACTTATGTGTGTAAACTGTTTAATATGTTTTTCAATTGGCACAAAATTCTTTTGGTGAATTTATGAGTCTTTTTGTATGGAGGGGCTTATTTCTTTTTACTTTCTAACATCTTTAAATCTAATAAAACACGGTAAATAAATCACATAATATAACACAGCATATGATAAGGCAGTTCACCCCTCCTAGGCTACATTTGCTGGGTCCAAGGCCCGCAAATGGGCATGTCCTTTCTCTTATTATGCTCAAAATTAGTTATACAATATGAATAAAGCCTAAACAGGCAAAAATAGTTGTAGAAATGAGTTCAAAACAATGAAAACAATAAACATAGGCTTTTGTTTCACCTCCAAAGGTTAACTATGACGATCATTTCAACCAACAATTGAGAAATATCTATATAATAATGTTGAATAGTCCATAGGGATGGGACAAAAATAGCAACCATTACAACACATTCTCAATAATATATGTACTAAAATAACCAAAATAGTTCAAGTATCTTGGCACATGTGAAATAAAACATGAAATAAAAAAATCTGCAGAATAGTCTTACAGACATTCATAAGTCATGCATGAATAATGTGTTGGCCTCAGAAGGATTTGTTATTAAGTAAAATTTCCAAGGCACATATGTACAATGAACATCACTAGCTCCAATAGTGGAGTGTTGGAGCTACTCCTTGCTCCATAAAATAACTAGCTTATCTCTCTAATACTTTGCTAGTGGAGCGAAGGTGAAAAATCGTTTGTTCATACAAAGATGGAGTATATATAACCAAGGGTGACTCTTTGACTACTCTAATAACTATTTAACTCCCCATGAATTTTCAACTTACATGAATCTTTACATTCTGTATGTGCCCTTTGGACTTCCAATTTACAATACATTTTGATTACAACATACATGGTGTACAATAGTGATGTGGCATATGACCACTCATGAGATGACATGACATGACACTATTGACATGGAATGTTTGATGACATGGAAATTCGAAGCGACTATTTTTTTGATATTTTAGTGTCTTCCTGAAAGATCTATCATTTTCACCTCTATATGCCTTGGTGATAAGGAATCTTCAATGGTCTCAAGTCTTGGCTAGTGGTCTCAAACTAGTGTCCTTTCGCTTTCTCTTCATGAATCAAATTGTGAGTTCACCTGCAAGAGCGTCTTTGGATGTGACTCCATCCTTATTATCCTTCTTCATCATCTCACCATGAAATGATAGAGTAAAATTTCCTATAATTCAAATCAATTTGAAAACCCCTAGCCTAAGATGATGCATTCTGATCCATGAAATGAGCCTGAAACAAGTGACAGGCTGGAAAAGTAGGCTGAGTGAGTGTGCATTTGTGCACTTCAAGTAGTAAAGAGGAAGCCTTGAGCTTGGAGATTGCGCATTTCACAGTTCAAGTTGGAATGAGGGACATGAATGCACAATTTTCGGAGCCAGTGGGACAGACTACAAGGGTGGGGAGTGGGTGAGCTTACTGCACAGTTTTGGGTGTAAAGGAAAGCCTATTTACTAAATAGTTGTTTAGTTCAAGGGCTCATGGTATGTGATTTAGGTTTGAGGTTGTGAAGTGTGCATTTAAATTTGCGCTAGATGCCATGACTGTGAAATTCCGGTGGTGAGGGTCATGGATTGGTCACTTCAACAATTGTGGGCGGCAGGAAATTTTCACTACGTAGTTCCAAGAAGCAAGGTCACATATATAGGATTGATGCTATGTAGTGCGTAGCTCAGGGAAGGTCGTATGAAGCAAAGTTGCTTGATCGATAACTTTTCCGAAAAATGACTAAGTATAGGACTGGTGAGATCAGTGTGAAGAGTGATGAAATTTTACTATGATCACACATTTATCATATTTTACAACTCAAACATCAGCCATGACATAAAAACAAAAAATTTCCCTCCATCTGACAACTTTACGACTAGTTACGATAAGTGCGACACCAAGGATACACTTTACGATGACTGTAAAGACACTTGTGCAATAGTGCTCAAAACATTAGAAATGAGTGCAACATGTACTTACAAGGTTAGAAAAAATAATTTTCACAGAGGTGACCTCTTACAACCACTAGAAAAATCTCATACATATAATGCGATAACCAACATGCCAAAAGTCAACACTTTTATTATCTTGTGAAAGGGATCACAACATTCTAAGAATACCAATAAAATGAACCTAAAAGTTTGCAAGAACAATGAATAAGATCAAGGAAGGTTGTAAAATTTGTTATAGGTCAAAATTTAGGGGGTTGTACTAGCTACAACACTTTTCGACACACTAGTAGAATTCCAATTTCTCTGTCTCAGTTAACTTATTTTGTGTAGGGCCTTGGTTTTTCGGGGAGTATTGATTCATCGTGCATATTAATTTGGTTTCCCCACTTACCTTGTGAATATATGAAATCCCCATCATGCCATTTTGATTTAACTCATCAAATGTTCAGCTTTATCACATTGTTTCAAGCAAGGAAGGGTAGTGAAACTCGCGAGTTTAATATTTTTAGAGTATAACGTTTTCATATCTGTTGTTTCTTTGCTGCCAGCAGGCCTAGACATTACCTCGATGGAGTAAATTCATGAACAAAAAAACTTCTCCACTGCCAACGAGCCTGAAAAATATATCGACAAAGTTGTTTTGTTTAACTCTCTACATAGGAATCCTTTCTCTTATTTTTCCTTTATTTTTTTATTTTTTTAAAAGATTAATGTGAATTTATACTTATTCATTTTGGGCAGAAGAGGTATCCCGAATTATTGGGAGTAGGAGAGGTTCTTCTTTAAGAGAAGTATATAGGTACCTCTTATTTATTTTTGCTTGTTTATATTTTCCCCTTCTCCTTTTCTAATGATTGGATAAGCATGAAAACACCGAAACATAAAATACCAAATATAGGCACAAGGTTTCCAGGATAGACACGTGTTGCTTGTTTTCCCAAAACTCTCCTTACAGATGGATCATATTTTTGTCGAAAATTCATCGACCAAAAGACATAACCAACACAAGGAAGACTGACTAAAGTCTAATGAAATCTTTAAGTGTCACAAGACTACTTAGGCTTAAACCACACACAATATCATAAACCAAAAAATGGACAAGGACTACACTTATTCACACAATGAAACAAGAAAAAAAGAAAACAACCAGAACAAGAATAAATGAAGAAAAAGAAAACTATGTTCATAATGTAGGTCACAACCCGTGATGTTCATCAAAAACAGATTTTGATATCTTGGACATTGACAGGGAGAGAGTCAATATTATTAAGTGGTTGATGATGATAGGTGTGTCAGCCAAGCTTCTCGTGTACAAATAATGGTACGATCCATAGGGATTTAAAATTAGTGAGCTCGGCTTTGTCTTCATGGGCTTTATCCTAGTTCAAGAATAAGTCACCCACACAAAATATTTTCTTCCCTGCACACTTCTTGTTGAACCGCCTCTTGATATGGTTTTGATGAAGTAAAAATGTAACACCCTCCTCCCACATCTACCAAATTAACCGGCCAACCAGGGTAAACATGCATCAAGAGGTCACTATGATGATATTCAACCTCCTCGGTGACCTTAAGGAAGTGGAATCGATAGAAACACATCACATAAACATTGTACATCAACAATAACACCCCTAGGAGCCAACCTAACGATTCAGGCATCCTTCCCTTGGGTCCTATTGAAATTTTTAGCTCTTGGACCTATGGATGCATGCATAAGCTTACATACCTGCATCTGTGAGGGTCTGGACTTATTCACAAGTCTTCATGACAACATCTAGGGATTAAAGTACCAAATGTTGTGACAACATCCCCAATATTTGAGCCACTTTTCAAGGTCAATAGCCCATGTCACTTCCAAAAACATCATGAAAAGTTCAGAAATGATTTGTAGCAACAGAAAAATGATGCAAAAACTAACACTTCAACAAGGACTCAACTGGACCCCTGCTAGCCATAACAGGAATTTCGTCAAACATGACACAGACATGGAAACTATGAGTGTAAACAATAGATTTGAGCTTAGGGGTCTCATACTTATATCAGAATCATAAAGATGCGGTTTTCCCTTACTTCATTAGATACATTACCATCTATTTGACCATAGATACATTGCTCATTCATTTACAAGTAAAAGCATGGGGGGAACCATACATCATTATTGATACGATACATTCTCATAACTAGCATAATAACCATATAAATATGAAGAATACATCAGCCATAAAATACACATGATAACAATAATATTTACCCATCAATATAAGAATAAAATAGCTCTTATTGCCATAAGAAAAATTCAAACAAGTTTGGGACTTCCACGTTCCACCCGACCATAGACATGGTTGAGCCAAATTTCTCTTCGTCCAGTCACCCCCTGTGCTATATTCCAAGCATGAATGTGGGATCTCATCAAAAAAATAGATCAAAACTAATCCAGGGCTTCTAGAGGCAAAACCTCCTGAACCCTCAACTAGTGATTCCACCTCACGATTGAACATTACAACCATCATGGATTGGTCCCTACATAAGTTTTTCTTGGGCTTAACCAGGGCTTCTAGGGCTAGTAACTCAACCCCAGCTGTTACAGGGCTTCCAGAGCATTTTTCCAACCAGGTATTCTAGGGCTAGTAACTCAAACCACCCAAGGCTTCTAGAATGTTTATCCAACCAAGGCTTCAACGACTAGTAACTCAATGCACAATTATTCGTTGGGATTCCAAATCGTTTTTAAAACCAAGGCTTCCAGGAACTAGTAACTCAAATCATAGCTAAATGAACATGGTAACTGAATAGGAAAAAAAAACAATGAAATTGAACCCACAACACCATGATGGCTATCTAGGAAATAGAAAGGCTAGGAAAATCCTTTTTCAATCCAAGAAATCCTCCATGCCAATGACATATCATGACCAATAAACCACACACATACACCATGCATACAAAAACTAGTGACGAAAATATGCATGCAACTCGATACCTACAATCAAAACCCATTATAGATGTTGATCCTGATGTCCTCTTGTGCTTTCCTACTCTTTACTTATCTTCTTGCTCCAAATCACCAAGTATGCCACACCCTCCAAGAGTGCTCCAGGAATACTCTAAGTTCTTAACAGTATGAGAGAGAGAGAGAGAGAGATAGAGAGAGAGAGAGAGAGAAAATGAGAGATCCAAAACTGCACTGAACAAAATCTTGATCCCAAAAGGTTTTCAACTGATCCTGATAAGCCTTTTTATTAATGAGGCCTCTATTTTATTCATTTTCCATTATTTTTCTTCATTTTCCTCCTCACATGAAACATATCACCTTTCACCTTCCTTTTCTCCTAATTTTCATTATTTTCATAAATAGTTGTGACGGAAAATACACTAAAGGTAATACATGTGTTGAGAAGAAATTAGTTTACATAGATTTTGAAGAGGAGGAAGAAAAGGAGAAAGAAAATTAAAAACAAGAGGATATACCCCAAGGACCAGGATTAGAGAAAGAAGAAATGAATCTGACCATATCTTGTAATGCATTGGTAGGAATTACCACTCCCAAAACTCTCAAGATAGAAGGACATATCAAGAAGAAAAGGTAATAGTGTTGATTGATTCGGGTAGTACCCATAATTTTATTCATTGTAATATAACCAAGGAATTCAATTTCTTCCTATATCTAGCACCAGAGTGTCAAGTGATGGTTGCAAATGGAGGAACTATAAACTACTCTAGAAAGTGCCATAATATCAAGATAACCATCAGGGAAAATGTATTTAATAGTCCAATGGTTTCCATTCCAATGGGTGGTTTTGATGTTGTACGAGGAGTCCAATGGTTATAATCTTTGGGTACAACAACTTTTAATTTTCAAGAACTTTTCTTAATGATTCATGCCTTTCAAAAAATTTAGCCCTTTCCTTTGCCAATTTACTTTATCCATAATTTTCTTTTGCCCACCATTCAACTTGGTATACGCGTCCCATCACCGTGGTCTTATATATTTTTACATGAATTTTTAAAAGAGTTTTTATAGAAAACTCCCCCATAGGGGAACACCATCCTCAGTGTTCAATGAAACCTATAACCAACAAGACCGCTGAAACAAAGCGTACTACCCATGGAGCTTTATAACATAGCTTATTGCAGTATTTACAATGACCACATGATAAACCATGACAATCATATCATTTACTGGAGCTTTATAAAACAACTCATTACAGTATTTACAATAACAACCACATATACTTAAGCACATTTTATTCAACCAAAAAATAACCGTAATGTTTGTGGGGCTTTATAGACCAACTCGATAAATTATTTACAATAATATACACATTTCCTCAACCAAAAAATAAAAGGATACAATGCATGTATCAATCAACAAGGGAATCCATAGGCACACCTCCACTCTCAAAAGTAGTAGCAAGATTCAACTACTTCCCAAGAAGTCCAGAATCCATTGTCAAAGTCAATTTTTGCATCCAATTTCCAACGCTACAATCCTATACTAATGTACCCTTAGTGAAAAATTACCAAGTCATTGTTCCAAGGCACACTCCCAATGTCCATATAATTCCATTTGGCAATGCTAATGACCAAAACAAATCCATCCTCAGCCTTGCCTTCTCTGCTACATAGTCCTTCGGGAAACATAGTCACCCATTTCTATGTAGTCAAATACCTTCCAAGTTCTGCTGCAAGTTCCTCTGGAACCCCCATCTCGATTAGTCCATCCCTTGGCAAGGCTTCATCGCATTGTAATATGCAAACACCAAGGCATATCCCTACCTCAAAAACCATCGTACCAGCCATAGCATGATCATTGCAATCAATGGACAATATTGGGTACTAGTTTCCCACAATTTCCCTAATCCTTAAGTTCTTTACCACGATACTACTAAATGTTGTAATTCCTTTTTCTATTGCTGCTAATGCTTATAATTGATTTCAACCATCCAAAACCGTGCATTACATGATTTCTTGGACAAAGAACGTAATTTCCATTAGATTCAAAATAAATTGAAATAACTTCAAATCACACCTCATTTGTAGCTCATAAATAAGATACACTTGCACTTATGTTTTCTTCCTGTCACACAAGTCAAACTAGATGTTTTATGAAATCAACATGTATAAACATATGACATCTGGTTAGCTCAAAACACAACCATCATAGGTCAAAATCATGAATCACATGCAATCATCATAAACCATAATCATAAATCACATGTAACCATCATAAGTCATAATCGTAGATCACATGCATAATAGAACTTAAATAATATATCGATACTTATCATCCATCGGTCCTTACTTATGCCTTTTTTCTTTTTGTATACACACCAGATCAGTTGCCACACCCAACAAGCACCCAATGCCTTTGATTCTCTTCAATCACATACACATACACACAATGTACATCAAAACACATACATCCACACATAGTGTACAACACCACACAATAAATACACCTAGACCAGCGTTTAGCACATACACCTACACACAGTGTACAATACAACACAATACATACTCCTACACTGACATACAGCACATAGACCTGCACCCAGTGTAGAATACAACACTACACATACACCTACATCCGGTGTACAACATAACATAATACATATACATATACATATACATACACTGAGTAAAACACAATGAATACACATGTCTTGATAGCATGACTACACGATGCACATACATAGTACCGCATGCCCGCAACAGAACATGTATGACATGCACACAATACCACGTGTATACTAGTACCATATGCACAAAATTTACACAGTACCACCTATACACAACACTACCTACACAATGTGTGCACAACATCACATATACACGTCAACACTTATAAAATCTGTACACAACACCACATCTACACCGCACCACATGTACAACATGTACACAACACCACATGTAAATAGAACCACATGCACGACTTGTACACAACACCACATGTAGAAAAAATCACATTCACAACATGTACACAACACCACCTGTACAAAACAACATATGTATAATCATGCACACAACACCATATGTTTATAGTACCACATGTACAACATGCACACAACACCATATGTGCATAGCACTGTATATACAACATGTACACAACACTATATGTACATAGTACCACATATCCAACATGTGCATGGCACCATATGTACACAACACCGCATATCCAACATGTGCACTATACGATATGTACACAACACAACATATCCAAATTTTACATAGCACCATCTATACCTAGCACTGCATATGTAATATACACACAACAACATATATACACAGACATACAACATCATATGTACACAATAATACATATACAAAATTAACACATCACCGTAGGTACAATCACTAAATTGAAAAAATGCACAACATATACACAATAGTAGTTTTTCACATGCATAGACCACACACTGACCCAACAAGAAACCTTGTTTCTAATGTCTTTCCAGTATCCATGCTTATTCTAGCATGTCGCAAATCACACTACTTTAATTTTGTTGATGCAGCCCTCAGCATTATATGTCCATAACATAAACACGTGAATTTTACAAGCATATTTTGATTAGTGGTTGTCATTGATGTCAACCCAAGCAGCACCAGGGGCTACCCTGATCTTGCATGAGAGTTTTGACCTACCAAATTATTATATTTCGAGTTAAGGATATTTTATTGTTTCTAATTTTCAAGATGTTTCCTTTGATATATGGCTCGCCACGTAATTCTTCATGGTTTGAGAGATATTCATGTTTGAAGTTAGTAACCCCAATTAGTAGGCTGAAACCCCATGGGGTTGTGGCATGAAACTAACCTTTGGCTGTGGTCATTGAAGAGTGAATAATTAATAATTTTAACCTCCTAAAATACCTCCCATGTTCACTTTTTAAAGACCCTCTCAACCTAAGAAACTATATAAATTGTGATCCTCATATCCTCCTCATGTAGGGATTTTGCTACTTGAAACATGTCATCGTGTAATTTTCTCTATAATTTTTTTTCTATGAAGGTTCAAAATTTGAAAGTTTTATCACGTGAAGCCAAAATCCTGAGGAAGCTCGTGTAAAAATTTCAGATCAAGGTTCATAAAATTTTCAAAGATATGATCTGTGGAAGTTGGGGTTTTTGTGTTGGGTATGTGTTATATTCTTTCCACAACTAGTCACGCACTAGGGGTAAGAGGGGGGTCAATAGCCCCCCCTTTGCGTCGGGGGGCGTCACAGGGGGGGCAGCAGCCCCCCCTATCGGGGTTCGGGGCAGTGCCCCTTGAAAATTTTTTGGTCCTTAATTTCTGGTGGGCAGTCCGCGCCCATGGTTTTCTGCATGGTTTTGCACATGGTTTTGGGGTACGATGGTTTTTTGGCCCCTGGTATTTTGTAGATCCGGTCAAGGGAACTACGGTTATGATCTAATCCAGGTTTAATGGATTAGGGTTTATGTATGCTTCGGCATGTATATATATGTGTTATAACACTAAAAGGAATATAATGAAATATCAAGCTTGTCATCCCAATTTAGGATCCAGGGGAAAATCTCTTTGTTTATCTGTTTTAAGTTTTATGCTCTTGCTATTGTTTATTTTCTGTTATAAGATTCATGTGTAGATAATTTCTGTTCAGGGTTAAAACCTACATTTGGTATCAGAGCTCTTTCGACTTCAAGGGGACGCCTTTCCTGCTGAGGGTTTTTTTCTTGGGCCTGAGGTAGACCCTGTTCAGTGGGAGATCTGTGGGATCTATTCTTGCGGTGAAAGAAGATGGCAAGCGACGGAAAGATAGAGATAGAGAAATTTAATGGTTAGATTTTTGAGTTGTGGAAGCTCAAGATGGAGGATCTGCTAGTGGATAAAGATCAGTGGATAGCGGTAGATCCATGTACTAAACCAAAAGCAATGTTAGATGAAGACTGGAAGAAATTGGATCAGAAGGTTAAGAGCACAATACGGTTGTGTGTCTTAGATTCAGTATTGTTGAATGTATTTGGGGAAGCTACAGCGAAGAATTTGTGGGACAAACTTGGGACTTTGTAGCAATCTAAGTCTTTGGTGAATAAATTGTTCCTGCAGAAAAAGCTGTATAACCTGAGGATGAAGGATGGAGACTCGGTGAAAAAGCATCTGAATGCATTCAATACTGTGGTAAGTGAGCTGTCATCGGTTGATATTAAAATCTCAGATGAATATAAGTGCATCAGTTTGTTATGTTCTCTACCAAAATCGTGGGACAATCTGGTTATTGCAATAGGTAGCAATACAACTACCTTCAATTTTGATGACATTGTCTCAGCCTTATTGTCGAAGGAAATGAGACGGAGAAATATGGAGGGCCAGAATGGAGATGCCTTATCTGTACAAGGAAGGTCCCAAAATAGAAACAAGAATAAGGTTTCGAGTGGGAGATCTAAATCTAGAGGGAGATCTAAATCTCCTGGAAAGTTTGTAAAGGTATGCTGGAAATGCGGAAAGGAAGGGCACTACAAAAGGGAGTGCAGATCTAAAGCTCCTGAGAAAGGAAAGGGATCTAATGATGCTCTTTTGGCAGAGGAAAAAACCACCTCGGATGAAGGTGGGGATGTGTATTTGGCTTCTTCTTTAAATACACATGTATATCATGAGTCATGATTGATTGACTCAAGTGCATCCTTTCACTTCACTCCCCATCGGGAGTGGTTCTGCGAGTATGATAAATATTATGGCGGTGATGTCTTCCTAGGGGATGATAGGAAGGCCAGAATCCTCGAACGTGGAAAGGTGAAGTTGAAGCTGGAAGGATTAGAACACTTCCTAGTGTTCTGCATATTCCTGCATTGGCCAGAAATTTGATTTCTGTAAGCAAGATGGATGATGCAGGTGTAAAAATAGTGTTCGAGAAAGACACCTGGAAGATGGTTCAGGGAGCACTGGTATTAATGCGGGGAGTTTAGACTGGAACTCTGTACAAGATACAAGGTAGCATTGTTATTAATGGGTGTAATATTTCTATGGTTCCTAAAAGTGGAAGGGAAAGCCTAGCGGTCTCTGGAGAAAAGACCATGCTATGGCATCAAAGGATTGGACATATTAGAGAGAAGGGCCTTCAGATACTGCATAGAAATGGTATGGTAGAAGATATGTCTAATTTCTCTCTGGATTTTGATTTCTGTGAACATTGTGTATATGGGAAACAGAATCAGGTGAGTTTTCCTTCTGGTGCTAAGAGGGCAAATAAGATATTAGAACTTGTGCATAGTGATGTGTTTGGACCTGTGTCGGTTCCATCAATGGGAAATTCTGTGTACTATGTTTCAATCATAGATGAATTCTCAAGGAATATATGGATATATTTCTTGAGGAAGAAATCTGAAGTCTTTGACATATTTAAAGAATTTAAGGCTCTGGTGGAAAACTAGACAGAGAAGAAGATAAAGGTGTTGAGGAAAGATAATGGTGGGGAGTTTTGCAAGAAGGAATTTGAAGAGTTATGTAAAAATTGTGGTATATCACGGCAGAAGACTACTCCATACACATCTCAGCAAAAAGGAGTTGCAAAAAGAATGAATAGAACACTGATGGAAAAGGCAAGAAGCATGCTCAGTGGTACCGTATTAGGACAAGAATTCTAGGCAGAGGCAGTGGAGACTGCATGTTATCTAGTTAACAGATCACCTTCATCAGTGTTGAAGGATAAGACTCCACATGAGGTATGGACTGGTAAGAAACCCTCTCTTTCACATCTAAGGGTATTTGGGTGTGACGCATATGTACATGTTCCAAAGCAGAAAAGGACCAAGTTGGATAATAAATCTGAAAGGTGAATCTTTATTGGGTATAAGGATGGTTTAAAGGGTTACAAGCTTTGGAACCCAGAAACAAGAAAGGTTGTGTACAGCCGAGATGTGGTGTTTAGAGAGGTGAAAGATGTTGTTAAGCATGAATTCGTACCAAGGGAACCTGAGAAGATAGAGTTTGAGCTAAAGGAGGATGAATCAGACTCTACAACAGAAGAAGACTTAGAAGAGGAAGAGCCACAAACTCCAGCTGTGAGAAGATCAATTCGGGAAAGAAGGCAGCTAGAAAGGTATATTCCATCTGCTTTCTATTCAATTTTTGCCTTAATTATAACTGATTATGATCCCATAAACTGTCAGGGAGGCAGTAGATTCAGAGGATGGAAAACTCTGGAAGGAGGCCATGGTTGATGAAATGACATCCTTGCACAAAAATGAAGCATTGGATCTGGTGGAGTTGCCGGCTAGAAGGAAGCCCATCGGGAGAAAATGGGTGTTTAAGAAGAAGATCAATGTAGAAGGCAAGGTGGAGAAATACAAAGCTGGGTTGGTAGCAAAAGGTTATTCCCAGGTGCCGGGAATTGATTTTGGTGATATTTTTTCTCTTGTTGCCAAAGTTACTTCTATTAGATTACTTTTATCTGTTGTTGCTTCATTTGATTTTGAGATAGAACAGATGGATGTGAAGACAACATTTATTCATGGGGATATATAAGAGGAGATCTACATGAAGAAACCTGGAGGCTTTATGGTGAAGGGTAAGAAATAACTGGTATGCAGGTTGAAGAAGTCTCTGTATGGGTTAAAACAGTCACCAAGGATGTGGTATCAGAAATTTGATACCTATATACGGGGACTTGGCTTCACAAGAAGCAAGGAGGATCACTCTGTTTATTTTAAATTAATTGGTGACCATGTTATTTACTTGGTCCTGTATGTAGATGATATGTTGCTGATTGGAAATGACAAAGAAATTATCCAAGATTTGAAGACCCATCTGTTCTCCAAATTCGACTTGAAGGATATTGGCGTTGCAAACTATATTTTGGGCATGGAAATTAAGAGAGATCGGGCAAAGAGGAAGCTCTGGTTAAACCAGAGGAGGTATGTCGAGACTATATTGCAGAGGTTCAATATGCAGGATAGTAAACTAGTGAATTTTCCTATTCCTGCAGGTGTAAAGATGTCTGCTGAATAGTGTCCCAAGACAGAAGAAGAAGAGGAGGATATGTCCCATGTTCCATATGCAAGTGCAATGGGTAGCCTGATGTATGCAATGGTATGTACTAGACTAGACATTGCACATGTACTGGGAGTATTGAGTAGGTTTATGTAAAACCCAGGGAAGGAGAATTGGATAGCAGTGAAGCAATTTTTTAGATATTTGCGTGGCACTAGTTATTATGGCTTGTGCTACCAGGGAAGACCAGGATTGGAAAGAATGTTGGACATTCGTGGTTTTGTTGATGCAGAGTGGGTTAGAGATCTGGACCAAAGAAGATCTACAAGTGGGTATGTGTTTAGCCTATTTGGAGGTGCAGTCAGTTGGATGAGTAAAAGATAGTCTGTAGTGGCTCTTTCAACTACAGAGGCAGAATACATGGCAGCCACTCATGAAAGCAAGGAAGCAGTTTTGTTGCAAAGATTATGTTCAAGTATGGGGTTGGTACAACAAGCTATAAGGATAGAGTGTGATATACAAAGTGAAATTTTCTTGGCTAAGAACCCTACTTATCATTCAAAGGCAGAGCACATTGATGTTCAATATCACTTTGTTAGAGATATGGTTGAGGCTAAAAGGGTGTTGTTGGTAAAGGTGGACACTTTGAAGAATGTTGCAGATGCATTGACGAAGTCTGTGAGCACTCAAAAGTTTTCTTGGTGTAGAGAAACAATGGTTGTTGAATAATTGGGCCAATGACTAAGCTCTCCTGTGACCCCCTGTGAAAAGAAAACAACAAGTGGGAGAATGTTGGGTATGTGTTATATTATTTCCACGACTAGTCACGCGCGGGGGGGGTAAGAGGGGGGGCGATAGCTCCCCCCTTTGCGCTGGGTGCAACGGGGGGGTAACAGGGGGGGTAGCAGTGCCCCCGCGAAAATTTTTTGGTCCTTAATTTCCAGTGGGCAGTCCGCGCCCATGGTTTTGTGCATGGTTTTGCACATGGTTTTGGGGTACGATGGTTTTTGGCCCCTGGTATTTTGTAGATCCGGTCAAGGGAACTACGGTTATGATCTAATCTAGGGTTAATGTATTAGGGTTTATGTATGCTTTGGGATGTATATATATGTGTTGTAACACTAAAAGGAATATAATGAAATATCAAGCTGGTCGTCTCGATTTGGGATCAAGGGGAAAATCTCTATGTTTATCTATTTTATGTTTTATGCTCTCGCTATTTTTTATTTTCTGTTATAATATTCTTGTGTAGATAATTTCTGTTCAGGGTTGAAACCTACATTTTGCAAGCTCCTGAGATTCATCTCAAAGAGGTGACCTTGGGAAAATCATCATAATTCTCTCTCTCTCTCTGATCATCGGATTTGAATTATGTTAAAAATGGCACATGTAGCATGGAATGTAGTTTTCTTTGTATCAATTTTAGAGCCAAAGGAATAAATAACGACACGTGGCACATCAGACAATTTTTCTCTATTGAACTAGTCCATAATTAGGTCATCATGATAGATTGGGCATAAAATTGCCTTGAAGAATCCAAATTGGTATTAGAGGTTGGTTCCTTCAATATAAGTTTAACAGGAAGAATGAAGGTCTATCTCTTGGTGCAAGGTTATGAAGTATGGGACACTGTTCAAAATGGTTTTACACCAACCACAGATGAACAAGGTAAGAAGAATTTAGTAATGATGCAAAAGAAAATAATATTATTATCAGTGGAGCTATTGAATCTGCTTATCATAAGGTTTTGGGTTATCAGACAAGCTTGAGAATATATATGCAGGTGACTCAAATGTCAAAGAAGCAAAGCTTCGAATCTACAGAGAAAAATTTGAGCAACTTAGAATGAAAGAAGATAACAACACTGCTACATACTTCCAACACGTTGATGAAATAACCAACACTCTGGAAGGATTGGGAGATCCTCTTGATGAAAAGACTATTATACGAAATATTCTTAGAACATTACCAGGAAGATTCAACCCAAAGGTATCGGTCTTATAATACAGTGCAAATCTGGACAAACTCAGCAAAGAGGAGTTACATGGAGTTCGCAGATCATATGAAATGAGACTTGATGAAGAAGAGGGTACTTCACATCTAGAAACTACGTTTGCTGCATCTAAGAAAATAAATAAGGACAAAAAACCTTCAAAGGAAAAGACATGTACCTGCAAGTGTGAAGAAAAGGAGGATGATGTAGAAGGTCTTTCAGATGGAGAGTATGCTTACTTTACGAGAAAACTAAGAATAGGTAAGGGAAAATTAAAAGGTAAACTTCCATTGATATGTTTGGCTATGGTGAGGTTGGGCATTTCGCCACAAAATGTACGAACAGAAGTGATGGCTACTCAAAAGGAAAAAAAGGATTTAATAAATTCAACAAGAAAGGCAATAATAAAGGTTTCAAAAGGCACTTTCTCTCTAAAGAAGATATCTCGTCATCCGATGAAGATAGTGAAAGTGAAGAAGAAGCCAATGAGAGAGTACTTTTTATGGCCAAGCATAATAAATAGGAGGTATCAAACAATGAAGAAGAAGGTTTTACCATAGAATACTTCTCTAAGAAGGCAAGCAAGCTTATAAAAGAGCTCAAGGTTGAGAAGATCTATTCTAATACTCTTGAAGAACAAGTTCAAGATCTCAAAATTGAAGTTGAAGAACACAAATGTATTGAAGAGTCACTTCAAAAGAAGTTGGAAGAAAACAACCAAGAAATATAAGCATTAGAAGCCAAAGTATTCTCGTAGTGTAAGGAAGTGAAGAAGGGAAAAACTATACAAAACTATGTCAACAACTCGAGAGCATTGGAAGAACTCATCAACAATCAACGATCTTACAATGAAATAATTGGCCTCGGTTACAAAGAAGAAGAAGCAGTACCTTCTACAACAAAATATAATGAACCTATGAGATCTGACAAGCATGTAGACTTCAATGGACAAGATTCGTAAGAACAACTTTGGAAGACAATTCCCTGACGAAGATTTCCATCTGGGCACCAACATATTTTTCATGGGTATTGTTATTCATGTGGAAATTTTGGTCATAAAGCTGTAGAATGTCACACGTACCCTAGGAACCAATACAATTCCAGGTGATATGTCAAATATGAACCTCCTAGGGCTCAACTAAACAACAATATATTTGAACAATTAAGAAATAATATTGATTGTTACAAATGTCGAAACTTTGGACACATAGCTAGAGACTGCAGACTTGAAAATCCTCTAGAAGAATCTTTGAAGCCACAGAATGATCAAACATGGAAGAAGAAGACATATAATTATGCTCTCGCTCTCAAGGCTCAAAACAACAAAGATGTGTGGTATGTTGATAGCGGTTTCTCAATGTATATGACTGGATATAGAAGGAAATTTGTATCTTTGAAAGATAAGAAGGATGGAACTATGTCCTTTGGAAATAATGGATCTTCAAATGTTATTGGATTAGGTACTGTCACTCTTGGAAGAAAATTGATCCAGGTGGATATTGGTGGTCACCTGCCTATTCCACTTGGGGCCCCACCATTGTCTCTTTCAGTTTCTTAGTTTCGGCACAACTAACTATTTTTAGCAGTTTTTTCGGGTTGTGAACTTCCGGAGCCATTTTGAGGCCCTAAACGACGTTTTTTGGGAAAACCTGGAGCAAATTGGTTCCTTGGATTGATGTTGCTCACTCAAAATTTGTATTCCTCGGATAGATATTTCTAACGAGGTATGGCTCGCGTCAAATGGAGATCGTATGCCAAAATTACGTCACCAGGAAGTTGAAACACCAATTTACCCAAATTGGGCCCATAGTTTTGGCGCTTTATCTCCTAGGGTTACGGTTTTGGATGTTTAGGGTTTTCCATTGTTTCTAAATAATAAATAGGCCCTCGAGCTTCATTGTAACTCATTTTAGAGGCCTGTAGCCACCACTTCTCTTCTTAGAGATAGCTACCAGTGCCCTAGCTAGTTTATTTCCATTTTTTCTGTAAGCAAATCTCATTTCTTTGATATTAATGAAATGAAGTGTTATTTCCACTGCATATTTATATTTATGCTTATATGTTTATTGTATTGCATTCCTGCATAGATCCGGATCAGTGGTATCAAAGGGGTCTTCTTTTTCTCAATTCTTCTTTGCATGTCCCCAACGAGGTCGGGGTATAAGGAGTTAGGGCTCAATCTGGTGGAACCTTTGCAAGATTAGCCTCGCAAACCCCGACGGACGCCCATGGGGGATGAAAAGAAAGATGAGGGAGCAGGAGATCCTATCAAAATATTGCTCGAGGAGGCCCTCTAAAAACAAAGGAACACAATGATGGATAAATTTTCCCAGATCCTTCAATGGCTGCCCATCGATGGCGCATCTGCATCCAACAGCCACTCTGGAGTTGCGACTCCCTTTAAGGTACAAGTAAATTTTGACATTCCCATATTTGAGGGTCAAATATATGCATATGCCATAGATAGATGGTTGAAACAATTAGAAGGATATTTCTCGTTTCATGACTTTTTCGACCAGGAGAAGATTATTTTTGCACTCCTCAAAGCTACCCCCCATGTCAAGGACTGGTGGGAAACCTACTGTGAGAAAAAGGGCGAGAGATAACCATCTCTGTTCTCGGTTGTAGCCACTTGGAATTCTTTCCGAGACACCATCAAGGAACAATATTATGCCGTCGGGAGCTATGAGGACAAGTACATACAATGGACCACACTATGACAATAAAGGGATCAAGATGTGCATGAGCTGGTGAATTTGTTCCAATTCGTGCACACAATGTTGGGTATCAAAGATTCAGAGAAACATCTGGTGCTAAAGTATCGCAGTTGTCTGTATAGATACATTCAAGAGGAAATGGAGTTCCTCGACATCTCCTCGCTTGGTACGACATACTGGTATGCTGCCAACATTGAGCAGAAATTCAAACAGAAGAAGCAAGACTTTGGATCTATGAATAAAAAGCAAGGGAAAGGTGCTCCCAAACCATATAACAAAGGACAGAGCTAGGGCATGGTGGCTCAAGACAATCTGTCAAAGCCACAAGCAAAGAACAACACCACAAAGCCAAAGAAGGACACAGGAAAGTGGTGTGAGTTCCATAAGAGCTCCACTCACAACACAAGTGAGTGTCGGGCAAAACAGTCGCTAGTGGCTGAGATAAGGGCTTCTGAGTCAGATGCATGCTTTGACTCTGCATCCAAACCTGGAAAGGGGAATGACAAAGGGAAAAATATTATTGATGCGGAGCCCAACGCCACTGTTGCCACTATGAAGATCCAGAAGGAGGAACTAGAAGATCTAGAGGAGGAGGAATGTCTCTTCCACTCCCAGATGTGGGTAAAGGGCTCCCCAGTACAATTCATTGTTGATAATGGGATCCAAAAGAACCTCATTTCAGTAGATGCCATGAATCGGTTGGCCTTGCTGACCACAGCTCACCCACATCCATACACCATCAGGTGGCTTCACTAAGGATGAGATCTCCGCGTTAGCCAACAGTGCTACCTTCTCTATAGCATCAAGCCCTTCATGGATGAGGTATTATGTGACATTAATCCTATTGATGTTTCTGATGTATTATTAGGACGACCATACTTGTGGAAGTTTCATGTTTTGTATGAGTCTCGGCCTCACGTTGTTATTGTTACTTTGGGAAATAAGTTGTACAGGATACTAGAGGTACCACCTCCTGCTGCTATCTCTTTCGTTACTGCAAAAAAATGCAGTAAGCTCATTTCCCAAACCAGGAAATTCCTTTTCCTGATGATCCGCCCCCAAGGCAAGAAGAAGATTGTGGCCACGACCTCCAGACAGGGCTCCTCTGCATGACAACAATAAATGGACAAGGTTTTGGAGGAGTACAAGGACATCTTCGCCTCACCCATAGGGGTTCCTCTGCACTGTCAGGTCAAGCACCCGATTAATCTGACCCCAGGTGCGCCGCTACCCACTAGACCGATCTATCAGCACTCTATTATGGAGAACGATGAAATCAAGAGGAAAATTCAGGAGTTGTTCTAGAATGGTCACATCCAACCAAGTTCATCGCCCTGTGGGAGCCTGATCATGTTGGTACAGAAGAACGATGGGACGTGGAGACTCTGTATTGACTATCAGGAACTAAATAAGATCACTGTCTGGAATAGGTACTAGATCCCACAGATTGATGACCTTCTGGACCAACTCAAAGGGGTGAAATATTTCAGCAAGATCAACTTAAAGTCTGGGTATCACCAGGTACCATTCGAACCCTTTGATGTGTGGAAGACTGCCTTCAAAGCTAAGGAAGGGCTTTTCGAATCACTAGTCATGCCTTTCGGGTTGACGAATGCTCCTGCAACCTTCATGAGGTTGATGGACAACATCTTGCGGCCATTCACCAACTCATTTGTAGTGGTGTACTTGGATGACATTTTGATCTTCAGCCAGACTTGGGAAGAACAACTCCACCACATCCGACAAGTCCTCCAAACACTACGGCAACACAAGTTGTGTGCCAATTTGGAGAAGTGCACTTTTGGCATGACCCAGGTTCAATATCTGGGATACATTATTGATGAAAGGGGGGTGCATGTGGATCCAACCAAGATCCAATTCATTTTGGATTGGCCAGCCCCAACCATTATAATAGAGCTTCACAGCTTTCTGGGTCCTTCTAATTTCTACTGTAGATTCATGTTGGGATTCTCTCATATCACTTGGACCTTGAGTCAAGTCACCAAGGGAGGAGTGCGAGTAAAATTCTTTTGGTCAGAATCTCAATAGAAGGCGTTCACATAATTGAAAAATTGCCTCTATTTTTCCCCAGTGTTCACATTACCAGGCTTGCAACAACCATTTGATATCAAGATAGATGCCTCTGACTATGATATTGGGGAATTTCTTACTCAACAGGGACATCTTGTGGCATATCACAGTCAGAAATTGTCTGACACAGTTCACAAGTATCCCACTTATGAAAAAGAAATGTATTCCATTGTGAAAGCTTGTCGACAATGGAAGCATTACATTTTAGGGAAGGAAACAATCATCCACATAGACCACCACCCCTTGCAGTTCATACAGACACAAGGGAAGTTGCAGAATGATTGCCATCAAAAGTGGTCAACATATCTGCAATAGTTTCATTTGAACATCAAGTACAAGAAGGGTAGCACCAATAATGTTGCAGACTACCTCAGCTGACCACCAATCATGACGCTCACCACCGTTCTCAACTCATGTGGGCATGACACTTCTACTTGGCCAATTCTCTACGAGAGCGACCTAGAATTCAGCCACACATACAAGGCACTCTTGTGGGGTACCCAAGTTCAAAATTTTCACCTCCAAGATGCACTTTTATGTCACCTGGGACACCTTTGTGTTCCTTCAAGTGAGCATGCCAGGATGATATGGGAAGCACACTACAGTCGAGTCGCTGGGCATTTCAGGGTCAAGAAAATAGTAGCAGTACTACAGAAGTATTTCTATTGGACGAACCTTCGAAAGGATGTCGGGAAGCACATCAGATCCTACACTGCTTGTGCCATTGCCAAACCGACCATCAAGAAGCAGGGCCTATATACTTCCCTACCTACCCCTAGTCGACCTTGGGAATCCATATCCATGGATTACATGTCGGGCCTATGTTCTACTAAGCATGGAAATTACTTTTTTATCATGGTCATTGATAGATTCTTCAAGATGGCCATTATGGCAGCCTGCAAGAAGAATATCACAGTAGAAGCCACTGCTAAACTCTGCTTTGAACAAGTGTGGGTGCACTTTTGGATCCCACAGTCTATCATATCAGATCGAGATAGTAGGTTCCTCAACACATTTTGGTCCAGCCTCTAGTCAATGTTGGACACCAAGCTCACCAAGTCCACAGCTTTCCATCCCCAAACAGATGGCCAGACAGAGGTCGTCAACAGAATGATTGTACACATTATGCGCATGTACAATTCAAAGAATCCATGCACATGGGATGAGAGCCTCCCTTATTTACAACATAGTTATAACCGGGCTCTCCACAGCTCAACCGGCTGCAACCCCTTTCAGATGGGCTTCGGATTCCAGCCACTATGTCCCATTGACGTAGCCATGCCATTTGCAGCTACTCAGGCCGATTCGGCTCATGTCCAGTCTGAAGTTGACAAAGAAAATACCTTCATCGAGCGCATTCAACACATCTACCAACAGGTTCATGAAATATTGGACAAATCCAATGCTAAGTACAAGCAACACCATGATCAACATCGGGTGCCACACAACTTTCAAGTGGGCGACAAAGTGTGGCTACATTTGCAGAAGAAGTGCCTCACTGGACCCCACCGCAAGCTTCGCCCACTCCGGTACAGGCCATACACCATCACCAAGGTTGTAGGGAATAATGCCTTCGAGCTCCATATTCCACCATTCCTTGGTCTTCACCCAATATTCAATGTGGACCACCTTCATCCCTACTTCCCACCTCTACTGGACACCTCTGACATTGCAGAACAACTCACACCAACAGAGATAAACCCAGACTGCATGGAACATGCCACCAAAGATTGTATCATGGACATTAAAATAAATAACACCCACCAATAGAATATCCAACTGTATCGGGTTGTCAAAGCTGGCCAACTCCTGCACCAAGGAAAGTGGTTCACCAGGGACCAAGCTCATGTAATATTCCAAAATTTGCACACACCAATTTAGAATATTAGATTTTGCTACTTTCACCTAGGAAAGGAATAAATGGGTAAGGAGGCCCATGAAAAATAAAATTATGAATAATTTCCACCTTATTAAGGAAGGAGATCACCTTAGGAGCTGGTTTTACACTTCCAAGTGTGAACAAGGACAAATTGGATGGGGACATAGTCAAGTTTGACTAAGTCAACATGCATTCTTGAGGAGGAAGAAATCACTCAAAGAAACTAGCTCAATGTGAACAAGAATCAGGCTAGACACACATGTGAGAACCATATTGAATATCCCTTGGTGTGAACATAGGCATTGCAGGTGGATTGGTTATAGTTGACCAAGTCAACAGCACTGTCACAAAGAGGAGAGAAGCTAGCTAGGGCAGCGCAGTTTTGAAAGAGAAAGCTTCATGAAGAAGTCACCTCAACATCGTGTGGGGTCCGGGATGAGGAGGAACACCAAAGATAAAAGGAGGGCATAGCATCAAAATAAATTCATTCACATATTCAGCTATTTTTTTCTTGAGACCACTTGCATGCTTCAGCTGTTTAGCTGGAGTTGTTGCACTGCTTAGTGCAAGGAATTCCTATGCGGGAATTCAATCCTCTTTAGATCAGCTTGCTTAAGGGATCAAAGGGGAGTGAATTTATCTTCATTTCAGAATTTTTCTTGCTACCATTCATTCATACTCAGCCACAGTGCAGTCTCCTTCAGAAAATTGCATCCTTGATGCAGAAGTAGCAGCAACAGTGTTGCATCCTTTGATTGTGTGCTAGTCTTTGAGGAGGAGGTGCTCTTTCCATCCAAGAGTTTTTTAGTGAGGCCTTTGGCCATATTTCTATATTTTTCAGCTATTTCATCTCATATTAATCCATGTATAATACAGAGGTGCAGTAACTGCGTTATCTCTGCAGTGTTGCTTGTTATTTATACATTTTGCCAGAAACCCTTGCTGGGTGTTTGTTTCTGCTGTATAAGGTGATGAACTTCCATTTATCCATTGTTTGATTAATATAATCTCTATATCAGTCTTGTTCCATCATTTTTTGCATAAACCCTCAATTAAATAACGCATTCCTTGCTTCAGTAGTTGCTGCATGAGCTAGGCTATGGGGTTTTGGCTTATTTTAGCTACATAGACTTCGGGGAGATATGTTTATATGAGCTAGAGTTATTTATTTCACATTTAATTCTGCATACAAGTTTTATATCATGTCTTATAAGGGATCTAAGTCCCATTCCTCACTTGTATAGTGTTATTTTCTAAAGACAACTGTTTTATGCCATGTATTTTTGCATTTCCCCACTCGGGAAAGAGGATATAGGTCATTGTGTTGCTGAGGTTCTTTCATTTGCTGGGTTGATGTTATTTTACATCTATTGAGTTGCTCTACATTTCTAAGCTCATGATTTGCTAAAGCTCCACATTGGTAATAACTCAGTTTATTTCCAATAGTGTAGTTGTTCCCATTTTGGGATATTACAGTGGTATCAGAGCTGCCATCTTGGCTCAGCCTGTGGATTTCAGATCCAATCAAAAGATAAAGAGAAGAGGAGAAAAAAATGATGAAGAGGATGAGCTTAATCTCATCCATTTTCAGATGTAATAAGAAAGAAGAAGAGAAATGCATTGAAACTCCAAGAGGGTTTCAAGGAGGAGAGAGTTGCAGTGAGATCTCTGGAAGGTTTCAAGAAGCAAAAGCAGATGCATGCACTTCCTGTTATTGTAGAGGAATTGAAGAGAAAAGAGACCACTTAGAGCATGAAATTCTGAGTGGTTATTTGGCAGAATACAAGTGCCAACCTAGGGCTTTCAAAGAGACCCTAGATTTTCCTCAGTTTATTCAACTGAGAGAAGAAAGAAGACCTTGCAGCAAAGAAGAGATCAAGGGAAATAAATTCCTATTGTCTAAATTTTATGGGTCAACTACAGCAAGAGCTTGGGCAAGAAAGCTTGAGTCATTCTTCATACTTCATCCAGTGGAAGAGAGAGAGGCAGCAGAAGTTGCAGTGCTGCACTTGGAGGGTGAAGCCAATGCTTGGTGGTGCAGTCACTTAAACCATACAAGGGTGACTTATTTTTCTAAGTTCACTCAAGAGCTAATTAGAACCTTTGATGAGGAGAGATCAGAGGAGAGAAGACCCACACCACCATGGGAGGAGGCAAGTACCAGCACTGCCATAGCCTTGAGAGAGCAACCTTCTACATCAGCCAACACATTGAAGAGAGGACCTCTTGCAGCCATAGAAGATGTCCCAAAGACTCACAGAGGTATGCATAAATTTCCATGTCTTAATGTTTCAGAAAATTTTATGGAATGGGTTGGAGATTTGTTTTCATATGGCCCAGGATCAAATGATATTGTTGAGATAAAGCAGCAGGATTGCACTGTGTTATGCAATCTTGAAGGGTTCAAGGGAGATTTGAACCATAAACCTCATATATCACTAATGCGTTACACACAACCCTTGAGGTTGGAGTGTGAATTCTTGGAGGATGGAGCGAACTTTGCTCCAAACAAATTCATGCAGAAGCAAAATGAGATAGCTAGAACACCCTGGAGGAGGATTATAGCGATGTCAAGAAGCTGCAGCAAGGAGGCTTTGCCTTCAAGTCACTTGGATCCTTATGGGTTCAAGATAATAGTTGATGAGAGATCTTTTCTTGGAGGTCTCCAAGGAGTTGCATTTCAGCATCTCATGAAATGCAAGGAGAAAAATCTGATATGGGAGGATGGCAGCCTCTTTTGGAGGAGTGCCAAGATGGAGAATGCTTGGAGGCATTCATCAATGGATAGGTGGATGTGGATAGAGAGCAAGAAGCTGGAAAGTTACTTGCAAATCTATGATACTGGGCAGCAGGAGGCAAGACTGTGTTGGCTACTCTTGACAGAGTTTGGCCATCATGTGGCATATCCTTCTTCTAAGGGAATGACGGAGGAGGATACCTGGCAGAGTACTTGCATGATGGGGCAGCAAGGAGTGTGGATGCATTATGATGATATGGTCATTTTTTTTCATTGCATCAGTTGTATGATGGAGGTATGTTAGGCAAAAAATACATTTGTTTATTTAGAGGATTGAGAGAGAGCAAGGGAAGAGTTTCTCTCACATTTTTCATGATGTTGCAATAGGAGGAGATGGCAACATTATGGAAGGAGTATTTGACATTGGGCATGTCAAAGAATGGAGTTATGAGTTGGCAGAAGCCTATTTGCATAGTCCAACAGCGCTGTCACTTTGCAGCATGAGCTTATTGATGGAGTGTTCCCAGGATCACTTCATATTTGATGCACTTGGTGGGCATAGAGGAGGTGAGATTAGCAGAATTATGGATGGACTCATTGATTATTTTGGTATGATCTCCTTGACTTGGATTTCCAAGCATGAGAAGGAGGATTTTCATGCAGCATGTGGTTCATTTCTCTTCATATGGGCATATCATGCCACTATGGAGGATTCATCTATGGATCTTATCATCATCTTACTTCCATCACATGGTAAGAACTTTTTTGTTGCACTTATTGGTTGTTCATCACTATATTTGTATACACTGACCATGTCCTTGCAGTGCATTGCTCTACAAAGGGGCAAGGTTCTCTTTAGGCTCCATGGTTTATTTTTAGCCAACTATTATGATGGAGACGACCATTTAATGTATGATCTGGGACAAGTATATGATTGCTTCTTGTATGCTCAATTGACATATCCAGTCATCTACTATTTACTAGTGGGTGTGATGACTTATACAACAAGCCATTTGTCAAGAGACAACTTTCCATACCGTTTCTTGAAGCAGCAGTGGGGAAGACTATGCTGTGACCACTTGGGATACCGTTGGTACACTTTAGCACTACATAAAAACTTCAGTCTTCCTCTCATTATGATGCTTATCATGATCCTACTTGCTGATATTATTCTTACCTATATGAGGAGCATGATTGGAGGTGGAACACATAGAGTGGGTGTGTTCTTGGGGGAGGAGCATCCCCACACTTTCTACATGGCATGCTCTAAGGGGAGCATGGGAGGAGACATGGCCTCTATAGCAACATCCTTGTTTCTTAATGAGGAGGGCCATGAGATGGATGGGATGCCATATTGTGGTGATTTCTTGTCCATCATGAATGAGATGGTTTGGGCCAGCTTGATGCACAATGCTGGGAGAGGGACCTTTGGAGGTCTAGCTTCCTTCTTTCCATTTGAGGTAAACATGATGGAAACCCAAGATCATCAAATCCTTTACATTTTTCTTAAGTGGAGAGGAAATCAGCATGGGATAGACTAATATGTCTACCATGATCATAATTTCAGCCCACCTACTTTGCCAGAGCTTCAAGTGGAGGATGATTTGCATGAGTTACCATTTTGGAGGGTGGCTCATTTTTCTTGATAGCTTGGGGAGGAAAGATTCAAATGGGAATGATGAGTCCCAATATAAATTATCCCTCATGCTTCAAGAGGATCTTCAAACAACCCATTTTTGCTTCAATGGGTGTTCTACTGCCACATAATGTCAGCTATTTAGATAGCTTAGACACTTGGGAGGGGAAACTTGGTGATATATTGATTATGCAGCACCTTGACCTTTGGAGGATTGATCTTACGAGGTTGCTACAGGGGAGAAGAGGATTCTCTTCAGTCTTATCCTTGCAGTTGCTTTAGGACAAGCAACATTTGGGAGGGGAGGACCGTGATATTCCAAAATTTGCACACAGCGATTTGGAATATTAGATTTTGCTACTTTCACCTAGGAAAGGAATAAATGGGTAAGGAGGCCCATGAACAATAAAATTATTAATAAATTCCACCTTATTAAGGAAGGATATCACCTTAGGATCTCGTTTTACACTTCCAAGTGTGAACAAGGACAAATTGGATGGGGACATAGTCAAGTTTGACTAAGTCAACATGCATTCTTGAGGAGGAAGAAATCACTCAAAGAAACTAGCTCAATGTGAACAAGGATTAGCCTAGACACACATATGAGAACCAGATTGAAGATCCATTGGTGTGAATAGAGGAATTTTAGGTGGATTGGTTATAGTTGACCAAGTCAACAACATTATCACAAAGAAGATAGAAGCTAGCTAGGGTAGCACAGTTTTGAAAGAGGAAGCTTCATGAAGAAGTCACCTCAACATTGTGTAAGGTCCGGGATGAGGAGGCACACCAAAGATAAAAGGAGGGAATAGAATCAAAGTAAATTCATTCATGTATTCAGCTATTTTGGTCTTGAGACCACTTGCATGCTTCAGCTATTTAGCCGGAGTTGTTGCACTGCTTAGTGCAAGGAATTCCTATGCGGGAATTCCATCCTCTCTTTAGATTAGATTGCTTAAGCGATCAAAGGGGAGTGAATAGAGCTTCATTTTAGAATTTTTCTTGGGTCCATTCATTCATACTCAGCCAAAACATAGTCTCCTTCAGAAAACTGCATCCTTGATGTAGAGGTAGCAGCAACAGTGTTGCATCCTTTGATTATGTGCTAGTCTTTGAGGAGGAGGTGCTCTTTCCCTCTGGGAGTTTGCTAGTGAGGAATTTGGTCATATTTCTATATTTTTCAGCCATTTCATCTCATATTCATCCATTTATAATATAGATATGCAGTAATTGTTTTATCTCTGCAGTGCTGCTTGTTATTTGTACATTTTGCTGGAAACCCTTGCCGGGTGTTTGTTTCTGTTGTATAAGGTGATGAAATTCCATTTCTCCATTGTTTGATTAATATAAGCTATATATCAGTATTTTTCCATAATTTTCTACATAAACCCTCAATTTAATAATGCATTACTTGCTTCAATAGTTGTTGCATGAGCTAGGCTATGGGGTTTTGGCTTATTTTAGCTGCATAGACTTGGGGGAGATATGTTTATATGAGCTAGAGTTATTTCTTTCACCTGTAATTCTGAATAAAAGTTTTATATCATGTATTCTAAGGGATCTACGTCCCATTCCTCACTTGTATAGTGTTATTTTCTAAATACAGTTGTTTTATATCCTTTATTGCTACATTTCCCCACCCGGGAAAGAGGATATAGGCCATCTTGTTGCTGAGGTTTTTTCATCTGTTGGGTTGATTTTATTTTAAATTTATTGAGCTGCTCTACATTGCAAAGCTCATGATTTTCTGAAGCTCCACATTGGTAATAACTCAGTTTATTCCCAATAGTGTAGTTGTTCCTATTTTGGGATATTACAGCTCAGCAGAAGTTTCCTCATCTCATGGAGGAAATTAACGCAATGGGGACCATTTTTTCCTAAGGGGGGAGGAATGATCCAGGTGGATATTGGTGGTCACCTACCTATTCCACTTGGGGCCCCACAATTGTCTCTTTTAGTTTTTCAGTTTCGGCACAACTTACTATTTTTAGCAGTTTTTTCGAGTCCTGAACTTCCAGAGCTGTTTTGAGGCCCTAAAAGAACTTTTTTGGGAAAATCGGGAGCAACATGGGTTTGTGGACTGCTTTTTCTCACTCAAAATGTTTAGTCCTCGGATAGATATTTCTGACGAGGTATGGTTCGCGTCAAACGAAGATCGTATGCCAAAGTTACGTCCTCGGGAAGTTGAAACACCAATTTACCCAAACAGGGCCCATAGTTTTGGCGCTTCATCTCCTAGGGTTAGGGTTTTGGATGTTTAAGGTTTTCCATTGTTTATAAATAATAAATAGGCCCTCGAGCCTCCTTGTAACTTAGTTCAGAGGCCTGTAGCCGCCACATCTCTTCTCAGAGATAGCTACCAGTGCCCTAGCTAGTTTATTTCCATTCTGTCTATAAGAAAATCTCGGTTCTTTGATATTAATGAAATGAAGTGTTATTTCCACTGCATCTTTGTATTTATGTTTACATGTTTATTCTATTGCATTCCTGCATAAATCTAGATCACAAATATTCTGTAGCCAAGAATGTTCTACTAGTTGAAAAGATGAATCACAATCTGGTCATTGTTGGACATATGTGTGATCAAGGACACAAAATTCTATCAACTCCAAAAAATTTGAAATCAGGAAAGGCAGGTATGGTAAAATTGTGGCTACAGAAAGTCGAGCTCCAAACGACATATATGTTCTGGATGAAGTAACTAAATCATGTCTACTAGCTAAAGAAGATGAAAGCTGGTTATGGCACAAACGAATGGGTCACATAAAATTTGACAATCTTGTCAGGATAAGAAAAAATTAAGTAGTACGAGAAATGTCGAAAATCTCAAAACCTTCCAACACATTATGTGAGGCCTATCTGCATGAAAAGAAGACAAAATTTGAATTTAAAACAAAAGAACACTTTGCATCACATCCATTGGAATTGATAGATATTGATCTATGTGGTATTCTAAGAATAAAAGGCTTAGATGGAGAATTATATTTCATGTTAATGATAGATGACTAGACCAAGATGACAACCTTCAATTTCCTAAAGAAAAATCTGAATCATTTTAGTGCTTTAAGATCTACAAGGAGTTGGTCGAAAATGAAACTGATTTGAAAAGTGTCAAAGATCAAATAATGACGGATAATTCACTTCTAAATTATTTCAGCAATACTGTGAGGAAAATGGAATAAAAAGACAATTTTCAACAGCATGAACACCTCAGCAAAATGGATTTTCCGAAAGAAATAACAGAATCATACAGGAAATGGGTAGAACAATGATGAAGGACTCAAAATTGGATGAAAATTTATGGGTTCAAGCAATTGATACAAAAATCTTCATTATCAACCGAAGTCTTCTTAGAGATAATTGCAACAAGACCCCATATGAATTATGGAAAGGAAAAGTGGCTAATGTAAAATATTTCAGAATCTTTCGAAGTAAATGTTTTATCAAAAGAGAAGATCAAAATTTGGGTAAGTTCGAATCACGTGTTGACGAAGGTATCTTTGTTGGTTACTCATGCAAAATAAAGGCCTATAAATGCTATAATATAAGACAAAAACAAATAGTAGAGAGGATAAATGTTACATTTGACGAAGAACAACTTGAAGGTTTTCTACTATCAAAAATATAAAACTATGTTTGCAGGTCAATGAAGGCTATATATGGTCTCAAGAAGGTTCCCAAAGCATGGTATGCTTGTCTTGATGGATATCTATGTCAAAAAGGGTTCAAGAAAGGTATTGTTGATAGCAATATTTATGTACAACTAGAAAAATATAATTTAGAAATCGTTGAGGTATATGTGGATGATATAATATTTGGTAGCAATGATGATTGACTAAGTAGGAACTTTGCTACAAAGATGCAAAGTGAGTTCGAGATTTATTTACCTGGTGATCTGACATACTTCTTAGGGCTTCAAATATCTCAGCAAGAGAAAAGATTATGTATATTTCAAGCCAAGCAAATCAAGGAAATGCTCAAGAAATTTGAAATGGAAGATTGCAAACTCATCCTTACTCTGATGGTAACAGGTTGCAAATTGAGCATAGACGACTCATCTAAGGATGTGGATCACAGGCTGTAAAGATCTATGATTGGCAGTCTTCTATATTTAATAGCCTCCTAGCTAGATGTTATGCAAAAATTTGGACAAGTAGCAAGATTCCAAGCAGCACCAAAAGAATCACATATTATTGTCGTCAAAATAATTCTTCGATATCTAAAGGGCACAAAAGAATATGGCTTGTGGTATCCCAAGGGTAACAATCTCATTATTCAAGCCTTTACAGACAGAGATTAGGCAGGAAGCATTGATGATCATAAGAGTACTAGTGGAGCAACATTCAATCTAGGTCATTTTCTCGTATCATGGTTGAGAAAAAAGAGAACCTCAATCTCGTTATCTACAGCAGAAGCAGAATACATTGCAATGACAACTTGTTGTACTCAAGTACTTTGGATGAAACAAAGTTTGCAACATATTCAACTACAATTGAGTGAGAATATTCGCATCTTATGTGATAACACTAGTGCCATAAGCATCTACAAGAATCATGTCATGCATTCAAAAAGAAAACACATTTTGATAAAATATCATTTTGTTAGAGAACAAGTCGCTGAAAATAATATAAAATTTGAATATGTTGGTACAAAAGAACAAATCACTGATATCTTCACTAAATCTTTACCCCATGAAGCATTTGAATATATTTTCCAGAAGCTTTGGATTCTCCCATGTTCTCATTAGATTTTCCTTATTCAGAAAATAAAGGGGGAGTGGAAGTGTGTATAGGTCTACAAGATGGTTGTGTGTCAAGGGGAATTACCCTTTGCCATTGATGTCAAAGGGGGAGAGAATGTTGTAGGAAGAGGTGTCATGATCACAGGGGGAGTACTTGTGTTTCCATCAATGCCAAAGGGGGAGATTTTTGATCAGTGGTTGTCATTGATTTCAACCCAAGCAGCACCATGGGCTACCTCGATCTTGCATGGGAATTTTTTACCTATAAAATTACTATATTCTTAGTCAAAGATATTTTTTATGGTTTCTTCTTGTTGATATGTTTCCGTCGATATATGGATCGCCACGTAATTCTTCACGGTTTGAGAGATATTGATGTTTGAATTTAGTAACTCCAGTTAGTGGGATAAAACCCCATGGGGTTGTGGCATGACACTAGCCTTTGGTTGTGGTCATTGAACAATAAATAATTAATGATTTTTAAACTCCTAAAATCCTCACACATTCACTTGTTGAAGACCCTCTCAACCTAAGGATTTATATAAATTGTGATCCTCATATCCTCCTCATGTAGGGATTTCGCTACTTGAAACAGGTCATTGTGGAATTTTCGCTATAATTTTTTTTTTACGAAGGTTCAGAAGCTGAAATTTGTATCACACGAAGCCAAAATCCTCATAAAGCGTGTGTAAAAATTTTAGATCATGGTTAACAATATTTTCGTAGATATTATCTTTGGAATTTATGGTTTTTGTAGGCTCCTCAACTTCATCTCAAAGAGGTGACCTTGGGAAAATCGTCATAACTCTCTCTCTGAGCATCGGATTGGAATTATGTAAAAAGTGACGGATAGTACATGGATCGTAGTTTTTTTTGTATAAATTTCAGAGCTTAAGGAGGAAACTGTGACATGTGGCATGTTGTAGAAGTTAACTCTACTGAATTAGTCCATAATTAGGACATCGTGAGAGATTGGGCATAAATTTGACTTGAAGAATCCAAATTGGGTCAGACCTATGGCATTGGAAAGAAGACTCAGAGGGCTACTATAGAACTGAAAATCACATATTGGCGATATGAAATAAAATAGATACATCATATTCAATATCAAGCTTCTAGAAGGCAAGACAAAGCTAGATCATGTGTTGTCAAGGGCTGCAAAGGACCATACTTTCTAGGGCAGAAAAGCAAAGAAAGGTGCATAAAAATGATGCATCAGAGGTAAGATCCATGTAAGTATATTCTGTATATTCATGTTCATCTCTTAATTGCATTAGGTTATTTGTATTGTAATTTTAAATTTTTTTTTTAGCACTGACATATGCTCTACAGGATGAGGTACGTTTTTCTATTATAATGTCATGGGTATTTCCTTGAATATTTTTTGCAGATATTATATATTCATCAAGATAAGAATCAATGCATGATCTAATGTTCTGAAGAGTGAGAAAGGGTAGCATGACAAGAGCAGCAATCAAGGTGCAGAACAACATCCAGAATTTCACCACATGAAGTCTTCAAGTGGGTAGCACTGCATACAGTTATTGAAAAGGAATCAGTGTACTGAGTCATTGTAAAAGCATCATTATAAAATTTGTACAATTTTCTATCTACCAATAATTGAAGAGGCGGTGTTGAGAGGTCTAGGATCATCATTAGGTGGTTGTGTCATAGTTGGGGTTATGGTCTAGTGTGTCTTCTTCTTCTACATCATTCTATATCATTGTAAAGTGGACAATTTTCCCTGATATGGGATTCCATTCTTCTCTTATTCTTCTAGAGGGTGGTAGGGTGGTGCTAGGGTGAGTTGTAGCTCATTGGGTGTTGGGGCATCCATTCAGTTGACTACTGAAGAATCTTAGGCATTGGAGCATCCATCCAGTGGGAGCTGGAGAAGAATGATTTTATATATTCTAGGAAGTTGGAGCTTTATTTTCAATTGGAGTTGAATATTAAAAAATTATTAGAAAATCATTCAGGTGGTTTTTGTCCCAGAGGGGGTTTCCACCCTAAAAACAGTGTGCATTTGTGTTCCTTTTGTTTATCATTCTACAAAACACTGATAATAATTAAAGATTAACTAATGCTCTGAAAGATTAATAATAATACTAATTGAAAGGAATGCTGATTCACCCCCCTCTCAATATCTCTAACAACATATAGTTCATATCTACATGATACTGACCTGATAGATATGTCAGGGTTACTCTTCCCACTTTATTCCTAATAAAACCAAGAACCTATTCATTCCATTCACCTGCATAAGAAATCATTCCTCCACAAGAATGATCCTTCAAAACCATATTATATAGTGACATAGATACATATATACGTACATATAAATAAGCATTATCATAAAACAACCATGATCTTGTCAAACAATGACATACATACACACATATATACATATAAACATTATAATTAAACAATCATGATTCATGATGACCCTGTCAGACACGACATACATAAATACATACATACATGTACACATATATAAACATCAACATAATCATGACCACAACACAATTTTTAGATATCATAAGGTCTAGGTTAAAATAAATCCCTTTATGTGTGCATAGTATGTACAACATTGATAAAAACAATTCCCAACATAGCCAAGGCATCTAACACCTCAGATCCATTCACTATACCTTTCGTGTTACCTTTCTTGCAATTGTTCCGCCACCGTCCATTTACCTCAATCGACCTAACCAACCCAATTGGTTGTCATGCTCTTAATTTTAGTTTCCCTTATACATTCATGGAGCTTCATCTAAGTCTTGCATCACCTGCTGGGTTACACTAAACTCTCCCAAAGCTCCATTAACTTTTATCTTTCCCAACCAATGCCCAAGACTGAAAACATAAAAGGAAAGCACAAGAAACAAAAGAAGAAAACCATGGAAAACCAATAGCAATATGACACCAAGAAAAAAGTGGCATGATCATGCACTATATATAAACAAGGCCGCACATCAAGCTCGATAAATCACAGAGGACCAAAAGCACAAGACTAAAAACAGACACCATGACTCGATCCCCATGGTTTTCCAATGCTTCCAAGGGAAATCTCAACCCGAGCCTTCTTTAATATACCATGGAAATCTCTTTTGGCAGGAAATACACTACATCATACTACCATAAGCGCATAACTATCAGTGCATAAATAAATATAACAATATACCAAGTAGCTTACCTTGTTGTGCCAAGCGCACTACCTCGTAACTGAACACATCGCTACCATCTCTCAAGGGACTCCAATTTCCTTGACAAATATATCTATAATTAGAAACCAATTGTTATAATTTTTAAGTACATGTTTATGAATCTAGCACATATCCACATAATGTCAAACGAAATCAAGGTTAATAAGACTTACAATTTCCATGCAAAGTGCTCATTTTTTTGGAGTTAGGGTTTCCAAACATAGCTAAAGGAATTCTTACCCAATTCCTTTTGTTTACCATTTACCTTGGTACAATTGATTCTTACTCCATGCTATGACATCATCCAACTATTAGTTATATAAACAATTGAATGGTTACCTTGTCATGATAACACCATGTATGTTGCCTTGCATAATTTGACACATGTCAATCACATGTTCCAAATGTCAAGGGATCATATCTATTAACTAAAATCAACCTCTACCATGACTAACAATCATGTCATAATAAACTAGTAGTCAAAATCACAATACTACAACTATCACCTACTTATACTCAAGTACACATCAACTATCTAAACACATATTGCATTAGTACAACCATATTAAGACCAAATCATTTCTTCATGCAATATTATAAACACATACTTATATCATGCAAGTAATCAAACAGTCAGAAAACATATAAGTGACATAATAGACATGAAACACTCAAACATTGAATAAATGGCATAATCAAACATTCAAACACCAAGTAGATGACATAAGAAAACTCATACCTTGATGTATCTTAGGGGGTCTATCTTGTTTGCACAATAAATCTAGATTAGCACACTATAACTTCACATCACATAAAATTAGACATAAATAAGGTCATGATATCGATAATAGTAACTAACTAACATGTTCACCCCATAAGCTCATGAAAATTTTCTTTCATGCATAAAAACCACATAGGCATAGACATTGTAGATTACTACAACACAATATCACAAATAGGTTGACTCATACCTAAAAATTGTAACCATAATCATCTACACATACCAATACAGATCAACACGATGCATATAAAATCAAGATATTAATGCAATAAACCAAATCCTTAAGTTAGCTAACATATAACAACAATATTTAACATATAACATATTCATCAACAACATATAACATAGTCATCAAGTTAGTACCATGCTTGACTAACCAACGCATATATATATATGATCACAATAATTAAGTAACATCTATCATGTATGTAACCATAAAATCAATAAAATGAAAGACATACACATAACCATAATACATATAACTATACTAATCAACTATCATTTATCACATATGTAACCATAATAATAATAGAATGAAAAACATATAAGTAACCCTAATGCTTACAAAAACTATGAATCACATACCTACATGCCAAGCATACAAACTTGTATGACAATATTCTCTTACCCGAAAGTCCATTGTTGCAAAGTCATTTTAATGATCTGAATCTCCTGCTCTATCTTAGCCAACAAATTATCATCATAACATACGAATATCATCATGATGACTAAAATGAATGTAGTAAACTTATGCATAACAAAATTAACCATGGAAATGCATGGATAACAACATATAAACACTGAAATGCATAAAAAATGCATATACAACCATACACCTATGACAACACATCCCAAAACAACACCATCAAATTTCACACGGTGACATCACTACAACCATGATCAACACTATGAAAATGCAACAGGCATATGGACTATTAGAATAAGGAACACATATGAAACTGAATTGAATGCATGACCAACACACCGCCTATCTAGTCTCATGGTTGAACCATGCTCTGATACCACTATGTAACACCCTCCTCCCACATATACCCAAGTAACTGACCAATTGGGGTAAACATGTGACACAAGGCCACTATGATGATATTTCACCTCCTAGATGACCTTAAGGAAGTGGAATTGATGTAAACACATCACACAGATGGTGTACATCAACAATAACACCCCCATGAGACAACCCAACCATTCAGACATCCTGCTCCTAGGTTCTACTGACCTTTTGAGATCTTGGACCTTTGGAAGCATGCATAAGCCTGCATGCCTATGTTTTGGAGGCTCTAGATGCATGAAAAAGCCTACATGCTAGTGCCAAGGGACTAAATTACCCAATATTGTATCAACGTCCCCGAGATTTGAGCCACTTTTTCAAGCCCAGAGCCTAGGTCACTACCCATAACTACATAAAAAGTTCAAAAATGATTTGTAGCAATATAAAAATGATGCAAAAACAAACACTTCAACAAGGAATACACTGGACCCCTGATAACCATGATAGGAATTTCATCAAACATGTCACATTAAACATGGAAACTATAGGTGTAAACAACATATATAAGAATAGGGGACTCATAATTATCTGAGAATATCTAAGAAGAATTGTTCCATTACATCATTAGCTGCATTACCATCTATTTGACTATAGATACATTGTTCATTCATTTACAAGTAAAAACATAGGGAGAACCATACATCATCAATAATATGATACATGATCATAACCAACATAATAACCACATAAATATGAAGGATACATCATCTATAAAATCCACATGATAACAAGAATATTTACCCATCAATACAAGAATAAAATAGCTCTTATTGCCATAAGAAAAATGAAATCAGGTTTGGTACTTCCATGTTCCACATGACCATAGACATGGCTGAGTCAAATCTCTCTTTATCCAGTCACCCCCATGCCATATCCCAAGCATGAATGTGGGATCTCATTAAACACATCATTCAAAATCAATCCAGGGCTTTTAGAGGCAAAACCACCTCAACCCTCAACAAGTGATTCCACCTCACGATCGGACACCAAAACCATCATAGATTTCTCTCTACCCAGGTTGTTCCAGGGCTCTAGAGTGTTTGTTACAAACAGGGATTCCAGGACTAGTAACTCAACCCCATTTTTTATAGGGATTCAAGAGCGTTTGTCTAACCAAGGCTTCGAGGACTAGTAACTCGATCCAACTAGGGCTTCTAAAGTATTTTTCCAACCAAGGCTTCTTGGACTAGTAATTCAACCCATAGTTGTCCACCAAGCTTGTAGAGTGTTTATCAAACCAAGGGTTCCAGGAAATAGTAACTAAAACCACAGCTAAAGGAACATGAGAACCAACTAGAAAACAAAAAGTGAAACTGAACCCACAACACCATGGCTATCCAGGAAATGGTAAGGCTAGGAAAATCTATTGCCAATACAGAAAATCCACCATGCCAATAACAGATCATGACCAAGAAACCACATGCATACACCATACATACCAAAACTAGTGAGGAAAATATGCATGCAACTCGGTACATGCAATTAAAACCCGTTGTAGTTGTTGATATCGATTTCCTCTTGTTATTTATTTCTCTTTCCTTACCTTCTTTCTCCAAATAACAAAGTATGCTACACCCTTCAAGAGTGCGCCAAGAATACTCTATGTATTCAAGAGTATGAGAAAGAGGGAGAGAGAGAAACTGAGAGCTCCAAAACGGCACCGAACAAAATCTTAAACCCAAAATATTTCCAACTAATCCTTAGAAGCCTTTTTATTAATGAGGCCTCTATTTTCTTTATTTTCCATTATTTTCCTTCATTTTTCTCCTCACATGCAACTTGTGACCTTTCACCTTCCCTTTCTCCTAATTTCCATTATTTTCATAAATAAAATTCCAATTAATGCCTTATTTGTTTCCAAAACCTTAGGCATTTCCTTTGCCAATTTACTTTAGCCATAATAACTGAAATGAAAACTTACTAGCATGTTTTTCACACCATTCAACTTCCCATCACCGTGGTCTTATATATTTTTACGTGAATTTTTACCAGGGTTGTTACAAAAAAAATTCTTTGGCTTTCAATCTTTCTTCCTAGAGCTTATGAAGGGTGTCCATCCTACGCTGCACTAACAGACATGGCTTTCCTTGGGACTTTTAGGAGGGTTGGAGAGAAGGAAAGTAGATATTGGGTGGGAGGATGGATTATTTTCCATATGCCAGGAAGTAAGGGGTGGTTTTTAGTTAAGGATTAATTATGACTTGGTCAGCCCATAGAGAATTTACCAAACCAGAGTGCCAATTCGACTGCTAAGAGAATATTGTCTTATTAATGATGTGTATCAAATTATTATTCGTAGATTCAAAAATACCATTCCATTGAGGGTATTAGTTATTAGAATGATTCAATAAAATTCCATTTTCCAACACAAATTCATAAAGCTTTAACGATGAAAAACACGTTGCATTTTAAAAAAAAAGTGTAGGAACACAAAACATGGAGATGATGTTCTACCACAAGAAGTTGATGAATTCTTGATCATTCACCTATTTCAGTGGAACTTCTTCTATTCATCATGTGAATTAATATGTGGCAGGGAGAATGTAATGGTGTTTCTTTGATGAATGTGGAAAAATTTCTCCAAAAATATCTAAGCCCAATTGTTGAAATGGTTCCTCCACTACGATAGGCTGCAGTGGCGCAGTAGACTTCTTGTTTCTTCCAAAAAAATTTTGACATATCATACATTTATGAACATAAGCATGATCATATTTAAATAGTGTAGGCTAATAAAAACCAACCCGCATGATTTTATGCATGGTATTGTTTCCCACAAAGTGTGCCTCGACTAGTCTGTCGTGGAGATCGCGCAATGACTTCTTTGAATCATGCATGTCCAAACACTTGAGAAATACTTCGTTATGGTTCTTTTTGAAAATCCCCCCATGCACTAACTTGTAGGATAATTATCTAAGCCTTAGTGCCCTATTCTTTCGTGTGGAAAAATGGGAAGGCATGGTGTCGTGCTCAAGGTATTGGCACACGTTCGCATACCAAAGATTTATGCTGGTAGTGGGGGTGGTTTGCTCGATGCTATACATTTCATTTTATTTCTCCCACCCTGAAGGATCTTCTTCTTATTTTTCATGCACTTCTTCTGCTACTAGCCGACGAAGACCATGGCACTTTATCATGTGAACTAGCTTGATTTCTAGATCATTAACGTTAATTATTTTTACATATTTATCCTAATAGAAATATGATGATAACACATATATGAATTACTGAATTTTGAATATTACTTTAAAATTGTATGAAACACTCATAATAAAATTTACATAACCCTAAAATCAAATTTCATTGACCTAGACAGGTGATAACATTTGTATATATGATATATTACTAAATAAATTTCGTGGGACATATAAGATCACCAATGAAAATAACTAATTTTTAGAGTGAAATGTTAATATGTTGATATAAAATATTCTTGGGTTCTTATAGATTTTTTATCATTTTTTTTTGGGGAGATGTTCATTGTGGTTTCTATGTGTTTCTTAGTACAACAACTATATTAATAATAATGCTATCCATGTCTTTATATTTTCATATACATTTTATTTTTTCAGTGGTTGCTTACCTAGAATTAACCAAAAGAAAAATCAGTAGATATGCCAACCATATTTATTTCTGAAACCAAATGTAGGCCTCACTATTAGGAAATATCAATCCATTAAATGAATAACATCATCATCTCCATGTTATATAACATATTTATGGAAAATAAAGAGAGAGAGAGATTCAAGTCAAGTATTGGCCTCTACTGAGGTGATATGAATTTGAATGTTAGTTATTGTTGTGCTAATTAAATTTTCAGATATAAACTTATTCACTAATATTGTGCTTGATGTGCAAGTTCTCTTGTTGTTTATGTGTGTCAAAAGAGGAATTTAAACTGAATTTTACGTGTTTTTGAAAGAATAAAGCATGAAATTAAAGTGTTGAATAGCAACAACATAAATGACAAAAAACCACACAAACTGATACAATAAAAAAGAGTTTTTATGAAGGATTTCACCCCGCATGGGCTACATCTCCTTTGTCCATCTCCATAGATTTGGCCTCTGTATTAGCTCAAATTTTCTCAAAACTATGTTTACATAAATCAAATTCTTTTGGAACCTATTCCAATGAGTTTAAAACATTGAAATATATTAGAAATGACTATTTTTTTACTCAATTTGGTTACCAAATGAGGCATGGCCTTCCTTCCTGGTGGCCCTCGGCTTCAAAAATCTTCAACATGCAAACAAAAACATGTAGATGAGCTCCATTGCCTCTGAAACATTTTCCAATGGCTCCAAAACATCAAAATCTATTAATAATAACTATCCTTGCTCCCAATTTGGTCGAATATTGCCTCCATTATGGAAAAAACAAATTTCCTCACAATTTCTCCACTAATTGAGGAAAATATCCAACTAACTCCACCAAATCTAGAGTTCCACTAGATTTGGCGCACTCCGCAAAACATACCACCATTTTAAAATACACTTAATTATGGATAAGCGTGGATTAAATTAGTGATAAGTATGGTCATTAGCGCTTAAGCTTTGCGTTTGGTCCCCGACGCTTGTTCGTAGGGTAAAGGTTACATGGAGAGGGGTTGGCTTGGGGGTTGGCCCCTCCTCCGCCCGTTGACATGGAGCTTAAGGTTCAAATAGGTGTGCAAAGAAATATCTATCAAGGACTAGGCCCATGTCCCATTGGTGGAGGCGCCTTGGTATTAAGTGGGAGGTCACGGGTTCAAATCTCGGACCTTGACCCCGTATTGTGTTTTGCACCATGTTATGACTTTACCATATAAATTAAAAATGCCAACGTATGCCATACATTTGTACTTTAACTTGAAAAAACAGATATATATATATATATATATATATATATATATATATATATATATATATATATATATATATATATATATATATATATATATATATATATATATATATTTGTGTGTGTGTGTGTGTGGAATTTTAAATACATTTTAAAATTAATTAAGATTTAAAAAATGAAATAATATATTTATATATTAATATATATATATATAATTATAATATATGATTTTAATGAAATAAAAAACATATAATATATATATATATATATATATATATATCTATATATATATATATATATATATATATATATATTTGTGTGTGTGTACCTTAATTAATTAGAAAATAGAAATTTCCAGCACATAATATCATGAACCCAAACTCAACCTTAGGAGGTTATTGGGAAATTTTTACCTTCACAAACCAAACTGGCGAATCCCGGAGTGACACTTGTCATAGTCCCAGTGGAATTAAACTAAATAAGATTCCCTGAGTGCTGATTGGGCTACCATGCCATCAGCCTATACTTGTTCTGCATATTTTTAATAAAAAATTGCTTTTTCCGAACATCGATCAATAGAGCATAACTCCTTCATTCGAACTCAGTTTTCAGTGAAACAAGTAGCATTGGATTCCTTGTGACGGGCCTATCATTGTATTTCTGGTTTCATTCAATTCTGAAGAGTTTCATTTTTGAGCTAAAATACTAAGCCTCTGATCATGAGGACAGTCAAGACATGAGGAAAGGAGATTTAAAACATGGTTAAGAGCAACGAGAGGTGACCTAGGATTTAGTTAAGAATGATATAGCTATCCATTGGAAAATCCTTTCAAGAGAAGATCAGATAAAGTATGTTTTTTGGTTTTCTTCAATTAGGTTTCCATAATAAGTATTCTACCTTTTAGTAGAACACAATACAACTTCTTTCACCACTTGAAATAGTTGACTCTAGATGAAGCTACGCGTGAAACATAGGAAAAGTACCTTTAATGACACAATATTTTTTTTTCCCTATCATGATGCAACATCTTCACAGGAGCTATTGCACAATCTTTCTAAACCTACATATGCATAAAAAATTATTAAACAAATGAGGTAAAATAAACACATCCACACAATTATTTATGAAAATAAAACTTAGAAGAAACAACACATACCTATTTTACCCACTACATATAATGTGAAATTTACATCAACCATCATTATAGAGTTTAGTAAGTGAAACTGTCACCTACTCTCCCATAGGATACCAAATGTAAACAATAAAATAAAATAAAAAACACCAATATCAAAGCTAAACATAAAACCAAAATTCCACAAAAACATATAAGTAAGAACAAGAACAAAGAAATAACCATTGACATATCAAAAACATCAACAGAATAAAGACAAATAATAAGAAAAAGAAAGAAAAATAAATAATGTACAATGGAATTAAACTCAACTCAACAGTCGACGACGCTTTATGCCCTAGTATTTGGCAATGTTCCTTTCTTCTCTTCTCATTTTGAATGGAGAAGGGATTAGTGGTATAAAAAAGGGAAGAATATAAGAAAATGTGAGTTTTAAACAATGGATGTAATCTTTACATATAATAGACATAGGTAATAAATTTATATAACTATGATGAACAAAGGGTATTGACATTAATGAAATCAAATAGCCTCTTCTTCACAACTCGCATCCTGTGTCCCCCATCACTCGAGGTACTGAGCCACTATTTCCTCTAGCTCCCGCTACCACCATGCTTCTTCTCTGATGTTTATTGAAGGTTCATCTAGCTTCTCTTTAAATGATCATTCCTCTCTCTATGATTCTCCCCTGCACATTTTTAGATCTTGTTGATCCCATTTAAGATTTAATGACACCCATGAGGGTTAGACGATTAATGGGTCAAACTACCCAACACCCTTGCATTATGCATGCACCTTCTATTAGTTGAGGTACCAAGGACTCCTACATAATGTATATTTTCCTTGTCTTGCAAAATATTGATGTATTATTGCACTTCATGGTTAGGACCACTAGGTTTGGCTCTACAACAATAGCTAGAGAAATACCATCATGTTCTTGATCCCCTAGAGGAAATGAACTAGCATCACCATTCTCCTACTCCCACACAAAAATTGATGGTGTCTCGTAACATATGGTTTATGAAATTTTCCATAGGATTATACTTCACCTATTGGAAAACATATTCATCAACATTTTGTACCTTCACATTTAGCAACTTCAAAATATTCACTTTTGGTAGCCATGTTGTGCACAGGTCTGAATTGTCCTTCTGGAAGCCCCACATCTTAGTTTTTTGTGCACCAATGAGGCTTTTTATAGCTCACTATTCGTTTAAATGGATCACAGGGTGGAAAAATAGGCGGAAAATTCAAAATAGATGAATAAATTTCAACTTTCGTATATTAATATCCTGGTTGTATTGTTAATTTTATCTTAACTTCTATTTCAACATTATAAATTTAGTTTTGGTGTGATGTTAGTGGATTTGAATTAAAAGTGTGATAGATAGATCCATTATAACTCAATATCTATTCAGAGTAGAGAGGAATCAAATCTATTTGAAATGAAAATATTTCCTCATTTTTTGCACTTTCATTTTAAGAGATTTGAGCCCTACCATTGTTCAATTCCAAAGGATTGATATTATGACTCATGCAACACCTGTACACTCAAAACTAGTCTACAATTGATGTTACTCTGCCTTGTCATATCCACTTTAGTTGAGGAAATAAAATTCCTTGCACGCACTAGATATTTTATGCTCATTGATCAGTTAACTGATAGATCTTTGAGTTGGACTACTTTCCCACTACACAATTGACTCTATCAATAGTTAGAGGTAAATTGATTGAGTACAAATGAAAATAACTTAACTGTATTACCAAAATTTAGGAATCACACATGCATAAATAAAATACAAGCCCTCTAACTTGAATTTACTAAGATAACTGCGTCACAAGATTTATGTTAGACTAGTTAACTACCACCAAGTTGTCTTGATGATGTGGAAATTTGATTTACTCATTTTGACTAAGGCTAAAGTCAAATTGAGTCTTTCTTGATAGATGTTTTCAACACTCCCTCTTAGAAATAAAGAGATTTTATTCCTACCTTACCCCGCACCTGTGGAACTCGAATTTACCTCTTGACAATGCCTTTGTCAACATGTCAACATCTTACTCCTTAGCCAAAATGTATTGTAGCAACATAATTCTCCTATGCACACAGTACCAGAATTGACGATACTAGATATCAATGTGCTTGGAATTTTCATGAAATACCAGATTCTAAGAGAGATTAATCAAACTCCGATTATCACAATATATCATTGTCAGATCCATCTAATGAATGAAAATAACTGCAAGTATTTTCCTCATTTATATGGCCTCACATGCTGCTTGAATCGCAACAATGTATTCAGCTTCTACTGAGTTGAGTGCCCATACCTCTACTTCCTATTGTACAAGGAAATAATTGCAGACCCAACACTAAAAATATCACCTGCAGTACTTTTCCTATCTAATGGACTCCTTTCCCAGTCTGCATCAGTGAAGCTTTAGAGCTTCAATCCCTCTGTCCTCCTATGCCATAATCCATATTTGATAGTGAATTTGAGGTACCATAACATAGGCTTTGATTCTTTCCAATACAAATTGGTATGCCTCAGCATAGCTTGAGTCAAATAATTCACTGCATAGCACATGTCGAGTCTTGTGTTCACAAGATACATCAAAGATGCCATAAGATGCCTATAAATAGTGGTATCAACCTCTTCACCTGAAGTAGTACTCTCCTTCCTCTGGCTTTTAGCTAATGGTGTGACCATGGGTTTACAAGTTGCCATGTGAAATCTTTAAATTATTTTAGAGGCATACCTCCCCTTGTTATCACTCAGTTTTTTAAGATGTAGAGTAAATCATAGAGGTCACCTCAGAACCACTTTGGAAACTGGTAATCTAGCCCTTCTAGTTTCAGAGAGAGATATCTCTTTATAATTAGCTTTGTTTGATTGAAGGTATTAGGCTATATATTAGGTTCAAGTTTGGGTTTTTTGTGTTGTTGGGTTGAAATTGGGAATATAAGCCATTGGGAAAATGGAGTCACAAGTTTGGATTGCTAAAATACATCCTTTACAGACTAAAATTACAGAGCAGGGTAGGAAAATTCGCTTGATCCTTGAAGATCTATCCCATGGATGAGAGGAACTAATTTAGAAATCCAATTAAAAATAGATAAGTTAAGAATTTTTATTTTAATCTTCAGTAGAAAACATAAAAATTATTCTTAAAATACCTCGACATAGTGTTAGGGTACTCCGACACATAGGAAATAGTTAAGTATAACTTGGTCTAGCGTAGAGTTAAGTAAATTTTGTTTCTTTACTATGTACATTTGTAACTTATAATCCGAAGGTCACGATATGTAGTGATCTGACGGTTCATTCTCTCCTTGGTATTACCGACACTTGATCCATGGCTTGACACTTGATTGGTCCATGATCTCTATTTAAAGAGTATGGAGGTTCATTTTTCCGGTAACCGTTTATGAGAGAAGGTTATGTAAATTTTCTTTCTTTATATTAATAAATTTCCTGAAGTGGCCACATTGGCTGAGGTCATGGATTGTTTCCCTCATCAAGGGTTTTAACCACGTCAAGTACCAGTGTATTGATCTGTGATCTGTTTGTGAGTGATGACTATTGAGGTAATTTAATTTCTTAAATTCCTTTCCATAAATTATCAACCCGGGGGGTCCGTGGACTTGCAAGGTGCACATGTACTATATGTTCTAGAGAGCATTTCCAATTTCGAGAGAGAAATTTTAATCTACCAAATAAAAAATGATAATTGTCATGAAAGTAAATCTAATCTAGAAACCAGTAAATCACACCACACTTTTGGAATTACAAATCACACTTGCACTATGAAAGAAAATCACACCACACATGCTGAATTAAAACACACTTGCTACAATTGAAAGCACACATTTTCATAAATGAAATAACTAATCTAAACATACTTGCAGAAATTTAAATGACTAATCTAAATCACTCTTGCAGGAAAGGAAAATCACACTTGTGGAATTGAAAAAACTATTCTACTTGCATGAATTGAAAAACTAATCTACACACACACTTGCATGAAATTAAAACATACTTGAAAATGGAATGAAATAATGAAAACAAACTACTAAGGTACCTCTACCAAAGTATGCTTGTTGTGATGGGGGCCCTTCATTCTTCAAAAACATACCAACACCATGGTAAGCACGCTCAAACTCAAATTGGCACACTCAAAATGACTTTATGTATAAATGAAAGAACAATTACATCAATCTCCAAATAAACCTCTAACTACATACTTGAACTCTTATGATATAAACCTACTACTATCTATCTCATTACATGATCATTTCACATCTCCTTCCATGGTTCTAAACTTCGTAAATATACATTACAATGTTTTAGATTACAAATGGAAGGAGAATCATCTCCTATTTATGCAAAAACTTAAGAAACTACCTCATTATTGGAGATCCACCATTCTATCCTTAGATCCATAAAAGTTTCAGCCAATTAGATAATTATAAGACACATATCCCTTTATTCATGATTCTCCTCCATGAGATATGGTTGATCCCCATCCAAATATCCTCCAAATATTGAAGAGAATTCGAAATTGAACCTTGGAAGCCACATAAGGATGTCTTGGAAGATTCCTAATCACCTACACATGTCACCAAACTCATTCCACCTTTAGGTATAAATAAATATATGTTATTTTTCTAAATTTTAATCATAAATTCACTCATAATAATAGAAATTATTAACTTTGGAAAACACTAATGTAAACCCATATGAGCATGATAATGGAGGCTAATGTAGGGTTATGTGGTTATAGAGTTGCGAAATGTGAGTGAAATAGTGGCGATGAAGGTAAAAATGCATTACATTCTAAAGACATTTTGGAGGCCCAACATACCCCCCAACTGAATTAATTTCATGCCCTCATGCAATCTATTGCATTCATTCACTTAATCACGATTTGATATTTTTGAATTCTCTTTATTTTATATGAAGTTTGGCTAATATTGATTTTTTTTTTCAACTTTTCATTCAAATGTCTTGAAGATGGATCCCTGTTGTGATTCGAAACATTCACAAATGTTCCTTAATACTATGGATAATTCGGGAGGCTCTTCAATAAATGATAACCACGGGAGCTTAAATACAAAAAATTTTCATAATAATTTGATAACTTTCTTCCTTTTGCAAAGGTTTCTTTTGAAAAACATTTGATTGCAACATATTACTGTGGTTGGTTCTTGTGTGACAGCCAAATTTTATTAGTATTGGTTCTTGTGTAACACTATTTTTCTTATTTTTGTGTTGCATCAAAAGACTTTGAAAACATTTAATCAACCATATAATGTGCCCATTATTTTATTATCATATAACTTTTTGAATCATAATGCAATAGTAGTTGTTTGGAAAAATATGTTGGTTATGTTGGAATGAAATGAAGCGATATGAAAGGTAAAAATGAATAGATATCACTTCCCCCCAACTAAAGATGTTTTCAGTTTTTGTGAAATGAGAGAGGAATTGTGGTGAGGTATTTTCCAAAAATTATAATTTCACTATTTAAGGAATCACATGGTTAATAGTTAAAAAATAACATACCTTTACTTACCTAAGAAGTGGATGAATTGTGAATATGTATAAAAATGCGGCGCCTCCTGGATCATGGAATGTGAAGTACAAAGAGTTGATCTACTTCTTGATTGCATAAGTGGTGGATGAAGTCATGAAAGTGGATTCTTTATTGCTACGACTAAATCTACTTCATCTACTAAAAATGCTGAATAGTGATGAATCTTATAGTCTTCATATCATTCCCATAGATTGGCATAATTCTTATCTATGTGAATAAATTTTCTTATGTTGAATATAGAAATAAATAGTTAGATTACCGACCATTAATGAATGTCGTTAACCAACTCGAGAATACTCACCAATAATGTCAATGAGAGTGAATATGACTAATTACATCTTACTAGGTACTAATAGATGTGTTGTAGTCGAGTGACCTAGAAGATCCAAACAACAAGGGACATTGATGTATTCCCATTGTTCGTTAGTGAGAGGACATGCCATTAAGGCATGCAAGCCTCAACATACTAGAAAACAAAATTTAGTCTTGAACCCAGATAATGTGTTGATGTCGATGGGCCAAGAATTCTTATAAGGGAGGCACTAATGCATCCTCCATCATTGAACACGAGTACAAAAAAATAATTTGACTACCATAGGTAAAAAAATTGTGATTCAAGCAAGGTTTATTAACAAAAAAGGAAAAAGGAAAATCACAATGTAAGTGAGTTGACTGGTTTTATTAATGGGTTAGGAGTGGATGGAAATGAATGGAGGTGAGTGGAAAGTGAATAGAAAAATTAATAAAACATGTGAAATTTTCCAGGAAAATGACTTTGGTAATGCTTGAAATGCTTGGTTGGAATGCAAATTTTAGAGAGGGAAAAATGACATTTATGGGTGATAGAAATGGATTTAACTGGTTTCATGTTTTCTTGAAAAAAGCACCAGTATTTGAAAACCAATTCTGCACATAAATTGGTCTTAGTTAATTCTTCAATCGTCTTGGAACTTGCAAAAAAAACTTGGCACTAGTATTGCAATAAAGCATAAGTGTATTCAATGGAGAAGTGATCAATTTCTGTTGATACATACGAACAAACAAATATGCATAATTAAATTCCAAATAAAAAAGATTCTAAGAAAATCAAATACATGACATGTCTTGTTTTAATGTACAATTTTAGTGATTCAAAAACCAAGTTAAATCAAATCCATATTAGAAACATGTTTTAATGATTTAATGATGATTTTTCCATGTCCGATTGTTGCAAAATCCATAAAAACGACCATTTTTTATTATCAAATTCTAATGACAGTTATCTCATTGCAGAGAGTTTACCGAGATCTTTCTAACAATGCTAGAATCACGTCAAATGTATGTTGTATGAGAAAGTTATTGTCGTTTGAAGTTTTAGCAAAACCGTGAAATTGGGGTATATGGTTGCCATGTGGCAGCACCAGGGAATGCCACATGGATGCACTGGAAGGTGACACGTGGCATACATGCTGTTGTGGATGCTGACTTGGTAGAGTGAAGTGGACTGCTTACTAGACAACATGACGTGGCAGACAATTGGGCGATGTTTGTGCAATATTGGCTAATGGTACGTTGCCACGTGGACTAATCGAATGTCACCATGTGGCAGTAAAATCCCAACAAACAAAATTCAAGATTTTGGGAGAAGCTTCCAAGTTTCTAACTGTTGTAGGGTACTTTTCAATTAATTTCATGCCACCAAAATATTTGATTTTTATTTGAACTCATCCTCTTGCCAAAAAAAATGGATCTCACAACCAATTGTTTTCTATAATAATTGTGAAAATATTGATGCCAAAACTCAAAATTTTTTATTTTATTTTATTTCTTTTGTAGCAGGTTGAAAGCATGGAGAATTTTGTTTAACTAATCTCTTTACAAATTCTGGATTGGTTTATTTAATTTGAGAAAGAATTTTTAAACAAGCGTTTTTTTTTAATTCGGTCATCACAAAAATTTCTAAGAAAAAAAATAATTTTAAATCAGCGATATCTCTCTCATCTGGATTCCGATTCGACTGATTTGTTTTTTGAATTTAGGTGATTTTTTGCAAAGAATTCAAATATGAATTTTTTTTTTTCAAAATATTCCCAAAAAGTTCATATTTGATCTGCAAACTCGTTGCCAAAAAAAAAAAAAATGAAAAATAATTTATTGTAACAAATATATCTGACAATTAGAGATCAAATTATTTATTTTATTTTAGAATCAATGGTAAATTTAGATCTCTTAGTCATTTTTATTGAAATTTTTAAAAACTAACTTGGTTCAATTTTTCTTTTCTGACCTTCTAGATCGCAGGGAGTGCAAGAAGAGAGCATACTCAGGAGTTTTGTCAATTTTTTGTTCATTTGAAATTTGGAATTAAAGTAAGAAGAATTGATCTCAAACCTCAAATTTTAGCTTTCTAAACTTCACTTGTTTTCCTTTTTCACAAATATCCATTTGATTGTAGACCTTCTTGCCAATGGTTAGTGAATGAGGTAGCTCTTACTGCGCCACTAAAAGTTGAATAAAAATTCGAAAACTAACTATTTCCAAGATTGGGTTAATTTATGATTATGAAAATTGATTAAAATTCAAAATGTATAAAAACGATGTTTTTATTTTTTATTTTTTAATTTATTTTATTTTTTATAAATGAAAAATTAATTGCGCATGAAGACTAAAAAAATGAAATTGCATCGAGGAATGAAAAATGAATTTACATACAAAATGAAATATAAAAACGAAATGAAATTCTAAATTAAAAACTTGATCGTAGACTAAAATTTAAAAATAAAAATTTAAACAAACAAAATTTGAAATTAAAGGTTGATACCTATGTACGTCTTCAGGGAAAAGATGCCAAAATTTTGAACTAATTTAATTGCTTAAATTTCTTTCCATAAATTATCAACCCGGGGGTCCGTGGACTTGCAAGGCGCATGTGCACTATATGTGCTAGAGATTGGTTTCCAATTTCCAAAGAGAAATTTTAATCTATCAAATGAAAAATTATAATCATCATGAAAATAAATCTAATATAGAAAGTAGTCAATCACACCACACTTTTAGAATTAAAAATCACACTTGCACTATGACAGAAAATCACACCACACCTGTGTTTTTAAAACATACTTGCGATAATTGAAAGCACACACTTGCAGAAATGAAATAACTAATCTAAGCACACATGCAGAAATTGAAATGATTAATCTAAAGTACTCTTGCAGGAATGGAAATGCACACTTGTGGAATTGAAAAATCTAATCTACTTGCATGAATTCAAAAACTTATCTACACACGCACTTGCATGAAATTAAAGCATACTTGAAGATGGAATGAAATAATGAAAACCAACTTCTAAGTTACCTCTACCAAAGTATGCTTGTTGTGATGGGGGGGCTCCATTCTTCAACAACATACCAACACCATGATAAGCACACTCAAACTCAAATTGGCACACTCAAAATGACTTTATGTATAAATGAAAGAATAATTAAATCAATCTCCAAATAAACCTCTAACTACATACTAAAACTCTTATGCTATAAGCCTACTACTATCTATCTCATTACATGATCATTTCACATATCCTTCGATGGTTCTAAACTTCCCAAATTTACATTACAAAGTTCTAGGTTACAAATGAAAGGAGAAATCTCTCCTATTTATACAAAAAATTAAGCAACTACCTCATTACTTGATATCCACCATTCTCTCCTTAGATCCATAAAAGTTTAAAACAATTAGCTAATTATAAGACACATATCCATTTATTCATGATTCTCCTCCGTGAGATATGGTGTATCCCCATCCAAATCTCCTCCAAATATTGAAGAGAATTCGAAATTGAACCTTGGAAGCCACATAAGGATGTCTTGGCCTAATCACCTAGACATGTCACCAGACTCATTCCACCTTTAGGTATAAACAAATATATGTTATTTTTATAAGTTTAAATCATAAATTCACTCATAATACTAGAAATTATTAACTTTCTAAAACAATAATGTAATCCCATATGAGCATGAGAATGGTGGCTAATGCAGGGTTATGTGGTTCTAAAGGTGCAAAATGCGAGTGAAGTAGTGACGATGAAGGTAAAAGTGCATGAAATTTTGAAGAAATTTTGGAGGCCCAACGGTGACCTTTGCTGTTTTATCTAAGGATCTTACCCTATAAATTCCTAAATGGTATCAGAGTTGTTTTGAGGATTGCATCTGTTGTTGATCCAAATCCGATGTAGGTTTGACTGCATGTGACTATTGTTTTCTAGATCTACTTTTTCTAACCACTTTCGAGCTGAGAGAACTACTCTATTATGTCCAGAGCCTATGTTAGAGTGAATAACCGCTTTCATTACATGCAAAAAGGTTTCTGGTTTACCAAGTTATGTCATTTTAGATCTGGAGGAAAAAACACGCAATCTGAAGAGAAAAAAAAATTCTTCCTCTCAAACAATTAATTTTTTTTTTTACTAGCTCACTTGGTGTAAAGTTATTTTACGAGAATATAGGCCTTGGGTTCAAGCCTCTTTTTCAAGCTTCTTTTTCTAAAAATCTTTTTGTTAAAGTTATTTTTTCTATATAAAAATTTGGCAAGTTGCCTTTTTTCAAAAAAGGGGTTTTATTTAAAAAGCACAGGTAAAAGTAATTTTTTTTTTGTAAGTCAGAGGAATCAGCAATATCAGGTAGCTTTCACACACGCGACACAGGGTCCAACCCCCCGGCTGCCACTATAACCTCTCAGGGAACCGCCCAGCCTACAAGAGCGGTACCTGGATAAGAGGACACTTGAACTCGTGACCTGCTTAACAGCATGAATGCCTTAATAGTGCGTCTGCTGGCCACTAGACCATGTCCCTGTGGGCACATGTAAAAGTAAAATTGTAAAAGTGATTCTCACTTATTTATAAAAGTGGCTCACATAAAGTAGAATTTTTTTTAGAAGTGAGTTTATTATATTAAGTTTGGAAAGGGGGGAATTTTTTTTTTAAAGTACAACTTCATCATCAACTTTCAACCTATCACATAACTACTCATCATCTACTACAATTATTTTTTAAAAAGACATAACTTCTTCATCCGGAAGTCATTTTTAGAGCCAGTTTTTTTTTTAACCAGCCTAATTTTTTGAGATATTTCCATCTAAAAATTTGTTTTCAACCTTTTCAGCTTCAATTTTTTTTAAATGGAAAGTGCATGCCGAGTTATTCTTAACAACACCAATTATTTCCAATGGCTATCCTACATGATAGACTTACTTAGAAGTAAAGGGCTTTATTGAATAGCCTTAGGACAAGAATCTAAACCTACCGATGGAGATAAAATGGATAAATGGGAAAACAAACAAGATCAAGCATGAGGGATGATAGGAATGTCCATTGATTAAGATCTTAGATTTCATATCCAAGAAATTGACTCCCCTCAAGAAGCTATGAAAGAAATAAATACTATTTTTGGAATTCAAAATGAAATTAGACCCCACCAGATTGAAAATGAGTTTCTTACTTTGGACCCCAATAATTTCTCCTCTATTGAATATTTTTTGTCCAAGTTCAAGACCCTTAGATTTCTTTTAGAAGGCTATCAGGTCAAAAAGGAAGATGGTAGTCTTACCTATTCCATTCTTTCTAAGCTAGGTCCTCCATACTCTATATTTGTTTCCACCTTCCATTCCACTAGAGAAGTCCTCATTTCTCAAGGGAAAACCTACAAGTCCCCCTCTTTTGATGTCTTTTCTGATTCTTTGATGAGAAAACAAGAAAAAATCTTACACCTTGGTCTTATTAATAATGGAAAATCTTCTAAGAAATCTTTGGCAGCCCAACAACAACGATATCAAAAGAATCCTAAGAAGCAACATTCTAAAAAGGATGGTCCTAAACCAAACAAGGGTCTCAAGCAATCTCAACCACCTACTAAAAAAGAAACTCAAAAGTAAAATAAAAACAAAGGGAAGAAGATATATAAACATTGCAACTTTTTAAATTGTGATGGCAGTGTAGACTCAAAATGTTTTAAGAAGATGGAAGCCTTGGAAGCAACAATGAAGAACAACAACATCCATTTAGAGAACTCTCCAACTTCATCTTCAGTAATGGCACTTTCAACATGTGGTTGTCAAGCATCAAGATATGGTTATCCATTTAATGTATCTCCTTCTTCTCATTCTCATGAGTGGCTCATTAATTCTGGATCCTCTTACCACATGGCCAAAAATAAACCCATGTTTGCTTCTTTAAATGATTGTAACACCAAAAAAAATTATGTAGGTGATGATAGATCTCTTAGTGTTGTAGGTTCTGGAACCATTCATCTAGATAATTGTCAATTTAATGATGTATTATGTGTTCCTACCTTGTCCTGCAACATTCTATCTGTTTATCAAATAACTCATTCAGGTGAAGGGAAAATAATAGAATCCTCACCTGATGATGTTGTAATTAGGGACCTAAGATATCCTAGACATATTTTAGATAATGACATTGTTGATGATTCCACAAGGTTGTATATGTTTGAAAAATTTGGGTCCTCATGTCTTCCCTCCATTTTTTTTGCTCATAATGATGAAGTGAGAAAACTTTGGCATGAGCAATTTGGTCACTTAAACTATCACTCTCTTCAAAATCTATGTGAACAAAATATGGTGACAGGTCTTCCTATGGTATCTTTCCGTGATGGTGTTTTTTCTGGTTGTGTAATTGGAAAACATCATCAGGATGGTTTTGAAAATCATGCCCCTTGGCACTCTTCAACCCCTTTGCAAATTGTGCACAATGATTTATGTGGTCCACTTCCAGTTGTTTCTTTCTCTAGCTACAAGTACTTATTAAATTTTATTGATGATTTTTCCAGACGCACTTGGGTATAGTTCTTAAAACTCAAGAGTGAAGTTTTTAAAATGTGCTTGGCCTTTAATTTCTTTGTTGAGAAACAATCTGGACATCACATTCTTAAGTTAAGATCTGACAATGGAGGAGAATATGTTAACAAAAAAATTATCAACTTTTGCACTGGGCATTGAATTAAATTGTAACATACTATTCCATATATGCCACAACAAAATGGTGTAGCTGAAAGGAAGAATCACATTCTAATAGAAATGGCTAATTGTATGCTTCAATCTCAAGGACTTAATCTTAATTTTTGGGCAGAAGCAATTAATTGTGCCAGTTACGTAGTAAATAGCATTCCTACTAAGGTTTTAAGGAATATCACTCTAAAAGAAGCCTGAAGCTCAATCACACTAGATGTAAGTCACTTTCGTGTTTTTGGAAGTGAAGCTTCGGCCCATATTCCAGATGAGAAACATAAAGCCTTAGAACCTAAGAGTGAAAAATGTGTTTTTGTTAGATATTCTAAACATGTCAAAGGATATATACTTCAACCCAAATCCAAAAATGTATTCATTAGAAGAGATGTAAAATTTGATGAAAATATATCATCCTAAAAGCCTACTTTGGCAGGTGTGCCACCTTTGGCCTGCAAACCTAATCTAGCATATGTACCACATCTCTCTATCTCGTATAGTTTTGACAGCATTCCTCCTAGTTCAGATGATGACAATTAGGATGAAAATCCTCCTCCACCTCCTGAGGATACTCCTTCATCTCCACATCTTCCAAAATGGGTCCTCTCTACTCGGGATGTAGTAGGTTGTCTTGTAGGTGACCCTGTAGATCAACGTCATACACGTTCTCAGTCCGACAAATCTTCTTCCTTATTGGCTCAAGTTCCAGAAAATCTTGATCCAGGCACCTTTGAAGAAGCTTAAGATCATCTAGATTGGGATGCAACTATGAATGAATAATATTGTTGCTTATTGGAGAATGATACTTGGTATCTTGTTCCTCTTCCATAGGGAAGAAAACTTGTGAGATGCAAATGGGTTTACAGAACAAAGTTTGGACCAAATGGAAAAGTGGATAAACACAAAGCTCGTCTCGTTGCTAAAGGATTTTCACGAGTTGAAGGCATTGATGGATAAACTACTCTAGCTTTGTTTGTCACCTTAGGAAGTCTCTTTGTGGTCTCAAATAGGTCCCTCAGGCTTGGTATGCCAAAATGGATAGCTTTCTTTTAGATAATGGCTTTTCTATATGTCATTTCGACAACAACGTCTACACAAAGAAAGTGGGTAAGTACTTAATCATCCTTGTTCTTTATGTTGATGATCTTATCCTTACTGGTAGTGATCCCAACCATATAAACCATGTGAATTCTAGCCTTAAAAAGAAGTTTGAAATAATAGACTTGGGACACTTGCATTATTTCCTTGGTCTTCAAGTCTTGTAATCCAAAGAAGGTATTACCCTTTCTCAATCCAAGTATGCATGTGATATTCTACACCACTTTCACATGGAGGATTGTAAGCCAAACCCTTCTCCCTTTTAGTCTGGAGTCAAGCTTTCAGTCACTTGAACTTCCCCTGAAGTTCATGCTACCTTATACCATAAAATTGTTGGTAAATTTCTATATCTAACCCATACCCATCCCGACCTTTCCTTTTTCATTGGTCTTGTTGCTTAGTTTATGGACAAATCTCATGAAAGTCACTGGAAAGAAGCTAAGAGAATACTTATATATATTCGAGGTACAATTGAGTTCTGGATTCATTACAGTGCAAGAGAATATCCATTGTTGATTGGTTTCACTAATTCTAATTGGGTTGGTGAACTTGATGATCGAAATTCTATTGCAGGTTATGTATTCACTCTTGGTTTAGGACCTATTACATGGTTTTGTAAGAAAAAAGTGTCATCTCTCTTTCTTCGATAGAATCATAGTATCGTCGTGTTGTTGAAGCCAACAAGGAAGCATTGTGGCTTCATCAGTTCTTGTCCAAATTTGGTCTTCATCAGTACCATCCAACTAAACTTTGGTGTGATAATCAGAGTTCCATTCAGCTATGCAAAGATCTAGTTCAACATCAGCTCATGAAACACATTGAGCTACACATTCACTTCATCAGAAAGCTCATTCATGATCATGTTCTTGAAGTGAAATATTGTTCAACCAATGATCAAGTTGTTGATATCTTTACAAAGGCTCTCACAAAAGCGAAGTTTACCAAACTTCGATCTATGCTTGGAGTTCAGGAAAGTTATCATTAAGGGGGGATGGGATGTAATGCCTCCTTCATTCTCCTATTGTGTCACCTTTGTAAATACTTCAATCCTATCCCAAGTTGTTCTTAAGGGGGGATGTTAGGATATTCCAACACATAGGAAATAGTTAAGTATAACATGGTCTAGTGTAGAGTTAGGTAAAGTGTGTTTCTTTACTATTTACATTTGTAACTTATAATCCAACGGTCACGATGTGTAGTGATCCAACAGTTCATTCTCTCCTCAGTATTACCGACACTTGATCTGTGGCTTAACACTCGATTAGTCCATGATCTCTATTTGAAGAGCATAGAGGGTCATTTGTCCGGTAACCATTTATGAGAGGAGATTATGTAAATTTTATTTATTTATATTAATAAATTTCCTCAAGTGGTCATGTTGGCTCAAGCCATGGACTGTTTCCCTCTTTGAGGGTTTTAACCACTTCAAATTCTAGTGTACTGATCCGTGATCTATTTGTGAGCGGTGACATTTGCTGTTTGATCTAAGGAACTTACGCTGTAAATTCCTACAAAGAGTGTACATTTAAACAAATTATGTTCATTAACTTCAAATAATAATTCAGATCTAAGGAACACATATGAAAACAGAGATAAAACCAATTGACAAAGAGAGATGCACTTCACCATTAAAATTGACACAAGATTCTTGTAATGATTTCACTGTATTACTGAAAATCTAATCAATGGTGGCTTTGTGAGCTCCTTTATAATATAATTTCTTTCTTCAAATAAGTCCCAACATGAATACTTCTAATTATGAATTAATTATAGAAAATAATTACAAAATATGTTGATTACAAAGATCAAGATAGAATCCTAAAACATCTAAAAATTGATTACAAAACAATAGGAAAATTTAGGAATTTCTAAACTGCTTAAACTGTTGGCCCTATTCTTACGCAACATTTTGTCACTGTCCCTGCAATCCCCATCTCAAACATTGGAGGGTCATTTCCATCAATAATAAGAAGTGTCATTCCTTGCAAATACCATCATTGTATCCCTTTACATGAGAGTAATATTCCTTATGTTGACAATTCCTTGAGAAGAGCTTTAGAAACCCCCATTTTTGCCTTAGCGTGAGTAGCCAGTTCTACCCTCACGCCAATGAGGAATATTAACACTGGGACCCACTAGTTGGCACTCTTTCCCAGTTAGCCTCCCACACCAAGCTGTTTATGGAAGGTTTTTTAAAAATGGAGGGGGAGTTTCCACTCTAACAATTCCAAGGATGAGTCATTGGGAGTGGTTGGACTGAATAACCACAGACTCCCTCCTTTATTTTATGGTTTCCACCTCTTGTGGGAACCTCCTAGAGGATAGGCCTCCCTTCCACCTTTTTAGGGATCCTAACCTCCTCCTTTTCCTTTATAAAAAGAAGATATCTCTCTTTGCATAAGCTAGCTGAACATGTAGAAGTGAGTATATTATAGCTGAACTATTAAAGAGATAGAACAAGAAGGAACTTCATTGAGAGAGCTTGATTACATGCCCTCATCCCATCTGAATCCCCTGATGATCATCAGAGACGCGCTTTGGTTGAACCCCGCTAGAGGAGACTGCGTCGTCAAAACTTTGGTTGTAACTCTTCCTTCTATCAATACATATATGTGAATATTGTTTGGTTCACATTTTGTGTTATGTTATATGTTTAATGCAATATGCTTAGCCCTCTTTGACTCGCTAGTAGTTATGAATGAAGTTATTATGTCATATGTTGTTCTTGTTTTCTGATCTATGTGCAGGTATCCGAGCATGACTATAGAAGGATTGTGACTTGCCGAGGCATGAGCGAGAGGCCACCACCGCTACCGCCATGACAACAACATTGGATTCTAGGTAGGTCGATCTATCGTGTCCTCTTTTCATTCAGTAATTAGGAATCAACACTCTAGCATGTCTCTTTGTTTGTAGACCCACTCTAGGGCTAGAGGGATCGTCTCTATCCGTAGAGAGGATTTACCTACTTAACAAATTGGCGACTCCTCTGGGGATTAGTGTGAGTTTGTCATTTCATCTTGTTGGGTCAATTTCGGTCATTGATTTGCTTATCTGTATTTTTCTGGTTTGATTGCTTATTTTACATTCTTTGTTCAGCTCCAGAGTGTCAAGATTGACCTCTGCTCATTCGATTTTGGTTTTTCCTTTTTTCCCATAGTTATCAAGCTTGGCACGGTTTTCGCTTGAACAATCGCACCAATTGGTGCAGGTTGCTTTTGTTGTAGTCACGCCAACCCCTGTTCGGCACGGATTACCACCTTACAGTCACTGTGAAACCTGTAGGATTTTGTTTGATTTTTTTGATGAGTCTTTTGGTCAATGGTACTTGACTCTAGGTTGTTTTTTGTGTGTAATTGATCATTTGGGACTGTTTTGACTGCTATAGACTTGTTTTTCTCAGTCGTTTGTTTGTCTTCTTATTATCAGTGTAGTGTAAGGATTTAGGGTTTCTGAGTGTCTTGGTGAACTGAGCCTTCTGTTTGGAAATCAAGTCTTTTTTATTATTGTCAGTCTTATTCCCGAGTTGATTGCCCTAAGTTTTCTTGATCCTTTTGAGTGTTTGCTTTGGTTGAATGATCATTTCATTCTTCGTTTGATTCTTCTCTTTGTTCCTCCAAGCATAGATTACATTTCTTGTTTGGGTCACTTTGAGAACTTTCTTTTGATTTGGAAAATTGCAGCATTAGTTTGAGTGCATTCTTGTGTTTGTTTTGTATTGATTGAGTCATTCAATTTCGATTCCTACATCGCAATACTCAGGCTAATGTCTATTTTTTTTCATGTAATTAGTGCATTGTGTAATTTATATCATTGGAAAAAGGAAAAAAAATAAAAATCTTTGCATTCTTTCCTTTGTATCTAAAGTGAAACATTCTTTTGCTTAGCTAGCATTTGATAGTCTAGGAAATAGTTTTTCATTTTCATTTGATTGTGTTAGATGCATGAACGGATTTCTTCCCATATTTTAATTGTTTGCAATTGTTTGAAAGATCTCTATCCTTCTCGTAATTAGCATTCATTGAATGAAAGATGGTGTTCTTTAGCATATAGCTTGCATTTAGGAAATTCGAGATCCAAATTCGGTACGGCCTTGAAACTGTAACATAATACAAGATCAACTTTAAAATTCATTTAATTAACCTAAGGAAGCATTGGAACCTAATGCAACGTGTTTAGTGTTCTAGGCTAGAGGCATGTTCCGGCGTCTTAAAACCTAGTAGCTGTCGTTCACCAGCTAGCTTTAGACAGCGCTAGTTTGGACTTGTGCTCCCTGTACCGTCGAGTATATAAAGGGAGACCCCTCTAGGTTGCAATCCTTTTATCCATAGGGAGCCGAGTCTGCCATCTTGTAACCGTGATACACCAAACATAGCATTCAAGGAGACTACTTGCACATACATTAAGTCCTTGGTCATTTTTCTTTCATTTTATCACCAAGGTGTATATGACAGTTCACCGAAACTTGGTACACCCTCTTGTTTAGATTACCCGAGTAGTCATTTTGGTCTTTTTGTGACTCCTTAAAAAGTTAAAAGATCATCGAGCGCTTGTCCTTTCATGCTCGTTTCAACCTGAAAGTGATAGAGTCACCTTTTGCCTGTTTGTCAACTCTTAAAATATGAAACAACAGAGTTTTATTTCAGTGTCTTAAAACATTAACTGCCCATGAAATATTCTTGGTTAAATTTATCTTCCTTACTGTTTTTTTTTAAGGTTTCTTCCAATGGAAACTTTTCTGGGGTTTACCAACCAAGGAATCCCTTCCAAGTGGAATCCTAGTCCTTTTCCTACTTTTGGGAATGTTGGTGCTCCTTATATGGCGACATTGTCCCTACCTGGGTTAACTTTTGGGTTTCCTATTTGGTTTTTTTCGACCTCTGTGGTCTCGAATGTTCCGCCCACTGTACAATGATCCCCTCCATCGGAACAACATCATGTTTATTCTAAGGTGGACCTCTTCCCTTCTTCACCTGCTTCTTCGTCTTCCTCTTCTAATTCGCTTGGTGAAAGTCTCGATTCTAGTAACCTGGTGGCTAAGAAGAAGAAGAAGAAGAAGTCAGCTAAGAGAGAGGCCATCCCTGTGGCTATTGTGCCTCATACCCCTTCCATTGAAAAACCATCCAACCTTCCATGGAAATTCAAATTCCCTTGCATGTTGTGCAAAGGTGACCGTCTTCTTCGAGACCAACCTGGAATTCCCAAGGTACTTGAAGCATGGTCTGACAGTCGTTCCTTGTTGCCTTTGGCTTATGGGATTCAATTTTGTGGCACATCTTCGACTAACAATGATAATACTCCTAAGAAAAAGGGTAAGGTTACCAATCCCTGTAAGTTGTGTGAAGGGCATCATCCCATTCACCTTTGTCCGTACATGGATGAAAGCAAGAGAGTGTTGGAAAACCCTACTATTTCTGCACCCTGCCTTCTGGCTGGTTACCAGAAGCTTTCTTCGAGTCCTCTGATAGTTGATTCAGTGATCGGTCAAGAATAAACCTTGGTCGATCTTGTTTCCTCGGAAATCAAGTTCATGTCTCCATTCCCGACCAACCATTGATCATGGAATCAGTTGATCTAATCTCGCCCATGGCTCATCAGGTTTTTTCCATCGAGAATGGATCTTATTCCTCCCACGTTCTTCTTGTTTCTTCAGATTCCTCGGACTTGAAGAAAGATCCTCCCGTCCCCATGACTTAAGAAGTTTCTCTTCCTACTCCCATGCCTGAGGTTCAGGAGGATGCTCCTCTTGCTCTGGTACCACTAGGGTAAGACCATCTCAGTTCAATGGTACACCCTCCAAGTAGTTTGATCACTTCCTTCGATTGGAGTCAATTTGCAGTATACCACCTTCCTTCTTATGTGCCTTTTGAGATCACGGTCCATACCTTTGATGTGGTCTTACCCAACACCATTATAGATGAAGGCACATATATTAGTATTATGTCTTACACTACTTGGCAAGATTTTTTTTCTCCACCGGCTGTGTCGGCTACGTAGAATCTGTTAGCTTTTAATAGAGGAACTAGTCAACCGTTAAGGATCCTTCCGAAGTTTCCTATTAATTTGGGAGGAAAAACTATCTATATAGACGTGATGGTGGTTCAATGTCCCTTGGATTTTAATTTACTCTTGGGGCATGACTATGCTTACGCCATGGGTGCACTTGTCTCTTCCCTCTTTCGTGTGATTTGTTTTCCACACAAAGTTCGGATCGTGACCATTGACCAGTTTTCATTCTTTGGTCCTAATGTGGCAACTAGCCCGCCATCATCTCTTCTAGATATTTATCTATTGATTGTAACTTCCCAAACACAGGTTAATTATGTGGCTACCTGTCCCGTGCCCGTATTCAGTGATAGTGCCATTTTTGCATTGTTTGCTTGGGGCATTGGGTCATGATTTTCGAGATGTTGTTCTCCCATCAGATGAGAACCTCTTGGAAGACATGACCTCTTACTCGTTATGGTAAAAGTTCATTGAGGAAGAGTTCGTTTTCTTGTGTCAAGCTCCTTAAAAAATTAAACAAGGTGTCATGAGGATGGTCCGTCTTCTATGTCAACCTCATTAAAAAATGAATTAGGTCATGAGGATAGTTCTTTTAATGTGTCCACCTCGTTAAAACAATGAAACATGTTCCTGTTCAATTCGAGCCTTTGATCAGATCTCGTAAATTCCCAGTCGAATCTTTCTCTGATCTCGTAATTTGAACCTTCACTCCATCTGCATTTTATTCATTACAGCTAGATTAAAGCTTGGGGAGCATGTACCTCGAATTATGTCACCATGCCGGGGGCATGCCAGTGGGCATACCCATGCCCGTCTTTCAAGCATAGTTTACCTTTGTTTCAAGATTGTGTAAAACCGAAACCAATCTCAAGCATAGTTTACTTTTTTTTTCAAGCTTGCACAAAAACAAAAATATTTTGGCTTTTATGTGCTTTGTGAACGTTTTCCTGACTTTTGGGTCATTACTTATTATGCAGATTATTTAACTCATAGATTAGCTAACATTGTATTAGGCATTTTCTACCATCCTCTTCCTTATATACTAAGTGAACCTTCTCACCTTGGGTCCCACTCAATAGGGTTTCCACCATCACACAAACAATCTCCCTCAAAAACTGCGTTGTGCCTTCATTAGAGCCACTCCTCTAAATTGCGTTGTTTGATTTGGTCAAAGTTGACCTCTTCAACTTGCTTCAACCCTTTTCACACCTAAGGGTCTTCAATCCAGCTCACATATAGCTATATAGACTGAACCTCATTCACATTGAGCTCTTTTATTTGCTGATCCACTCCTCCTACATTTATGCTGTTGACTTGGTAAAACTTGACTTCGTCCACATGCAAAATGTCCCTATTCACACATGAGAGTGTAAAATACATATGGAATTATGATCCCCTTACACACTATGAGGGATTTTATCCTTATTTCTGAAATGTATGGGCCTCCTTACGTTTTTATTCATCTCCTAAGTGACATTAGAAAATTTTAATATTCCGATTTGCTGCATGCAAATTTTGGAATATTACAGTCCTCTCCTCCCAAATTTTTCTTGTCCTCAAACAACTGCAAGGATAGGATTGAAGACCATCCTCTTCTCCCCCTGTAGCAACCTCATAAGATAAAATCCTCCAAGGATCAAGGTGTTGCATCATCAATATGTCTCCAAGTTTCCCCTCCCAAGTAAACAAGCTAGCTTTTGGTGAACACCCCAAATAGCTATCATTATGTGACAGTAAGATATCAATGGAGGCATCAATGGGTGGTCTAAAGACCTTATTAAGGCATGTGGTCTTATTTATATCGAGATCTACCATCCCCATTTGAATCTCCCATCCCCAAGCTATCATACATACAAAATGAGTTGCCTCTCAAAATGGAAACTCCTGAAAATCGTCCTCCACCTTGAGCTCCTACACAGTAGGTGGGCTGAAATTCTGAACATGCTAGACAAAGTGGCCTACCCCACATTTTCCTCCTCTCCACTTAAGATAAGTGTAGAGAATTTTCTAATCTTGGGCTGCAATAATTTTTCCCTCAAATGGCAAGAAGGAAACTAGGTCTATAAAGATCCCTTTCCCAACATTGTGAACCAAGCTGGCCCAAACCATCTCATAAATGATGGATAAGAAATAACCACCATATGGCATCCCATCCATCTCATGGCCCTCCTCATAAAGAAACAAATATTTTGCTGTAGTGGCCATATCTCCTCCCATGCTCCCCTTAGAACATGTAATGAAGTAAGTGCAGGGATCCTCCTCCCCAAAGAACACATCCACCCAATGTGTTTCTCCCCCAATCATGCTCCCCATGAAGGCAAGAACAACATCAGAAAATGGGCTCATGATTAGCATCAAAATGAAAGAAAGACTAAAGGTTTCATGTGTTTCTGGAAGGTACCAAAATTCTCCCAACTGGTCACAGCACAGTCTTCCCCACTACAGCTTCAGAAAATAGCATGGCAAGTTGTTTCTTGACACATGGCTAGTTATGTAAGTCCTCACATCTACTAGAAAATAGTAAATGGCTGAATGTATCAGTTGAGCATACAAGAAGTAACCAAACACTTGCCCAAAGTCATACAATAGATGCCTATCTCCATCATAATAGCTGGCCAAAAATGGTCCATGGAGCCCAAAGAAAAGCTTGCTCCTTTGTGTAACAATGCACTGCAAAGAAGTTTTAAGAGCATGCAAATATTGTGTTGGACAATCAATAAATGCAAAAACATAATTCTTACCATGTAATTAAAGTAAGATGATGATAGTATCCATAAATGAGTCCTCCATAGTGGTATAACATACTCCCATGAAAAGGAATGAGTCATATGTTGCATTTAGATCCTCCTTCTTATGCTTGGAAATAAAATTTAAGGAGAACATGCCACAGTAACAGATGTATCCATCCACTACTCTATCATTCTCACCCCCTCCTTGTCCACCAAGTGCATCAAATGTGAAGTGATCCTGGGGAAACTCCATCACTAAGTCCCTGCTCCAAAGTGACATCGATGTTGGCCTATGAAAATAGGCTCTTGCCAACTCATAAATCCATCCTTTAGCATGCTCAATCTCAAAGACTCCTCCCATAATGCTGCTACATACAATAAGTTTCTCCCAAGGTGGAAGTACTTCTAGATCATATAAGGCTACGGAGTAACCTCCTTGCACTATGATAGTGCCATCCCCTACTTTTGCAGCATCATGCCAAGTGTGAGAGAAAATCTGCCTTGCTCTCTCCCAATCCTCCAAAGCAACAAAAGTATTTTCTGCCTCCTCATACCTCCATCATACAACCCATGTGGTGAAAACATAATGATCATATCATCATAATGCATCCACACTCCTTTCTTCCCCATGGTGCAAGTACGCTGCCAAGTCCCTTCCATCCACATACCCTTGGAAAAAGGATATGTCCCATGATGGCCAATCTCCTTCAAGAGTAGCCAATGCAGGCAAGCCTCCTATTTCTGAGTGTCATATATTTGCAAGTAGCTTACCAACTTCTTGCTCTCCATCCACTCCCATTCCTCCCAATGTGAGGAATGGTAGTGGATGGAGAGCAAGAATCTGGTAAGCGACTTGCAAATATATGACACCCAAATGGCTTCCATCCTCTTCCTTATAAACTAAGTGATCCTTCTCACCTTGTCTTCCACTCAATAGCGTTTCCACCATCACACAAACAATCTCCCTCCAAAACTGTGTTGCGCCTTCATTAGAGCCACTCCTCTAAACTGCGTTGTTTGATTTGGTCAAGGTTGACCTCTTCAACTTGCTTCTGCCCTTTTCACACCTAAGGGTCTTCAATCAAGCTCACATATAGCTATCTAGGATGAACCTCATTCACATTGAGCTCTTTTATTTGTTGATCCACTCCTCGTACATTTATGATGTTGACTTGGTCAAACTTGGCTTTGTCCACATGAAAAATGTCCCTGTTCACACATGAGAGTGTAAAATACAACTGGCATTATGATCCCCTTACACACTATGAGGGATTTTATCCTTATTTCTGAAATGTATGGGCCTCCTTACCCTTTTATTCATCTCCTAAGTGACATTAGAAAAATTTAATATTCCAATTTGCTGCATGCAAAATTTGGAATATTACAATCCTCCCCTCCCAAATGTTGCTTGGCCTCAAGAAACTGCAAGGATAGGACTGAAGAGCCTCCTCTTCTCCCCCTATAGAAACCTTATAAGATAAAATCCTCCAAGGATGAAGGTGCTTCATCATCAATATGTCTCCAAGTTTACCCTCCCAAGTAAACAAGCTAGCTTTTCATGAACACCCCAAATAGCTATCATTATGTGACAATAAGATATCAATGGAGGCAACAATGGGTGGTCTAAAGGCCTCCTTGACGCATGTGGTATGATATATATCGGGATCTACCATCCCCATATGAATCTCCCATCCCCAAGCTATCATCCATACAAAATGAGTTGCCTCCCAACATGGAAACTCCTGAAAATCCTCCTCCACCTTGAGCTCCTGCAAAGTAGGTGGGCTGAAATTATGAACATGGTAGAAAAAGTGGCATACTCCACACTGTCCTCCTCTCCACTTAAGATAACTGCAGATAATTTTCTGATCTTGGGCTATAATAATTTTTTCCTCAAATGGAAAGAAGGAAACTATATTTCAAAAGATCCCTTTCCCAACGTTGTGAACCAAGATGGCCCAAACCATCTCATACATGATGGATAAGAAATCTCCACCGTATGGCATCCCATCCATCTCATGGCCCTCCTCATAAAGAAACAAATATTTTTCTGTAGTGGCCATATCTCCTCCCATGCTCCCCTTAGAACATGTATTGAAGTAAGTGTGGAGATCTTGCTCCCCAAAGAACACATCCACCCAATGTGTTTCTCCCCTAATCATGCTCCCCATGAAGGCAAGAACAACATCAGCAAATGGGCTCATGATTAGCATCATAATGAAAGAAAGACTAAAGGTTTCATGTGGTGCTGGAAGGTACCAATAGTCTCCCAAGTGGTCACAGCGCGGTCTTCCCCACTGCAGCTTCAGAAAATAGCATGGCAAGTTGTTTCTCAACAAATGACTAGTTGTGTAAGTCCTCACATCTACCAACAAAAATTAAACGGCTGAATGTATCAACTGAGCATACAAGAAGTAACCAAAAACTTTCCCAAAGTCATACAATATATGGTTGTCTCCATCATAATAGCTAGCCAAAAATGGTCCATGGAGCCCAAATAAAAGCTTGCCCCTTTCTGGAACAATGCACTGCAAAGAAATAGTAAGAGCATGCAAATATTGTGTTGGACAATCAATAAATGAAAAAACCGAATTCTTACCATGTAATGAAAGTAAGATGATGATAGGATCCATAAATGAGTCCTCCATAGTTGTATAGCATACTCCTATGAAGAGGAAAAAGCCATATGATGCATGAAGATCCTCCTTCTTATGCTTGGAAATCCAAGTTAAAAAGAACAGGCAATAGTAACAGATGTATCCATCCACTACTCTGTCATTCTCACCCCCTCCTTGTCCACAAAGTGCATCAAATGTGAAGTGATTTTGGGGACACTCCATCACTAAATCCCTGCTCCAAAATGACAGCGTTGTTGGCCTATGCAAATAGGCTCTTGCCAACTCATAAATCCATCCTTTGACATGCTCAAGGTCGAAGACTCCTCCCATAATGCTGTTACATACAATAAGTTCCTCCCAAGGTGGAAGTACTTCCAGATCATCTAAGGCTAAGGAATAGCCTCCTTTCACCATGATAGTGCCATCCCCTACTCCTGCAGCATCATGCCAAGTGTGAGAGAAAATATTCCCTTGCTCTCTCCCAATCCTCCAAAGCAACAAAAGTATTTTTTGCCTCCTCATACCACCATCATACAACCCATGAGGTGAAAACATAACGATCATATCATCATAATGCATCCACACTCCTTGTTGCCCCATGATGCAAGTACCCTGCCAAGTCCCTGCTATCCACATACCCTTGGAAAAAGGTTATGTCCCATGATGGTCAAACTCCTTCAAGAGTAGCCAACGCAGCCAAGCCTCCTACTTCCCAGTGTCATATATTTGCAAGTGCTTACCATCTTCTTTCTCTCCATCCACTCCTATTCCTCCCAATGTGAGGAATGGGAGTGGATGGAGAGCAAGAAGCTGGTAAGATACTTGCAAATATATGAAACGAAAATGGCTGCCATCCTCCTCCTCATAAAATAAGTGAGCCTTCTCACCTTGGGTCCCACTCAATAGGGTTTCCACCATCACACAAACAATCTCCCTCAAAAACTGTGTTGTGCCTTCATTAGAGCCACTCCTCTAAATTGCGTTGTTTGATTTGATCAAAGTTGACCCCTTCAACTTGCTTCAACCCTTTTCACACCTAAGGGTCTTCAATCCAGCTCACATATAGCTATATAAGCTGAACCTCATTCACATTGAGCTCTTTTATTTGTTGATCCACTCCTCCTACATTTATGCTGTTGACTTGGTAAAACTTGACTTTGTCCACATGCAAAATGTCCCTATTCACACATGAGAGTGTAAAATACATATGGAATTATGATCCCCTTACACACTATGAGGGATTTTATCCTTATTTCTGAAATGTATGGGCCTCCTTACACTTTTATTCATCTCCTAAGTGACATTAGAAAATTTTAATATTCCGATTTGCTGCATGCAAATTTTGGAATATTACAGTCCTCTCCTCCCAAATTTTGCTTGTAGTCAAACAACTGCAAGGATAGGATTGAAGATCATCCTCTTCTCCCCCTATAGCAACCTCATAAGATAAAATCCTCCAAGGATCAAGGTGTTGCATCATCAACAAGTTTCCCCTCCCAAGTAAAGAAGTTAGCGTTCGGTGAACACCCCAAATAGCTATCATTATGTGACAGTAATATATCAATGGAGGCATCAATGGGTGGTATAAATACCTTATTAAGGCATCTGGTCTGATATATATCGAGATATACCATCCCCATTTGAATCTCCCATGCCCAAGCTATCATCCATACAAAATGAGTTGCCTCTCAAAATGGCAACTCCTGAAAATCCTCCTCCACCTTGAGCTCCTACACAGTAGGTGGGCTAAAATTCTGAACATGCTAGACAAAGTGGCCTACCCCACATTTTCCTTCTCTCCACTTAGGATAAGTGTAGAGAATTTTCTGATCTTGGGTTGCAATAATTTTTCCCTCAAATGGCAAGAAGGAAACTAGGTCTATAAAGATCCCTTTCCCAACATTGTGAACCAAGCTGGCCCAAACCATCTCATAAATGATGGATAAGAAATCACCACCATATGGCATCCCATCCATCTCATGGCCCTCCTCATAAAGAAACAAATATTTTGCTGTAGTGGCCATATCTCCTCCCATGCTCCCCTTAGAACATGTAATGAAGTAAGTGCAGGGATCCTCCTCCCCAAAGAACACATCCACCCAATGTGTTTCTCCCCCAATCATGCTCCCCATGAAGGCAAGAACAACATCAGAAAATGGGCTCATGATTAGCATCAAAATGAAAGAAAGACTGAAGGTTTCATGTGTTTCTGGAAGGTACCAAAATTCTCCCAACTGGTCACAGCACAGTCTTCCCCACTGCAGCTTCAGAAAATAGCATGGCAAGTTGTTTCTTGACACATGGCTAGTTATGTAAGTCCTCACATCTACTAGCAAATAGTAAATGGCTGAATGTATCAAATAAGAATACAAGAAGTAACCAAACACTTTCCCAAATTCATACAATAGATGGCTGTATCCATCATAATAGCTGGCCAAAAATGGTCCGTGGACCCCAAAGAAAAGCTTTCCCCTTTATGGAAAAATGTACTGCAAAGAAATGTTAAGAGCATGCAAATATTGTGTTGGACAATCAATAAATGCAAAAAGAAATTCTTACCATGTAATGAAAGTAAGATGATGATAGGATCCACAAATGAGTCCTCCATAGTGGTATAAGATACTCCTATGAAGAGGAATGAGCCATATGCTGCATGAAGATCCTCCTTCTTATGCTTGGAAATCCAAGTTAAGAAGAACATGTCACAGTAACAGATGTATCCATCCACTACTCTGTCATTATCACCCCCTCCTTTTCCACCAAGTGCATCAAATGTGAAGTGATCCTGGGGACACTCCATTGCTAAGTCCCTGCTCCAAAGTGACAATGTTGTTGGCCTATGCAAATAGGCTCATGCCAACTCATAAATCGATCCTTTGACATGCTCAATGTCAAAGACTCCTCCCATAATGCTGCTACATACAAGAAGTTACTCCCAAGGTGGAAGTACTTCCAAATCATATAAGGATAAGGAGTATCCTCCTTGCACCATGATAGTGCCATCCCCTACTCCTGCAGCATCATGCCAAGTGTGAGAGAAAATCTACGCTTGCTCTCTCCCAATCCTCCAAATCAACAAAAGTCTTTTCTACCTCCTCATACCTCCATCATACAACCCATGTGGTGAAAAAATAATGATCATATCATCATAATTCATCCACACTCCTTGCTGCCCCATGATGCAAGTACCCTGCCAAGTTCCTTCCATCCACATACCCTTGGAAAAAGGATATGTCCCATGATGGCCAAACTCCTTCAAGAGTAGTCAACGCAGCCAAGCCTCCTGTTGTCTGGTGTCATATATTTGCAAATAGTTTACTATCTTATTTATCTCAATCCACTCCCATTCCTCCCAATGTGAGTGCCTCCCATCATGATCAACCTTGGTACCCTTCCAAAGAAGCCTTCCCTTCTTCCAAATCAGATTTTTCTTCTTGCATTCCATGGGATGCTGAAATGCAACTCCTTGGGGATATCCTAGAAAAGATCTCACACTAATGATCATCTTGAATCCATCAGGATCCAAGTGGGCGGAAGGAAAAGCCTCCTCACTACTACTTCTTGACAACACTTTAATTCTCCTCCATGGTGTTTTGGTTGTCTCATGTCTCAACTCAAGGATGAACATATGGTTTTGCATAAATTTGTTTGGGACAAAGTTCATCCCATCCTCCAAGAATTCACACCCCAACCTCACATGTGGTGTGCAGCCCATAAGTGGTCCATTAGGGTGATGTTTCATCCCTTCCTTGATCAAATCAAGGGTGCACAGCATAGTGCAATCATGTTGTTCCAGATGAGAAGTATGCAATGGTATACAATCCTCCATATGATTTGCTAAAATAATAGGAGATGAAAATTTAGGCATACCTTGTTGAAATTTTGAATTATATTGTATGGATATAATGGCTTCTCCCTCCAATAGGTTGGCTCCTCCAACTGAATATGTTGAGGACTGCTCCCCCACATTTGTGACAGCGCTAGTACAAGTCTCCTCTACTGGTGGTGAGGGCTTCTTCTCCTCTGATTTTCCCTCACCAAATTTTGCAATCAACCTTTGAGTAAATTTAGCATAAGTAACCACACTTGCATGGCTCAAATGGCCGAACCACCAAAAATTTTCTTCACCTTCTAGGTGTAGTGCTACAATCTCTACAGCCTCCCTTTCTACCACCGGATGTAGTAGGAAGAATGAATCAAGTTTCCTTGCCCAAACTCTTGTTGCAAATGACCCATCAAAAGTAGACAATAGAAAACTATTTCCCTTGATCCTTCCTTGGCCATAAGGTTTTATTTCTTCCTCCAAATGAATGAACTAAGGGAAAGCTAGAGTCTCCTTGAAGGCTCTAGGTTGGGATTTGTACCCAACAAGGTATCCACTTAGAATCATGTGATCCAAGTTTCCTCCATCTTTCGGAAATTTGTCCTTAATTTCAAAAGGAAAGGATATGTTCCAATGCTTTAGAGCTCTCTGCAACACTGGTATGCTCTTTTGATCATAGGAAGTGCATGGCTCTTCCTCCTCTTGAAACTCTCTAGAAGTTTCACTGCTCCTTTTCTCTTGTTCTTGTTCAACCTCCTCAGAGAGGTTCTTACTGATCTGAAAAGTGATGAGAGAAAGCTCATCCTTCCCAAAATTCTGACCTTGCTCTTTATTTTATAGCACTTTGGCTTGAAGTCCACAGGCTGAGCCAAATATATTGCTCTGATACCACTGTAGTATCCCCAAATAGGGACTGCTCAACCATGCATGCATAAAAAATGTATTTTTAGAAAAATATGTTATAAATCACAAAATAAAATCTTGGATCCTTTAGATCAGTCAATATGCAACCTAAATCGAAGAATAGAGCTGAAAAAAATCAAACTAGGTGGGTTAAACAAACCTCCCACACCTAGGATTGCTTAAAAAGGCTAAAACCCCAAACACTGCAACACAGGAATTTATGCATAAAAGTGATTGCGCACTCTAAAAGAGGTTTTGTGCACATAAATAGTAGAGATAGATAGATCTGATGTTATATTAAACAATATGCTCAGAAAAATTAGATCTAGTCTCCTCTATACAAAAACTAGAGAACCCGGGAAGGGTTTCTAGGAACTCACCTTGAATAAAAATGGTGATATTCAAAAATATGGCTGAATAATCACTGAAAAATGAAGCACAAGAGTATAGAAGGCTGTAAGGGTATAGATCTAATGCATATCTGATCAAAGGTCTTCCCCCATGGAAGAATCAACTCTCCAATCACAAGAAAACTCCCTGAAAGAGCCACAAAAGACACTGTTGAAACTGTCTTGCAGAAATAATGGAATTCCAGGATGGAATAACATTGTAGGTGATGGAAATGTGTTGGCCTACTACCAATGATCTGATATCAACCCAATAATTCTCAAAACTGATCCTCCAATGGAAGGAAACTTCCCTCCTATGCAAAACCAACTCATAAAATGGGTTTCTCAACCTTCCCCTGCAACACCCTGCAACTCAACACAACCTCCTACAGAAACTTCACTGAAACTAAAGACTGAAGCTTGGCACCAATGTAAAATGTGAGGAATGATGGATCAGGTCTCTCCCAAGAGATACTCTAAGGGAAGAGAAGGAATTCCTGAACATGAATACCTTAGTGCTAAACATCACTGGAAATCTTAGCTAAACAACTAGAGAAAGCAAAGTCTGAGTAGACATCAAAATACAATTCATATGCTAACCCCAAAATGGCTGCCATCCTATTCCTTATAAACTAAGTGAGCCTTCTCACCTTGGGTCCCACTCAATATGATTTCCACCATCACATAAACAATCTCCCTCCAAAACTGTGTTGTGCCTTCATTAGAGCCACTCCTCTAAACTGTGTTGTTTGATTTGGTCAAGGTTAACCTCTTCAACTTGCTTCAGCCATTTTTACACCTAAGGGTCTTCAATCCAGCTCACATATATCTATCTAGGCTGAGCCTCATTCACATTGAGCTCTTTTATTTGCTGATCCACTCCTCCTACATTTATGTTGTTGACTTGGTCAAACTTGACTTTGTCCACATGCAAAATGTCCTTGTTCACACATGAGAGTGTAAAATCCAGCTGGCATTATGATCCCCTTACACACTATGAGAGATTTTATCCTTATTTCTGAAATGTATGGGCCTCTTTACCCTTTTATTCATATCCTAAGTGACACTAGAAAAAATTAATATTCCAATTTGTTGCATGCAAATTCTGGAATATTACAGCGAATCGTGCATAGTCTGAGACTTCGCCTATGATTCCTTCAAAGATGCGCATGATATCTTATTCCTCACCTCCCTCACCATGAGGGTCAAAATTGAGATGGATTCACCTCGCTATCAGATACATGCCTATGGGTCTCTCTGGACCAACATCTGCAAAAACATGGGTTTAAAGTCAAAACATGCATAATTAAAAAAATCATAACACTCATAAAAATTAAAAATGAGTCTTACCCAAATCTTCATTCCAATCCTCTCCCTCTGGGAGTGGGAGGTTCGGATCACCAGTAAAATCTGTAACAGAGTATGGCCAGTCCTCCACAACAATCAACTGTCGGCAGAGCTAATCAAAGAACTCTAGTCTCGAGGACATCTGTTGACTGCCCCCTGCCCTTGGCATCAGAGCTGCCCATCGGGCCATCTGTGGTTCCCTCGCTGGTGGTGTTGGGACTATGACCTCCTGACGCTGAAATATTGGTATTCATTCCAGGAAGAACGATACCGGGATAGACCCATAACCAAATTGCTTCAGTTTGGTCTTCTTTCACTTGGTCAGCTGGCATTTCATATTTATTGTCACGGCCTCTACCCAGTTATAGATGGTCAGTGTCAAGCAGTCTACAGCAAGAAGTAGCTGTGTCTTTATTGCTTTGTGCGGTGCTTGCGATCCTACAGCTCTTATGATGGTATGTAGCACTATTTTTAGTGCTAAGTCTGGGATAGTCTAGATATCTACTTTCCCACTTCCTAATCCCTTCTGTGCCCCTGGACATACCTTGTCAATCATCATGGACATGTTCTCCATGTAAGGCTGGGTGCCGGTTAGGATTGGTGTTGCTCCCCTCCACGATAGTCCTGTTATGAAGTAGACATCAGAAACATTAATCTCAAGTTCCTGATCTCGAAGGATGAAATTTTCCTAATTCTCATCCCATATGCTGATCAAGTACTATAACGGCTCCATTTGAGCTTGGAGACACGGTGTTAAGAAGAAATTTTTCAATCCACAGCCTATGAGAGCTTTCATGCATCTCTCATTTTCCATGGCGAGCTCAGCTTCTTCGCTATATTCGTGTTCTTTTCATTCGATCACCATTATGGCGCTTTATACCTACAAACATCTTCATAAGGATATTATTAGCTAATTTAGAAGCTTGAATTTGTGAAAAATATGGCCGTTAACTTGCATTTTTAAAGAAAACATGGTCTATGTGGTTGGTGCCACTGTTTCTAAAAGAGTCGCGCCAATGGGCGCGCCCTAGTTCAGAAAAATGGGCGATTGGCGTGAGCCCGTGCCCGAAACGCATGCCAACCACTGTGCCCTAAAATTTACATTTTCCTCCTTAGAAAACAAAAGTTAGGATTTCAGGCAATAAAAGAAGACTTAAATTGAAGGGAATGATGTCAGGTCTTACATGGAACTAACGGATTCAAGATTGGTCTGCTAGATCGTCTGCAATCGTCGCTGCAATATCACACTGTAAAATGGGTAACTATTGCTCCACAAGAGGTAAAAAGTGAAAAGTAAGTATTTTTGCCATTTTTTGCATCTTTATAACTTTTCACAAACCTAATTAGGTTTTAAGACATGTTTTTCGATTATTTTATTATATTATTTCGCGAACTCGGTTTTACACATGTCTCTTGTGCAGCAACATGTTTTCACGTGATAGTGATGAAGTAATGAGTTGTATTTTATAATTTTTTGAGTCACTCGGGGAAAACATGAAAAGGTCACTACTAGAGTCATCTTTCACCCCTTTTCTAACACTTTAAAATTGAAAATATTGTCGATACTCTTGTGATTTTGAACTCGTTAAATGGCTGTGAAGCGATATCTACCCAGTATACGTTTACTCCTTTTTCAGGCTGGGATGGATTATTTACGAAAAATGAATACCTTAGCCTATCACAACTAAGACATTATTTCAGATATTGTTTTCTACCTTTTTGGGTCTAAGAGACTATTTATGAAAAGGTCCATGCTGTAGTTTTCTTTTCCGCTTTCTTTTCAAACTCTCTAAACATGAAAAGATGTCGAGTTCTCCCTTTGTTAGACTTGTTAAACCCTGATGACATTGGACTTCATCTCCATGACGTTATTCAAGTTCCTTCTGTTAGCCCCTTATAATTCCTTGACAAGCAAGCAACGGGCTAATTTGTTTTATAAGCCTGCAAGGAATGCATTTCCTTTGAAAACACATCATCCTTACAGCCTTTTCATGTTCCCTGCCTTGTGATTGTTTCCCTCTAATGTTCTAAGTAAATAAGCCTTGTTGATAAAGAATTATGCCCCTAAAGGCTTTATTCTGCCCTTTATACCCTTGCAAATTGCTTCCTTTTAACCCCTTTGATCCTTTCCTCAAAGTCCCTTTATTTCCCCTAAATTTCCCTCTGTTTCCCCTAAAACTTCCCAAAATTCCCATGAAATTCCACCCACTCCCTTTGTTTATGCCTAAATCCCCTTCATTCCCCTATCGTTACCCTTGGTTGGCCTTAAAATGCTTTAAAACGAGCCAAAAACCACATTTTCTACATAGTCTGGGCCTAGCCCCTTTCAGCCTAGCCTTCGCACCTTCCCCCCTCAGAACCCTGCGCTGTGACCGAGCGCTGGCCTGAAAGGTGCTAGTCTCCAACGTATATCAGGAGCGCTACTGACCGTTGATCTTTGTAGATCAGACGACAATCGTTAAACCCTGCGGTGTCTGTGTTTCCCCCGTTCAAACCCCCGATCGCGCCATCACCGTTCATTTACCCGCTAGATCGATGGTTCGGAGTGTACCCGCCACTGTGGTCCCCGTCGTGCACTATGCCATAAAATAGCCAGGTTTTCATCGCACCGCTAATGGGGGTCGGGTGGTATTCTCCCGTTGCCCAGCGATTCCACTCAGCTTGCGATGCGTGGCTCCTATATGGTTCCAAAACCGCTTTCCCATCGCACGTTATCTTTCCGTACAGGATGTGCAACGATATTCATATCAGCCGTCAGATCTGCCCTTGCCCATCCAACGGTCATCGCTCAATGAAGTCACGCGGGGTTTAAACCATAGTCTCCGTACCCCTGGCCCATCGTTCGTCGTCCTCCACCGCATGTTCAACAGTCGATCTCCTCTCAAATCCGACGGTCCAGATTACCTGGTCCCGCCATGTCATCTCCACGTGTATTCGTCGTACATTCGCCTCACCCCCGTTATATATGTGCTTTCCAAGGTCAAATGTTCATTATTTTACATTAAATCTATTGTGCTCCGCCCACGTCCGCCTGACCACGTCCCGCTGTCATAGTGCATTTTCCACCGTGTTTCTGCACCTTTCCACCATCTCACCAGTCTACATGGCCATCCTCATCATCCGCACTGCGTCCATTCCCCCCATCCATGGATTTCATAAAGAGTTTTCTGTTTTGCAGGGTTTTGAGGTGGTGAAAGCCGCCATGATTTGTACACACTGTCATAGTGACAGAAGATACAGGAAAAGACTGTGTATAGAGGCATAGATCATGAAGAAAGGCCCGAAGAGGTACCGTAATGAGATTTGCATTTAAAGAGTAGTGTATAACTCTGTGAAACTATCCCGGTGCCATTAACACACAGATTTCACAGTCAAAGGTATAAATGGAGCAGCAGAGAGCTTAAGGCACGCAAATGAAGATATTTAAGCCTTATGTTCTGAGTTTTAGATGGCAAAGCACCAGATCATTGAAGACCCAGTGACCACGCAGAAGGTACAACACGCAGAAGTCAATGCATATAAGGGTTGTCTATAGTAGTTTAATGTTTTTCCTTCATAAAGGATAAAGCACCCATGCAACGTTCAATCTGTGCCGTGTTCTGGAGAGATTTTCTACCCTAAAAAATCTCTGGTACTATCAGAGCATTTATTTCATCAGTATGGCAGACTTCTTAATCATTCACTTATCTTTTGTTTAGTCACCAATTGCACCAGAGAGTTGTGCAGATCAAAGTACACCAAGAGGCTTACTCGGAATTAATGGAAACCTAAAGAAAACCACTACTCCATCCAAAGAGTGACAGGAATTGAATGCTCAGAATTTATATAGAATGGGCTTCGGCCCTCTTTCTTTTCAAAATTTTAATGTTGCATTTAGTTCTTCAACTACCTCCTATGTCCCTCCGGAGCTATAAATTCAGAAAGAAGCTCATTGTGTTGTTGTTGATCAGTTATCATAGAACTACAAGTAGTTTCTTTTGAGACACAGTCTCTGTGTAAAGTTGTAAGATAGGCTGAGGAATATGATTTCAGAATGAGTATTCAGCTATTGGCAATGTTGTACTTGACTAGTATTGCTATTTAATATGACAAGCACATTTCTTTGGATCATGATCTGAAGCAGCGGTGATGTTTTCCTATCTTTGTGTTTACATTCATTTCATTTCGTTTCTACTGGCATGCATCAGAATATTGGCATAGGATTTACCCTTGTTAGGTACCCTATGTTTTTTCTCTCCTTGCCATTGATGTTCCTCTTCTGAATGTATTATCTAAGAAATGATTTCAGTTGGTTTAACCAGTGTAGTGGATGTTATTGCCTGCTCTCCGATGTATGAATTAAATGAATTCAGTTCTTAGATGTTTTTTGTTATAGATTTAGTTGGAATATTTGGGAACACTGGGATTAGAGTTAGCCCTGTCCACTAGGATCCTTGTGCGACCAACTAGTCTTTAACTTTGTGCTCTGAAACTGTGTTGTCTCCTCCTCTCTTATCATTCCATATCACATAATCATCTTTAAGATTCTATGTTTTATATGACTAGCCCAATTGAAAGCCTGTCTGTTGATTAGTAAGCAAATCCTTTCCTGACTCCATTGCCCAATGGTTTTGAATATTTCCTGGAATACTTCACCTCTGCCCCTTTTCCTCTTTGCTCATCCTGGTCTTACACTGAACCCTTCTTTCCTGATAACCAACAACCAAACCATACAAACAAACCTTGTGCCTATAACTAGCCTAACATCTTAACATTCGAACTTCAAAGACATACACCTTTGATATAACATAGAGAGATCCCTCTCTGGACCCAGGAGGGCTAGATCCTAAGGTCTGAAAGTGGTTTGCTATTGTCTCATCTTTTGGTATTTCCAACCTTGCCAAAACATGGGAACACCAACACCTCCTTCCTCGGGCTCATAAAATGTACTAGGTTGGATTTTTTTGAAGGAAAAACTTACAGCACAAGCATATGCTATCCCCTTCAAGCTTGTTTTAAGAAATAATTGGGGTACTCGCAAGAAATGGTGGGGGAAAATTGAACTAGATTTTAGTTGTGTCGGTAGTATGTCACTCTTGAACATGACACTCGTCTGCATTCATGTCAGGTTGGGGACATCTCATTTCATCATTTTTACCTTCATGGGTTTGGGTAATCTGTTTTGGCCTCTCATCTTCTCTTGCCATGTCATCATGACCTCAGATCCCTTGATGTCAAATACTACCAAATCCAGTGTCGTGTTCCTGATATGTTCAAGAGAATTTTTCCTCTGCATTTTTCAACCTCCCTCTAACTCACTATTATCATGTTCCTCTGTCTCGTGTCAATGGTGTGGGAAACATTATGGCCCTCCTTCGACCAGGTTACTTCCTGTCGACTTTAGCTCATTATCCAGGAATTTGATCTAGAGACTCCCTTCTAGTATCTTGGAGAATGCCTCAATGAAAGGTTCTTCGCATTCGACACAAGGTCCACATCATTGGCCTTCAATCGGGTGATTCTCCAAGTGTTCGATGCCAGATCATTGTTCTTGTTCCGTGGATTTTACCTGTTGTACCTTGAGATCCATTGTAATTTTTGGTGGTTTCTCTCGTACCTGTTAATAGCTTTCATCATTGGCTGGTAATCATGTGATTTTCTTGCATGTTCGACTTCAGCTCATATATTTGCATGCTTGAATTTATACTTGTTCGGGTCGAGATGGAGCGCAAGACCCTGGGTTTTGTTTGATAAAATCTAGGCTGCGGGTTCTTGTGGATTATCATGACTTATTGCATTCCTCTTTTGATTGGATGGTTGCGACCATACTTGAGTCTATTTTTTGATCCTTACTATTTGATGGCTACGTCCATACCTCGGATCTCAGTTTTTATGCACTCTATTATGGATGGTTGCACCCATACCACGTGTTCATGTATCAGAGATATCAATTGTATTTGTAATTGTAGGTTTTCCAACAACGGTGTTTGGTTTGAACACGTTCTCGTAAAGCATTTCACCCCTCCCTCTCTCTCAGAGCTCATGCTTTAGGGGGCATCTGTTACACAGCATTTTTTCATTGTCCCTGCAATCCCCATCTCGCACATTGGAGGGTCGTTTCCATGACTAATAAGAAGTTTCATGCCTTGAAAATACCATCATTGTATCCCTTTACATGAGAGTAATATTCCTTTTGTTGACAATTCCCTGAGAAAAGCTTCAGAAACCCCTGTTTTTGCCTTGGCATGAGTAGCCAGTTCTGCCCTCGCGCCAATGAGGAAGATTAACACTGGGACCCGTGCCATTTGGTACTCTATCGCAATTAGCCTCTCATGCCAAGTTGTTTATGGAATGTTTTTTAAAAATAGAGGTGGAGATTCCACTCTAACAACTCCGAGGATGACTCATTGGGAGTGGTTGGACTGAATAACCACAAAATCCCTCCTTTAGTTTATGGTTTCCACTTGTTGTTGGAACCTCCTAGAGGATAGGCCTCCCTTCCACCTTTGTAGGGATCCTAACCTCCTCCTTTTCCTCTATAAAAAGAAGCTATCTCTCTTTGCATAAGCTAGTTGAACATGGAGAAGTGAGTATACTATAGCTGAACTATTGAAGAGATAGAACAAGAAGGAAATTCATTGAGAGAGCTTGAGTCCATGCCCTCATCCCGTCCAAATCCCCTGATGAGCATCTGAGACGCGCTTCGGCTGAACCCCACTAGAGCAGACTTCGACGTCAAAGCTTTGGTTGTAACTCTTCCTTCTATCAATACACATACGTGACTATTGTTTGGTTCCCATTTTGTGTTATGTTATGTTTTTAATGCAATATGCTTAGCCCTCTTTAACTGGCCAGTAGTTATGAATGAAGTTATTATGGCGTATGATATTCTTCTTTGTTGATCTATGTACAGGTATTCAAGAATGACTGTAGAAGGATTGTGATTTTCCGAGGCATGAGCGAGAGGCGACCACCACTACAGCCATGACAACAACATTGGATTCCAGGTAGGTCAATCTATCATGTCCTCTTTTCATTCACTAATTAGGAATCAACACTCTAGCATGTCTCTTTATTTGTAGACCCACTCTAGGACTAGAGTGATCGTCTCTGTCTGTAGAGAGGATTTACTTGCTCAACACCTATTGTTGAGGTTGCCAATGGATGATTGGGCCTACTTGATGTGTTGTTTTCCTCTCTGTATGGAGATGAAAACATTTATTCAATTAATTCACACAATGTTTCCCATATGTCTTTTGTTGGGATAGAAAATTTAATTAATTTTCGATAGGTCTCATCCACATCTATGTACTTCTAAACGATTGTCTTGATAATGAACAGATTTTTGATTTCATGGATGATAAATATGTCGAAATCAATGGCCTCCATGAATAATTTTCTGTGAGAGGCCTTTTGATACCTACAAATATTTATTTGTCTTGAGAAATAGTTCATAGTTTTTCTTGGTACTCTTTCAAGCTTATCATATTTTCTTCCTCATCAACCAGTCTTGGTAGTGCTTTCCTATGCAAGACCTCCATCTTCTTGTGAAATCTTTGAATGTTGGATTCCAAATTTTGACATTTTTTTTCTAATTACAGCATTAAGTTCCTTTTGGTGTGAATTCTCTTCACCTCCAAAATTGTCTTTGTTATGTCTTGAATTCTGAATTTCTCTATTTCTTCTTTGTTTTTGGAATTGAAGATTTTGATGATGGATGTTTCTTCTCTAGGCTTATGTCTCAAATTTTCTCTGATTTGCTTTAATACCTCCTTCAATATTTGTATTAGTTCTTGTTGCTTGAAAATAATCTAAATTGAAGGCCAAATTTCTGTGAGGGATTCATTGATCTCTGTCCATGTGTTTTCCTTTACGTGTGCCAGAGTTTGATCCATTGTTGAATGAATTTGTAATCGTTAAACTTTGAGAGCAATTTAGTGGCTCTTATGCAACTCTCCAACATAGGAAATATCAATTTTTTATTTCTTCTCTTACGGTGTTTTGAGCTGAGATTTTAACTTACCAATTTATTTCCCCTGAATGGTCATATTGTCCACAGCTTTAACTAGCTCATTTGTAGGACGTCATGTTTGTGTTGGTGTTGAAGTTGATGTAGATGCTCCTGGGGTTGTGGTCACTGTAATTGGGAGAACTGTGAGCGGAAATATGGCCAACTATGATGTATCTTGTTTCTCTTTGAGAATTTTCTCGAGTTCCAACTCCATGTATCAGATTTGGTTGTTCTGTTTAGTGATTATTTTGAAAATGTCCTCTTTCTCCTTTGCCATATCTCCAACTTCCTTAGCTTGTGGATCTTCTGTGGTATAGAAATTAAGTTTCTTCCTTAATGTTTCTATATCAACATTTATTCTTTTCACTGTCTCTTATGCTTCCTTCACATCACTCAGATTGTATCCAAGTTGGATTGCCAAGTCTTCAAGTGACTTGATCTTAGTATCCTTGGCTAAGGATGAAATCCTTTCCATATTGAGTTGTGTTTGTGTGTTGTTGATTGATACATGTAATCAAGAAGCTGACATGGCAACATTAGTTAGTGTAGAATACATCATCTCACTGGATTGTTTATGCATTTATATTTGGTCAATTGGATGGATTTTATTTGCATCAAATGAAGATACATGTTCTTTGTAAGCTATTGGTGTCTTTGGGGCTACCACTTTTGCCTCAAGGAATGAAATTTTCATTTTTCCTTGCTTCATGTCAAAGGCCGATAGGATCTTGTGTTGTGATGTGGTTGTCTTCTTCCAAAACTATGTATATGTGGTGGTTTTAAGCATCTCATTGTTTTGTTTGATTTCCTTGTCCTTGTAAAAAATATTAGGCTCAACAGTTTCTTGAGCCAGGTTAGTTGTTTGTGGTGTTTCTGGAGGCTCTTTTGATGTTGATGAAGAGGAAGATCCCATTAATAAGTCATCATCCTTGATAGAAACATGAGGACCTATAATGACTATGGTTTCCTGATCTTTGTTCTCCTACTAAAAAAATGGTGCTTAATTGGTTTTCTACTTCTTCTTGTATATTAGGAACTCCTTAGCTCCAATTTCTGTCACCGGGGAATATTCTTCTTCTCTCACCCTTTTCTCCTATTTCTCTTCAGGTGTTTGATTTTGAGATTTTGATGCTGATATAACCTATTCTTTGGCCTCCTGCAGTGCCTTCTCCTCCTACTGATTTTAGTTCATGTATTTCTCTAACTTTGGCTGAGGAGTATGTGTGTAGGGCGTGGTCTTTTCCTCCAACCTCAACTTTGAAATAAGGCTGAAAGGGTCATAAGACCATGTGAAGCTAGAATTGAAATTAATTTTCTTTAACAATAAATCATCTTCTTTACCATCTATTCTGGCATTGCAGACAAAAGGTCCAACCTATGCTTTTATTTTAAATTGTATCTTCTTCTTGGTTGCTACAAAATGAATTTCATCCATATGTATCATTTTTCTAATGTAATATAATGAGAAAATTCTCATAGAAACAAGCTTTGGCAGCTTATAGGGTGGAAATTCACACTCGTAGATCTTTATCTTTGTGTAGTTCTAGTATAAATACTAGTCACTTGTCTTCACCTAATCACTTAGCTGCAAAACTTTTGAATATCCTCCCCTAGCCTAGGCTCCAACTCACTATTTAGCAGGCAAAACATTGTGTACAAGAATTGATCAACATAGTCTGTAAAATTAAATTCGGTAGCGTTCTTCCTAACCAACCAGGTCTAATGTATCACTGATTGAGTATTACCTTGCTCATCCATATTCTGCAAAGTAAAGGGAAACATGTATGCTTGATGATATAGGAAAAAATATACTAAAAATATAGAGTATTTGAAAGCTCACTCTGTAGGAAACTTAATAAATCGATCATGCATGGCATCTTCAATAAATTAATTGTAATTAAAAATAATAGGTTTCTCATCAGTGGTAAAAATTGAAAGGAATCCAACAATGGCCGCATCAACCCACTGATTAGAATGGTAACCAAGAATGTATGAGATCATGGTGATGAGTTTTTTGGTTACCTAAGGTAACATGGAAGATGAGTATGGAGGGTTCGATTTGGGCAATCGGGCATATTTAGGGAGAAATATTTAGAAAATATTAACTCTTTTTGGGAAGGTCAAATTTTTGTAGAGATTTGTGATAGAGTCTACAGACAATGACTTGTAGGATTTTGGTTGGTTTACTTGTAGCATTTGCAAAATAGTCGTAGCTATGATGGTGATAAAAACTTCACCATTACAGATTAAAATGGATCTTTGGGATGGCACATAACTTCTCTAACACTACGAAATTAGTTCAAGGAATTGATGTGTCTGTGGAAACATGAACTGGGGCAGGGAAGATTCCCAAAGGCCCAATTCATCCCGTTGATCTAAAATTTATGTTTCAACCAACTGTGAAGTTCGAGCAGGTCGAATTCACAGTTGGTGTCAAAAATTTTGTATTGGAGGTCGACTAAAGGAAAATGATCAAGGTCTATGGGATGGGGCAACATTGGATTCTCTTAAGGATTCTTGCCTTTGTTTCTGGGAGATTTACCTTTTGGGACCATTATAAAACAACATATACAACAGAGGGATGGAGGATGTAAAATTATGTGGACAGGGAAACTATCCAATGGGTGCATAGGTGGGGTCACTAACGAAGATTGAATTAATGCAGTTGGAATTACCGACTGTTGTGACAACTTGGAAGACTGTAAAAGTTTAGTTGGTCCTGCAAAATAGAGAAGGAAAAAGGAATCTTATGGGTTTACATGTGCTTAATAGAGTACTTTTTTAAATTATCGTTACTTATTGAACGTTAGCCAAGAGTGATTTTGTTGCACAAGGAGCTGAAAGAATTTATTGCTTGCAAGAAATTGTTGATGGGGTAGGGGAATGCTAGATGGCGAGCTTCAATTGGGAGTGAGATAGTTTCGTGGGACGATTTAAATAGATGGGAAGGTTCTGTAAGTGGGGTCTACAAAGGTGAGTTGGCAGACGGTGAGTAGAAGAAGGTAGGATTAAGTGCATGGAGTGATCGTGGGGTCAGGTAGGGTGTCGTGGCAGATAGGCATTGGTGGAGGGGCGAATGGTCAAATGTGAAGACTTTCCACAGTCAAACTGGGGTCCACTAAAGTGATTTGGTGGACGGTGAGTGTAGGAAGCTAGGATTAAGTGGTCGGAGTGATCATGGGGTCGAGTAGGGTGTATTGGTGGAGGGGAAAATGGTCAACTGTGAAAATTTTTAAAAGGGGGGGGGTGAAAATTTCCTAATAATGTGAGGGCGACACATAAGGGTGTGCGCCAAAAATTTTAGCTGCCCCCTCCACGAGAAAAGTGCGATGGATATCAGGGGCCCCGAAAGCACTCCCCTGTCGTTGATCCGGGCAGGGGAGGATCTTCGCCATCATTTTTTATTGAAAGTTAAAACCATAGCATAAAAAAATTATTTGCCATCTTTATTACATGGGCTAAAGTGTGATTAATATGTTTCTTAAGCTAATCCTAATCAAATATTAACAAACTCCTAAAAACTACTTAAAATATTCATTAATGCTGCATTTGAATTGGCAGAGCATTTTTTTAATTTTTTGTATCAGTTAACTACAATTAAATGGTGTGATTGACTCCATTAATCAAACTCAATCATCATTAAAATGTGTTATTGATTTATTCACTAACCTAATATATTTTATTGCAACGAAATCACGATTAATCAATGTGATTAGACTAACTATTTCTACCTATCCTATTACAATGTGGCATGTTGCTTGCAATGCATTTATTCAAAATTTCTAAGTTTTAAGTGAGGAAATTTGTATTTCTTGAGTGGAATTTAGGCTTGATCACTCCTATACATTTTTTTTTGGGGTTTCTTCATTATTATTTTTTATTCTAGTTTTCTTTTTCACATAAACATTTTTTTATACCCTATTTCATTTCTTTATACATTTTTTTCTTTTTTGTTTTGTAAATAATTTGAAGAATACAATATTATTTATAATTTCATCAGCTAAAAGAAAATAGAAAATCATTAATTGAACCTATGAATCATAGGACCCTAATAGTGGCTCCAAATAGGGATGACATCCTCCTTGTGAGGTATCAAGAACACCATAAATCAGTAGCCTCGATCCATTGGGCTAACTTTCTGAAATCTTCCTGTTGAACTGTTATATTTTTGTATTATTCATACCTATGGTAATTCATCACCAGAAGATTATGGACTTCTCTCTGGGCTTCAACTTCTACTGAAAATCACCTACAATTTTTCAATATAAAAATAAAATGGTCATATACAAGGTTGATGAATTAATTGTCCTAATCGGGTAGGAAATAATGCTTTAACTGTTTTCCATTTACAGGTCCACTTGGCAGCACATCTCCATTCAAATTTTTTAACAATAATGCATTGTGGTCCCTAAAGTCTTGAATATTAAAAGTCCCTTTCCATAAGTTTTCAAATTTACCATGTTTTCCCGTATCCTGATTTCTAGAATCCCATCTCAAAACAAGATCATGATTTGAGAATCATATTATTTAGTCATTTTATCATAACTTATTTTAATATTTTCTTAGATGACTCGAGTTTTATGATAGACATCCTCCCTTGACTGTTGTAACTGAAAATTTTGGTTTATTCTTATTTTCATCTCATGGGTCTCGGCATGTGCCTATTGCAGAAGTTTGAGCACTATAATTCCCAAAGAAGTTGGGAAAAATGCATCTATTCAATACACTATATGGAATGGTGACATTTCAATGCACTTCTTGGTAGTAACTCTATCTACCCATAGTGCATTGACTAATTTTTTGTGCCATGACTTGTTCTCCTGCAATAACTTTTTGATAATATTTACCAAAATTTTGTTAGAAGACTTAGCTAATCCACTACCCTGAGGCTAGTAAGAAGTAGATTGACCTAACTTAATTTGATATTTGTTACAAAAATATGTCATTTTCCCATATTTTAAGGTAGCAGCGTTATCTGTTATAATTTTATGGGGGCAGGAAAACCTAGAAATTATATATCCTTCTAGGAATTAAATTGTAGTTGTACCAGTGGCTTGTCTAGTGGGTATGGCTTCTATCCATTTGGTGAAATATTCTATTTCTGTCAAAATCCATTTGTGTTGTCCTGAAGATCTAGGGTGAATTTCACCAATGAAGTCTAAACCCCATTGTTGAAAATGGAATTCTACTGCAATTGGATTTTCTTTTTGTTAAACTAGGAGGAGCATATAAGTTATGTAAGACAAAAAATATGTCTACATACCATGATGATGTGTTGAAGGCTTCTGGTATTGGTGGAGTCGCCTGCTCTTCCTGTTAGTCTAATTCTGCAATGAAATTGATGTATAACCATTAAGGGAATTTTTAGGTCTAAAATAGGCCTCCTAAGGAAATTATAAAGTAATAGTGGAAATAATAAAATAAGATTAGATTACATCATCAAATTGTAGAGGGAAAAAAATAAAAAACTTCTTTTTCGACTCATATTTTAGCTACCTATGGGTTTACTCCAATTCCAAGAGGGCACACTTGTTGGATGCATAATTTGATTCCTCCTCTGAGTACCCATGTTGCATACATTCGATGGACCCTGATACATGAAAAATGAGAAATACATGAAAAATGTGATTGAAATAACATTTTTCGTGTATTTTTTTAGTTTTCGTGTAGCAGGGTCCATCGAAATTATGCAACATAGGTACTCCTTGGATGACGAATTAAATTTTTCATCCAACGAGTACTACTGCTCGAAATTTGAGTAAAACCTTAGGGAGTTAAGTTGAAAAGACAAGTTGAAAAAGTTATTTTATTATTTTATTATTTTTTTAATCCTTTTCCTTTTTTTACCCAAAAAATAGTCAATCATCCCCCATGGTTGAAAGCATCATATTGAATCCTTTTGGTTCTTATAAGTTTATTTTAGTTGTACATTTTTCTTATTAGGCCCATTTTAGACCTCAAAAATTATCTAATGACATTACAATTAGATTTTTCCATTAGTTTTGCTAACCCTTGTCCTTTGATAGGATTTTTTGGTCTAATTTCAATGTCATATTCTAAAATGACTGCAATCCATTTGACCCTTCTTCCATCTAGATCTGTTTGATTTAGAATATCTTTAACAATGACACTTGGGACAAAAGCAATGATGTATGAATGTAGAACATAAGCCCTAAAATATTTTAGTGCTTTAACCAATGAAAATGCATGTTTTTTCATTATATTGTATTTTAGTGATGCATCTGTTAGTGCAATGTTGAAAAGAAATGGGTTTTTCATGACCTTCAACATTCGTCTGTAAAAAAAATAACTTCTATGGTATGATCAAATGCAAAAGAAAATATTATGAAATCTTTTCTAAAAGGAGGACTTATTAGAATTGGTGCAGTTGTTAATGCATTCTTGAAATTAGTGAAATATTCTTTTGCATCACTATGCCATTTGATTTCAGTATCCTTCTTTACCATGTCCATGATTTCTTTTAAGATCTCAGCCAAGTTTGGTATATATATTCTAAGGAAGTTTATTTTTCCAATAAAGGATTGGAAATCTTTTTTGTTCCTATGGGGATGTATTTTCAATATTTCTTCCACTCTGCTAGGGTCAATTACTATGCCATCTTTTGAAATGATGTGTACTAGTAGTTTACCTTCTTCTAGACCAAGCATTTTTTTCCTAGGGTTGAGAGAGATGTCGTTTTTTTTCATTTTTCGAAAAATATCCTTAAGTGAAGCGAATGTTCCTCATATGTCTTTGAAAATATAGTGATATCATCTAAATAAATGTCTATAAACCCAACTATTTCATATGAAAAGGTAATATCCAATGCTCTCTAGAATATAGCACCAACATTCATTAGACTGAAAGACATTTTTACATAAATGAATGTTCCCTAGTGTGTAGTGAAATTTGTTTTCTATTGGTCCTATGGATGTACTAGAACTTGATTGTAACTAGAAAATCCATCTAACAAGGAAATTTTCCTAGATCCAACTACTTTCTATAGGATATGGTCCATTTTCGGCAAAGGATAGTTGTCTTTTAGAGAAGCCTTGTTAAGATTTTTAAAATCAACACATAATCTAATTTCTCCATTATTTTTCCTAGTAGGGACTAAGTTTGACACCTAATTATAATACCTCAATGGTACAATAATTTTGGCATCATGTATCTTTTTAACCCCTTTTTCCACTCGCGGTAAAAACATTGGGTTGATTCTCCTAACTTTTTGTTTGAAAGGTTTCTGGTCTTCCTTTGTACGAATTTTATGTTGTATAATGTTAGTGTCATAGGACCTTAAATCCTCATAACTCCAAGTAAATATATCTATGAATTCTTTAAAAATTTCCAAGTACTTATGTTTTTCAGTAGAAGGAAAAGATTTGAAAAATTTAAATATTTTGGGCTCTTATTTACTTCCTATATTACAATCTTCCACTTTGGATCCAATAGGTTTAATTTTATGCTTTCTTAGCCACATCATTAAAATAAAACAATTCTTCTAAGGGAACTAACCCTCTACGAAAAATAATATCCTTTAATTGCAACATCTCTAAATCTTCTTGATCCTTAGCCATTCCACTCATTTCCTCATTATTCAAAATCTTATCTACCTTATTATGTTCATCATAATCTATGTCTATATTTTCACACTCGAATTCATTCTTTGACTGAAAAAAAATCAATCTATTCATCATTACCAAATACTTGCAGTACCTGGTATTATCTAGGATAGTTGTTTTCTTATTCACTCCAACTATGTACTTGTGACTTGAACGATATGGAATTTTACAAGTACTAGATGAAGTAGCTATACCATCAGCTAGGATATTTTGACCTCTTGGAATTACATATAATTTACATTCAACAAAACACTCAAGGAAATATAGAACAACATTTATATATGCCCTTAAACTTGGATGTTTTTCTGAATATTCCCCTTTGATTTTTTTTGATTATGAGTTCAGAATATCCATGAACTGAAATCTTTTTGGCACCTAAATTTTTCAAAAGCTACAATCCGAGGATTAAGGCTTCATACTCAGCTATATTATTGGTACATTGAAAATTCAGTTTGTATGAATGCCCTTCTAATTTATGATTTTCTGAATTTAAAATCCACACAGATGCTCTTGATCCTTACTTATAGCCCCATCAAAATCTATGTTCCATAAAGGCTCATTTTCTTCATTTAATTTCACAATGCTCGTTTTGATTTCTTCAATCCTGCTATTAGGTCCCCATATTACTAGTGTAGTCCCTTATTTTTATTAGTGTAGCCCCATTACTGTTATTGTTGTACCCCTGTAACCCCCATATTGTTATTATTGTTCCCTTACATTATTATTTTTAGGTCGGCTAGGATTATATTGTGACCCCATGGACCCCTATATATAGAAGGAGGTTTTTCCATTTGTATCATCCAAGAATTTTTCATTTATGTAATGTATTGGAGGTTTCCCCCTTGAAGTGGATGATTTATAAGGCATTGATCTCTCTTTTCTTCTATTTCTGGAGCTGGTTTCATAACATTTGGTATCAGAGCTTTGGATTCAAGGCTTTCGCTACTCCAAACAGGTCATCATGGAATTTTCGCTATAACGTTTTTTGTACGAAGGTTCAAAAGCTAAAATGTTTACAGAGCGAAGTAGAAATCCTGAGGAACATCATGTAAAAATCCAGGTTTTGGTTCGCAATATTGTCGGAGATATGATCTGTGGAAGATATGATTTTTTTAGGCTTTCGAATTTCACCTAAACAGGTCATTGTGGCATGTTCGCTATAAAGTTTTTTCTATGAAGGTTCAGAAGCTAAAATTTTTAAAAGTGAAGCAGAAATGTGGAGGAACGTGCTGTATAAATTTTAGATCTTGGTATGCAATATTCTTAGAGATATAATCTGTGGAAGTTATGGTTTATTCAGGCTCCTGAATTTCATCTCAAAGAGGTGACCTTGGGAAAATCGTCATAACTCTCTCTCTGATCATCAGATTGGAATTTTGTAATATGTGACCACAAGTAAATGGAATTTAGTTTCCTGTATATCAATTTCATAACCGAAGGAGGAAACAGTGAGACGTGGCACACCGTACAAGTACGCTCTACCGAACCAGTCAAATATAATTAGGTCATTGGGGAAGATTCGACATAAATTTGTCTTGAAGTATCCAAATCAGGTCAGACCTGTGGCATTCAAAAGATGATTCAAAGGGATACTACAAGAATAAATTTCAGATATTGAAGATCCATGATTATAGAGATAATTCAGTTTCAATATCGATCTCCTCAAAAGCAAGAAAAAGGTGTGTATTTTTTTCAAATTGCATAAGTCTTGTTTGAAAAAACTTTTTTTAAGTGATTATAAGGGCATATTAAGCATAGATATCATTATTGGGTTCTAAAATTCCCCCTAAAAAGAATTGAACACCCATTAAGCCCCCATAGTACTCTAATATGACTCATGAAGATGAAGAATTGCAACATGATCTATCAAAATTACAAGAGCAAGTGCACCAAATTTCACTCTCGCAAAGAGAAAAAAAAAATGAAATGGAAGTTTTGAAGAAAGACATGGAAGTGAAAAAGGATGGTTTGAAGAAAGGAGTGGAAACTAAGATGGATGGTATGGAAGCTGGCATGGAAGCTAAGATGGATGACATGGAAGAAAAAATGAAAGAAAACATGGAAAACATGAGGATTGATGTAAAAGCAGACATAGAAGGTTTGACAAAGTTGATACAAGAAATGTTTCCTAATGCCAAAAATATAGTAGAGGAAACTCATGATGAGAGCAAAATAATTGTTAAGCGTGATTTCATAAACTCTAATGTTAGATGGAAGAACCACCATATTCTAAAGATGGATATGAGGAAATTTGATAGAAAGGATCCCGTAACATGGATACTATAGATGGAACAATATTTGATCTCAATAATGTGAAAAACACACAAAATTTACGCATTGTAACTTTACATTTAGAACAAAATGCACTTGTATTGTATCGATGGCTTTTCTCCTATAAAAAAATGTCACTTGGTCAATTTTTACGGAGGAAATGATAGCACATTATGAGGATATAAAGAGCAACACCTTCTTTAGCCCATTTATAAATCTCAAACAAAAGGGTTTAGTGGTGGAGCACATTGAGGACTTCCAAAAATTGAATATTAGGGTAACTGATATTCCAGAGGAACATAGGATTGATGTCTTCATAGGGACTTTAAAGGATAACATCCAACATGAAGTTAGCGTTTGAGAACCTGATTCAGTGGAGAAGGCATTCAGGTTGGCTAGAAAATTTGAATGTAAAATTATGGCGACAAAGAAGCCTACCACTAACATCTATAAATATGGAAGTGTTGCTACTCATAGACTTCCACAACCTACAAGGTTGACACCATAACAATTGGAAGAAAAAAGAGAAAAAGGGCTTTGCTACAATTGTGATAGAAAATACACTAAAGGACATAATTTTGCTGAGAATAAATTATTTTAAATAGATTGTGAAGAGGAGGAAGAAAATGAGCAAGAAGCTTCAAAAGAAGAGGATATACACCAGGAAACAACCCTAGAAGAAGAATAAATGAGTCCAACCATATCGTGTAATGCATTGGCAGGAATCACCACTCCTTAAAATCTCAAGATAGAAGGACATATCAAGAAGAAAAAGGTAAAATTGTTGATTGATTCAGGTAGTACCCATAATTTTATTCATTGTAAGGTAGCCAAGGAATTGAATTGTTTCCTATACCCAGCACCAGAATGTCAAGTGACGGATGTAAATGGAGGAACTATAAATTTCTCTGGAAAATGCCATAATATCAAGCTAACCATGGGGGAATATGTATTTAATATTCAAATGCTTTTCATCCCATGGGAGGTGCTGATGTTGTACTAGGAGTACAATGGTTGCAATCTTTGGGGATGGTTAGCTTTTAATTTTCAAGAAATTTCCTTGAAATGTTTTTCAGAAGGGAAGGAAATCGAATTATGGGGTATCACAAGAAAGATGAGAAATATAATAAGCTCTAATGTCATTACAAATCTTCTAAATAAAGAACAACGAGGCATAATTGCACAATTATGCTCACTAGAAGTTCCGACATTAAAATCATCTATTTATCTGTATCTCCAAAAAGTCTTGGAAAATCATTCCAAGGTATTTGAAACTACCAAAGGACTCCCACCTATTCATGATCATGATAATTCTATTCATTTGATTCTAGGAAGTGTTCCTCCAAACATCAGGCCTTATAGTTATCCTTATGTCCAAAGGAGAAAAATTGAACATATGATTGCAGCAATGTTAGAGTCTAGTATAATTCAACCTAGTCAAAGTTCTTTCTCTACTCCAGTAGTATTCGTGCAAAAGGATGGATCATGGCACATGTGTCCATATTATAGGGAGCTCAATTATGTCACTATTAAAGATAAATTTCCCATTCCTGTGATTGATGAATTATTCGATGAATTACATGGTGCAATTTATTTATCAAGTTGGATCTTCGTTCAGGATATCATCAAATTAAAATGAAGAGTGTAGATATTCTGAAAACAACATTTCGAACTCATGAGGGTCATTATGAATTTTTGGTCATGCCTTTTTGCCTTACCAATGAACCTTCTACATTTCAAGGGTTGATGAATTCCATTTCAAACCCTTCCTTAGAAAATTTGTGCTAGTATTTTTTGATGACATACTAATCTACGACATGTCTTGGAAGGATCATGTTCAACATGTTGACAGGGTGCTAAAACTATTGGAGGGGAAACAATTATATGCAAAAACATCCAAATGTTTCTTTGGAGTACAAGAGGTGGAATATCTGGGTCATATTGTATCTCACGAGGGTCTTAAGGTAGACCCTAAAAAAATTAAAGCCATTAAGGAATGGAAAGTCCCCACAACCATAAAGTGGTTGTAAGGATTTCTTGGGTTAACAGGGTATTATCGCAAGTATGTTAAGAATTATGGGAGAATATCAGCACCTCTAACAACATTATTAAGGAAAGATGCATTTTCATGGACTCTTGAAGCAACTAAGGCCTTTGAACATCTTAAAGAGGCAATGTGCCTAGCACCAGTCTTAGCTATGCCAGACTTCACAAAAACCTTTATTGTGGAATATGATGCCTCGAGAAATGGAATTGGTGTTGTTTTAGTGCAAGAAGGAAGACCCATTGCTTTTGAAATTCATCCAATCAAAGGAAAGTATTTACATAAAGTTATTTATGAGAACGAAATGTTGGCAATACTACATGCACTAAAGAAATGGCAACCTTACCTAATGGGAAGGTACTTCAAGGTAAAAGCTGATCATGATAGTCTTAAATAGTTTTTGGAACAAAGAATACCTTCAAAAGATTAAAAAAAATGAGTCACAAGGATGTTGGGTTAGGACATTGAAATAATCTACAAAAAGGGGAAGCTAAATGTTTTTGCAGATGCACTCTCAAGAAAGGATGAAGAGGTGGAAGCATTGCTCTGTGCAATTTCTATTATCCAACTAGATTGGATAACTGAAGCAAGGGATGAATGGAAGAAGGATGAAGAAGTGTGGACACTCATTCAAAAGTTGAAGCAAGATCCTAGTACATATGATACATTTAGTTGGAAAAATGATTCCTTATGGTACAAAGATCACTTATATCTTTGTAAGAATTCCCCACTAAAACAAAATATTATTTTGGAATTGCACACTTCTCCTTTAGGAGGACACTCAAGATTTTTAAAAACTTACCACAGGGTGAAGAAATTTTTTTTTGGGGATGGCGTTAAATCTGATATTCAAAAGTTTTTGGTAGAATGTTTGGTTTTCTAGTAAAATAAAGTTGAGACAATTAATACCCCGAGTCTTCTACGACCTTTATCCATTCCATGTCAACGTTGGGAGGAGATTTGAATAGATTTTATCACATGTTTACCTAAGTCTAAAGGAAAGAGTTTCATCATGGTGGTAGTTGATATACTTACCAAGTATGCACACTTTTGTGCATTATCTCATCCATTTAATGTGAGTATAGTTTCTACTGCATTTATTTAAACAATTCAAAAGCTACATGGAAACCCAAAGATTATGGTAAGGGACAGAGATCCCATTTTTACTAGAAATTTTTGGACGGAATTTTTTTTTTTTTTGGGTACTCAACTAGCTCATAGTTGATCTTATCATCCTCAATCTGATGGTCAAACTGAGATAGTGAAATTTTTTTTGGAAGGATATCTTTGTTTTTTTGTATCTGATAAACAAACACAATGGGTCAAGTGGTTACCTCTCACTGAATGGATGTATAACACTTCCTTCCATACTGCAGCAAAAATGACCCCATTTAGGGCACTTTATGGATATCATCCACTGTCCATCACATCATATTTAAGAGAAAATTCGAAGGTTCAAGCAGTGGAAGATCACATCGAGCATCAACAAGAAGTTCTCCAACTCTTAAAGGATAACCTGAATTTGGCACAAAATCGAATGAAACAACAGGTAGATCAAGATTGCGGCAAAAGAATTTTTTGATGTAAGGAGGCTGAGTATTTTTATGGCTACAACCATACAAACAAATGTCACTCAAGCAAGCTAATAAGGATAATAAATTATCGCCAAATTACTATGGTCTTTACAAGGTGTTGCAAAATATTGGTACTATGGCATACAAATTGGAGCTTCCCACTTCTTCTCGAGTGCATCCAATTTTCCATGTTTCATGCTTAAATAAGGTTATAGGTGAAAAAATTCCAGTTCAAACAATATTTCCAGAACTTGATGAGGAAGGAAAAATCATATTGGAACCTGAAGGAGTCACAAAAACAAGAACTTGAAAACTATTAAATCGATCAATTTCAGAGTATCTCATCAAGTGGAAGAACTTACCCACTGAAGAATCTACATGGGAGGAAGAGACTTATATAGAAGCATCCAAAGCTACTCAAGTGTCGAGGACAACATTGTTTTTGAAGGAGAGGGGCATGTTAGGTCCCCATATTACTATCGTAGTCTCTTATTGTTATTAGTGTATCCCCCTTATTGTTATTGATGTACACCTGTAACCCCATATTGTTATTATTGTTCCCTGACATTATTATTGTTAGGTTGGCTAGGATTATATTGTGACCCATGGACCCCTATATATAGAAGGAAGTTTTTTCATTTGTATCATCAAAGAATTGTTCATTTATGTAATGTATTTGAGGTTTCCCCCTTGAAGTGGTTGATTTCTAAGGCGTTGATCTCTCTTTTCTTCTATTTCTGGAGCTGGTTTCATAACACCCACACAAATCAGTTTCCAGTTTTGGAATTTGTTCTTCTATTTCTCCATCATTATACAAGATAAAAGAGTCCAGATCTAAGTGGACTGAATACAAGGGAAACAATTTCAGTCTTTCTTGACTGCTAACCATGTATTTCATCAGTGTTTATCTATAAATACTTCTTGGTTTCCCAAATACAGGAATGATAGCATAACTCATATCCAATTGTAAGGTGCCCTGTATTTTCCCCCCCAGGATCTAGATAGTATAATTCCATACTTTGGAGGTATGTCTGCTACCACCGCATCCATGACTAAGCTTTTTGTTGGGATTTGGACTAAAGTGACACACAAGTCTTTGGTAATACCAAGACATATTACCTTACTGGAGTCAAATGAATATAAGTCTTTGCAAGGCCTAGTAATATCCAGTCCTAATTTTTCTATAATGGCTTTCGGCATCAAGTTAGTTGAGGCACCAGAATCAATCATAACATTGTGAAGAATTTTATCATTAACAATCAAATTGTGATAGAATGGAGGAACAAATCCATTTTGTGATTTACCTTCAACTTCAGGCCCAAATAACAATTCAGGATGATCATCACTAAGGTTCATAGTATCTGTTCCTTCTTCTAATTTCAATGGCTTTATTACTTGGGTTATGTATGCATTCTTTTTTATCAACTCACTAAGGGGAACAAAAATTTTAACTGTAGCCAATTAATTTTCAATGTTGAAAGGATTTGGAGGTTTCTTTGTTTCCTTGATAGTCAGATCTTGTTTTTTGGGATTTTCTTTGTGGGAGTCTTTTTTAGGCTGACTAGTAGAAGGAATATCAGATTGAGCTTTCTTAGTTACAATATCAGATATAGTTTTGGAAGGTATATCAACAATATTTTTGGGAAGAGTATCACGACTTTCTTTGGTGGACTATCAACAATTTTCCTACTCCTCAAATTGTATTGTTTATGTAGCTCCATAATAGCATTCTGGTATCCATGTTTATATTCTTCAGATTCTGATGTACTGATTTCAAACTACGAAAGTATGAAAATTTATTTTTCTTATTGAGTTAATAAAATAGGGTCATCATCATTTATTCCCATTAAATTTATTTGACTTTCTTCAGTGCCTTCAGCTAATTCCCCTTCTTCTTCTACATAATTTTCTTGAAAGGGGGACCTAATTGCTTGGTGTTGGTCATTTGGGCCGTTTTTCTCCCTTTATTTAATCTGATGTGGGTTTCTCCTAAAGTTAGGATTCCTAGTCTAAGGACCAGGTAAGTTTTGTCTAGGAGGAGCTCTATCAACTATGTTTATTTGTTCCATCATCCTTTTCATAGTTCTCACTAATGTATATAATTTGGAATCAGGAACATAAGTGGATGGTTCCTCTTTTATGGTAACTATTTTCTTAGATCTAATTCTAGCCATTTTAGCTAACCGATTGGATTCTACACTTAAAACATCCCTCTTCATTTATTCCAAGGTAGCAAAGATCCTTTCTCTTAGATGATATGACATATCAACATCAAAGCCATCCGAAAACTTAATCAAGGCCAATCCTTGAGGACTTTTAATCATTGTTGGGATTTCATTATAAATTTTATTAAACCTAGTGTAATAATCTTGCACACTTTCCCCAGGGGCTTTTCTAAAGCTTTCATATTTTGCTAGAATTTGGAGAGGTTTTCTATTGACTTCCCATTTGTTGAGAAAATTTTGATGAAATGTAGTAAGGTCATTTATAGAAACTTATGGTAAAGATTTAAACCATTTCCTTCCCTCTCCAGTAAGGCTTTGAGAAAAAAACACCATATTCACATCTTCTTCATCTACTTCCTAAAGGTCAAAACAATCATTCATTTTTTCTACATGTTTTTGTGCAATGATTGACCCAGTGCCATAAAATTGAGAAATTCTAGTTGATAGTCTTGAAGCATGTTATGTAATGCAGCAGGTAAAACCAGGGTATCATATCAAGCTGCCATGACTGGTATATGAGGATGAAAAATAGATGAACTTGTAGGAGGTGTGGATGTGGAAGGGATTAAAACAGTTTGAATATAGTTTGTGGTGTTGATGGGAAGGTAGTGGAAATTATCAAAGATATGGAACTAGTGGAAACAAGATGTACTGATTGTGTGATGGGAAAGGAAACAAAGATTGATAGGGATAAAAGTTAATCTGACTGTTGGATGTATGATTTATGGACAAATTGGTTTAGGTCTGTGACTAGGTCTTCTAAATTTTCCAACTGATGGAGAGCTTGTTTGTCAAAATCCCGATCTACTGATTTATTTTCATATTTTTATGGTCCTAATAGAGACTCTTCAAAGACTTTTTCATATTTTTATGGTCCTAAAAGTCTCAGATTTAGTTCTAAAAAAGTTGTGTTCAAAAGGTAGATCAAGTTGAATGTCCTCTATAGTAACAAAGTTCTCAGGAAGAGAATTTTCTCTGGGTGGAGGATGTATGATTTATGGACAACTTGGTTTAGGTATGTGACTAGGTCTTCTAATTTTTCCAACTGCTAGAGAGCTTGTTTGTCAAAATCCCAATCTACTGATTTATTTTCATATTTGTATGGTCCTAATAGAGACTCTTCAAAGACTTTTTCAGCTACAAAAGTCTCAGAGTTAGTTCTAAAAAATTTGTGTTCATAAGGTAGATCAAATTGAATGTCCTCTATAGTAACAAAGTTCTCAGGAAGAGAATTTTCTCTGGGTGGAGGACTACTACTCCCTTGACTCTTAGTCAAAATTTTCCTCCTTATTAATTTCTCAAGTTTATCCAAGATCTTGGGAGGATTAGGATCTGGATGCACTCTAGTATGAATTATTTTAGGAGATATATCTATATAATATTAAATACACAATTACACTATGTACAAATATTAAAACCTCAGAACATTTATTTCTGAAGTATACATCTTAAATGCACTGAAATAAAGTTTTTTGAACTTGGGAATTTTTTTTTCAAACCAAGTATGTTCGTTCCCCAGTATGGTCGCTAGGATTTTATCACTACAAAATTTTTGAGGTTGTAGAGTAAATCACTAAGGTAAACTTAGAACCATTTTGAAATTGGGAATCTAGCCCTTCTAGTTTTAGAAAGGGATATCTCTTTGTAATTTATCTTTGTTTGACTGAAGGTATTAGGCTAGCTATTAAGTTCAGGTTTGGGTTTTTTATGTTTTTTGGTTGAAACTAGGAAGACAAGACATTGGGAAAATGGAGTCACAAGTTTGGATTTATCAAATACAACTTTTACAAGCTAAACTTACAGGGCATGGTAGGAAAATTCACTGGATCCTTTAAGATCTGTGGCGTGGATGAGAGGAAACGATTTAGAAATCCAATTAAAAACATAACAGTTAAGATTTTTGATTTTAATCTTCAGTAGAAAACATAAAAACTATTCTTAACCCGAAGACAGAGTGTACATTTAAACAAATTTTGTTCTTTATCTTCTTAAAATAATTCATATTTTAGAAGCACATATGATAACGGAGAGAAAACCAATTTACAAAGAGAGATGCACTTCACCAATAAAATTGACATAATAATCCTATAATGATTGCATTGTATTACAGAAAATTAGATTTTTCTTCAAACAAGTCCCAACATGAATACTTCAAATTATAAAGTACTTATAGAAAATTACTACAAAATATCTTGATTGCAAAGATCAAGATAGAATCCTTAAATATCTAAAAACTTATTACAAAAATAGTACAAAAATTTAGGAATTTATGAAATGCACAAACTACTGGACCTATTGTTGACGATGATTATTGATGATTGGGCCTGCATATTTCCTGTGTTGTTTGCCTTTATTTCTAGAGATGAAAACATTTACTCGAGTAATTCACACAATTTTTCTCATCTGTCTTCTTTTGGGGTAGAAAATTTAATTAATTTTTTATAGGTCTCATCCACATCTGTGTACTTTTGAAAGTTTGGCTTGATAATGAACAGAGGTCTGATTTCATGATTGATAAGTAAGTCAAAATAAGTGGCCTCCATGAATTCTTTTCTTGTGACTTTCCCTTTGATACCTGAAAATATTGATTTGTCTTGAGAAATAGTACATAATTGTTCCTGGTACTCTTTCAATATTATCATATTTTCTTCCTCATCAACCGGTCTTGGTAGTCATTTATTGTGTAGGACCTGCATCTTTCTATAAAATCTATGAATATTGGTTTCCAGATTTTGACATTTTTTTTCCAATTGCAGAATTAACTGCCTTTGGGTGTGCATTCCCTTTGTTGGGGTTCCCATGTTTTGGCCAGATTGGCAAGACCAAAAGATGAGACAACATCAAAACCACTTTCAGACCTCAGGATCTAGCCCTCCTGGGTCCAGAGAGGGATCTCTCTGATTTGAGCAAGGGTTTATGTGTATGAAGCTCAAAGTTTAAGATGTTAGGCTAGTTATAGGCACGGGTTTGTTTGTTTTGGTTTCTGGTTATCAGGAAAGAAGGGTCCAATGTAAGATTAGTATGAGCAAAGAGGGATAAGGTAGAGGTGAAATATTCCACTAAATACTCAGCACCATTGGGCAATGGAGTCAGGAAAGGATTTTCTTGCTATTCAATAGGCAGGCTTTCATTTGGGCTAGTCATCTGAAACTTAGGATCTTCAAGATGATTATGTGATATGGAAAGTAGGAGGGAGGAGATAACACAGATTTAAGCACGGAGTTACAGATCAGCAGGTCGTACAAGGATCCTAGTGGACAGGACTACACTCCAATCCCCAGTGTTCCCAAATCTTCCAACTAAATCAATAACAAGAAACAACTAAATAGTAAATCCATTTAATTCATACATCAGAGAGCAGGAAATTACATCCACTACACTGGTTAAACCAACTGTAATCACTTCTCAGATAAAACATTCATAAGATAAACATAAATGGCAAGGAGAGCAGGAACATAGGGTACCTGACAAGGGTAAATCCTATGTCAAACTTATGATGCAAGCCAGTAGAAATGAAATGAAATGAGTGAAAACACAGAGATAGGAAAACATCACCTCTGCTTTAGATCAGGATCCAAAAAAATGTGCTTGTCATATTGAGTAACAATACCAATCAAGTACAATATTGCCAATAGCTGAATACTTAGTCTGAAAGCCTATCCATCAACCTATCTTACAATCTTTACACAGGGATTGAGTCTCAAAGCAACTGCTTGCAGTTCTCTGATAACTGAACGACAACCATTACAATGAGTTTTTCATGAATTTATAGCTCAGGAGGAGCAAAGGAGGTAGGTGGAGAACTAAATGCAGTATTACATCTCTGAAAAGAAAGAGGGTCGAGGCCCATTCTATACAGATCTTGTGCATAATCTATGATGTTCTGACTGCAGTACTGTGTGTTGTTGTTGGTGAATAAACAACAAGAAAAGAAATGATAAAGAAATCTACCATACTGATGAAGTAGGTGCTTTGATGGTACTAGGGTTGTTTCAGGGTAGGAAATCTCTTCAGAACACGACAATATGATAAAGACTGCATAAAAAGTTTGTCCTCTAATGAAGAAAAATTTTTTGCTATTGTATAAACCCTTGATGTGCATTGATTTCTGCGTGCTGTACCTTTGCGTGATCTGTGGGGTCATTGATCTGATACTCTGCCTCTAAACTGCTGTATTAAACTCAAAAAATTAATTCTGAATGCTGGAAACCATGATCATGAAGCTAGTTTTTCTTCGCGGCTTCATAAATGTCTCGATTATGTAATATTTGTGCTTTAATGGCACGGGATGGAGTCTGCGAGGTTTCCAACTTTGTCCTTTGGTGGAATTTATACCTCCGCCACCTTTCTTGACATTTCATTGTAGTGCTAGCTTCAAGATTTAATTCCCTGTCCGCGCTATATGCCATTAAAGAAGTACATGTTCACCGTGGCTGTTTTCCACCTCTGATAACCCTGCAAAAACACGAAACTTGTTATGAAAACAATGGAGGGGTGGTAGGTGATGTCGATGACAGAAATGGCCATGCAGATGATGAAATGGAGCAAAAATTGTAGAGAGATAGTGAAAAATGCTCGGGTGGGTGGCTGGCGGTCTGCAGAGCGAATTTTGAATGAAAAACCTTAAAAAACACGAAAATGAACCAACTATATGTAATGGAATGGGCGCATGTATGGTGAGACACGTGGAAACGACATGGCGAGAACGGTTGATAGTGGAATGGTCAATAGTGGGGAGAAGACCAATCTGGGTCGTCGGATCTTGCATGAGATCGATGGTGGAGAGACACAGCGGAAGGCAACGGACGGTGGGCCAGGGCGCTTGGCTTGGATTAAATCGCGAGCATCTCAGTGGATCGACAGCCGTTGGATGGGCACTGACAGATCGGATGGATATTATGCATATCGCTCTGCGACTTTGGACGACCAATAACATGTGATGGAGGGCAGTTTTGGAACCATACGCGAGGACACGCGGCAGAGGTGTATGGAATCGCTTGGTCATCGGGAAAAACCACCCACCGCGCAAAGGCGATGCGATAGAAACCGGCTGGATTTGGCATAGTGCACGGAGAGGTCCACAAGGGCGGGTGTAGTCTGGACCATCGATCTGGCGGAAAACGAACGACGGAGATGCGTTTTGAGCTATGAATGGATTTAACTGTGGATGCTGCGGGGGTGGCGATCGCTGTCCGTTTCGATTGGATCAACGGCTATGAACTCGTCCGATGAGCATATGAAATAAGCACCTTTGGGACTAGCGCTTTGGTCACAGCGCTGGGTTCTTTGGGGGTGAAGATGTGGGGGCTAGACCGAAGGGGCTAAGCCTATTATATGGTCTGAAAAGTGGGTTTTTTACCCTTTTTAACGCATTTTTAAGCCTCTAAAGGGTAGCGATAGGGGTGATGGAAGGGGAAAACTGTGGAAACAAAGGGTGATGGTAGAATCTAAAGGGGATTACAGGAAGATTTAAGAGGTTAGTGCTGGAAATAAAGGGAAGAAAGGGAACTTTGACCAAGGGAAAAAAGGGGGTAAATGGTGGTATATTTGCAGGGGCATGAGGGGTGATATAGGCTCTTTGAGATGGGAATCAGCTGAGGGAATTTGCATAAGGCAAAGCATGGGGAGACATCAAGGATGATGAGTTTTCGGGAAAATGCATTCCTTGAAGGCTCCAAAACAATCTTGCCCCCTGCTTTGTTGTCAAGAATTTCATAGGGGACTAACACCCTTCACCTCCAAAATTGTCTTTATTTTGTCTTGAATTTTGAACTGCTCCAGTTCTTCTCTACTTTTGGAATTCAAGATTTTGATAATGGATGTTTCTTCTCTAGGCTTATGCCCCAAATTTTCTTTGATTTTCTTTAATACCTATTTGGATGTATGTATTAGTTCTTGCCACTCGAAAATAATTTGAATTGAAGGCCAGATGTTTTTTAGGGCTTCATTGATCTTTGTCCATATGTGTTCCTTTGATTTTGCCAGAGCTTGAACCATTTTTTATTCACTTTGTAATTGTTCAAATTTGAGAGAGAGCTCGTGGTTTTTCTTCAAATCTGGAACATAAGAAATATCAATCTTTATCTTCTACTCTCACATTGTTTTGAGATGAGATTTTAATTTAGCAATTTCTTGCCATTTAATGGTAAGATCTTCCATGTATTTAACTGGTTCATTTGCAGAGTCTGATGTCTGTGCTAGTGCTAAAGTTGATGTAAATACTCCTGGGAGTGTGGCCACTGCAATTCGGACAACTGTGAGTGGAACTATGGCTAGTTGTGATGTCTCTTGTTTCTCTTTGATCAATTTCTTGAGCTCAACCTCCATGTCTTGGATATGGCTATTTTGTTCAATGATTTTTTTGAAAATTTTCTCTTTCTCCTTCCCCATATCTCCAACTTCCTTAACTTGTGGATCTTCTATGGTAGGAAATTTAAGTAGTTCTTCTATATAATTTTTTTTTCTTTTCACTCTCTCTTTTTCTGCCTTCACATCAGCGGGATTGTATCCTAGTTTGATCACCAAGTTTTCAAGTGACTTTATCCTAGTATCCTTGGCTAAGGATGAAATCCTTTCGAACTTGAGTTGTGTTTGTGTGTTGTTTACTAATAAATATAATATGGAAGCTGAAATGGAAGCATTATTTAGTGTAGAATACATCATCTCGATGGATTGTTTATGCATTTCCATTTGGTCAATTGGATGGATTTCCTTTCCGTCAAATGAAAATGCATGTTCTTAGTAATATTCTGGTGTCTTTCGGGCTATCACTTTTGCCTGACGGAATGCAACTTTCATTTTTCCTTTCTTTGTGTCAAAGGTAAATAGGAGCCTGTGCAGTGATGTGGTTTTTTTCTTCCAGAACTATGTATATGTGGTGGTTTTAAGCATCTCATTATTTTGTTTGATTGTCTTGTACTTGGAAAAAATATTAGGTTCAACAGTTTCTTGAGCCAGGTCAATTGTTTGTTTTGTTTCTGGAGGCCCTTTTGATGTTGATGAAGAGGGAGATCCCATGAAGAAGTCATCGCCCATGATACACACATGAGGACCTATAATGACTATGGTTTCTTGTTCTTTGTTATCCTACTGAAAAACTGGTGCATAATTGGTTTTCTTCTTCTTATTGTATATTAGGAACTCATTATCTCCAATTTCTGTCACTGAGGAAGATTCTTCTTCTCTAATCCTTTTCTCCTACTTTTCTTGAGGTCTAGGAGCCTGAGATGTTTTTGTTGATATAACATGCTCTTAGACCTCCTAAAGTGTGTTATCCTCCCACTAATTTTAGTTCATGTATTTATCTAACTCTAGTAGAGGAGGATGTTTCTAGGGTGTGGTCTTTTCCTCTACCCTCAGCTTTGAAATCAGGTCAAAAGTGTCATAAGACCATGTGAAGCTAAACTTGAAATTCATTTGCTTTAACAGAAAATAAAATTCTTTACCAGTTGTTCTAGTATTGCAGAAAATAGGTCCAACCTGTGCTTTAATATTAAAATGTGTCTTTGTATTATTCCCAATTTTCTATGAGATTATTGGAATATTAGAGTTCTTAATTTTCATAATTAATTAAGTAAACAAGAGGGTGGAGGGACCCACAAACCCCATAGAAGAATAAAATCCACTTTTATGTGTGTATGTAGATATTTTAGATCTATATCTACATTATGCAGTAGTGGAGCAACTTCCTAAATGAAGGAAGAGTGGAGATCATGGATATTTAATGTAAAATCATGAGGATCTTGGAGGGGGTCAACTGAGATCATGGTGCATTCAAAGTAGGATCATAAAGCACTTATGGTGAGATAGTGGAGGAAGTGGTGCATCTAATGCACACATGATGGAGAAAGTGGGAATTAAATGCAGAACATGATGGAGATCATGGAGAGACAACGTACTCTTTATGGAGGCTAGTGGCCACACATACAACGAAGTTATGAGGTGGGCCAGGGCTATGGAAGGCTCATAATCTATATAATGAATATCAAGGCACAATATAAGGATGATTTGTATTAATATTTTGATATGTTTAGATCTAGATTTTTCGTGTAACATTTTTATGCATGCTTATGTTGTTTAGCTAAGTCTGTAGTGTTGTCTAGCATAGGGTGTTTCCGAGCGTAAATCCCACCATTACCCATGGGGGACTTCGAGTGCCTACTCTGGGAAGGTTTATATTCAGCTCCATTCATCATCAAGCATTGGTGCCATATTCATACCACTCTCATATGCTCATTTAGCCACATGAATAACACATTATTGCATCAAGGTTTGAGAGGTGGAGGTTGTTTCTAGCACTTTAGCTAGGAAATCGGTGGAGGACTCATCCTTTCACCTTGCTATTCAAGTTCAGCCTTTCAGGAGTAGTAGATCTATATCTGGCATTTAGGCCATTGTATTTTACCTCCATGCAGTAGCAGTCCCCTCAAGGATTGCGCATTCCAGTGTTGTAGATCCAAAGGAGGAAGGAAGTTTCCAATATTTTAGTTGGAAATCCTGTGAGGGACCATCCCCTCGCTTTTCATTCATCATTTCCACCATTTTTGAGCTGATTTGACATATTTAATAGGACGCTAGAGAGCCTCCCTCCTTGATAGCGCAGCTTTTTTCAACCAATTGTGTAGCAGCCGCTGTATTCAGTAGAGAAGGTTGGAGGAGCTAGATGTTCAACTTTTAGCCTAAGGATCTAGTTAAGGGATCAACCCTTCAGGCATATATCTAATTGTACATCACACTATAGCCATCCTTTAGATTATGCAACAAATATTCATACCCAGCAGTTGTATAGTGAAGCCCTAAGAGGGTGATTTTCTTAGATTTATAGATCTAGAAAATCCTTTCGGGGTTATCTTGGGTATCCATCATAGAGCCTGGATCTATATTTTCAGTATCATCGGAGCTCCAGAACTGCCTAGATCTACATTCTATATTTTTCCAGCAGTTGTAGTAGGGACATCACAATTTTCCTTCCATCAGTCCAGCAGCTACGTAGTCCTTCTTGTGGGATCATTTCAGGGTCATTCTAGGCCATCTCTTTGGCTTGAGTGTCTCATATTTTGAGCATTGTTGTACTATTTATTCCACCTCCATATTAATAAAATGGCTCAGCTATTCTATATATTTGTATGGTGTATTTAGATTATTTGTTTACATTGCTGCAGTTCCTATATTGTGTTTCTATATTAATGCATTATCCCTTTTGGGGTATTACAGTCTTATTCTTAGCTACTACAAAATGCATGTCATCCATATGTATCATTTTTCTAATTTACACTAATGAGAAAAGTCTCATAGGCACAAACTTTGGTAGGTTATAGGGTGGGAATTCAAACCCGTATATCCTTATCTCTGTGTATTTATGGTATAGATACTAGTCACATGTCTTCACCTGGTCACTAAAATGAAAAACATTTTGAATATCCACCCCTATCCTATGCTCCAACTCACTATTTAGCAGGAAAATAATTGTGTACAACAATTGATCAACATAGTCTGTAAAAGTGAATTCTGTAGTGTTCTTCCTCACCAAGGAGGTCCAATGTATCACAGATTGAGCAATAACCTGCTCATTCATCTTCTGTAAATTAAAGGGAAACCTGTGTGCTTGATGATATATGAGAAAATAGACTAAAACTGCAGAGTATTTGAAAGCTCCCTTTGTAGGAAACTTAATATATTGATCATGCATGGCATCTGCAATAAATTTATTTTAATTTAAAATAACAGGCTTCTCATTAGTGTTAAAAAATTATAGAAAGCCAAAAATGGCCACATCAACCCACTATCAGAATGGTAACCAAAATTGTATGAGATAATGGTGATGATCTGTTTGGTTACCTCATGGAACATGGAAGATGAGTATGGAGGGTTCGATTTCAGAAATTGGTCATCTTTAGGGAGAAAGATTCCAAAAATCTTAGCTCTTTTTTGGAAGGTCAAATTTTTGTAGAGCTCTATGAGAGAGTCTACAAATAATGGCTTGGAATATTCTTGTTGCTTTACTTGCAACATTTGTGAAATAGTCTTAGTTGTGATGGTGAGGAGAACTTCACCATTACGGCTTAAAATGGCTCTTTCGAATGGCACATAATAGCTCTGACACCAGGAAATTAGTTCAGGGAATTGATGTATCTGTGGAAACATGAACTGGGACAAGGAACACACCCATAGGCACAATTCATCCTGTGGATATATAAATTTCCGTTTCAACCAACTGTGAAGTTCGAGTAGGTCGAATTCATAGTTTGTATCAACAAATTTGGATTGGAGGTTGACTAAAGGAAAATGATCAAGGTCTATGGGAGGGGGAAACATTGGATTCTCTTCAGGCTTCTTAACTTTATTTCTAGGAGATTTACCATTTGGGGCCATTATCAAACAAAAAATAGAAAATAGGGTTGAAGGACGTGAAATTACCTAGAGAGGGAAACTATCTAATGGGTGCAGAGGTGGGGTCACTCTCATAACTTGGAAGACTTTAAAAGTTTAGTTGGTCGTGCAAAACCGAGAGGAAAAGGGAATTTTATGGGTTTACATGTGTTTAATAGAGTCATTTTTTCAAATTAACATTACCTGTTTACCATTTATCAAGAGTGGGTCCATTGCAGAAGGAGTGGGAAGCATTATTAATTATAAAGGATTGTTGATGGGGTAGGGGAGTGCTAGATGGCGACCTTTAATTGGGAGTGAGAAGGTTTCACAGGATGATTTAAACGGATGGGAATGTTGTGCAAGTGGGGTCCATGAAGGTGAGTTGGCATGTGGTGAGTGGAGGAAGGTAGGATGAAGTGGGAGAAGTGATCATGTGGTCTGGTGAGGTGTCGTGGCAAATGGGCATTGGTGGAGGGGCAAACAATCAACTTTGAATAATTTTTGGAGGGGGGGGGGGTGGTTGGCTATGAGGGAAAAGGAAGGGGTCAGGGGTGTGAAACATTGTGAGGGTGATTTTTAGTTAATTTAATTGTCTTAAATTGATTACATAAATTATCGACTAGAGTTGGTAATATTGTGAAGTGAAAGTGCACTATATATGCTAGAAACCTTTCTTACTTATTTTATTATGATGATTTTATATGTGAAGATTGTTTTTGAAGATGTCCTAAATGAGTTTAAGAATCTCAACTATAATTCACAAGAGAAAACTAAATCCAAGTGTAACTATGCCCCTAAAAACTTTAAAAGAATATTAACTAATTTATCTGTTAGTAACCAATGATGAATTTAAGATAACTTTAAAATTATGGAAAAAGAGGAAACATTAATATTTTTGTGTTTTTTTGGAAATTTTATGTGAATAAAACTTGAATCAAGGAATTACTTGGAAAATATTTACACTATTATGTTGAGAAAGGAAATTTCTAAATCAATATTAAGAAACAAGACTATTTAAACTTACAAAACGAATTTAATTGAAAATTGAAAAGGAATTTCTAAAATATGTCTCTAAAAAGAAGAACTAATATACAACAAATAACCGATGCATAAAAGGAACTATGATTATCTCTATGTTATAACTATCCAGAAAATGAAACTACATCAAACGATAAAAACAAATTACTTGAACATCTATTTGCTGGGTACCAAATCTGTATACTTTTCTCTCCCACTTTCGCCCACCTTTCTATCTCTTTCATCATTAATTGTTCTATAACACACAAGGCAAACCCCTTTCTATTTATCTTAGATGGAATATTTTATTAATGAAGTAGTACTTGTGGAGGTCTTACCTTTGCAATTATTAACTCTAGTATTTTCACAAATTTGGCAAAAGTAAAGGGATTACAACTGCGAACCACAGAGAAAATCCTAATTTCCAATGTTATCTCAACCTGCTGCAACAACACAACAGACTCTGTCTTACCCCAACGCTATTTTAGGTTTTTCATGGTTTCTTTTTGGCAACTAGGTTGCTGTTGTAACAAATTGTATAATTGTATATATTTAGTTGTTAAAGGAAATCTACGATTTCTTGAACATTTGTATAAAGAGGGCCTTTGGGCTGTGAATCATGGTTAAGCAAGAAAGACATAGATTTTGTAACAGAAGTGTTTCTATAATTAATTGAATGCACAATATTTTGATGTCCCACCTGTAAGCTGTGAGTTGCCGCAACATGAGAGTTGGACCCACTCTTCTGATCAGGTGCTGCGTTATCTTTATTTTTTGTTGATTTCATATTTCAGTTTGGTTTTGTAACTATTGTTCAAGTATAATTCTGCAATTGCTGTGAATGCCTTTTTAATTCTTCAATCCATTCTAATTGTTGTTACAGTAGTTTTTATTTTCGTTAATTGAAGTATGTGATTCAATAGCAGGTTATGTGATTGCTCTTTCATATATTGTGCATGTTAGCATTGAAATAACTGATGCCCTCGGGTTGATAATTTATGTGGAAAAGGGTTTGAATATTTTTTCACATCTGGACACCAACATTTTGGTGTCGTTGCTGGGGAAGGTTAACAAGGTGCAAGAACGTGATCTGTAATTGGTCTAAGGGTCGATCTCTCATCTTGGGGAGGGGATTTGTTGGTCTACTCCAAGTCCTAAGTGTAGTGTTTTTTTTTTTCTCCAGAATTGATCTCTCGTCTTGGGGAGGGCATCCATTACCCCGCTCTAAGTCTTGAGCATAGCGTGTTGTTTTTCCTTGCTTTTCTTTTTCATTAGAACCGATCTCTCATCCTAGGGAGGGTATCTGTTACCCTGCTCTAAGTCCTGAGCATAGTATTCAGCTTTTCTGCTTTTTTTTTCTGAAAGGGCCAACTTCTCATCCTGGGGAGGGTATGTGATTACCCTACTTCAGGTATTAAAATTTTATTTTCTTTTAGTTTATTTGATTTTCTGTTTAAACCTACTCTCTCATCTAGGGGAGGAAGCTATCTGTCCTACTCTAGGTCCTAAGCCCTTTTGCTATTTTGATGAATTATTCTCACCAATTGTATGAACAAAGATATGAATAAGAGGGGCAGAGGAAGACCCCCAAAGAAAGGGAAGGATATGGGGAGGAAGATGTATATCTAGGAGATTATCGAAAATGCTAAATCTAAATCATCCTCTCGCGCTGCCATCAGAGTAAGGGTTCAGACGAATTCTGAAGGGTAGTCGATTGAACAACCAGTGCCAGCCACAGTACCAGAGGTAATTGTTTCGATGGTGGAAGAAGAAATAAATAAGGTACCAGTGGAGGAGACATCCCTGCTGTCAGAAAAAAGGGAAGAAATAGCAAGGAGAGGGTTAGAAGAACTGAGTAATTCCAATTGGGAATAATAACCTATGAAAGAGTTTTCATCACTACGAGACGAAGGGATTGTTGTAAATCCCCAATTCTGATTTGGAAAGAGAGTTCTTGAAGGATTTTGCATCGCTAAGGGACCAGAGGAGTGCAGTGAAGCCTCCTACAGTCAAATCACCCCAAGTACCAGTCACAGAACTAGTTGAAATCCTGGTTGAGTATTGAAGAATATTTATGGAACCTACAAGTTCTTCTATTGATTTTCCAATTGGAAACATTATAGGTGATCCATCGATGAAGCACATTCCTTTAATGGCTCTGCCTAATTTTCATGGGCTTTATTTTGAAGACACTGATACGTCCCTCTTCGAATTTGACATTGTCTATCGAGGGTATGATTATATCACCGATGCTCAGAAACTAAAAATATTTCATGCTACCTTGAAGGGGACAGCCCTGTGATGGTTCATGGGATGCAATGCAAGAAGTCTTTTTTGAGAAATAACAAGATTACTCTAAATCTCGTGACATTAAGGAGGAGATATTTAAGTTTTCATAGAAAGAGGATGAGAACATGGAAGACTGTGTGGAATGATTCAAATATAAATTGCAGATATCAAGCCATAGTGACCTAGATAAAGATATTCTGAAACTCATCCTTCTCTGGGCACTGTGGGAAGATTCCCTGAAACTTTTGAACATAGTAGGAAAAGGGGATGTTTCAAAAGAATAATTTGACACCATCTGTGACTTTTTCTTTCAGTTTTCACGAGGGGCTGCAAGGAGTGGACAAGGAATTCATTCATTAAAGACTTCTGGTGGAGGGGTTACAAAGGCAGAAATTAGAAACCTACTGGATAACTTAACAAATGATATCCTGAGCACATTATCCTCCAACATGGACACTCTGCAAGAAAAAAAAAAACAAATAGAGTTGGAGAATACTATGGCTATATTCTGCCCACAGTCACAGAAAACAGCATCCTTTAAAAGAATGCCCCTTAAAGACAGTGGAAGCATACGTAATTTGTGAGTAGACTCATGCGACTAGCTCGTGCCTTTCCTTGCCAGGACTGAAGGCAGTTTTTCAAGGGGAAAGTGAAGAAAATGCGGTAGACTAGCTGTACTTCTTGGGGCCGAAAAAGCCGTGGAAACCTCGACCACCAGCTATGAATCCAGGTATGCTTCAAGATCTATCGCAGTATTTTAATAATTTTAATATGGTTCCCTAGTCCACACCTTTTTCACCCATGTGGTCTCAATATCAATATCCCCCTTGGGAAAAATGGGTTATGTTAAATATATACTCTTAACCTTCCATCTTATAACATTTCTACTGTAGGATTTAATGAGATAAACTTACGATATGGGCAGGTAGTAAATTCCCCCACTTCACCTATTATCATAGAATAGATTGACAGTGAAGTTATAGAACTAGAACAGAGTATATTTGGGGATAAAATAGACCCAAACATAACAAACCAAACACCTCCCCAGCCTATTCTTAACCAGGGTCATCCACTCACCCCACCATATCCTGAAAGATTAACCCTAAACAAACAAAACCCTCAAGCAGAGTTTTACTTCCTGGGGAATTTCAAAATATTTTTGTCAAAATACCGCTGCTATAGGCTATGAGGGATGTACCTATATATGCAAAAACTATCAAATAATACTTCTCTAAGAAACTTGGGAAGAAACCAAGGGATCTGCTAACCATTCATGTGATGGGTCGACTATCCGACATCATGCTAGGAAAGATCGTGCCTATAAAATATGGAGACCCAGGAAACCCAATTCTAACAGTACAAATAAATGGGGTTGAAATACCAAATGTACTGGTGGATTTGGGTGCTACCATCAATATTATTACCTCTGAAACAATGAATACATTAGGTCTCATAAATATTAAGCCAACCCCTACTATCTTGGAACTAGCAGATAGGTCTATAATTAAACTGGTAGGGAAATTGGAAGATGTGACTATTTCGATGGATTCATGGCAGTACCCTGTGGACCTCCTTATATTACAAACAAGATCCTCAGTTGGTGGTCACGCATTGATCTTGGGAATACCTTGGATTGCAACCATAGACGCTTACATAGAGTGCCAATTTGGGCATATGATTATGTCAAATGGGACAGTAACAAAGAATCTTACTCTCTACCCTCCTGTGGAACCCAGCTCATCTAAAACATTATTAGCCAGTCATAAAAATCTACCAATAGAAGAGCCTGAACCTAAAACTGAAGAAGTTAGACCAATCCTCACTATTGGGCAGACCCTTCAATTCAAAACAGAAACCGAGGACGATGCCATTAACACTTTTATTAATGATCCTGGTTCTATTTCCAATTCAACTTGTCAAATTTTAGAATCTACTATGAGCTGTGAGACACATGAAAACTTCAAACTAGAAGATGAAATTGAAGAAATTCCTGTAACCTCATCCCATGATAGTATTCCGATTGAAATTGAAGCAGGGAAAACAGTCAATATCAACCCCAATCTGTCTGAATCCCAGACAAAGCATCTTTTAAAAGTCCTTCAAGACCATCAGGAAGCTTTTTCCTGGGATTATACTGACATGAAGGGTATCCCTACTAACTTATGTACTCATCATACTTATATTAAGGAAGATTGCTGCCCTGTGAGATAGCCCCAACAAATAATTAATCCTACTCTAAAGAACATTGCCAAAGAAGAATTATAAAAATTATTGGATGTAGGTTTCATTCACCCCATCTCGGATAGCCAATGGGTATCTCCGCTAGTTATTTTTCCTAAAAAGAATGGTAAATGGCGGATCTGCGTAGATTACAGGAAGCTAAACAAGGCAACTCAAAAAGACCATTTCCCTTTGCCATTCATTGACCAAGTCATAGACACCTTGGTTGGAAAGAAGTCTTTTTCGTTCCTAGACCGGTTTAGCGGGTATAACCAGATCGAGATAGCCTATAAAAACTAGGATAAAACAACTTTGACATGCCCATGGGGGACCTTTGCATACAGGGTCCTCCTATTTGGCCTTTGCAATGCTCCTGCGACCTTCTAGAGGGAAATTCGGGGAATTGTTTCTGATTTAGTTGATGACAATGTTGCAATCTATATGAATGATTTTACTCCATATGGAAACTCATTTGAAGAGGGATTGGAAAATCTGGAGAAAATACACAAAAGATGTAAGAAGACCCATGTATCTCTGAGTACATTCAAATGCCATATGATGAGGCAAGAAGGAATAGTATTGGGACATTTGCTCTTAGCTGCTGGAATTCGAGTTGATCCAGCCAAAGTAAAGGTAATATTACACTTCCCAATACCCAAGAAGCCCACACAAGTACGTAGCTTTATTGGTTGTGTTGGTTATTACAGACGCTTTATAGAAAATTTTGCTAAAATATCACATCCACTTTTTCAATTGCTATCAAAAGATGGAGAATTATTATGGACTGAAGACTATGAAGCAAATTTCGCGAAAATTAATGGACTTATTTGCAAGGCTCCAATATTTCGAGGACTTGATTGGGAATTACCATTTCACATACATGTTGATGCTTCTCAGACAGCAGTAGGAGCAGTTTTAGGAAAATAGGTAGAAAAAACACTGTATGCAGTTTACTATGTCAGCAAGAATTTAATTCCTTCTGAATTGAATTACACGGTGACAGAGAAAGAATTCCTAGCTATCATTTATGCTATCAACAAGTTCTGACACTACATCACTGGGTATCCTACTTTTGTACATATTTATCATGCAACAATAAGGTATTTGATGAATAAACCTATCAATCCTAGCCGTATTACAAGATGGTTTCTATTGCTTCAAGAATTTGATATCAAAATAGTAGACAAACCAGGAAAAGGTAATGTAGTTGTTGAATTTCTATCTAGAATGGATAACAATGATGAAAGCATACCTATAGAAGATAGTTTTCCCAATGAGCATATTTTTGTAATTTCTACTAATCCTCCATAGTATGCAGATATTTCTAACTATCTTACTATAGGGAAGGTGCCCCATCATTTTTCATATAGGGAACAACGAAAAATTATTCATCACAGTGCCCGATATTCTTGGATGGCAGGGTACCTATTTCATACAGGAGTTGATAAGCAGATCCAGTGTTGTGTATCTCAGGACGATATTTATGAAGTGCTGAAGGGTGCCCATGATGGCCCTTGTGGGGGGCATTTTTCAGATAAAAGAACATGCCATAAGGTGCTACAAATGGGATATTACTGGCCTTCTATCTTTCAGGATGCAGAGCATTATGTCAGGAGGTGTGATAGTTGCCAGCGCATGGGGCAGCCCGGTCGAGCTGATGAAATGCCTTTATAGGCACAGGTAGTCCTAAAACCTTTTGGGAAATAGGCTATCGACTTCGTTGGACCCTTCAACCCACCCTCCCAACAAAAGGTTCACATTTTGGTCTGTAAAAATTACATGACCAAGTGGGTAGAAGCCAAAGCTGTTGCGAAAGCAACAGAGCAGGTGGTTTTAGATTTTCTACTTGAAGAAATTTTTGCTCGTTACGATACTCCAAGAGAGATTGTTTCAGATGGAGGAGCACAATTTACATCACACATGATAACAAAGCTTATGCAGAAATATGGAGTCAAGCACAGGGTGACATCTCCATACCACCCCCAGGCAAATGGACAAGCGGAAAGCACAAACAAGACATTGGAAAATATCTTGACAAAAACTGTGGCATACTATCACTGGGATTGGGCTCAGAAGCTTCTTGAATCTCTCTCGGCATACAGAAAAAAATGGTGGAACATAACTGGGTTTTCACCATTTGAGTTGGTTTATGGGAAATCCCTGTTGTTTCCAATAGAATTTGAAATCAGTACGCTCATAATAGCTCTTGAAGTTGGTTTGGATCTATCAGAGGCCCAGAAACACCGACTGGCCTAGACTAATGAACTAGATGAAATACGTTCAATGGTTGTCCAAAGGACTACTTCTATCCAACAACAGAGAATGAAATTTCATGATAAGTTTATAAAAAATAAGGTGTTTCATAGGGGAGACTGGGCATTACTTTATGACTCCCATTTTAAGGATTTTAAGCGAAATATTTACACTCGCTGGATGGGACCTTACAAGGTGGACGTTGTATTTGATAATGGAACAGTTAGGCTAGTCACAATTGATGATACACGTGCTTTATTCATAGAAAATGGACATCGCCTGAGATTATACCACTGCCTAGCCTCTAAGGAATATTTCATCAAACATCTCTCTGAGAAATCTGGTTTGAAGGTTGTCAGTGCAGATAACTCTTCCTTTGCATCCTCGCTCTATATATATATATATATAATAAAGAATAAAGACTTTTTCAAAAATAAATAAATAAAATAAAATAAAATAAATAAATACTCTTACTATTTATTTTGTTGTCTTTTTGCAAGAGTTACTACTATGAAGTAATGTTTTAGGGTTTAAATTTTTTTCTAAGTATCGATCATGTTACTCCTTGGATGCGGCTAGTCATGATGTTGTTACTTGGTTGCTGCTAGTCATGATGTTGTTACTTGGTTGTTTCTGCTCATGATGTTGTTACTTGGTTGCTGCTACTCATGATGCTGTTCCTCCTTGGTTCCTGCAACTCACGATGTTGTTACTCCGGATGCTGCTACTCGTCATGTTGCTACTCACGATGCTATTAATCCGGATGCTACTACTTGTCATGTTGTTACTCCAGATGCTGTTACTTCGAATGTTGCTACTCGTCATGCTGTTACTGTAGGTGTTGTTACTCTGGATGCTGCTAATCGTCATGTTGTTACTCCAGATGTTGCTGCTCGTCATGTTGTTACTCCAGATGCTATTAATCCATATGTTGCTACTTAATGTTGTTACTTTGGATGATGTTACTCCGATGTTGCTACTCGCGATGCTATTACTCTAGATGTTGTTACTCACACTGTTGTTTCTCCATCTGCATCATTACTATGTCATTATTATACCAACTGTCACTTCCTCCAGGTAGGCCGCCAGGTACGTCTCCACTTGAATTTTATGGATTTAATTAAATATTCCATGTGAAGACATTAATGACGTGGATGGAAACTTTTAAGTTGGGGGGGTGCCATCATAACTTAACAACAACGTAATGATGATTTCGAAAGTCCTTATTACAACTCCATGTGTGGTACACCCTAAGATCCTTACCATACTCTGTATAAACATTAAATACATATTGGGATCCACAAAGCGCATGTGATACAGACTGATAATTCCTTTCCACTTCATATGAAATAATTACTATTCCATTCATCGCACTTACCATACTTGTTCATGATTTTCCTCGTTTCCCGAGAATTACCATCTGTATTTACCATTGCTATCCCTAGTTTTTCACCATGCTATTTTACCAAATTTGGTACCCACCACTCTGTCCAACGACCTGCTATTCTAGAGTCTTGTTACAGTCTCCACAGGATGGGAAAACTGGATTTGTGGCATGAACCTGAAAATACAGTCTCGGTCCGCAGTAATTCAGAGGTATGGCAAATTTTTTTCGATGCAAGATTGGATATCTATTTTGATAGATTGTAGGGGTTTGATAAAGGAATCAAAATTGATTCTGCACTTAATTTAGATGAGAATTGTGTGCGGGTCAGAGGATTAGAAATTCATGCCACAGAAGAAGTAATTTTGGAAGTTAGCGGACTGAGACAACAAGGACAGTAGTGGTTTTCTTGGATAATTCCTCTCCCGGAGTTTCCCGAACTGTTCTTGCAGGTAGGAGAAAGCGTCGTTCCATATGGGAGAGGATATGAGCGCAAGTCTGTACCATATTCATGGAACGAAGTAGCAGGGTTTGTAATGAAATACATAACCTACGAAGGATGAGCCACAAATCTGTTCAAATATCATTTGAAATTTTTGACTCAACTTCGATTTCCATAGCCTCAGGTGAATTCCTTAATAATTCCCTTCTTTCTATTAAAATAACTGCAGCACATGGCACAATTCACTTAGCATTCATGCCAGATGCCGATAGTTCTCTCCAATCATGGATTGGTTCGTTTACTGGTCATCCACGGAATCGTCAGATTTCTAGTTTCTTGGGCAGAACTCTGTGAATCATCGGAAGAAGAGATAGCAACTATAATTACTACTAGAGAAGAAGAACCAGTCTCTTCAGCTATTTTAGCAGAGGAAGAACATTCAGAGGACATGGAATTAGGCCAGGAAGAACCAGAAGAGATGGAGATGGAGATTGATCAAGAAGAACCTGAAGAAATGGGAATAGAGGAGACAATTGGTGATACAGTCGAGGCAGCCACACAAGAACCATCCTCGCCTAAAGAACCCATAGATGAAGGAATTATGGATATAGTGCATGAGGTTGAGATTGTTTTACAGTCATCAAATTTCGTTAATGAAGAACAGGAAGGCGGAACATCAGATATGGGTGTGGCAAGTGATGCTATTTTGCAAGAAACACCATCACCTGCCCAAGTAGATATGAATATTAAAATAAGTGGGGGTGTTACACAAGAACCACCCCCAATTCAGTGAGAACGGGAAGATAGAGGAGAAATGACCCGCGAAGTCAATATTGTGCCACAATAATTAGTATCGATCGCAGAGTAGAAAGTAATACACAAAGGGTAGGAGCATATAAAGGAAACAATCCTTAGAATCGATGTTGTTCCACAAGAACTAGCGTCGACCCCAACTGAAGTAATAGTGCATGAAAGTCCAGCCCAAGTTGGAAATCAGGATGATGAAGCTATTCCGTGTTCTTCGTTCCAGGATGTGATGCCTAGAGGGGCAAGGGGATTCTGCTCTTACCAATGATTAATGGAGGAAATAGTTGTTCCACCAGTGCTTAAGTTCATCAACCCAGGGAAGGACATGGCCAATATTGACCGAGTAATTGTTGAATCTCAGTAGGAGCACCTAGAGGCACACAAGGGAGACGGAATTCCCATGGAAATAATGGAACACAGGATGGTTGATGGAAGTGCTGACCAAATGGCAAGATTCCCTAAGGGAAATATAGAGGAGGATGCCCCTGAAGATAGGAAGCCCAGCTAGAAATAATTAGCAGAAAAACCAATTGATAATACCGATAGAATTCCACCACCTCCTAAGCCTGTTACAGGTCTGGGAGATGAATTTATTGTCAAAGAGGAGTGGATTGAACAGTGTGAGAAAATAATTTTACCTCTCAAGAAAAGGTAGCAGCTGTAGTTGAATGAAACAATGCGATTAAATAAGGAATTTCAGGAGCTGAAGAGGCAAGTTTCTCGGTTGAAAAAGAAGGTAAAAATCTACAAGTGGAAGGCAGTGAATCAAAAAATTGAGGTCTCCTCCATAGCTACACAAACTAGTCCGATTGAACAGTTGTTTGAAGGTCGGGAATTCCTCCTAGCTACTAAAATCCAGAGATGGAAGTCTGATGCAAATGGACATAAGAAGGAGACGATGCGGGTTTGAGAACATGCTGTCGGTATCGTTATAGGATACATAGACTAGTTGGATAAAGCATGGTATAGGCAAGCAAAACAAAATTCCAAGATAGAGGAGTTAGAAGAACAAGTGCAGTTGTTGCAATCAGATAAGGACAAGATGTTTTCCTTGGTGCAGCAGGTAATGGCCTGTAGACCTCTTGCACATAGCTATGCCTTATTCCTTCACGAAAAATTTATTTTATTTTGCCTCAAGAGTATATATAAGGAAATTTTTCATGAGATTGAGGACCTAATCCAGTTTCTCTGTATCTTCAAAACTCATGATATCATAGGACAACACTTAATGTGTGAGCTCTACATGCATGGTTACTTCTTAAGGCATGATCAAGCCTTCAACCCCATTCCATTTGTGGGGGATATTCATTTAAGATATTTCACCTCGTACACCATCAATAAAATTAAATGTAGAAATGCCTATGATACGTTTGAGGACAACCAAGTCAACAGGCCCCTAATGATGATAAGGGAGCATGGCCAGGAAACCAATATTTATAACAAGAATTTTACTTTTCTACAAATCAAGGGGCATAGAGGACATGTGTTGACTACCCAGAAATGGTGTGCTGACCTTTGTGCCAGATCGATAATAACTTTTCGAGATGAAGAACTGGACAATTGTCAAAGGAGGTGGATATTTTCATCTTTAGCCATCCAAAGTCGAGAGCCTTCTGGAGCACCAAAATTTTCACGAGCACTAGAAAGGGTGCCACATTTTGTGGCATGAATTCAGACTTGTGGGGTAAGGTGGATGGGGATGAGGTTCCAGTTTCCGCTTATTTGGCTGCTAGCAGAGAAATATACTCCTACATACAACGTTGACCCATACTGGTGGAAGGATTTTGTTCTGACGGAAGTTTATAAACCACCTGGGATAGAGATGGCCAAAGAATATGATCTCAGATAGCTTCATGCCATCCACAGTCAGTCCAACCCAGATCTGAGGAGATGATGAGCTGCATGAGGACATGCAGATAGACAAGTTGGGGGGATATGTTGGGTACCACATCTGTATACTTTTCTCTCCCACTTTCGCCCACCTTTCTATCTCTTTGTATCATTAATTGTTCTATAACACACAAGGTAAACCCCTTTGTCTTTATATTACATGGAATATTTGATTAATAAAGTAATAATCATGGAGGTTTTACCTTTCCAAGTATTAACTCCGGTATTTCCACAGATTTTGAAAAAGTAAATGGGTTACAGCTACGAGCCACACAACAACTCCTAATTTCTAGTGTTATCTCAACCTACTGCAATAGCGCAACAGACTCCGTCTTACCCCAATGCTATTTTAGGCTTTTCATGGTTTCGTTTTGGAAACTAGGTTGCTGTTGTAACAAATTGTGTAAATGTAGATATTTAGTGTTAAAGGAAATCTACAATTTCCTGAACATCTATATAGAGAGGGCCTTCGAGCTGTGAATCGTGGTTAACCAAGAAAGAGACAAATTTTGTAACATAAGCGGTTCTCTAATTAATTGAATGCATAGTATTTTGATGTCCCACCTGTAAGCTGTGAGTTGTCGCATCTCTCATCAGAGATTTGGGCCCACTCTTCTAATCAGGTGATGTGTTATCTTTCTTTTTTGTTGATTTCATATTTTAGTTTGGTTTTGTAATTGATGTTCCAATATACTTCTGCAATTGCTATGAATGCCTTTTTAATTCTACAATCCATTCTAATTGTTGTGATAGTAGTTTGTCTGTACATTAATTGAAGCATGTGATTCAATAGTAGGTTATGTGATTTCTCTTGCATATACTATATGCGTTAGTCTTGAAATAACTAAGGCCCTCGGGCTGATAATTTATGTGGAAAAGGGGTTTGAATATTTGTTCACATCTGGACACCAACACTATTCTAACAAGATGAAATTCTGGAAATGATTATAGCATCTAACATAATGAAAAAATTAAACTAATCACCCATATTACAAAATTCTGGAAATGATGATACCAGCTAATGTAATGAAAATTATAAACAAAACATTTATACTACAAAAGTATGGAAATAATTGCAATTTATAATATGAAAAAAATAAAGACATATATCTTTGCTACGAAATGCACTGAAAACATAAAATGAGAAATAAAGAAAAAACCATGAATAAAATCTAATTAAAAAAAAAAAACATAAATAAAACATAACCTCTTCTGTTGCAGGGGCCCTCCACAATAGATGGATTCAAGCCTTAAATTTTATTAACTGTGCATCGAAACTCCACAATTCTTATTCATTCAATTTGGAAATAAAAAAGAGTTTAAATGAGATTACAATCACACAATAATTCGCACTTATAATACAATTACTAGCCCAATATTTATAAACTATTATCATTATCTGTCTTAAGTATTTTACACCTATCTCAACTAGAAAATTTTATCTTTAACTCTAGAATAGAAAGTAGAATTTCATTTCTTCACAATTTTCTACGTGGTAGAGAAAATCATGAAGCGTGATGGCTTTAGACTCCTCTCTTGCTCGATTCAACACCTAGTTGACCTCTCCTTTGACCGCATATCTGGGAGATTTCCTGCTTGATTTGGGCCATATGGATAGGATAGGATCCATGATAAGATTATTTTTCATCTGCCCATATATTTCACTGATCCATTAATACCTCAGAATCTATCGAACCATGATAGTGGCTACATAAACATCAATCCCCTATAGAATTGCATTAATCTAGTAGCTAATGCAGATGTTACTCTAATAATAAGGAACAATTGAAAATATGAAAAATAGGTCATCAAAATACTTTACCAATTCAAAATTTTCACTCTAACACTTGTTTGAGCTAATTATGGCAACAAAAAGAAGGAAAATGAGAGAAAGGAGTGTCAAAATTGAGGCAGCCTTGAGGCTCTACATTCCCCCACGAGGAGACTATTGCATATCCTGATGCAAAACACAAAGCTATTGATCCTTATCATTATAGTTTATGTGCTCCACTTCCAAGAGTTTTCCTGATTCCAACTGAATTCAAAATATTTTGTAATAAATTTCAAGTGTGGAGATGTGGTCTTTGTAAAGTTTTCTATAAATATTCTATAATATCCAGTGAAATCGAGAAAACTTATAACATCTCTTTGACAAGTTAGAACAACTAATTTGTAAATTACTTTAACTTTAGACGAGTCCACTTTTATTCCATTTCCTGAAATATGGTGTCCTAAAATAACTGCCTCAGTAAACATCATAAAGAATTTTTCATGACTTAATGAGAGATTTGCTTCTTTACATCTTATGATATTTTTTTCCAAATTTTTAAGGGCTTATTCAAAATAATTCCCATAGACTCTAAAATCATCCATATAAACTTCCACACAATCATGGATTAAATCAGATAAAATACCCAATACTGCTCTTTGGAATGTTTTTGGTGCATTGCATAATCCAAAAGGAAGTACTCTGTAAGCATAAGTTCCCCATGGTCATGTAAACGTGGTTTTGTCCTAATATTCTATTGCTATCGGAATTTTATTATATCCACTAAAACCATCCAAGAATGAAAAATATTTCTTCCGTGCTAATGTATCTAAAAGTTGATCTATGAAAGGTAATGGAAAATGATATTTTAAGGTAGCCTTATTTAGTTCCCTATAATGAATACATACTCTCCATTTTCCATTATTTTTAGGAACAATTCATAAAGGTGAAACCCACTGACTATCTCATATTCGATAAATAAAGTTTCCATTCAAAATTTTTTGTAGTTGCTCCTTTACAATTTCCCTTAAGTTTGGATTCATTCTTCTCTTAGGTTGTTAGATTGGTCTGGAATTCTCTTCAATAAATATGTGATGCATGCAATTTTCTGGATCAATTCCTTTCATGTCAGTGTATTCCCATGCATATGTAGAAGAGTGTTTTTGTAATGTTTCTATTAATTTCTTCTTTCGGAATTCTCCCAGACTTTTGTTCAAATTTAATATTTTACCTTGAAAATTTTCTATTTAAGAATTTCCAAATTATTCCACAGAATATAAAGACATTTTTTTGGATGATAAATACTCACTATTGCATTGCTCCTAAAAATTTTGACTACTCTCACATTGTGAAGATAATTTATTATTTTCTATTGAATTTAAAATCCTTTTTTCTTCACTAATTTGAGAGATAGTAAAAATAGGGTGTATGTCATTGTAATCACTTTTCCATTCTTAATTTTCGACCTATATCATTTTTTTTGTTGGTGGGTATAATGTGAATTCCTTCGTTCAACTACCATAAGAGATAAACATATCTCTAGATCTACAACTGATAAAAGCAGCAGCTGTAGCTAACCAAGGTCTTCCCAAGATTAATGGATGTCCTCCTAAGTTATTTTTTATGTATAATTTATTAATTATTAGTTAAATATAGTTGTCTTAGGTTTATTAAGTGAAAGGGCATGGTCAATGATCATGCCTCTTCGCCAAGGGACACCGTAAGGCTGTATTTAAAGCCTTGGTGATTCCCAATTGTAATCATCTCATCTTTTATCAATAATAATATATAAATTTCCAGTTAAACTAATTTTTTTATAATCCATTGGTATCGGAGAAGTCACTCTTCAGGATCTGTGTGAGAAATTCTCAGTCTATCCACACAACTATCAATTTTTTTCCCTCTCATCAAATTCCCTCACTGAAATTTTTTTTCTCTCTTCGTTTCCTCCCGCTGCCTTCATTTCCCTACCATTTTCCTGTCGCTACCTCTCTTCATTTTCCTATTGCTCCCCGCCCCCTCACTGCACTCCCCAACCCCTCACGGCCCCTCACCTCTTGACTCACACACATTTTTCCTCCCGACCCTCACTGTCCCTGCCACCTCTCCTTCCCCTGCCTCCCCCGCCCACCTCTCCTCCCTGCTTCCTCCCTGCCCTCACCACCCTTCCCTCACCTCTCCTGCCCCTGCCTCCCCTGCCCACCTCTCCTGCCCTACCTCTCCCGCCCACCTCCTCCCCCCGCAATCAACCGCTTCCCTTCCGTCGTCAATTGTCCGTCGTCCACTGCTCTGTCGTCTGCCGCCCCCACTTCCCTTGTCATCTTCCCCACTACCTTTCATCGCACCTATCCACCTTCCATATCCATCGTCACGTCCTTGTGCAACATTTGCTACCTCCGCCCTTCCAGCGTGCAGCGTCCGCAACTGCCAGATAGTGTGTGTCACCTACCGTCTAGTCCTGCGCTGCTGGCTCATAGCCGAGTTGAGCCTACATCACCATTGAAATCCTGGGTTTAGAACCAAGCCTTGAGCAACCGTTCAAATGTTGTCTCCATTGAACCTTAAACCACTGTTTTTTTAATCAGAAATTGTCTTAGTTTTTGTGAAAATTAAAACGTGAGTTATATATATATATATATATAAACGATAGTTATAACATAAATGAAATTTAATTAATTTTTATATAAAATTTAATTAATTTAAATTAATTTTTATATAAGATTTAATTAAAAAAAAAACCCTAGCAGATAAATATTCACCACTGCATATGCGTTCAATGTCTTCATCAATGTCGATGGCCGAATTCCCCAAAAAATTGTTGGATCTTGAGAAAGAGATCAATAATAATTCCGATGACATCGGCAAAAGATTAGTCGATCTCGAGGGTACAGTTGCAGGACATTCCAATGACATGAAAAAGCTTCAAGGTACGAAAAATTGAATAGAAAGAAAAATTTGGTTAGATCATAGAGAGGCCACAGAAAATCATAGCCAAGCAATGCAAAATCTAACAAAACTCTATTACAAGATAAATCAGACACAACGACCAATATTCCCCAATATGGAACATAATCAATAGAACAATTCAGTAGATTCAGGGAATTCAGAAGAGCATCATGAAAAAACCGATTCCCCACATCATCACGAAGATAGTAATGCAGATTCTCAAAATCAGCAGCTCTAGAATGCATTTTCTAATCAACACCCCCTCCTCGTTCCACCGTTAGAATATCATCAAAGAGAAAATATCGAGCTACCCAAGTTTGACAGCAATGAAAAAAATAGTGTCGAATGGCTTAATAAAACCAAAGAATATTTCGAAATTTATGACATTAACAATGATGACGAAAAAATAAAGCACGCTTACATGAAAATGGAAGGAGAATCATATAATTGGTATATGTGGTGGAAAAAGATGATGCTTGCTATTAGTTGGACGAAATTTACGGATGCATTCTTTAAAATATTTCAAGGTATAAAAGAAGAAAATTTTTTTTCAACGTTCATCAAATTATGCCAAAAAGGAGATGTGGATGAGTACACTCGAGAATGGGAGACCTTAGCAACATGAGTACCTGGATTGTCAGAATCTCGTTTAATCCTGTCCTTCATCTCAGGACTTAAAATCCATATACAAGAAGAGCTAAAAGTTCATGACCTTACATTAGTAGAAATAGCAAGGAAAAAAGTAAAAGCGGCTGAAAAGAAATTTGAAAGGTTATCTTGGTCAAAACCAGAAAGAGTATATTCGAGACGAAGGTTTCCTCAATCTACAAATGTAGATAACATAAAATATGTTCCACCACACCTTCGTGAAGGAGAAAAATATAACATGGAAATAAAAAGGATGAGACAGGGCAATTGCAAACATTGTGGCGAAAAGTGGGACCCTAAGCACAGATGTGCCAATGGAAAAGAAAAAAAAATATAGAATTTTGAAGCAACTAATGACTCTAACAATGATGATTCATATGTAGAAGGAATAGAAGACACAACATATTTCTCTCCAGAAGTAGATGACGAAATCATTCCGCAAGTGTCATTATCATCCATGACAGGTATATCACAACCTCAAACACTAAAATTAAGAGGACATATTAAGAAAAACAATGTAATGGTTCTCATCGACACTAGCAGCACCCACAATTTTCTAGATTCAACCATGGCCAAAAGACTCAACATCTTTAATTTTCCCATGCCTAATATGAAGGTAATGGTTGCCGATGGTAAGAAGATTGAGTAAGTAGGGAAATTCCATAAGGTCAAATTACACATTAAGGACTTTAGTTTAGAATCTCCATTCTATGTTGTACCACTAGGAGGAGTAGATGTGGTCTTAGGAATTCAATGGCTACAAACCTTAGGTACTTATTTTTCCAACCATCAGAAGTAGTTTATAAGCTTTAAGTGGGAAGGGCAGAAGCACAAGCTATATGGATTCCAAGCACCAAAAAATCAAATCCTATAGGCATCCCAGATGATGAAGATGATTCGAAAAGGAGCGTTAGCCTATATAGTACAATGTCATAAGTTAGAAATTTTATCTACAAAAAGGATCCACGAAGAGTCATGAAAAGTACAAGGACTAGTTCAGAAACACGAAAAAGTATTCCAAGACCTACCAATGAAAATGCCTCCTAATAGGGAAATCAAACATACAATAGAATTCAAGGCAGGATCAGACCCTGTCAACATCAAGCCTTATTTCTACCCGCATCACCAAAAGACCAAAATTGAGAAGATAATCCAAGACCTTTTAAAATTTGGGGTCATCTCAAAAAGCAAGAGTCTGTATGCTGCCCCAGTTATATTGGTAAGAAAAAAAGATGGATTGTTCTGGCTATGCATTGACTACAGAGGATTAAATAAAATAACAAATAAAAATAAGTTTCCAATTCCCTTTTTCAATGAAATGATAGATGACCTACATGGCACAAAATACTTCTCTAAGTTAGACTTAAGGTCAGGCTATTACCAAATCAAAATTAGATTGGAGGATATACCAAAAACTGCATTTCAAACACATGAAGGTCATATGAGTTTAAAGTAATGCCCTTTGGATTGACAAATGCACCAGCTATGTTCCAAGCTACTATGAACAAATTATTTCATCCATATCTTAGGAAATTGGTACTAGTATTTTTTGATGATATTTTGATTTATAGTAAAACTTGGAAAGAGCACTTGCAACACTTGGATAAAAGTATCATGTTATTAGAATATCATTAGTTTTATGCTAAGAAATCCAAATGCACCTTTGGAAAAGAATAAGTTGAATATCTGGGACACATAATATCCCATGAAGGGGTAAAAGTGGATACTTTTAAAATAAAGGCTATAAGGGAATGGAATAAACAAGCGAATATATCTAAGATAAGAGGATTCTTAGGATTAATAGGATATTATCGAAGATTTATTAAAGACTATGCACACAGAACTGCACCTCTTATAAATCTTTTAAAGAAAAATTCCTTTCAATGGAATGAAGAAGTAGGAAGGTGTTTTGAATAGTTTAAGGAAGTAATGTCTAATACACCAGTATTGGAAACCCTCGATTTCTCTAAAACATTTATCATTGAATGTGATGCCTTTGGATTTGGTATAGGTGAAGTATTAATGCAAGAAGGGAACCCTATCACCATTGAAAGCAGGAAGCTCAATAAGCGAGAGCGTCTCAAGTCCTCATACAACAAGGAAATGCTCGCAATTATGCACGCATTGGCCAAATGGAGACAGTATATGTTAGGGAGTAAATTTTCCATCTGAATGGATCATAACAGTCTTCAATATCTCTTCAACAAAAAACACTCTCGGAAGAACAACAAAAATGGATCGAGAAAATTCGCTTTTGACATGTAGATATTACATAAGAAAGGAAAAGACAATGTACTAGCAGATGCCCTGTCCAGGAAATATGAAGAACCAACACTACTTGCAGTCTCAGTTGTTGTTCCTGAATGGCTTAATGAGATTCGAAGTGAGTATGAAAAGATCCAGAAATGTCAGCTATAATCAATAATCTCCTAGTAAATTCAAAATTTGAGAGGAAGAATGATATCTTATGGTACAAAGTAAGAATTTATCTAAACTCCAAATCCAAGTTTATATTAGAAATACTTAAGGAATCACATGATTCCATGTCATCGGGGCATGTAGGATATTTTATAACCTACTACAATGCACGTCAGTCATTTTTTTGGAAGGGTATGAGTCACGATATTCAAAAATATGTAGCAGAATGTGACAAGTGTCAAAGAAATAAAAGTGAAAATATTATGACATGTGGGTTACTTCATCCGTTAAATATTCCGAATCAGAAATGGGAAGAAATATCGATGGATTTTATTGAAGGGTTACTTGTATCTGATGGAAAGAACAAGATATTCGTAGTAGTAGATAGATTCACTAATTATGCTCATTTAGAAAATAGGCTCTACAAAGCAAATCGCTGAGATATTATGCAAACATATTTATAAACTACACGACTTTCCGAAAGTCATTGTCAGCGAAAAGGATGCCAAATTTAAAGGAAATTTTTGGAAGGAATTGTTCAACCATATAGGAACCTACCTCAACATGAGCTCAACTTACCACCCCAAAATAGATGGAAAAACAAAGGTTGTCAATAAATTTTTGGAAGCTTACCTACGGTTTTATGCTACGTGGAAAAACAAAATAAGTGGGTTCAATGGTTGCATCTTGCTGAATAGTGGTATAATTATACTTACCATACATCGACAAAAATGACTCCATTCCAAGATTTATATGGATACAATCCCCCGAAGTGGAAAGATTTCACTTCAATCCAGTCAAACCTGCCAGCAGTTAAAAATTAGCTAGAAGAACACGAAAAGGTTGTCCAAGTTCTAAAAGAAAATCTGAATATTGCACAGAATCGTATGAAGCAACAGGCTGACCATAATTGAACTAAGAGATCATTTGAAGTTGGATATTGGGTGTTTTTCAAGCTCCAACCATACAAGCAGTTGTCCCTGAAACAAAAATGGAAACATAAATTAGCTTCGACGTTCTATGGTATGTATTAAATCATCAAAAAGATCAGTCAAGTCGCTTATGGGTTGAGCCTTCCCAATACAAGTCGTGTTCACAATGTCTTCCATGTGTCATGCTTAAAAAAAGCACTGGGTGACCATCAGTCATCCCAAACGAAACTCCCCATTTTGGATGATGAAGGAAGGATCATTTTGTAACCCGAAAGTATCCTATCTACCCGATAAAAGAAGATACACTCTCATGTTATTACGGAATATTTAATCAAATGGAAGGATTTACCCGTAGAAGAAGCCTCTTGGGAATTTGAAGCGTTTCATCAGCAACTCCTGTAGTTACGTATTCTTTGAGGACAAAGCATCTTTAAGAGAGGGGCAATGTTATGTATAATTTATTAATTATTAGTTAAATATAGGTGTCTTAGGTTTATTAAGTGAAAGGGCATGATCAACGATCATGCCTCTTCGCCAAGGGACACCGTAAGGATGTATTTAAAGCCTTGGTGATTCCCAATTGTAATAATCTCATCTTTTATCAATAATAATATATACATTTCCAGTTAAACTGAGTTTTTTATCCTCCATTATTCTTGGGGGTTAAAATCATAAAATAAACTGAATATTACCAAGAATATAATGATATAGAAATGCATTCTAACACACCATCAGGTTTAATTATAGACCTATCTGCTAATTATAATAATGTTGGTGTATATTAAAGGTTTGGAAGTCTTAGTTTATTCATAGTTTATTTACTCATGATGTTTATTGCTGCTCCTAAATCGATCAACGTGTTTTTGATTTCGATACCATTAACGTGTTTCTTCACAATGGGACTTCCTGGATCCAGATATTTTTGTATTGTAGTTTTTTCCATCATGATGTCTGCAATTTTCCCAACTAAATGTATTCATCTTACTTCTTTCCTTTTTATTCTGGGTTTCTTTATACTCAACTCTCTTATTGTCTTTGCAAGGATTGGAATTTCTTTAATATCTTGTAGCAAAGGATTATTTATACAAACATTCTTCAGCTCATCTAACATAGAATAATCAAGCATCATGATTTTTTTTTCTACCCCTTTATCAATTTGTAATATTTCAGGGAAAGGCGATTTTGAGACAGGTACTGAAGGTTGTTCTATAATGGGAGTTGAGTTTATTGATGTTTCACGCATTTGTTTTTGAAGATTTTTATTTTTGTGAAGAGATGTATCTTCATTATAATGATCATCTTTTTCTTTTTCCTGAATAGAAATAGATGGTAATTTCTTTTCTAATATTCTACCAGATCTTAGTTGGAAATTATTAAGATCTAGTGGAGTTATCATATAGGTTTAAAATTTTGACCCTTCATGTGGTAAACAGGTTGTGCATTCTTATTTTTTGGGTTTGGAAGTGGTTGATCATGCAATTGATTTGGTCTGTGTGGAAATGGTAATGAAAGTTGAGGGTTTTTATTTTGAAACTAAGGTTGTGGTTATTGACTAGATTGAGCAAAATGTTTTGGTGGAAAGTTTGGATAAGGTTATGGATATTGGTGATATTCAGAGTATCTACCATAAGGATTTTCCCATACTTGTGTCCAATGTTGGGATTGAGACCAAGGATTCTGCCATGGCATTGGTGCAATCTAGTTATTTTTGGGGGCTTGAGTATACATCTGATTGTTGAAACCCTGAGTTTTTTATCCTTGCCATGGTCCTCTAAAAATATTTTAGACTTAGGATGGAAGGAAAATTCTTTGTTTCATGATTTTCCGTACATATAACATAGGTTTCTACACTTTCAAATCAAGAGGGAAATCTCTTAAGGTATGTTTCTTTCTGCATTTACGACAAAAGATAGAGAAGGAATCACTTTCAACTCTTTTCTTATTTTGTAATTTCAAGGTGACTATTTTTTCACTAAGACCCCCTAAAATATATTTTTTAAATTCATCAAGAAAATTGCTTCTTTAAACCCTACTTACAATTCTAGCTGCAGATTTAATGATTCTAGAGAGTACAAGATCTCTTGAATACTTTCCACCTCTTGAAATATGTATGCATAATTAAGAATTTTCTAGTAATGATAGCCGAGAAATGTCTCCTTTTTCCACCATGTTAAGGATATCTATCCATTCATCACTAATGGATTTTAGTAGGATAGCTTTCAAAGTATCTTGATCCAAATTTTGCATTTTAGCCCTTCTTAGATTATAACTAAATTATTCAATTAAATCCTCAATATTCTCATCTTCTCTTTTCATCTTCTTAAAGACTTCGTCTTTTTGGTCTGAGAGGCATGCAGTAATCCTTTTATTTTAATAAGAACGCATTTTTTCATTTCTTCCCATGTTCTAATAGAGTGTGTTATTAAGCCCATAAACCATTTCAATGTTGCATCCATAAGGGTAGGTGGAAACAATTTCAAATTTTCAGAGGCAAGTAGGTAGTCATATGATCTACATAAAACTTCGAATTCAAAAACAATTGTTTCATTATCCTCACTTCTTAATCCATCGAAGTTAGGAAGGATAGAGGGTGAGATCTTTTTCATTGTGGAAGTAGTATCTTCATAAAGTATAGGAGATCCAACGTGATCTGGATCTATTCAATCTTCTCCTCTATCTCCATTACCTTCACCTATTCCACTTCCTCCATCTCTTCCTCTACCTCTACCTCCACTGCCAATCCTACATCCACCTCCTCCAGTTCTTAAACGTTCATCATTGTCGTGTACTTCTCCTTTCCCTTCCCCAAACATTGTATATTATTCTAAACTGATATAAGATTCCAATATTGGGATTGTCTTTTATTCTTCTAATTCTTCTCATACTTCTATCAATGGTATGTTAAAGAATATTTCTTCTTCCTCTTCTTCACTAGGGATTTCTAGTTCTTGAGCTAAAATTTGTTCTCCAGTAGAGGTTAGGAAAATTAATCCTTCTATTGGGGATGTAGGGTCTTGTTCTTCTACAACTGATTCATTTGATAAAGTTGATGAATCCCTAGGTTGAATTCCTGATCTTAATACCTCAGGAAGTCTATGTATACCTACTAAAAATGGTTTACGAGTTTGGGTGGCTGTTGTGGCACCAAGAGATGTTGATGGGGTGAGTGGTGTTGTTGGAATTAAGCTTCTTACTCTAGATACAAATCTACCCGTAGAATCTCTTTCTCTACGCACATAATTTTTCTTTAAAAAAAAAATTAAGAGAGAAAAGGCTTCTATTTACACTTCCACGACAATGACGCCAAAATGTTTAGTCAATTTAATTGTCTTAAATTGATTACATAAATTATCGACTGGAGTTGGTAATCTTGTGAAGTGCAAGTGCACTATATATGCTCAAAACCTTTCTTACATATTTTATAATGATGAGTTTATATGTGAAGATTTTTTTTGAAGATATCCTAAATGAATTTAAGAAACTGAACTATAATTCATGAGAGAAAACTAAATCCAAGTGTAACTATGCCCCTAAAAACCTTTAAAGAATTTTAAAGAATTTATTTGTTAGTAACCAATGGTGAATTTGAGGAAACTTTAAAATTCTGGAAAAAGAGGAAACATTAATAATTTTGTGTCTTTTTGGAAATTTTATGGGAATAAAACTTGAATCAAGAAATCACTTGGAAAATATTTACACTATTATGCTCAGAAAAAGAAATTTCTAAATCACTATTAAGAAAGAAGACTATTTAAAATTACAAAAAGAATTTAATTGAAAACTAAAAAGGAAATTCTAAAATATGTCTCTCAAAAGAAGAACTAATCTACAACAAATCACTGATGCATAAAAGAAACTATGATTTTCTTTGTGTTATAACTACTCATAAAATGAAAATACATCAAATGATAAAAAAAAACTATTTGAACATCTGTTATAACAATATGAAATTCTAGAAATGATTATAGCATCTAACATAATGAAAAAATTAAACCAAGCACCTATATTACGAAATTATGGAAATGATGATAGCAACTAACATAATGAAAATTATAAACAAAAAATCTATACTACAGAAGTCTGGAAATAATTGCAATTTCTAACATGAAAAAACAAGACACATATCGATGCTAAGAAATGCAGTGAAAACATAAATTGAAAAATAAAGACAAAGTGATGAATAACATCTAATTAAAAAAAAAAACATAAATAAAACATAACCTCTTCTATTGCAGGTTCCCTCCGCAAAAGATGGCGTCAAGTCTTAAACGTTACTAACTGCACATTTAAACTCTAGAACACTTATGATATTTAAGATAGGAAATTACTAAGAGGGGGGGTGAATCACTAATTTAACATTCTTTACTTTTTCTCGTCTTTTTTTATTATTCAACTAATATTTCATGTTAATGTTACATTGAATTCATTTTGCAGGTGTCATGAAGAGAGTTTTCAAATTACTTATCAAGAGTTCAATGTCATTCACATAGCATCCATAATCAGCACACAAGGATACATGATATGAGTAGAGACCTTGAAGGGAGAAAACCAAAAATATTAGGCTGAAAGTGATGTGAAGGTAGGCTAATACTCCTTATTACATCAGATTTTTGTAGGCTCCAATCTAGAAGAGACTACTACCTCCAAGGAAGCTCCAACTCCCTCAAATTTTCCGTAGGCTACTGTTGAGAATTTGGAGGGCTAGAGATTAATTCAAATTATTTTCTTCATAATTACTTGTGAGCTTACTTGAGTTACTTATGTATTCTCTTCGTTATTTAATTTAGTCTTTCATCATGTCAATTATCAAAATATACAAGACACAGAATTAGCTCATAGAGCCAGAGAAAAACCTCTCCCTCTTGGAGAGGAAAACCCACGATAAATTTTTCTTATAGATTTTCAAATGACAAGTACCATGACCAAGACTCAGACCCTTGACCTATATATATGCATCCAAAACCTTTTCACTGCTTCTTTTTCTGCCTCCAATGGTGATCTTGTTAGAAAATTAAATATTACAGAGCAATGAAACACATAAAATATGCAGAAAACACAAGCACACAAAACACATAAATCCAAAGAGACACAGATATACATGGTTCACCTAGTTTGGGCTACGTCCACCCTGAACAGCCAGTCGTTCCTTTCTATTATCCAGCAAAATTAAGAGACACAACCTACAACATATCTGTTGTAATATCCTTTGTTCTCTCTCACAGTCTCCCTATCTGTTTCTCGCTCCGAGAATACACATGCAATAAGCAGCCGAAAATACAATACCCTCATACAAGTAAGGGGTTGCCTACTACGGAAAAAAACCCTTAACTAAACATAAATTCTACCGTCAGATCATCTGCCTAATGAAAGGCCTAGGTTGACTAGAAATTATTATACTTTTACAAGGAAATTTTACATTTGTTTTTAGCTTCAAGGGCACTGCCGCTAAAACCGCCCACCAGGGGGCAACTCCATAAAGTCGCAGCCGCCCCCCCTTGGACCCCCCAAGAAGAATTTAATTACGGGCAGCGTTTCCGCCCCCATTAAGGTACAGGGGTCCAACACTGTGATACAAAATAAACAAGATAATCAGGCTCCACACCCAAAAATCTCCTAGTTGGAGACTGATTATAGAAACTCCACAATTGCTTCATTTGCTGGACAATAAATCCTCTTTAGACCTTGCTATTTCTCATATTCATCATCATCCTTGAAGACCAATTGAAACTGAGCATGTTCTAAGTTTCTCCCTAGTTACAACTTTTGTTAGCATATCTGCATGATTCTGGCTAGAGTGTATCTTTTCCAGCTTCAACTGTCCATATTCCAATACTAACCTTATGAAATGGTACTTGAACTATATGTTTTTAGTCCTGGAATGAAATACTAAGTTATTTGCAAGATGAATGGCACTTTGGCTATCACTGTATAACATGCCCATATCATGCTTCTTACCCAATTCATCCATAAACCTTTGTAACCAAATCATTTCCTTATTAGCCTCTGTAGCAGCAACATATTCTGCTTCTGTCGTTGAAAGTGAAACAACACTTTGGATTTTTGAAACCCAACTAATAGATGTTCCACCTACAGTAAATACATATCCTATAGTGATCCTCATGTTATCTCTCTCACCTGCCATATCTACATCAACATATCCCTGTAGATCAATGTATGAACCACCAAAGTATAATGTTTGATTTGTGGTACCTCTAAAATATTTGAGAATCCATTTCACTGCCATCCAATGTTCTTTTCCTGGATTGTTCATGTACCTGCTTACAACTCCCACTGCATGTGCAATATTAGGCCTTGTGCAAACCATTTCATACATTAAGCTTCCAACTACCGATGCATATGGAACTTTATACATATAATTCATTTATTCTTGGGTCTTGGGGCACATCTCCTTACTAAGTTTGAAATGGCTAGAAAAAGGTGTACAAATTGGTTTTGCATTCTACATATTAAATCTTTTCAACACCTTTTGTATGTACTCATTCTGAGACAGTTTTAATTTGCGATTTTTCCTGTCTCTAGTTATTCTCATACCAAGGATTTGTTTTGCAGCTCCCAAATCCTTCATTGCAAATGAATTTGCCAATTTTATTTTGAGCACATTTATTTTCTGCATGCTAGACCCTGCAACAAGCATGAAATCTACATACAATAACAATATAATATAGCTGCCATCATTTTTCCTTTTTAGATAAACACAATGATCAGAGTGACATCTAGTATAACCTTGTTCAGACATAAACTTGTCAAATTTTAGATACCACTACCTTGGAGCCTGTTTTAAGCCATAAAAGTTCTTTTTTAACCTGCACACTAATTTTTCTTTCCGTTTGACCTCATATCCTTCTGGTTTCTCCATATAGATCTCTTCCTCAAAATCTTCATGGAGAAATGTTGTCTTTACATCTAACTGTTCAAGATGTAAATCTTCTGCTGCTACAAGACTTAAAATAGTTCTGATTGAAGTCATATTAACAACATGAGAAAATATTTCATCAAAATCAATACCTTTCTTCTGTGCAAACCCCTTCACCACAAGTCTAGCTTTGTACCTTTGTTTTCCTCCATCTTCTTCCTTCAACCTGTAAAACCATTTATTCTGCAATGTAGTTTTACCTATAGGAAACTTGACTAAGTCCCAAGTCTAGTTATGCATTAAGGAGTCCATATCTTCTTCCATGGATAGCTCCCACTTCTTCCTGCTTTCAACCTGCATTGCTTCTTCATAACATTCAAGTTCACCAAAATCAGTCAACAATAAATAATATAATGAAGGAGAGTATCGTTTAGGGGGTCTACTTATCCTGGTAGATCTTCTAACACCACTTTTAGATGTTTGATGTGCCTGTTGCTGTTGTGGTGGTTGTTGTTGTTGTGGCTCTTGATTATTATTATTTTTAGACACTTTTACCTTTTCTGTGATCTCATCAAGAACTGTGTATTATTTTTTTTCTGTTTCCTGTTTCTTTTCCTGCAACTGATTCTTATACAATACCTTTTCATTGAATATTACATCTCTTCTCCTAATGATTTTGTGATTTTCATAATCATATAAGCGATAACCAAAATCATTAACACCATATCCAATAAAGGTACATTTCTTTGATTTTTCCTCAAGCTTTGTTCTATTTTCTTTATTAATATGGAAAAATGCCTCACAACCAAAAGGCTTTAAAAAGGAGTAGTTTACCTTTTTACCTGTCCATGCTTCCTTTGGAATACCACCATCCAAAGACTTGAAGGCCCTCTTTTTATTAGATAAACAACAGTATCTACAACATCTGCCCAAAATTGTAAAGGCAATCCTACATGCAATCTCATGCACCTTGCAAGCTCCATGATTTTTCTGTTCATCCTTTCTGACACGCCATTTTCTTGTGGTGTTCTTGGAACTCTCTTCTCTCTGCGAATTCCATGCTATAAACAATACCTATCAAAATATTTGCTGCAATATTCACCTCCATTGTTTGATCTGAGACACTTCAACTTCTTTCCTGTCTCATTCTCAACCAAAGCTTTCCATTTCTTGAAAGTATCAAATACATCAGATTTATTCTGAATACAATAAATCCAAGTTTTCCTAGTTGCATCATCAATAAAAGTAACATAATAACGAGAGACACCGAGAGATGATACCTGAGAACGTCCCCATACATCTATATGCACAAGCTCTAATTTTTCGCTCTTCTTTTCTTTCCCAACTCTGAGAAATCTGACTCTCTTTTGTTTTCCATAAATGCAATTCTCACATAAATCCAAATCAACATTCTTCAAACCTGACAACAAATTTCTTGAGTAAAGAACCTTCATCCCCTTCTCACTCATGTGTCTGAGCCTATGATGCCATAATGTTGCATCTAATCCTTTGGAATTTAAAGCATTAAAGAGTTAGAAATATTATTGCATAAATACAGTGTACCAAACTTTTCACCTTTCGCTATTACCAGGGCTCCTTTGGTGACCTTTTAGGTTTTTTCTGTGAAAGTTGTCACACAACCTTCACCGCCTAACTACCCTGTTGAAATGATATTTTTCTTCAGATATAGAACATGCCTTACCTCCTTTAATAGCCATTGGTTTCCATTTTGCTGTTTTACAACAACCTTACCCATTCCAACAATTTTACAAGGTTTATCATCACCCAAACAGACTTGTCCAAAATCTCCTTGAACATAGTCCTGAAAATATTTCTTATCAGGTGTGGCATGGAATGAAACCCCTAAGTCTACTACCCAGGAATCAGTAACATTTTCGAAAGAAAGAATCAAGGCATCTTGTAACACATCACTTGTCACATTTTCTTCATGATTATTTTCTTGTTCTTGTTGTGCATATCCTTCTTTTCCCTTCCGAGATCTATAGTATTTCTTTAGGTGTCCTTTATTTCTACATTTCCAACACACTATCCCTGATCTGGACTTGGATCTACCTTTCCTTGATTTACTATGATATCCTGAGTTCTTTCCTCTTTCCAATTTTCTTCCGCTAGACTCTGCACTCAAAGCATTACTCGATGTCTCACTAGAGCTTTTCCATCGCATTTTCTCACTAAGGATAGCACCGACAACATCATAAAACTTTAAATTACTAGATCCAAAGACAGAGTTACTAATGGCCATAGCTAAACCATTCCAACTTTTTGGCAATGAGCACAGAAATAAAAGAGCCCTAACTTCATCATCAAATTTTACTCCTACAAAACATAACTTACTGGTAACTGTATTAAAATCATTTAAATGTTCTGCAACAGATCCACCTTCTGACATCTTCATATTAAATAAATGTTTCATAAGAAATACCTTGTTTGAGGCCGAGGGTTTTTCATACAGTTTCGTCAATGCCTTAATCAAAACCTCTGTTGTTGTTTCCTTCGAAATATTGAAGGCTACCGACGCCGCGAGGGACAACCGTACTATTCCAAGTGCCTTTCTATCAAGAATATCCCATTCCGCATCTGTCATAGTCGTCGGCATCTTTGTTTTTTTTGCTCAATGGTAGGTACAGATCTTTCTGATACAAATAATCTTCCATATACATCTTCCACAGTGGGAAGTTTTGGCTATTAAATTTCTCGCCCCTAAATTTACCATCTTCCACCATTGCTCCCACTCAAACTAGGAAACCTTCTTTCCTGCAAGTTTATTAGCCAAATAGACCTTCGGATCTGATACCAGTTGTTACAAAATTAAATATTACAGAGCAATGAAACACATAAAATATGCGGAAAACACAAGCACACAAAACACATAAAACCAGAGAGACACAGATATACGTGGTTCACCCAGTTTGGGCTACATCCACCTCGAACAGCCAGTCCTTCCTTTCTATTATCCAGCAAAATGAAGAGACACAACCTACAGTAGATCCACTACAATATTCTCTATTCTCTCTCACAATCTCCCTATCTGTTTCTCGCTTCGAGAATACACATACAATAAACAACCGCAATACAATACCCTCATACAAGCAAGGGGTTGCCTTCTAGGGGAAAAAACCATAAAATAAACATAACATCTACCGTCAGATCATCCGCCTAATGAACGGCCTAGATTGACTATAAATTAATATACTTTTACAAGGAAAATTTACATCTGTTTTTAGCTTCGAGGGCACTACCCCCCAAACCCCCCACCAGGGGGCGGCTCCATAAAGTCATAGCCGCACCCCCTTGGACCCCCCACCAGGGGGCGGCTTCATAAAGTCATAGCCGCACCCCCTTGGACCCCCCACGCAGCGTTTAATTACTGGCGAGGTTGCAGCCCCCATTAAGGTACAGGGGTCCAATGCTGTGATACAAAATAAACAAAATAATCAGGATCCACACCCAATAGATCCTTCATTCCCGCACCAGCTTACACTGATCTATAACAACCTTAGAGAAATTAGTCTCTAATTCAATATAACTTGATTTCATCTTCGTTCACCAAAACATTTATTCTTGATTCATATTCACTTAGTAGATATTTCTTTGTTTACTAAGGATAGGAAGGTAAATCATATATTTACCTTCTTTCTACACTTGTACTTACAAGTGTATTACCTTACTGGAATCACATCTTACCTCAAATTGACCATATATATGCACAATGATTTACTCCCTTAGCTTCACACTTCACTCAGGTTATATCATGTTGTTACATCTCAAATATTACTGTACTAGATCTCTGTCTTAAGCCTGCATAGATATTTGTCTCAGGTCAACTTCAAACATAGATAGATATTGTCCACACTTCTGTCCTTAAAATCTGTCTTATTTCCGCATTTAACTAGACTTCTTCACATTTTCTTGACCTCATATGTATCTGTATTTTACCCAGTCCTTGACCCGCATTTTAATCACAGATGTATCTGCATTATACCAAGAATGATTGACACTTCTATTTTCTATACCACTTCAGGGAGATCTGCACTTTTATTTGTTGTACCACCTCAGAGATATTCACATTTTTCTTTGTTGTACCACTTTAGACAGATCTGCATTTTTCTTTTCTGTACAACTTCAGAGAGATCCACATTTTTATTTTCTGTACCACTTCAAAGAGATCTGTATTTTTCTTTTTTGTACCACTTGAAAGAGATCCACATTTTTATTTTCTGTAACACTTCAAAGAGATCTACATTTTTCTTTTTTGTACCACTTCAGAGAAATCCGAATTTTTCTTGATGAACTGAACCGCAATATCTTCATATATATATATATATATATATATATATATATATATATATATATATATAGCACATTTTACATTTTTAGGCCGACCATACGTCTTGTATGAGGGCTGACTTCACCATTGAGTATATAGGCTGACTTGTAGTGCATTTATCACAGCATTTATGAGCGTATCTTGAGCATATTCCAAAAGCCATTTCTTCAAGGTATCATGACAGGGTTTTGGAGTGTATAGCTAGACCATTTATCCATATGAAACTTAATTACATTTGTGACTAGAAGACAATCTTAATAGAAATCAAGAAGAAGTCTATTGACCTATAAAATCTTGCTCATGAAACCCATGAAGCAAGTACAACCAAAATACATTTTATTATCTTTGTCTTCTTCTTTACATAAATACATAATTACATAGTCATTATGAAGACTGGCCTAGTTACACTTTTTAACACTCCCTCTTAACTAGGGAGGTATTAATACAGTTACATGGTCACTTTCAAACTGAAGAATCTCATAAGAAGAATCATATTGGTAATCGCATCTGTATAGCATCATATCAACCAGCATTGTCCTAGTGCAATGCCTTGACTAACAACCCCATCTCTCAATGAGACAATGGGCTAAAATGTTGGCGAGAAAGATGACTTATAAACACCAAAGTCATTGTCTCTCCAAGGTACATACTCCACCTAGGTGTTCCCAAAGTATGACCTTCTTGAACTATTATTCTCTTAGGTAACCAACCCTCAAAGAATATCAGTCCTCGACTACTCTTATCTTGAATGCCCTATCTCATTCTCAAAGAGTATCAAATGCCAGATGATTACCCAATCCTCCATTCTGTCTTCCAAGTGAAGACCAGAATGATGTGTCTATCAATTCTCTCCACATGGTCTTCACTAATACTTATGACTATTAGTCCTGATCTAGTGCATGACACATGTGTTAGAGAATCACATATCTCACTCCCTCTCAACTCAAGAAGTACATACTTCAAGTTCATTCCAAGTAAGAAACTTACACCAGGCTCCCTCTCAACCAGGATCCTGTAGCAACAATTCAACTACTCATGAAGAAATACTCCCCTCTATTAGTGTCAGAATTTTCATTCTACCATCAGTGATAAAAGTCACTCTTTTCATATTCATATTAGGGTTTCATTCAAATTTTTTTTATCATTCCACTAGGTCATGCAAAAATTTGGTCACTGATTAGGATATCGAGATCATTACTACTCCTTTCACCTCCATGGTCAAATGTAAATCATCGTGGTTAGGTCATTCATTGTTGTAAGAGTACCATAATCATCATGGTCATCATTCAACTCATTCTTCCATGTTGTGCCAGCATTATGTCATAGGGTCTAAATCATGAAAATTGGTCATTTGGCCATCAAATTCATCTTTTAAACGAGTAGTAATAGTCAAAGGTCTTCAACAATTTCATGTTCAAAACTATCATTTCTAAGTAAGTGCTTTTGTGTTTACCATATTTTTCTCTCAATTGTGCTTGGAAACCTCATTTCCCTATCCCAGGGTTCTGAGGAATTTTTTCTTGGTTTCATGGCTTCCATAGTTAAATCATCAACAAGGCTTGTACCCTGATGCTCTTAGACCTTCCCCTATCCTTAATATGCCTTCCTAAACACTTCCCGTCCCTCCTATCCCTCAAAATAATCATTTTTCCATAATCCCTATCAAATTGCTACAATTTGACACTTTTCTAGACTAGGCCTGTGTTTTTCCATTTTGGACTCCTTACCCTCACTCAATCCTTGAAATTATACTTTCCCCTACTATCTAACATATATCCCTATCCCCCAAACTTTCCCCAAGAATTTAGACAATCCCTAACCCATTCATTCCCATCCCTCTACAAGGTAGTCCTAAATCCCTTGTTTTGCCTAAACCAAACCCTAATGTCCTCTCCCACTAAGCTAGGGTTTGTTATCGAATCAGAGACATCTGAACATAGGAGGCATAAGGGAGGTCATATTAGCAAGTATGAGGTCATTTCAGCTCATAAAAATCATGTCTCAATCATTTTTCAAGAATTCATTCCAAGAGTCAAATCATTTGCCACTCATAGGGCCAATTTTGCTTCAAACTATGTTTCTGAATAAACATAGATGAATGATCAGAACTAGATCATGGACCACAATGATAGCTCAAAATTAAATTTTTTTGGAAGTGTTTAGAACCTCAACTACCATATAGATCTCGTCTTCTTGTTTTTGGTGCCGTGAACGGTTCGAAAAACTGACATCTCATGAAGAAGTTATTATAGTTTGAAAAGTTCAGTAAAATGCAAAAACTTGACTTTGACCACATTTGACTTGGCATTTTGGGAAATTAAAAAAATAATATTGCAAGGTATATTAATGGAATATTCCTAAAAATATACCCTAGAATATTCCATATGTGCCAATCAGTGTTTGACAAGTGGCACAGGCTCATTGCGTAGTCGATTGACTTTTGGAAGTTTCGGCCAATGAAAAGCTGCCACATGGCAAGCTTGGAGGCCACCATGTGGCCTAGAATGGTGTTACAAAATAGTTTTGGAGCCAGAAAAAATCGAAAAACCAACCTCCCATGTAGCAATCGCGCGCGTTACTGTCCACGCTACTGTTTAGTTCTTAAGCATCACAGTTCACAATTTTGTTTTATCGTATTAATGTTTTCGGTTTGGGGTTTTGGGAGGCCAGCCGTGAGGGGCCAGCCGCCCATACGATTTCCATAGCTAGAACCCAGGGCTTAAGCCTAACTATCATCCACATATTCTGTGTTAACCGTTATCACATTTGAACGGTTATATCCGCATGATTTATTAAAACCATAACCTCCACCCATTCAACGGATAGACCACGGGTTTCGCGGCCATGTCGCCACCCCAAGCATTAAAATTAACTATCAGACTGGTGGTGAGATAGCATAAGCCACCAAATTTTTTTATTTTTGCCGAATTTTACTTCAGTTAACTAAATTTCCCCATTTTTAGTGGAGCTGATGTAGGGGACACTGGGAAAAAAGTTGTCTTGGCTCTATCTTGACCTAGATTCGCCCAATTTTGGAGTGGCAATAGTAAATTTCAACTATCTCCAACACTCCAGACTCAATGGAGTAGGTTTCAGAGTCATCAGAGATATTTTAAGTATTTGTTTTCATCAGTGAAGTTCAAGGGGCCATTAGGGCCACCAGGGGGTAGCAACAGTTTGAGGCCTAGCGAGGGGAGCTAGAGGCCTTAATCAGAGATCCAATAATCAATTTTGGATATTTCAAATTATTTAAAACTAATGAGATGGCCTTTAGAGCTTGTATAGGACTTTATAAATCCAAGAAGCTTTAGTTAATTTCCAGGGGCCATCAGTGCCAGCTTTTTCCAGCAGTAGTTAAGGGCCTAGCCAGGGTAGCTAGAGGCCTTATGCAGTGAACCAATAGTAATTTCTGAATTTAATCAGCATTATAAATCCATTGAAGGAGGTTTCAAAATATTTTTAGGACTTCTATAGGTCGATAACCCATCAGAGATGTTTTCAATGGCCTCAATGCCAGGGGATGTTGAGAGGTGTTGGAAGCGAAACAGGAGCAGCTGGAGGCCATTTTCAGTGAAATAATAGTCTATACTAATTAATTTTGGCATTATGAATCCAATGAAGGGATTTTTAGATCCATTTTATGACTTCTAAAGCTCCAGAAGCTGAAGGGAATTTTTGGGTAGCCCAGGGCAAACCTTGGAGGATGCCCTAGTTTGGGGATGTAGTGCTCGTTTTGAGAAAATTATCAGTCGATATTTGGTGTCTGATGTTTTTTGGAGATATAAGGTGTGGTTTTAGGGATAGCTAAATAAATATAAAGGAGTTAGTGCCATGGAGAAGCTTAGTGTAGCTCAGAGCACCGACAGAAGGAATCAAGTCTAAGGAAACCTAGATCTATTTTCAGAGTGAGGACAACCATGAAAGTGATATAGATGGTATTATAAGCCCTTTGGTTCAGTTAAGTAACCATTGGAGTTAAGTGTGGAACTTGTAAAATAAACTTTACCATAATCCCAAAGAGCCAAGTAAGGATGAAAAAAGCTCAAGAAGACGTAGCCCATGATATTCGGGTGAAATCCTAGATTAATTTTTCTGTTATGTGTGGATGTGTTATTGTTGCATTATATTTCTGTTACAAATGTTTAATTTCAGCAAAAACAAATGGAATTAAGAAACATAAACTATTAAAAATCATACACCTCTTTCAAGCATAAATTCCACAAATTGTCAAGTACTAGAAGCTAGATCTTTTAGTTGTTTAACTGAGTGGGAGGTTCTTGAAAAACATAACAAGTTATCCAACCGATTTTTAGATCAAGTTGTTATCAGAGCACTTGTTTTCTTGATTGACATAGCAATAGCTTTCTTATTTGACTTGTAAGGTGTTTAAACAGTGCAAAAGATGTTGATCAGCGGTTGTCATTGATGTCAACCCAAGCAGCACTAGGGGCTAACCTAACATTTCATGGGAATTTTGACCTAAAAAATTAATACATTCTGGATCAATAATTCTTTTGATGGTTTCTACTTGTCGAGATGTTTCCGTTGATATATGGCACACCATGTAATTCTTCACGGTTTGAGAGATATTCATGTTTGAAGTTTGTACCCCCAGTTAGTGGGCTAAAACCCCATGGGGTTGTGGCATGGGTCATTGAAAAGTAAGAATTAATATTTTATAAGCTCCAAAAATCCCCCCCACGTTCACTTGTTGAACCCCCTGTCAACCTAAGAATTTATATAAATTGTGATCTTCATTTCCTCCTTAGGCAAGGGATTTCGTCATCTGAAACAGGTCATCCTAGAATTTTCGCTCTAAAATTTTTTATATGAAGGTTCAGAAGCTGAAATTTATATGAGGTGAAGCCAAAATCCTAAGGAAGCTTCTGTGAAAATTTCAGATCAAAGTGTGCAATATTTTTGGAGATATTATCTGTGGAAGTCAGGGTTTTTGCAGGCTCCTGAAATTCATCTCAAAGAAGTGACCTTGGTAAACTTTTCATACATATCTCTCTAAGTATCGGATTGGAATTCCATAATAAGTGACATATATTTCACAGACTGTAGTTTTCTCTCTATCAATTTCAGAGCCAAATGAAGAAACAGTGATACATGGCACGTCGTACAAGTTCACTCTGCTGAAATAGTCCATAATTAGGGCATTGTGAGAGATTGGGTATAAATCTCTCTTGAAGAATACAAATTGGGTCAGACCTGTGGCATTGGAAAGATGACTCAGAGGAATAATATAGGACGGAAAATCAGATATTGGGGATCTGAAATAATAGAGATACACCAGATTCAATATCAAGCTCCTAGAAGGCAAAGAAAAAGCTAGATCATGTGTTGTCAAGGGTTGCAAAGGACCAAAATTTCTAGGGCAGAAAAGAAAAGCAAGGTGCAGCAGAGGGTAGAATGAAAAGAGCATCAACCAAGGTGCATAACAACAGCAAGAAGTTCATCCTATGAAGTCTTGAAGTGGGCAACACTGCATACAATAATTGTAAAGGTATCATTGTACTTAGTCATTGTAAATAGATTATTGTACAAATTGTACTAGTATCTATCTGGCAAGAGTTGAAGAGGCAGTGTCGGGTGGTCTAGGATCATCATTAGGTGGTTGTGTCATAGTTGGGGTTATGTTCTAGTGTGTCTTCTTCTTCTACATCATTCTATATTATTGTAAAGTGGACCATTTTCCCTGGCACGGGAGTCCATTCTTCTACAGGGTGGTAGGGTGGTGCTAGGGTGAGTTGTAGCTCATTGGGTGTTGGGGCATCCATTCAGTTGACTACTAAAGAATCTCGGGCGTTTGAGCATCCATCCAGTGGGATCTGGAGAAGAATGCTTTTCTAGATTCTAGGATGTTGGAGCTTTATTTTCAATTGGAGTTGAATATTAAAGAATTATTAGAAAAGCATTAGGCTGGTTTTGTCCCGGAGTGGGTTTCCACCTTAAAGATTGTGTGCATTCATGTTCCTCTTTTTTTATACTATCATTGTACAAACACTGATAATAATTGAAGATTAAATAATGCTCTAATTGAAAGGAAAATTGATTCAATTTCGCATTCCCAACAATTGATATCAAAGCGTGTTTCCTTCAATAACAGTTTAACAAATTGAAGGAGGTCATGGAGCATACCAAGAATGGTGTACCTCTATTCAACCAAAATAATTATGCACTCTGGAAAGGAAGAATGGAGGTCTATCTCTTAGCGTAAGGTTACGAAGTGTGGGACACTGTTCAAAATGGATTTACATCAACCACATATGAACAAGGTAAGAATAATTTGGTAAATGATGCAAAAGAAAATAATATTATTATCAGTGGACTTATTGAATATTCTTATCATAAGGTGTTGGGTTGTAAAACTGCCAAAAATGTATGGGACAAGCTTGAGAATATATATGCAGGTGACTCAAATGTCAAACAAGAAAAGCTTCAAATATATAGAGAAAAATTTGAGCAACTCAGAATGAAAGAAGATTGCAACATTGCTGCATAATTACAATACGTTGATGAAATAACAAATACTCTGGAAGGATTGGGAGAGCCAGTTGACGAGAAGAATATTATACAGAATATTCTTATAATGTTACCAGGGAGATTCAACCCAAAGGTATCAGTCTTAGAATACAGTGAAAATCTGGACAAAATCAGCAAAGAGGAATTACATGGACTTCTCATAGCATATGAAATGAGGCTTGATGAAGAAGATGGTACTTCACATCTAGAAACTGCGTTCGTTGCATCTAAGAAAACCAATAAGGATCAACAACCTTCAATTGAAAAGACATGCACCTACAAGTGTGAAGAAAAGGGAGATGATGAAGAAGGTATTTCAGATGAAGAATATGCTTACTTCACCAGAAAACTAAAAATTGGTAAGGGAAAATTCAAAGGTAAACTTCCATTGATATGTTTCAGCTGTAATGAGGTTGGGAATTTTGCAGCAAAATTTCCAAATAGAAGTGATGGAAACTCAAAAGGAAATAAAGGCTTTAAGAAATTCAACAAGCAAGGATCCAAAAGGAACTTTCTCTCTAAACAAGATAGCTCATCATCGGATGAAGACAATGATAGTGAAGAAGAATCCAATGAGAGAGTATTTTTTATGGCCAAGCACAATAAACAAGAGGTATCAAACAACGAAGAAGAAGGAATGGCCATAGAAGAATTTTATAAGGAAGCAATCAAGCTTATAAAAGATCTCAAGGAAAAGAAGATCCGTTCCAATAATCTTGATGAACAAGTTCAAGGTCTCAAAATTGAAGTTGAAGAAAAAAAATGCATTGAAGAGTCACTTCAAAAGAAGTTGGAAGAAAGCAACCAAGAAAGGGAAGAATTAGAAGCTGAAATAGTCTCGTTGCGTGAGGAAGTGAAGAAAGGAAAAACTATCCAAAACTATGCCAACAGCTCAAGGGCATTGGAAGAACTCATCAACAATCAACGATCTTACAATGAAAAAACTGGCATTGGTTACAAAGAAGAAGAAGCAGGACCTTCTACAACAAAATACAATGAACCTATGAGATCTGACATGCATGTAGACTTCACTGGACAAGATTCACAAGAACAGACTTGGAAGACAATTCCTCGACGAAAATTTCCATCCAGGTACCAACATATTTTTTATGGCTACTGTTATTCATGTGGAAAATTTTGTCATAAAGTTGTAGAATGTCGCACATACCCTAGCAAAGAATACAATTCCAGGATATCTGTCAAATATGAATCTCCCAGGGCTCAGTGAAACATCAATAGATTTGAACATTTAATAAATAATATTGAATGTTACAAATGTCGAAACTTTGGACACATAGCCAAAGACTGCAGACTTGAAAATACTCCAGAGGAATCTTCGAAGCCATAGAACGAACAAATATTGAAGAAGAAGAAGAATGATAATTGTGCTCTCGCTTTCAAGGCTCAAAAGAAAAAAGATGTGTGGTATGTTGATAGCGGTGGCTCAACGCATATGACTGGAGATAGAAATAAATTTGTATCTCTGAAAGAGAAGAAGGATGGAACCATGTCCTTTGGAAATGATGGATCTTCAAATGTTACAGGATCAGGTATTGTCACTCTTGGAAGCAAAGATTCTCTAGCCAAGAATGTTCTATTGGTTGAAAACATGAATCACAATTTGCTCAGTGTTGGAAAAATGTGTGATCAAGGACACACAATACTATTCAACTCCACAAAATGTGAAATCAGGAAGGGCGTGAATGGTGAAATTGTGGCTACAGAAAGTCAAGCTCCAAACGACATATATGTTATGGATGAAGAAACTAAAGCATGTCTAATAGCTAAAGAGGATGATACACTAATTGGTTACAATGATGACCGACTAAGTAAGAAGTTTGCTACAAAGGTGCAAAGTGATTTCTAGATGTATTTACTTGGTGAGTTGACATACTTCTTAGGGCTTCAAATATCTCAGCAAGAGAATAGAATATTTATATGTCAGGCCAAGTACATCAAGGAAATTCTCAAGAAATTTAAAATGGAAGATTGCAAACCCATCCTTACTCCAATGATAGCAGGTTGCAAACTACATAAATGACTCAACTAAGGATGTGGATCAAAGGTTGTACAGATCTATAATTAGTAGTCTTCTATATGTAACAACCTCCCGACCAGATGTTATGAAAGCAGTTGAACAAGTAGCAAGATTCCAAGCAGCACCAAAATAATCACATATTAAACATTCGCCAGCATTGGAATATTTTTTCCAGAAGCTTGGGATTCTCCCAAGTTCTCATTAGACTTTCCTTTTTCAGAATATAAAGGGGGAGTGGAAGTAGATTATAGGTCTGCAGGACAGTTGTGTGTCAGGGGGAGTGGAAGTGTGTACAATTCGTAGGATGGTTGTGTTTCAAGAGGAGTTACCCTTTTCCCTTGATGTCTAAGGGGGAGAGAATGTTGTAGGAAGAGGTTTCATGATTGCAGGGCGAGTACTTGTGTTGCCATAAATGCCAAAGGGGAAGACTGTTGATTAGCCGTTGTCATTGATGTCAACCTAAGTAGCACCAGGGGCTAACCTAATATTGCATGGGAATTTTGACCTAAAAAATTAATATATTCTGGATCAATAATTCTTTTGATGGTTTCTACTTGTCGAAATGTTTTTGTTGATATATGCCACACCATGTAATTCTTCATGTTTTGAGAGATATTCATGTTTGAAGTTTGTACCCCCTGTTAGTGGGATAAAACCCCATGGGGTTGTGGCATGGGTCATTGAAAAGTTATAATTAATATTTTTTAAGCTCCTAAAATCCCTCCCACATTCACTTCTTGAAGCCCCTCTCAACCTAAGCATTTATATAAATTGTGATCTTCATTTCCTCCTTTTGCAAGAGATTTCGTCATCTGAAACAGGTCATCATGGAATTTGCGCTCTAAAGTTTTTTCTACGAAGGTTTAGAAGTTGAAATTTTTATGAGATGAAGCCAAAATCCAAAGGAAGCTTCTATGAAAATTTCAGATCAAAGTGCACAAAATGTTTGGAGATATGATCTATGGAAGTTAAGTTTTTTGCAGGCTCCTGAAATTAATCTCAAAGAAGTGACCTTGGTAAAATCGTCATAACTCTCTCTCTGAGTATCGAACTGGAATTCCATAAAACGTGATAGATATTTCATAGACTGTAGTTTTCTCTCTATCAAGTTCAAAGCCGAATGAAGAAAAAGTGACACGTGGCACGCCGTACAAGTTCGCTCTGCTGAAACAGTCCATAATTAGGGCATTGTGAGAGATTGGGTATAACTCTCTCTTGAAGAATCCAAATTGGGTTAGACTTGTGGCATTGGAAAGATGACTCAGAGGACCACTACAAGAAAGAAAATCGGATATTGGGGATCTAAAATCACAGAGATACACCATATTCAATATCGAGCTCCTAGAAGGAAAATAAAAAGCTATATCATGTGTTGTCAAGGGTTGCAAAGAACTAGACTTTCTAGGGAAGAAAATAAAAGCAAGGTGCAACAGAGGGTAGCTGAAAAGAGCATCAACCAAGGTGCATAACTGCAGCAAGAAGTTCATCCTATGAAGTCTTCAAGTGGGCAATACTGCATACAATCATTGTAAAGGTATCATTGTACCTAGTCATTGTAAATACATCATTGTACAAATTGTACTAGTATCTATCTGCCAAGAGTTGAAGAGGCAATGTCGGGTGGTCTAGGATCATCGCTAGGTGGTTGTGTCATAGTTGGGGTTATGCTCTAGTATGTCTTCTTCTTATACATCATTATATATCATTGTAAAGTGGACCATTTTCCTTGGTACGGGAGTCCATTCTTCTTTTATTCTTCTAGAGGGTGGTAGGGTGGTGCTAGGGTGAGTTGTATCTCATTGGGTGTTGGGGCATCCGTTCAGTTGACTACTGAAGAATTTCAGGCATTGGAGCGTCCATCCAGTGGGAGCTAGAGAAGAATTCTTTTCTAGATTCTAGGAAGTTGGAGCTTTATTTTCAATTGGAGTTGAATATTTAAGAATTATTAGAAAAGCATTAGGTGGTTTTTGTCCCGAAGTGGGTTTCCACCTTAAAGACTGTGTGCATTTGTGTTCCTCTTGTTTGCTGCTATCATTGTACAAACACTGATAATAATTGAAGATTAACTAATTCTCTAATTGAAAGGAATACTGATTCACCCCCCCCCCCGGTCAATATTTCCAACAAAATATTGATTGTTTTACTATATGCAAACTGACTCTTGCTTGAGTTTGCTAGAGGTGAAAGGAAAAAATATTGATAGATAAGTCCAGGAGAGGAAAAGAAGGAAGAATGAGCTGAAGGAATCTTCTTTACCCAAAGGACCTCAAGGTCACCCTTGAAGAACAAACCCTCTTGACGATTGTTGGTTAAGAAGCTCTTGGCGTTTGTTTGTTTGCAAAAGGATACTTGAATAAGAGCTTGTCTCTATAGCCATTTGGTTAAAAATATTTGTCATTTGTTTTGAAAGCTTTGTGAAATTTTTGAAATTATTTGGTTCATTTTCATTATGAAAACTTCATCAAGTGAGGTTTCCAAATCCTCCTCCTTCACAAGATTCTTCGATGATGACATGAAGTGTGACTTTTACATCTTGAAGGACATGGTGCAGATTCTATTTGAAGATAGAAGATAAAGCAATGAACTTCATTAGCAATTGTTTTCTATGAAGCAAGAGAAGGAATAAATTCTTCAAAGATTGCATGATATGGAGATGCAGCTCCATCAGGACCCATAGGCTTTAACCAATAACATGCATGAAATAGAGGTAATTCACTATAATTTGTCTTCAGTTTCCTCTTCAGAAATATTTGTTAGTTCATTTGAAAAGCACACTAGAGGTATAGGGTCCAATTTAATGTTTGAAATGGGCTATGAAGGCAAGGTTTTAGGCAAACATGCACAAGGCATGATTGATCCTATTTTGGTTGAGGAAGGAGCTAAGAAATTTGGTCTTGGTTATGTGCAATCTAATGGAAAAGAATCCAAAACTGTGAAGGCATGTGAGGAAACTTCAAAAAGAACTTTTGTTCCAAGTTCTAAACCACAAACATGTCAAGTTTCTTTTCAAGTTGATTTCCATTTCCATAAGCCTTTGTTGCAGTAAGAAGATTGTGGACATGTAGCTTATGGTGAGCATGCGAGTTTGGATAGTTTTCAAGACAAGAACAATGATGTTAGTCTGCAAGAGAAAGCTGGAACCTCTACTAGTTCATCTCCTCAAGAAGGAAAAAATGATGAACATGAAAAGAAGCATATGAGGTATAATTATTCCCATATTCAAGTTGATTATGTTTCTGCAAGGCATGACAATTTTGCGTTCTTAAATGCAAGAAAGAGTTGTTGTGCATATTGTGGTCAATTTAACCATGATGTTTCGAGATGCTGGATGAGGAAGAAGGCATACAGGAAGCAGATGAAGCGAAGGCAACTTGCAAAGAAAGTACATAAGACTTGCGCATATTTCCAGAAGAGGGGACATGTTGTTTCCCAATGTTGGAATTTGCATCCAACTAATCGTCCCAAGAACATGCATCAAGAGAACATAAAGATTGGTGAAATTGGAACCAAGGATTCCATTATTGATGTGAGAATAGATTTTTCACATGAAGATGATTTGCA